>JAVJGI010000002.1:12948322-12989501 GCA_035590275.1 Ibycter americanus | reverse complement strand
GGGGCGGCTCGGCTCTGGGGCCCGGCGGTGGCGCCCGGCGCAGGCCAGGCCCTGCGGGGACGGCCCCTGAGCCCCGCTCTGCGCCCTCTAGGTCTTACCGCTCGGTGCCTGTGCCTCGGGCAGCCCGGACGCGATGCAGAACGACGCTGGGGAGTTCGTGGATCTCTACGTGCCTCGCAAATGGTGAGCGGTTGGCCCCGGCGGCGGCGGGGATGGGGGTCTGCAGAAAAAACAAACCACCAAAAAACCGTTATCTACCCGTTTCTGTATTTTCCAATACCTTATTTAAATATGTGAGGGAGGGAAGACTAAAGCTGAAGAGAATACTGTGCATCTGTTGTTACTTAAGTGTCAGCCTTACAGTGACAGCGACGGCTCACGTATGGTTCATTTCAGAAGTAAATGTGCAATGTTTGTAGTGTGCTAGTGTTTCTGTGCTACAAGGTGTCGTAGTGAACCTGCTAAGTAATCGCTTGCTGCCTTGATAGCACGTTCTAAGTACAATTTTGAGATTGTAGTAAATGGGAATGAGTTTTTTCTACATGTGCGTGTTAAAAAAATGACTGAAAAATAAAAAGCAGTTGTATGCGTTTTTGTTAGGGTTAAGTCAAATGGTTTTTGTAACCTGTGATTTCTGAGGGTTTGCAACCCAAGTGTCTTTTGATAGCTGTAATGGCCCTAATGAAAAAGGTATAGAGACTGTATTCTCTTGAATCACCTTGATTGCTGTTATTGTTTGCACTTTAAAAAAGAAAGACTCGATATTCTTGTGTGTTTTGAGGGGCTGTGCTGTTGTGTGCACTGTATAGGGGTGAACTGGGCATATAAAAAACAAAGCGAAGGGATAGTTGCCAATTTAGCATGACGCTAGCAAGTGAAAGTCTCCTTTAAATGTACTTAAAATGTAATTTTCTGAGCACAGAAAGCTTAAACTGTTACGATATAAACTTGCGCAGCTTTAATTTGCATGTAGATGTGGGTATTAAGTTTTTTCTCATTGTCCATTTCCTTTTGTTTAAATATGTCTTGTTATTTTATTCCTTAGCTCTGCTAGCAACCGAATAATCGGTGCTAAGGATCATGCTTCTATTCAGATAAATATTTCTGAGGTAAGTTTCATAACAGAAGTATGTGATGAGAGCGCTACACATTTAAACTTTTGCTAGACGTTAAGAAATACAACAGCTTTTGATGCATCTGCAAATAATTCACTAGAGACCATAGAAGTATAGAGCTTGAGGGCTTTCAAACATTCAGGTATATTACCGTATCACCCCTGGTTATTTTTCAGCCTATTGCAAAATAATTCATTAGAGGGAATTTCATAATGGTCTGACAGTCTGTTCCAGTGCTTAGCTGTTTAACTAAATGCAACTTCCTAACTCTAGATATCTTTTATCTAATAAAATATAAATATAAAATATAAATTAGGGAGTTCCTTGTCCTGAAGGAAAGAAGGAGACGAAATGTTAGTCTCTGGAAGATTCTTATCCTTTCTACCTTCACCTGTCTGTAAGAAAGTGCCATTCTTCAGTTTGTCCTTGTGTACCCTAGTTTTTAATTTTTTGTTCTTGTTTATATTCTCTGTGCTTTTTCTATTTTGTCTGAACTTTAAGAAAGATGCAGTTGCCAGAACAGAACTCTGTTTCTGGTCTACTTTGGTTAGCTAAAATGCCATCTTCCATGTTTTGCCTCAATACTTTCTGTTAATACTTGACACTGCTGCTCCTGATAGGTGACACATGAGATTGCTCATGTGTTTTGTGTGCAGCATTATCATTTCATTAACTCAGTGCTTGAGGTTTTATATGCTTAGAATTTTTCCTGAAGCATGCTGCTGGTTATTTGTATTGACTTGGTATTGTACATTTAGTTTTCTTTCTGTAACGTAAGGAATTAGTTCTTGTCCAAGTTTAATTTCATCTTCTCAGGGTGGCGTTATTGCAGCTCCCTCCAAGCTTAACATATATGTTGAGAAAACCACAGTAGACCTTGACTCCTGCAGGATCCCAGTTAACGCCGGAGGGCTCCAGTTAATTTAAACTCCTTTTAGCATGCTTTTTTCCCCATTTGTTTAATGGTATTCACCTTGCAGGAACTCTGTGGACTCAGTGTTCCTATAGCTTATGAGCTATATAGCTTAATTTATTTGCTTGATTCCTTTCTTCTTGAATGGGAGACCACAGACTACAACCCCATATTTTTACACAACTGAGTCTCTTGTGTTACCTGTCTGACTAAAGAAATAATTGAAAAAAAATGCTGTGTTTGTGATTTCCTGTAAATGTTAAGGCAAATATTTGTATTGTTCACCATGTTTCTTTCCTTCAGTGGTCCCTATTTCTTGTTTTCAAAGGATCAGAGATTAGCGGAACTTAAAAACACACCCATGGTTTTGCGGGGCTCACTACACTCTTAATGATTTGTATTGTTTAGTCTTTTTTCCTGTTCAATTTCTCAGCAACTGGAGGAAGTGAGACAAATTGTGTGTCTCAACTTGGGCATTTTTCTGCCTGTGTAACAAGACTCTCCCCTTCCCCCTTCACTTCAATTTTCCATAATACAGACCTTAATTAAAAGAAACGTGAAAAAAATAGCAAAGGCAGTAAAATCCATGAGTAAACTTTACTTTTCCATTTTTATAAAACACAAATACTTTCTTTTTTAGCTACTATTTTATATTATGCTCTTGTTATGCTGCATGATCCATTAAATTTTATAGCTGCACTACATAGTTAACCATAAATTTGCTGTGAAGAGATACTCTATAGTTGTCTTTCTGATTTCAGTATTTTCATTAGTTTTATGTAGTTTGCAGAAAAATAGCTGCAGTATTTAACAAGTAATTTTTATCTTTGGGTGCTTGGCAAGTATGTAAGAGCATAACATTTTATAGGAATCTATATGGAGTAACTTGCTTGTAATCACAGGTTGACAAGGTAACAGGCAGAGTAAATGGCCAGTTCAAAACGTATGCCATTTGTGGAGCAATTCGTAGAATGGTAAGTACTTTCTTGACCTGCAGAATGATTGTGCTTCTTTTTGTATTGATTAGTAATTTTTTAGATTTGTATTTGGCCCTGAAAACACAATATGCCTTCAGCTTATTCTAGAGGAAGAGCTTTTGTGGGGATGATGAAGACAGAACAAAGATGTGAAAAAATTTACTTAGAAGAATCAGTTTTTTCTGTTTTTCTGAATCCGTTGGTTTGTAGAATTATGTATGTTCATTTTTATTTTTTTTTTAAATCACTGCAAGTGGATGTAAGTGATTTTTTTTTTTTTTTTAAGAATGTTCCAAGCTACTGATACCTGGCTTTTATCTGTTGTTTATAGTTGTTAGAGATGATACTACCATGACTTAAATTCGTTAAACATGGTGTGAAGCTTCCCAGACTTAATGAGAAGTCTGCTTACTCAGAAATACATCTTGTTAACGCAGGCGTATATATGTTTTCAAGTTAAAACGATTTCTGTCTTAAAGGATGACAAAGAATTTAACAGCTTGTTTGGAATACGCTAATCTGTGCATATGAAATGTAGTGATTTGTGGAAGGCATTGTGCCTTTCACTACCAACATTAAATGCTGCAGCTGCCTCTTTTTGATGTGTATTAGCAATTACTTGGTCACTTCAGGATAATCTTTTTTGGTTTTTGAAGGGTGAATCAGATGACTCCATTCTGCGTCTGGCAAAAAATGATGGAATTGTTTCCAAGTACGTATGTTTATCTTATCCTCTTAACTCCTGCAGAGGCCACTCCCATACCCAAATGCAGCTTTTAGGTTGAAAATGTATATACTATATTTATAAGATGATTACACAGTTGTTCAAAAATATTTACTTGAGCTGTTGAAGCAAACTAGTTTGTAACAATGTTTGTTTCATTTTCTTCTAGGAACTTCTAACTGAAGAAACTCTGGTATGGAACATCTGATGTAAAATAAACAGTTCAAACCTATATTGTGCTGTGTCTTTGTTCAAGTCATAAACTTCAGTGGATTTATTACAGCTAGTCTGAAAAGACTTAGAAATACGTGTCTTCGAAAGATACACAGATTCTGATTATGAATTTTTAAAATAAATCAGCTGGTAGAGCAGTGCCAGAGTTGAAAATCAAGAATTTCCACGTCACTCTTTGGTTCACTATCATGTTTCTTTTCTGGATTTAATAAACTTTGCAGTTGTAGCTCAACTCCTTTTTTGATCTGTAATGGAACATTTTGCAATATAGCAATCTAATTCAGCTTGCTGCTTTGTCACTGGAAAAACTAAGGGGATTCTTTTGGTTATGATACAGAAGTTCAGCGGGGTTTCTGCTGATAGAGGCTCACAATATTTACTTTGCCACTGACACATTCTTTAAGCAAATTATTAAAACTGGAATTTGTGGAAAACTTATCAGAAATATTTCTTGGCATGCTAGCAGATTGATTGCCATGTGAGAGACTCTTAAAGGTTTTACCTTTTTAGTCTTATATTACACCTTGATGTTGAAAAGCGGGGAAGTAATTTAAGGAGAAATAACCTGAGTATTTGGCAATATTTTAATAAATCACTTAGTAGCCCTTTAATGGCTAGATAGACTTTCTACCTGCTGATGTGGGTTTGTTTTTTTGTTAGCTATCCTACTAGCGGAACCAAAGGAGGATGCAAATGGTTGAAATAATAGTACATCTGCTGACATTGCCTCTCTTACCTGTCATTTCTGTGGCTAATTTTCATACTTCACACTTCTAAGCTGGCGCACACAAGTTTTTATAATGTGGTTTGAAGGAGTTACTTAAAGGTTTTACCTGTTGTACTTCAGGTGTTTAGTTTAAATTTGAACTGGTTGGTTTTCTGGTAATGTAAAGCTTCTGAAGTAGTTACTGTGAAAGAAGAATATTATTTGTTGGCTCAGACTACACTGATACTCAAACCACCAGCTTTGCTGCGTTTATGTCAGGCGTTAGCTTCAGATAAATCCAGTGTCTTAGAAATAAGGTTGGTTATCCTGTAGGGCTGAGATCATAGATGGACTGTCAAACTGAAGTGTTTAAAAAAAATCTAAAACTTGGTTTTTTCGATTTTAGATAAAATCCCGACCTTGCAGTACTATCTTCTAACACCTCTGAACTTGCTCCTGCTTTGTGTGCCAAAATACACCAGAAATATGTTGCTTCATGGCCTTTTTTTTTTCTTCTTTTTTTTTTTTTCCCTTTGATCAGCTCTTCACATTTGGCTTTGGTATTGAAAGGTGCTATGTTCAAGGTGCTATAGCTGTACTAATGAACCTTCAGGATGTCACGAGTCATTCTAGTGGGCCACAGTGCTTTTGGCAGTATTACAGCTTTTTCCTGTGTTAACAGCGTTAAGCACTGTACTAAATTGCAAAAGCTCTCAACAATTTTTTTTCCCCATACTGCCTGCAGAAATTAAGTAATGGAATTGCAACAAGCACTAAGCTAGAAGCAACTGCTGGCAGCAAGATAAGGGCATGAGAAAGGGGAAGGTCTTGAGAGAAGAGCGGACAGTACTTTTGTGTCTTAAAACTGTTTAGTTAAAATCATTGGCACCTGTTTTGGGAAGAGATTTCTGATTTACTTTGGCTATAATTCCACAGGGACAAAAGCATGGTGTCTTTTCTAGGGTATGATGTGTCTCAGATTTTTGCTTTGCAGGAGGGATACAAGAAAAGGCTATAGCCTTTCTTCCAGGTGCTGCTTTTGTGTTGGTAGATTTTGCACACAGCAGGTTTATTTGTCAGTTGGTGCTTATCACTTAAATAGAATGTCATTCATGTATGGTTTCGGTAGTTTTAAAATACGCTAGTATGATATGACTAGTATTGAAAATTGCCATTGTCAGCTGCATTTTACCAGTTTCATAATATCTACAACTATACACGTGCTGTCCTTCGGGTGATCTGTTCTGATCTGTGCGTTCTCAGGAATTGCTGAGAGTATATCCAGATGATACCGTTGCTGACTCCTGTGTGATCATCTCCAGGACAATTTTTGCAGTTGTCCTTACTCAAATCTCTTCATGGGCCCTCTCTCAAACTTTTGTCAAGTGATAGAAACTGTTTTGGTGATGCTTTCCTGTTTATGTTGTAAGCTGTCTCCATGTAGAGCTGGTTGCCATGTGGCTTGTTTCTGACTTGTTTGCAAGTTACTGTTGATGCATGTAAGTGTGGGAAACTTAAGCCCTCAGACTTCTCTCAGGAGAGCCAGGCATAGGGATGCTATCGCCTCTGAATGAAGAAGGATGGCTGAACTACCCAAGTGTATTATCTTTCTCCTTCTCTGTATTTTTCTTACTTCTCAGACATGTCAAAATGCAATATACTTCTTTTGGAAGATCCGGTCTTGAGACCATGGATATCTGTTGAATCTTAAACATTGCAAATGGGGCCATGTTAAGGTGGGTTTTTTTAATATCAATTGGGGTTTTTTTAAGTCATAAAGTGAATTAGGATTTCAAGTATAAGCCACTGTATAGATATAATGAAGTACATAACTAAACCTTTGTTTCAGGAGCAATTTCTTCAGAGAAGACCCAGATCAACAGGCTGTTAGCCCTTTTTAGCATAATTGTAAAGTAAAACATCTTTGATTGCACATTCTGTCTTCCCAGTGATAATGCTTGAATTTACTAGTCCTCCTCCAAGCTGATAGAACTTTTAAAAGGTAAACTCCTGGATGTTTCAGGTAAGGGGGAACTGCTAAAAAGACCAAAGAAAAGGCTTGATGTTGAATTAACGTTGAACTTAGTAATACAGAAAGCACATGAGATACCTTTTAGGTGCCACAAACCAGAAAAAAACCACCCAACCCACAGTTTACTTTTGATCTGTTTTCTTCTGACATCTATGTCAACCATGAAAGATGCATTAAAAAAAGGAGCGGAGGGGGCGGATGGGGGGGGGCGGGGACACAGACGCTGTTAGCTGTGATTCTCCTGGAAATAATTCATTTTTCCAGCAGATAAATCTCTGAAAACACTTTCTGGCAAAACAAATAGTCTTCAAACTGGAGAGATTTTGGCTTGGCTTATGTCCAATCCTCATTGCTTTCCTTTGTACACAGTAAAAGGAGCTAAGTTTTAACTGGACTTGATATTTTTTTCTTACATATCTTATTCTGCCTTGGCATTAGGGTAGAACTTTAAATAAACCCAGTAATTGTTTACTGCTGATAAATGCCTAGTTTACCAGAGTTTAAATAGCGTTGACTTGCTTCTAATCCCCTCGGGCTCTATTCGTCCATGTGGATTTCAGTGGAATTCCTCCATAAGGCAAAGTGAACTGACAGCTTAAAAGTTCACTATGAACTTGAGGTCTCTCAGATGTCTTTTTAAGCAATAAAACTCCATTAGCATACAGCGATAGCAAATATATGCTTCTGTATTGATTAAGTATTTAAGAATTATGTTGTCATTTAAAACTTTCTTTGCTTTGTAATACTGATTGTTGCCGTTTGTTTTTCAGAATTTTTAAAAATAGAACAAATTACTTTTTCATTATTTTGACAAGAAATTAAGCTTATGAAATGGTATGGAGCCATATCCTAAAACCTAGTTCAACTGGTAATGGATTAGCACTGTGCTAAAGGCTTTCCTGAAGTTCACACCATTTTCATCAGTGAGACTGCATAGCACATGAGGTCTTGTAAAAATTTTTGCAGTATCTTAACAAGGGAGGATGTGTCACTTTAAAAATCAAAGGGAGGACTTGTGTTCCTTTAAAAATCAATTTTGAGTTGCATTTTCTAGTATTGTGATGTAAAATGTGCTTTGTTTTCCTGGAACAGGAATAGTTCAGATCTAGAGCCATGAAAGGGAATGAACTGTACTTGTACTGTACAAGATGGGCAAAGTTGCCCTTACATGGTTACATTGCACCAAGTTGTGAAATTCTTTTCTGTTACTTAGGAGGACTTGGCAGTGGCATCCTAAAGACATCTGATTTAACTGGGCTATTTTAGTGTCTTTGGCCAAAATTTTGCTGTCAGACAAGAGCCCATCTACTCCTTAAACCACCTGTCTTTTTAGGTAGGAGCTTGTAGATGTCTCACAACACCAGTTTTTCTTTCAAGCCTTGGCATTCTTTTAATGAACTACATGGTGTTGAAAAGCTGCTTTAGTCAATCTCAGCTGTAAGTGTGTTGTGATCAGAGGTCCAGGGTTAGGAGGCCACTGCATCTGCTGTTGCTGGGGGCACAGAATTAGCAGCCTTGATAACATCACCCTTGCTTGCAAGGTGCCAAACAGGCAAAACGCTGCCAAGGCTGGGAGAAGACAAGAGGCAACATGCTTCTCTGACATCACTTGTGCTTCACTGCAGAAAGGAGCACTGTGACTCAGAAGAGGAATGAAAAACACCAAGAGTGTCTTTTGCCTTCGTGCATATCCATTACTGCTGCTCTCTGCTTCCTGGCTCAAGCTCCCAACGAGTGCGTGGAGCAGAGGCTGTCTCGCTAGTGCTCCCTACAGAAAAGAAACTAGTACAGCTTGCAAAGGATATAGTTTATTTTCCTAAAGCATGCAGTGATGCCAGAGGCTGCCGAAAGCCTGCCTAGAGGACTGAGCTAAGCTGTTACACTAGATTTGGCAGCAATTTTGTTTTTCAGCTGGATGTTAAGGAGAGCCATCTACTCCCATCTCCTGTTTTGTTTAGTTGCTGTCACTTAGTGATACACAGAGATAGAAACACCTCTGCTGCAAATATTACCTTGAACAGGTTAAGGGAGGTTCTGATTTTAGTTAATTCATTGGTGACCATTTGTGTTGAGGCATCCCAGGGGAGGCAACTTCCCCATACATATGTTAAACTAATCATCTGTGGAAAAACCAATTAGGCATTTTTTTCCTGCTGGAAAACACACAATTGTTTAATATCAGACAGGAATTCCCCTTGACTAAATCCTCAATAGGAACTGCAGGTACTGAGATTTTAAGAATTAAGAACAATTAATAAGGTCAATGTGGGATTTACTTTTTTTTAATGTATTATGATGAAGAATGTATTATTTTAACATCTCTTCTCAGATAGCTGATAGTAAATGCAGCCAGGCTGAACCAACCATATTCTGCAGCGTACAGACCTGAGCTTTAGTCTGATAATAAATCCTGTTCTGTGGTTTCTTTCCACTGGACTGGGGCTGTGAAGAGCAGCAGATACTGCCTCTGCCGAGGGTTCGGGACCTCGGGGGGGTGGGCAGAGCAGTGGCTGGTTTTTGCCGTCCTGTGGCAGGTTGACCATGGCCGGCTGCCAGGCGCCCACCCAGCCGCTCCCTCGCTCCCCGCTCCTCAGCAGGGCAGAAAATAAGATGGAAAAGCTCGTGGGTGAAAGCAGGGAGGTCACTTGCCAACTACCATCACGGGCAAAACAGGAAAATTAATTTATTGCTTATTAAAACAGAATTGGATGGTGAAAAACCCCTACCACCCACTTTTCCTAGGCTCAGCTTCAGGGGGACACCCGCTCCGGTGCCCGGAGCTCCCTGGCCCCCAGAGCTCCCCGGCCCAGTGCTCACAGGGCTGTCTCTCACCAGTTTGGCTTTTTTTACCTCACCCGTTTTCCCGTTCTTACACAGGTTTTCCCAGCAGTGCCCCCATTGCCGAGGGGCCCAGCTGTGCCCTGAGGGGGGCGGCCAGAGCCGGCCGGAACTGGCCAGAACCGGCTGCGTGAGGTGGCCCCGAGTCTCCTCACAGGGGCCTCTGCCAGCGCTGGGTGCCCGCACCCCGCACAGCTCATGTCCCCATCAAAAGGTGGTTAAAATAAAAACCTTTGGTGCCACAGCTGGTGATGGGCTTCAGCAACGTCTCGGGTTTGTGTTGAGCTTCTCCTGTGGCAGGTCTCCACCAGCTTTATGGGAGCGTGTGTGTATTTATCCGTATTTCACACCTGGGAAAGCAATGGCGCATGGAAAGTGAGGCATGGCCATCCGACAGCTGATAGCACCAGGACTGAAATGCAGATCCTGGGAGCTCCGGAGCTGGGCGTATGTTATCTGTTAACCCACAGCAGATGTTCTGAGAGGATGAGGGACGCTGCTTGGGCGGGGGGCTGGGCATGCTGGGTGTCCATTGGGGATTGATTGTTGCCGGGATGGAAGTGCAAGTCACGCTTCACATTCTGATGAGCCGATTGTAAGTTGTGCGCTAGGACACGCCACATACATCAAAATTTAGCTGTTGCTTATCTGCCTTTAAATTTAGTCATCTTTTCACTGCTTTCATAGGGCACCAGAGTCCTGAGAAGCACCTTGATCCGTCTATTAATGGGTACCGAGAGGCAATGCACTGGCATCCTGATGGGAAGTTAGATTGTCGCCCACTCTCAGGAATTGCTGTGTCTGTCAGGTAGGTAAGGCTGAACAAAAATGCTGAGATACCTCATGTTTTATTTCACAAAACAGCATTTTCATAAAGTGTTTAGCGCAGCTCTATATGGGTTGCTCATCAAGCTGGGAAAAGTGGTAGTTCATGCTCTAGGCAAAGTGTTTAAAATGTCTGAGGCTGAATAAAAATAGCGCTTCAAAATAAATTGGTTAGTGCACTGGGGAGGTGGCAGAGATCATTACTTGCAGCTTGTCCCTGGTTCATTCAGTTCTTTCCTATACAAGGGCTGGAAAGGCTGGGGATTTAATTCTCCCTTTCACTAGTTTGAGGCTAAAAGAAAGGGATTTACATGCCTGATTTCTGTTCTGGCCAATGGAGCCATGCTCGCAGCAAACTCCCTCTGCATTCCTGGGAAAATGGGGTCATTTGTGCCGGATTACTCAGCCAAGTGCACAAGCCAGATCTGTGACTGTACAGCCCACAAGCCAGCTGTGCTGAGGAAATAACGACCTTAAAAAGTCGATGCTGCAGTTAAGTTCAGTGTCTGCTGACGGGTCACTTTTGCTGCTGTCTTGTGTCTGCTCTCAAGTGCCTGGAACTGTCACCCCAGAGTTCAGTACGTTAGCGGTAATCCCAAACTTGGAAGAGTTTCCAGGCAGGCTGACCAAAATCTGAGGATCTAAGACTGCCTGTACCCAAAAATAAGTAAAGAAAAGGAAGCTAATCCCAGATGGTGCTGATTAAAATGCGAACTACAAAAGGCAGATTAAGGAAGCAGCTTTCAGGCTGCAAAGTATATTACCTGAGAGGGAGCTTGATCATTGTAGCACAGAGCTCATACTTCTGGAAACCCAGCGCTGTCTTTGGAGAGCCTACAGCCTCCCGCAGAGGATAATGGTGCCAAGCTTTGGGTCTTTTGATCACACAGGGAATTGATCACTCAGCAGTCACCTTCTTGCTGAGTGATGTGATGCAAGTGTGACCACATTAGGCACAAACCCTTTTAGGGTAAAAGGAGGCATGTTTATAAGATTTTTCTAACCTTCTCCCAAATGGTGCACTTGTCTAGGGATCGGGAAGCTTTGCAGGTGTGGGACAGGAGGCAGTGTACCCACCTGCCAGTGGCACTGCGGCCAGCATTCACTTCTGATCGTGGCTACAGAATGGCTGGTTATCAGACCTGGTTTGGTCTTAAGGCCCCAGATGCCTATTTTTTATTTGCCAAAATACGTTGTTTGTCGGATATCTCTGTGGGTTTTCTTTTTCAAGCTGGTTTGAGACGATCCTGACAGCAGTTAATCCTTGCCTTGGTTGGAACCAGTGCTGACTCACTGCTGTCTTAATTCCCTGAAAACTTTAAATATTCAGGAAAGTCTCATATACATATATGTATAACAGCTTTCCATATGGTTATGTAAAAATTTCAAACTACATCACTTCATCAGGTATCTTGTGGCTCACATCTGTTCTGTTACTCAACCCTCATTGATTTCAGTGCCTTTAAAAAATAAGAAAGAAAGAAAGAAAGAAAGTGCCGTTTGTTTCTGCCGAGCAGAGAGCTGTTCCTGGCATGCTACCCATGAAGTGTGCATCACAGGCATTCAGAAAAACTAGAGCACTGGGGCCAATGCTCAGGAGACCTAGTTTCTGCTTCTGACAGTGACATTTGTTTTGAGCAAGACCTGTCAACTGCCACATCCTACACTAGAATTTACCTATCTCTGAAATGAATGTGATGAAAAAAGTAGGAAGCTTTGAATCAATTTGAGGAGTGCTTAGAAAATGCAGTATGAGGTGGCACAGTTCTTCAAATAACTGTTATACAAGTAATATATACGTTAAAGAAGATCTGCAGTAAACTCCGTAGAGTTGAGCCAGAGGCAGATGTCCTAATTTACTATTTTAACCCCTGGTTTTATCCTCTATTCAGCAGGGGAATTTTACACCACCAATTCTCTGGACATGCAAATAAAATAATCCAGGTATCTTTCTCTTTTTGAACCCAGTACCTTTTATGGGAGTAGGACCGTCTGAGCATTTTTTCTTCCTGTAGGGGGTGGGTAATGAAAGGGAAAGTAATATAAAAGTCGACTGCTGGAAGGAGTGCCTCTGATCTACAATGCTCTGCAACTTGAGATAATGCCTCTGGTATTTGGAGACTCCAAAATGCAAAAAGCGATGCTCACGGAGAGCCTGTTCTCAGTCATCCATTTTTTATATCAGTTGCTGGCACCCAGGATTCATGAACTGCACAAGGGACAGATCATTGTACAATTCACTGCTGCTCCAAGGCACACAGTTGTAGCTGCCACGTTTGCTCCTACTGCTCTGGCCCAGTCTTTCTCCTACTGCTCTTGAATCTTTGAAGTCAATGAAGCCTTTAATGCAAATTCACAAGATACCATTAGACTTAGATTCCCATCTTCATGAATTTGCAAAAGACAAAGCTACACTAAACACTCTCCAGAAGTGCTCAGAGCTGGGAACAGAGCAAACCAAGAGAAATTCCAGCAAAGGAGGCGGTAACTGATTCTAGCTCCAGATAACAGTTGTTACCAAAGAAGCTCATAAATCCACCCAATTTAAACAGAGTGTCAGGCAGCATCCCGTTCTGCATTGTGTGTTGCCTCAAGGGATCTACAGCTGCTTGTTCAAATCAACAACTTCCACTCTATCTTTCAGGTTCCCAAAAGTCACTACTTCCTGGAAAATATTTGCGGGGGTGCTAGTTCAGAGTGCCTGTGTGGCCTTAGGGAGAAGGAGCAGAACATGTTACTGTTCCAGTACACAGCCCCAAATTACTGTTCAGCTGTCACTAAGGTGGCTGGAAAATGCACTAGTAAAATAACATATTGGCAAAACCAAGATGCCAGAAGTATGGAGGTTGTTTACATGTTGACTTTGGGATCTGATTTTCTAATCCAAAGTGTCTGTTGGAATACAAAAAATCTTCATTAAGACACAGTGTCAGTGTCTCTCCTGGGACTTGTAATTAGACACCTATGCTTCTTGAAGCATGAACACATGGATAGCGTCACCTTTGCTGTGTCACTGTCACTGTTGTGGTATCATCACTGCAATTGCAGAGCTACCCTGCATCTTGGCAGATGAAAATTACTTGAGGAGGAGGACGTGAGATGACACTGTGGTAATCTACGTATCTTAACTCTGGTTTTGCTTTAAGCATTTGTTTTGAGGTACTATGGCTTAATAAAAATAAGGCAGACCTTTGAGAGAAAATTCATGTTTAGTGTTTGGGAAAAAACCCAACAGCTTTGTTATGAAAAACTATGGATTTTCTGTTGAAGAATGATGTAGATGTGAGAAGATGAGCATCCCTGGCAAGTAGCTGGTCCCAAGTACAGTATTAGGCTGACTTTCATGTGCTCCAAGTGATTTCACAACAGCTCCTTCCTGCTACATGAAAAAAAAAAAAAATTGTATTGTGGTCAGCCATCCTTTTCAGGGATGTGCTACAATTACAAGGAGCAAGAGGGAGTCATGACCTTGCTATTGTTCTGCAACTATATTAGGGGGAAATCTACGGATTTATTTCAGCCACATTTTGTCTCTTCCAGCAAACAGTTCTGTGGTTTCCAATACACCAAAAAGAGTGTAAGGGGATTTTGCCTACGCTGTCATAACTTTTGAATGACCTCACAGAACAAGGACCAGGTGATGAAGAGACCTCATCAAATACTCTTTTAGGGAAACAACATGTCACGTACTGCTGGGATCAATTGTCCAGAACAGGCTGCTGGGAATAACTCTGGCATTTTGGATGAACCTATAAAACAAGACTCTGGACTCACCCCACAAAGTGGAGGGACAGGTATGAACCTGTGGGACTTGTGTGTCAATCAAACAGATGCATCAAATCTCTGTGGCAGCCTCCAGCGTAAGTAGGGGTATGGAGAGCAAAAGGTTGGTTCTTCTGCCATACTTCAGCATCTTGGCTACCTTCACAAGTGTGTAATATTGCCTCCCTGACTTCTGTGGTGATGAAACTCGGGTCAGAAAAGCTGTGTTCTTCTATATATCCAGATAACTTCTAAATAGGCTGTTTGTGCCTAAGTATAATAGTAGCTGTATGCTGAGACCCAGTGCTGTAACAGCTCTGGCACCAGGGGTGACACAGTGCAAAGTCGTATTCCCAAATAACAGCTTTGGGGAGCAGTGTTTAGGGGTAGAAATTGATAAAATTAGAAAATTGTGACACAATCATCATTTTTTTACTATTGTGAAAAGTCATTGAAAGGAAGGAGCAGATGCAAACATTTTGTGTTTAGTGAAAGGTGAATACCGGCTGGGCGCAGAGGTCCTCTCACTGTCCTGCAATGAGCTGCTTACCTAAATGCTGAGCCTGTGATCTTGTTTTAGAATTTTAACAAGCATTCTAATACAGCGTCACACAGCATGGAAGAGACAGTACAGTGATATGCATTTCTTCCTGCACTGTTTTGAAATGCATTGCACTAGGTGCATGAGATGTTTTGCAGCTGGATGCAACCCTCTCTTCTGGCCAAGAAGGGAGAGCAAACGGACCAGAACAGAAATCAAGAGGTGAGATGTGAAGAGAGACAGAGTGGCTTGGTAGTTAGATAAAGAGCAGGGAAGCCATGAAACTGGAGCCGATGCCACCAGAACAGGAGATTTGCTGAGCATCTGGAGTGGGTCTGTTGATTCCCCATGCCTGGCCTGCCCTGCTTGTAAGGAGGGATAAAGCAGGATGAATGCAGGAGCAATGGACATAGGCAGGCAGGAGGAGTGGGTGAGGAAGGAGTGAGCAGCTGACAAGACTGAGAGGTGCTCGGTGGTTATGACTTGGGGAAAATTTCAAGGAAAGCCACACTGAGATCTGGAGGGAGGTACTGCTGCCTGCTGGAAGAGATTGGGAAGGGAGAGGTTTTGTGTGTTTATACGCTATGTGGGGCCCAGACATTCAGATCACTGTGCAAGCACTGCACTGCCATGTGTTCTTTTTAAATGCGCGGGCGGTCGCAGCAGAATGTGTACTTTCTACCAGCAGCACCACATTCATCCTCACTGTCTGGTCATGGTTAATCTTCAGAAGAATTAGTACTTCCCTCACTGCTTGTTAGAAATGACGTGAGCAGCAACAGTGTAATCACTTGCACTAAACATGTGGCTGGAATCCTTTTCATAAAGTCCAAGACACAGGACAGCTTCCGATGCATGCTTTCCTAATGGCCTGGCTGCCTCGAGGGCAGACTTGACTGTCTGATTCCCATTGTAGTGAAATTTCAGAAGCAATTTTATTTGTTCCGTTTGGCTTTAATTGAACATCTGGGTTAATAACAGGGAGATTCCCAAGGTTGGCATCAGAGTCGGGAAGGAAAAGGAGTCATTTTGGAGTTCGTCCTTAATCCCAGCCTCTTTGTTAGAAATGTCGGTGTTATTTAATTGACTGTTAAATCCTAATCACATGAGCACCCTCCTCGAGTGTAATCTCCTGTGATAAATTGCCCAGTACTCGTGGCAGAGGCACATTCTGGTCTCCAGCCTTTGCGAGACTGAGAGTGCCCTGTGATTACAGCTGATTTTTGGAGAGGGAACAAAGGGAAGAATAGATCTTATTTCAGTTTAAATTGATTTTAAAAGACAGTTGACTCCAGATTTGGATAAAGATACCATTCTCTAGTCTGCTTGAGGCCTTTGTAGATGCAACCATTTTTTCCATGCTTTTCAGCAAATGTTTACAGGGTCCAGGTCTTATCAGATGAAGGCAAGGTGGTACAGCCAGCCCTTAGGGGGGAGCAAACAGGCAATTGCACAAGGTCTCATCTCACAGACAGGAAAGAAGGAAGGAAATGGGCTAGGTTAGGGCTAGGTAGGAGCTAGTCATCTGTTGGAAGCAGCCTGCACACAGTCAGAGCTCTAGGATGAGGAAAGAGAACTTGAAGGTAGAAATGGTAACTAAACATGAAGAAGGAACTGAGCAGAGAAGAGGAGGATGGGAAGGAAGACTTCTAAGTCTTCAAGAAAACCCGTCTTGTCCTACAGTCCTCTAATATTTCCCCATTTGATTCTGGTCATTCTGCCCCCTCAGAGATTTCTCCCTGTGTCTTGGGGTCTCTGAGAGCAACCAGAGCCAGAAAGATAGGCCAGAGCCACAGCAAGGTGCTGGCATCCCTGAGGAGCACAGATGCTTGCATGGGGTGAGTGTGCAGGGGACAGTAAGTGACTTCTGGGATCCTTATGACTCCACTGGCTCTGTGTTCCCCAAACCTCGGGAATTAGGAAGGTAGTAGCACCTGTGAGCTGCACATCAGAAAGTTCTCTGATCTCAGACCTCCACACTTGGAAGAGGGCAGAATTTTTTGGCCCTCTTCAGATGCAGATTTCCATTCCACTGTGAAGCCACTTACACTTATAGTCAGCTGAGAGGGCAGGTTTAGCTTTGCTCAGACAGTGTCCATTTAGAGATTCCTCACTTGATGTTTTCTTCACTCTCAGGGCAGCAGCAAAACAGCAAAGGACTCCATGCCTGCCTCTGGGATGGTGGTGGTGTGCAGCAGCAGCCTAGAAGTTCGCTGCGAGCAAAGCCAGGAAACCAGCATTCTGCAGCAGGAGAGGAGCAGCCCTGTGGGAAGCACCTTGCAGCATGGACACATCTAAGTAGGGTAAGGAGTCTGGCCCAGACTGGCTGCACATGTGTGCCAGATGCAGGCAACTACATCTGGCTGAGGCATGATCTGGAGTGACTGTTCCTGGTGTCAAGCATCTGTCTCCCTTCTGGAATGCAAGGCTTGTGCTGAGACCAGCTTGTTGGGTGCTACTTTTCCTGTAATTTGAAAGCTATGGCGCTAAGGAAAATGGCAGTGTGTGTTGCAGTGGGCTCAGGAAACACAGCCTCGGCTGAGTCACTGGACTGCGATGCTCCCTATCTCAGATGCCTGTTCCCAGGCGTGCTGCCTGTGTCCAGGCCAGCAGCAGCTGTGACAGGACCTGATGTCCCACCACACTTGCAGCACGTCCTTTGGCATGGCCCTGCTGATAACAGAGTGTTCCCTGAGCCCATTACAGGCACATCACAGGCCATCTCATTTTATCCAAATACCATTTCCCTCCCCAGTCCTGAATCATCACCAAGCTAGTATCAGTGCCTGTGTGTCAGTACCAAAGGAATGTTTAATAATATCCCTTTTTCTCCTTAGCTTTCTCCCAGCTCCCTTTAAATCCAAAATAATTTGTACTTCCTTATGACCCCAAAGGCAGTACAAAACAAATGTATCAACATGAAAGTAAGCACTTTAATCAGCAAAATCCAGGACTCTTTTTTTTTTTTTTTTTTAATTGTAACAGGACCCTGAAGGGAGAGAGACTGAGAAAGGAAGAGCAAATAAAAAGAAATGTTATGTATGTTCTGGCTAGGAGCCAAAGGCCCTCTGGGCTAGGTTTGGATAAAATAGGGCTTAATTTCTGGTGTGAGAAACCGCTAGAGTGGATCTGTAGCAAACAAAGGCCAATTCACAAAGGGACATAGGCCGTGGATGGAGGAGAGGGCAGCCTGCCAGTTCTGCCAGCTCCTGTGATTTTTATCATGTCTTGCGATACCAGATGTTTTACTTGCAGCTTTCTTTTCAGCTTGCCATTTTTAAAAAACCCTGCATTTCTACTCATGAAGTCTGTAGGGAAAAACTTGAAGTAAACCCCAAAGATGGCCCAGAAACCAAAAGGCAAGTGAAAAACATGAATTCATTAACTTAATGAAAATTAAATTGAGATTCTTGAATGAGACTTAGGGAGAGGAGGGTGGGGTTTTTTTAATGTTTGGGCTGGGCAGTGTGAAATGCTTTTGTGGACCATGAACAACTGTTTACATTTGAAAAGAAATGCTGTGTCAGCAGTCCTAGTGGGCTCATCACTCAGTGGCAGCATTATCTCCCTGGCGAGCTTCCAGTGCCAGAGGAGTGTGAGATCCCCCAGTAACGGTGGGGCTCAGCACTGCCCTCTTCCAGACCACCAAAAACTCTCTCTGCAGATGAGGGGGGTCAAGGAGGTGACATAAAGCCAACTATGGTAACAGGGTAGTACAAACCTACCAAGGGAATTCTCTCCATAATGGGAATCTTGCCCGATTCTTAAAAGGAGTTCAGTCCACTCTTTCCCTTGGGAGCATACCAAAGAGCACGTACCCAGACCTGTGGCATTTTCATTGCGGCCCACAGTATGGGTGGTACCAATGGGAACAAACCGCACTCACGTCCCGTTATGTACTCTGATTCTTTCCAATAAGCAGAGCAGAAAGAATAGCTTGTTCTGAAAATCTAAAGCTCTTCTATTAGTTGCATGCTGTGCTTAATACCCTTGATAATTAAACAGCTGGCTGGTAGAATACACTTTTTTTTAATTGCTTAGATCTAGGCAGTGTGTTTAGTAGTCAGCTCTCAAACAACTAGGCGTTTACTGCAGTTACAGAAACTAATGGCATTATGTGCAGTGAAGACAGCTTTAGAGTCGCTCTCAAGAAGGCTTTTGGGAATACAGGATTGCTTCCCCCAGGGGTCATCCCTGTGTTTTCCCATGATATTATCTCATTTTTGAGGGCAGTGTGGACTCAGCAATTCTGCCCACGCACATTTCTTCTGGCTGTTGTAGGTCCTGGGATGACAGTAGGTTGGCCCACATAGGGCAGCCTGTAGCCATTTACCAGCATGAGCCAACATAAGCTTGTTCCTAATTTTTGATTGTAAAAATGCCATTATGGGAATCTAGGGAACACAACTTTTGGGTCACCATGTCCGCTTTCAGCTTACCTCAGGCAACCATGGCTTGGGCTTTCCACACAAGCTTTGTGGCTGAGCACAAGCGGGTGTGAGGTGCATCTGTGGAGTGGTTTTGTCTGTTTTGAGGTTCAGTCCCAACAGAGGCACTTCTAGAAACTGCTGCTTGAGTTGTTGCCACTCTAGCAGACCAAATCCATTAAGTTTTCAAGCAGACATTGTGCTAAGTAGCTGAGATGTCATGATGTAGTTGGTTGACAGGAGGTTGGTGGAGTTACTGAAGCATCCAAGCCCCATCCCAAAAGCAGGGAGGCCATATATACAGTGGGAAAGCGAGGGATGAAATAACACTGCAGTTGGCATCACAGCTTGCGGTAGGAATCCAAATTTCTCCACCTTCTCTGTGCTGGAGGGGCGCTGCCAGGCACAGGCGTTTACAGACTTTTGTACACCCAAGGCATCAGCTTCAGTGACAGCCAGTCTCATAGCATTGGTGATGGATGCATTAAGTTAACTTCCAAGACAAATGTGCTGGGAGTGACCAAAGGGCCAGTAGCCCTCTGCCAGTCTCCTGGTGCCATGCACAGGTGTCCCTTGCTGGGGAAGGGAGCCATAGCTACAGTGTGCTCGGCCGCACACCACTGCTTCCAGCCTGCGTGTGTCTGGAGACCAGCCCTGTCATCGTTACGGACCCCTCTATGGGCACTGCCCTTCTCAGTGCCTGGAGGTAGGCAGACACAGGTTTTCCACTGTGTTACTCAGGCTCAAAGTGACTAATGGAAGGAAAACAAGGAGTGTTTGACCCTCGTTAGTGTCATAATTTCAAGTGATGCCCACCCATTGCCTGAATAGTCTTTTACACTTTCAGGGCTCTGACAAAGAGGGCTGTGTTCTTGCTGTATATGATTAACTAAATTCTGTGTTAGATGTAACAAGCTGAATGGGGAGCTGAGGATGCTGTTTGCAAAGACAAAGGACGTGCAACTGTACTGGCACAGGCAGTGCCTCTGCAGCAGTGTTTTCTGAGTGGAGAGAGGGGCTGGGTCCTGTTTTTATTCTGTTTGTAGCTGTGGTACTTACAGTACATGAAATTTGAAAAATCCCTTTGTTTGGCCTCCCTCAGGCTTCCCACATGGAAAAAGGGTGTGTGGAGATGGGAGTGCATACAGCTGTGAACACAGCGTGCTCCCTGCTGCTAGTATTGCCCAGGTCGATCAGAGCAATGGTGAGGGAAGGAAAAGTCACTCACCTGCGTAACGGGAACTGTGCAGCTACCACTGCCGTGGAGGAGAGGGTCTGCATGTCACCCACTGGGGAAGCCCTCCAGCGATCAGGTTCTCCTGTACAAAACCTGTTCTCTTCCCTACCTCCACCCCAGTGTTTCCCACTGTTTAGACATAGACTTGCTCAGACACCACTTTTTTTCCTACTGTTTCCACTTGCCTCTGTTCTCCTGAACCAAGACCACATATATCAAAATACTACAAGGATCAGCTTCTTGCAGGATGAGGAGATACAGAGAAGTCCCCAAGATTTTACATGCTAATTCATTTCAACATCACCTGTCTCCTTTGCTCATCATCTGACATTATTTTTATTACTCATAATTTTTCAAATGGAGTAAAGCAGTCTGAGTAGCTCAATTTGACTGCAAATGCTTTTGAAGATTGACAAGAACAACACTTAAATTGTTGCATTCCAGCATAAGCATACCTTTCACTTCAGATATTGGGATAAAAATGATATACTGTGGTGGTGTTCCAGGTTTAATTTCACCTACAGTATCTGTATGTTATATGGCAGCAGCCATTAGAAATGAATGATGCCAAAACCAGACAGAGCTTGTGCTCTTAATTGTAGGGGCCATTTGCTCTGCTGATGACAGACAGTGACTGCCTGTGTACGCTGACTTCACCCTATTCATGTGCTTCTATGTTTTTGTGGCAGTGTTTGGTATGGAGGCATATCCCTTTCGTGCCATCTGTGGTGGGTTTTTTCCCCCCAAGTGTTTTGCAAGATCAACTTGTGCTCAGGCAAGTGTGATGTCTTTGAACTGAGTGGAGAGATGCCCACAGAAATTCATGCCAGCTTCAGGAACTGGTCTAGGTGACAGCATTAGAGTCCAAAAGCTTCTCCACCTCATCCTAATATGGCCATGTCATAGCTGAGATTGCTGCCCACAGCACAGCCCCTTCCAAGCACATTCACTCAAGGGAGGAGCAAGTGTGGAGGCAAACACGATACAACTGCCTGTGCAGTTTATTGCCCAAACATGAGTCCTTTGCATGTAGAAGTAGGTCACCACAGTACAGTGTGGTGTTCATTGACACACAGGGCATCAATTTTAATGGGTTTGTGTTGGTGTAAATATTCAGCATGGGTTAGGGTAGCCAGTGGGATTGAGACAAGTGTGAGGTCTATACTAGATACTTTCTGAAAATGTCATTAGGACAGTATATTTCATGAGAGTTTTTTTCTGTTTGAGAATATTTGCATGTCTATGTATGCACATAGTAAGTCTGTGTTGTAATGAATCTTCACCTGTTTACTAATTGCTGCAAAGCAAAGCACTGCTGCATTTGGTATCTGGTATCCTATGAGCACCTTCACTTCTGGATATTACTTTGGTAATCCTATCAAAAGCCATCCTGACAGCTCTGACTGATTGTCCCTATTTATAAAAATGCATCTTAATACTTAGTCCTCACCACCACTGCCAGCCAGGCACTTCCATCGTTAAAAAGATTAAGCTATTATTCCATGCAAATACTAACCTCTAGTTTTTAAATGTTAGGCTAGAGGCATCCAATGATGGAAAATGCCAGGATGCATGGGACGTTGTATTCTCTGGAGTTTTGTGGCCATCATGTTTAAAACTCTGTGAAATACAACGAAATGTCTCATTTGTTATTTCTGTAGGTGGATTGGTGGTGCCCCCTCCCCCAATCCAAATTCAGCTGGTTTGTAACTCAGAAATGAAAGTGAAGCATCTTTTGTTTTGCTTTTAAAATATTTTTTAAATTCTGCTTGAGTCACAGGCTAAAATTATAGTTGATTTTGGACTATTTACAGCACAAGGATTTTAATAGCAGGCGTTCACTGAAAACTCAAAGAACAGTCCCCAGACATGGACAATTTAAACTCTTTGCTACTGTGCCTTGTACTAATACCAACTTTTTCCCATGGATCCGTATCAAACAGAGACATGATCTAACCGAGGTGCATTTTGAGCCAGATTCCTGCTCTCTCAGAAGAACAGACTGCTTGGCTTACATGTTTAGGAGGCTTTCATGAAAAGTCATTTGTACCACATAGGGCTTTCAAGCACCTTTGGGTTTTATCAAGTCTGCTTTGAAAGGTGCGATTACACCCCAACATACGTTTTAAATTAAGCCATTCTGGCTGACGGGAGTCTAATGTAGAACAGATTTAAGTAGCTTGAGTTACAGTCAAACATCCCCATGAGATTGAGTTTGGCCAGCTGAACACTTGCTAAAGGATGACTCATTTAATCTTTGTCAGCATGGTAGATGGTGCGTGTTAAACCGCACAAGCGGACATATCTAACAGTAAACCTTTGTCCAGGCCAGCTCTTGGTGTGGGGCACTGCTGCAAAACAGCCCTACCAAAGCTCCCAGGGTGGTTGCAGATGCCTGTTCTTATGGATGAGCAAAGGCAGCGGCAGCCTGAGCTGTGGGGGTCGTATATCTGGCCAGCGCTTTCATTCACATCACTTGCTGGAACTGCTGAGCTATGGCATGCAAGATCTGGAAAGTCAGCATGGTCTAGAGAAAGCGGTTAAACAAAGATATGGGGGCCTAAGGAAATGCCCTGGTTAGTTGAGATTTATGAGCCATGGTCGGATATGTCACTTGAAACTGCCAAAAGAGAGGGGGATGGGCCTTTGCCCTTCCTGGATGTGGTGGAGATCTGCAGGCTATGCTTTCCCATCCATTTGGTGTCCACATAACAATAAGGCCATCTGAGTGATGTCTGTAGCTTCAGGTGTCTAGGCTCTTCCTTGGTGTTTCTTGCCCTGTCTACTTTCATTTAGTAAAAAGAATTCTGCAGTCTTGCTTATTTTACTTTTTCAGTTTAAAACAAAGATAATTTTCGACGTGGACTTGGCTTCTTCTGCAAAATTTTTCCTGAGCAGGGGAGCTGAGGTGAGGAACTGTGAGGCTGCATGGTGGTACTGTGTGGTACTTACATTATGATAGCACTGCCCTACACTCAGGGCAGGACCTGACACTGACAGAGCTGCAGTATGGGCTGAAGAACAGATCTCTGGGTTTGATCCATAGCTGCTGATGTGCTTGGGGAGTCTCCTGCTGACATTAGAGCACCTCTGTCTATAGCAGAAAGGGACTCTGAAGCCTTATATTTTAATAAGGCAGCATCTTTGCCTGAAGTAAGAGAATGACTGGAGTTAATGGCTTGTGCTTCTGTGATTTATGCCCCTGCCAGTTCTGGAAATGATGGGTAGTCACCAGCCTCCAGGACGACTCCTGTGGCTTCTTTTCAGCTAAAAAGAGCCAGTGTCTGAGCTGGGAAGACAACAAAACAGATACCCACTAACTACTGTGCTCTGAAGAACCAGGAGTGACCTGTGGGATGAGGATCTGTCCCATCTTTCTCCACATTGCACAGCTGTGAAATGGGTGAGAAGACGGTGCCAGGTCCCCTGTGGCAGTTGTCCCCTTTGTCACAGCCGCCTTGTTGTACCAGGAGGTGACAGAGAAAGCCACCAGCCATGAAGCACAGAGATCCCTGGAGTGCTGTCTTCATCTCAAGGAGGGGATCTTTTCCTGATACCTTTTACCTTTAAAGCATTTTATTAGGGAAAAAATGAGCTACAGGGGCTAGAAATGGCAGTCAGGCAGGGGAATGATTTCAGAGGAGAAAAATGCTCGTGAACCTCTCTACTCCTCCCAGGCAAAGAAGCTGCCAGCCTTGATGTGGCATGTCATTCATCAAGCTGTCACCCCAGGGCCTGGACATCAGTCTGCTGACGTTGGTTCACCCAGGAGGGAGTGTGGGGCACACCTGTAACCTTTGCCTCCCAGAGCTGTCTGCGGTTGTCCTCAAGGCTTGCTTTTGACTGTGAATGCAACAGTAGGCTGTGGGGGAGGTGGGGAGGGGCTGTGGGTTTCAGTGGGTGCTCATACCTGCAGGGGTGGGAGCAGGGAGCATGCGGAGAGTGGCCTGGAAAACCTCGGTTCCCCATTTGCAGGGGTGTGCTGCAGCTGCAAGGGCACGGTCCCATCACAGTGAGCAGCAGTACAGCCCACCTCTGCCTCAGAGTCGCAGCATTAGCTGAACCCAAACCCACAGAAGATTCATGTTTGGGGAGGAATCCCTAGTGCTGGATTTGCTCATGCTGAGGGTGGTTAAAAGCTGCTTCAGAAAAGGTTGCTGGTTGCCTTCCTGGGATGTAGAGCACCTCCCAGACCTGTCTTACTGCAAGCAGACAGTTCCTGTCTAAAGGTTGGAGCTGTCGGGTTTTCTTTGGAAGTAACTCTTCCTTTCCTCATCAGCTAAAGACCAGGCTGTGCATGTTCAGATTTTCTTCTTAATGCTAGTTTCTAGAGGTTACGGCAGCTTAGTCTGCGTGGCTTATCTTACAGCAAAGCACAAAAGAAGAGTCCTGTGCGTGTTCCCCAGCTGTGCACAGACAGGACAGCTGCTCTCCAGCCCATTGGAGTCACAGTGGCTGTACAGGCTTTGTGTTTGCTGAGGAGATGAGCTGCGATATGCTAGCAGAGACTATAGCTAGGCAGGAGATGAAAAACACACCTGGTAGGGAAAATGAGTGGATGCCAGCATTTTTTTGAAGTAACTTGTGAGTATCTGTATAGAGGGAGTGGTCTTTAAATCAGGGTAAAGGCCTATCAAGCCAGTAAGTCGCACTCTTCTTGGTTATTGTGTAATTTATATAGTACTTCAAAAGTATCAGGCCAATCTGCAAGCAAATACTAGGGGAGAATTCACTCCCCAGAAAGTCTGCAATATGACCTTACAAGCATTAAATCCCTGACTCTCCCTTTTTGCCATAACCTGGAACACCTTCCTGTTCCAGAAAGTCTCCTGAGGTCCCTTTTCCTTCCCTTCATCACTTGCTTTGTTCTTATTACATAGAAGTTTCTAGATTAGAACAGATGTTGTTCTTCTTGATATTTAAGAAAATGCTGTCATGCATCAAGGAATCAATTTAATTTCTTAGCCACTGAATATTTATAGATATTTTATTTATTTTTTTTAAGGTCTTGGTCCTTTTTTGGGTGGGGTTTTTTTTATTTTAATTTTTTTCTTTTAACCTTGCAGCTCAAAGGGAAGTGGAAGCTGGGTGATATCACTTATTGCATTAAAACAAAAGCTACAGTATTTCTGATATCAGAGCTGTAATGTTTGCTGAGGATCAAAGGAACCTTTTCAAACATCATTGTTTGTTACCGTTAAGAGGTGGCAGCTGCATCTTAAGTAATGAACCTTTTCATCCAAAGGAGTAGGCATTGGTGGTTGAGATACACTAAATCCAGCAGTGCGGGCTGGGCTTCAGTTACTTTCTGGACAATTTGGGCAGCCCAGTTGCTTGTAGCTGAGCTTTGGCCCCAGAGATTCCCCAGGGGTTGATTTGACCTTTAGTATGAATTTAGATTGGCACCGTGGCTTTTCTAAATTATGCCTGCCAGAGGTCTTTGGGTCACAGCGCTCTATCGTCACAGCACTTCCAGCTCCCAGCTCACTCCCAGCAGTGTGGGAGAAGGGATGTAATTATTGATACTAATTTCCAAAAAAGCTGGATGTAAACTGAGTGTGAAAATGACAATCTGCTTTTGTGACTACCATGTGTTTAGAGATGCTTCTGCTGATATAAGCGACACCACTAAATTACTGGTGTAGAACAGAAGATTAGCTGTACACATGTCCCAGATGTAATGTTTCTGCCTACCATATAAATGGTTAAAGTAGAAGAGCTGCTCTCTTTGCTTAGATAAACAGGGTCCCTGCATGAATAGCTTACAGCCCCCGGTCATAATCCCTTTCTGATCTCTGGTTATAAAAATGATAGATGGAATGTAAACTCTATAAAGATTAGTAATCACCAAGACAGTAGAAAAAATACTGGGAAGAGTTGTAAGGTTTTTCTGCATTCCTGAGGAATTCTGTAGGGATTCCTTTTCTTTGGTTGGGCTTGTGCTATTCCCCAGCTCATCTCCTTTCAAACTTGCTGTCTGAAGACAGTGGAGATGTTCGTGGGGAATTTTCAACTATTTCTAAAAAAATCTGGCATGGATTCACTATGACCTTGTGTAAATGACATGACCGTTGTTTGCCTTAATTTCTGCAGTTGTAAAGCAGAGTAACAGGATGTATGTACTTGTCAAAGAATTTGGGGATTTACTGCTGGCTCGGATGATGCTGTGGTGTTCTCAGGGAAGGAGTTCTGACTGTGAAGCATCGTTGTTATGTGGGAGAACAGCAACCCTCTGTCATTCCATACATTTCAGCATATTCATGTGGGATCCTTTTCTTCTAATCTTTTGCAGGGCAGCACTTTTGAACACAGCTATTGATCTTGAGTGCCTGGTGTAGCATGTCTGATTTTCAGAAGTTCCTGGTTTATCTTAAAATGTAACCATTTCACAGTGTACAAGTTTGGATTGCAATTCACATCTCAAAAAGAAAAAAAAACAAACAACCCCCGAAAAAACTTAATCCTTTAGTACACCTTGTGAAATACTCTGGGGTTTAAAAGTGTGAAGGTACATCTTTCCAAACACTTAAACAGTTGGGAACTGAGTTATGACAGCTGCAGCCTTTGAAAAATCCAGCCCATTGCACATATGGGGGATTTGCTGTATTTGAAGTTAAGTTTCTGCTAACTCATGATAGTAATGTCATTTGGAGGAGGGGGAAATGCATTCAGATTGGTCTTTACCCACACCTGTGAGTTCGGGTGTTGCTGGTCTTAAGATCCATCTGTAATAGCAGTTTCGGAGGTTCGTGATAGATTGGAGGAGGGCAATGATTGATTGCTAATGCACAGCAAGCAGTAGAACAGAAGAGCTAAACCTCTGGCTGGCTCCTGCTTCCTGCTCTCTGGGTGTAAACTGCAGAGCTCGATGGGGGTCCTGGGCGAATCGCCAGCAGCCGTTCACCAAGCTTGTCATTTCACAGAGCTCTGCTTTGGGGAGGCTTTGGATGCAGTTCAACAAGAGAGATGTTCCCATCCTTTGGGATGGGATGGAGCACGGAGAGGGGTGAAGGTCCCAGGTCCAGCTGGTGCAGGCAGTTCAGTGGGGCAGAGAGGGTCTGCTGGGAGCGAACCCATCAAGCAGTTATGGTGTGGTTAAACCACCAATGCAGAAGCCATGCCTGGGCTGTAAGCTGAAGGATCTGGGGGAAGCGAGAGGAGGTTGTTTCACCTACGCTTCTGCAGGGTTTTCCCATGTACCTCCCACCCTCTGCAGGGCCTTTGGACTGTGTTCAGAGCAGCTGTGTCAGGTTGAACAGTACGCTCCAGGGACAAAGTTGGGCTTTCATTTAGTAGGAAGGTGTTTGTGGTATGTTGCCAAGATGGTGTTTTATTGCAAATTACCAGTGCAAGCTGCATCAGAGACCACCCAGATCTCTCCCTGAGAACATGGCTGTGCTTTGAAACTCCTGTCAGGAGATCCCATTGCCATCTTGTGCCTGCAGTGGGTACAAGCTGCCTGTCCTTTGCTGATGCTATGTGCTGTTATGTGTTTGTTTGTTTTCCCCATTTATCCTAGGAGAGTGTTTTACCTCAGTATCTAGCATTTCATCTGCTGTGTCTGCAGTATTATTGTATCTGTCTTACAGTTGGGAAACTGGGGACTGGGGTGCAGGCAAACAATTCTTCCAAGACCATACAGGAAACTCATGAAAATCAAGGACTCAATCCAGCACCCAGATAAGCACTTAAAATATTTTTGTTTTTTCTCTTTTGCTACTGGTTACTGCAGCTGATTTGTCTTTCCTGACTAGCTCTGCTATCCCTATTGCAAATCTGGATTTGGCTGGAGACTACTTCATCAAAACATTTGGGATTTTGCCCCAATAAGATCTGTAAGGCTAGCTGAAACAGCACAGTTTATGCATGCTCCAAGAATTAAAAACTCTGCTATAAGTGCATTGACCTGTCTTCCTCTCCCACGAAATGGATGGATCACTTTCATTTCTGGCCTAGTGACTCTCCACTTTGCTATACATCAGTGCTCGTAATATTAGGAATTGCTGCCTTAAATCACCAAGAGCTGGATGTCCCTTTCAACAACTTGTAGTGCTTACCTACATTAACAGCCTGGTACAGAAATAGTTGTGCTTCCAGATGTATGACTTGTGCAGTCTCATAGGGAGGGCTATTTCTTACATAGCTTAAGATAGCTTAAAAAAAATAAACTTAAAAAAAATTGTTTACACCCCCTTTTAGAGTCGGGTCAGTTCCCTATTCTGGTTCACAGCCTGATTCCACAAACCATTCTGTTGGCACAACCAGAAGGGGAAGGAGGGCAGAAACAGATTAGGTCAACACTGCCGCCAAAGACAACATGTTGTCAAACCACAGCCTCGGTCCCTCCTGTGTGGGTAGCAGGTCTCCTCCGTTCTCTCCAGCCCTAAACACGATCAACAAACAGCAAAAGAGAATCTGACACTTCCTCTCCCAAAGCCAGCGAGTGCCTGTAATAATAAGGATTTGATAAACACCACAAAACATTTAATCTGCTTTTTCAGTGAGCTGCAAGCCAGGGAACAGCCAGAGAGACATTAGACAGGAAAAGCAGAATAGATTGTAATTAACTTTAAAACGCTGTGAAACTCTCTCTGCTGTGTGTGGCTCACTTTGGAACAAAGCTGGGTTTAGTGCAAGTTCTAATCTTGGTATCAAGTCAAGGCTTGTCCAGAGAAAGTGTACGTTCCTTTATTAGCATGCAAATCACATACCCTCTTTATTACACTGTCTCTGCATCCCTCCCTCTAGAGCAGTTTAATAGAAGCAAGAACTAATTAAATTCCTTTATTCATACCTCATGCTTGAAGTGCAGAGCTCAAGGCAAGAATGCCAATGGGCACACGCCCATACCCTCTCCATTTCCAGAACGAGCATGGCATGCCTGACCTTCTCCTCATTAGGGAAGGAATAAATCCCCTAGCATGAAGATGAGGATGTCAGGCACTATATGCATAAATCACATAAAGAGTTTCCAAATGGCTTTCATCTTGGGAGTCCTTAAAAGTTCAGAGCTATGGATCAATCCAGAGTGGATACCTTTCAGCAGTAATTCCACATCTGAAGCTCTTTAATAATGTGGCTCCTTTAAATAAAATTCTAAAAGCCCAAACCAGATGAAATGGCATATACAATCAAGTTAATGACTTTAATTACTATAAAATTACTAGACAGTGTATTTGTAATTTTAATCTAATCCACAAAGTACCTTTTTCCCTTTAGTGTTCCTAAAGAAAGTAAAATAGCTATTGGTTTCCTTGCCAGTTTTTCAAGGATCTTTGAAAACTGAGGAGAAACCTCCCACAAATAGCCCAGCTGTGGTTATGAAGTTTCTTTTTTCTTTATTTAAAATATTATACTTGATATTAATGCGAAGTATTTCAGAGCAGTAACAGGATCTATCCCAGTAAACCAGCCATTCCTGCATTTGATAAGATTTCTTTGGTTACCTGGATGACTATACAAAGGTTATGCACGATACAAACCTTCCTTAAAGTGCTGAGGAAATTGGAGGTTATTGCAATGGAGGAAAATCTCATACTGAAAACCAGTAAGTAGTCAAAGAACGAACCCAGGACAAATCTCTGTTATGTTTCCAGCTACCTTATTTGAAATGTTATGGTTGGAAAACTTCATTCAAAATTTTGTACTGAGATCCCGAAGTGCTTCCCCATGCATATAAACAAGGGTGTCTGACCTCCAGGGATGCAGCCATTTTGCACACCAGCTCATCCTCTGGGATGAACCAAAATTCTGCCGCCTGGCAGGGATGCTTGTAGAGAGGCTGCTGTAGCATCCTGCCACAACCCCCTGAGTTCATAGCTTTGGAGAATCTCTTGGGCTGCCCTGTGTATGAGAGCTGGTGATGGCTTTTCCATTCACCAGCCCTTGGAGCTGAGTTTAGGGACCATTGCGTTTCTGAATTGTGTAAATCCTGACAAACCTGCTAGGTTTTGAGCTTGCTGATTAGTCTCCTGGAGGGAAAACAGGAGAGGCTGTGAAGAATGTGTATGATTTTCACTGAAGTTTATTTGACCTACAAAATCAAATAGGGCTTAGCTGTTAAATCAATTTTTTACAAACTTAAAAATGCACCAACATTTGATGGTTGAGCATCTCACAGCTTTTATTCTCATCATACTCCAGGACTGCTGCTACTTTTTATTTTGAGTTGATGGAGAGGCAAAGAGAAAGTGATGTGTCCAAAGTCATGCAGGAAACTAACAGAGGATTTGAGCCTCAACCATAGCTTAGGTTCTTGGCTGTGGCACCATCTTTCTCTGTGGTGTTAGAAACAGGCTCACAGCTCTTCTATTTTGGAGAAAGCACCTATTTTCCTATTTGCTATCTCTTCCTACTGGGGGGAATTATTTTTAAGTGCAAAACAGCTAGCTGTTCCTATTAAGCTACTGTAGGAATAATGCATGGAAAAAACTCAGATGCTTTCCCAAATAGGAAGTAATTAAGATTTCAGATTAATGGCTGTGACAATGGAAATATGTAAAATCTTTTCCTGATATGGAGCCCAAACCATGACTAGTTCTTATCTATGGCAGACACAGGTGTGAAAACTTGCTTGTGCTGCACACAAGGGACAAATGCTAATGAAAGGCATCAAGAACTCTCTTACCGCAGCGCACCTCGACTGCAGTGTGCATTTTGAGGGTGAGTCAGCTGGCACTGGTGAATAGCTTAAGAGTGGGAAATAATGTTTTCCTGTATCCTCTATAAATTGACTCTTAAAAGCTGGTTCATATGCAACCTAGTGCAGCACAAAACCAAACCATGAGTCCCTAGTGCCAGGAGAGATTGTGCTGCTGTATTGATTTTTCCCTTGTTGTTAAAAAAGCCTTTGTTCAGGAATAGGCTATGCTGATCAGAGTCCAGGGCAGGCACCAGGAGGTTCGAGTACCCCATGCAGTACAGCTGTCCTGGTTTTTACCAGCTAGTCAGGCAAATATTGCAGCCTGGAAGGAGCTCTGCCCTGCAGCAGCTGTTCTATTAGTGAACCTGGTGTTGCTTGCTGCAGAGCTAAGCCAGGTACATCTGCAGGAACCACAGCTGCAGACTCACAGCAGCCCTTTGTTGTTCACCTTGAGCTGTAGGAAGGAGATCCAAAACTTCTGTGACCTTTTGCTTTCACCAGGAAAGCAAGGCCTTAGCTGGCTGAGGCTAATCCCTGCAGAGGATATGGTTATGGCCTATGTCCCACTTGGAGATGAAAGCCCACAGGCAGGTGTGGAGAACCAACTGATGTTGTAGCCACAATAAGATACAGCTCAGTGGTTACCTTGTAGGAGCTACACAGTGCTCGCTGAGCTGTGCTGAGTCTTTCAGCTCAAATGCTTGGACAGCTACTAGCATCCCTCCTCATGTAACTGAAGGGGAAATGTCACAGTGCGCATTGTCACCCTGGCCTCCTCTGTCTCTGACATTGCAATTGCCATCTCTCGCATCTAAAGCAGGATTCTTGGGAGCTTGGTTTGCTGGACAGAAATAGGGGGATCTGAATTCTGAGATTATCTTGTCACAGGAAATTATTCTGTGCCTTGCCAAAAAGTCTGAAATAGATAAGAACTCTTGATCTTGCAAGTCTTCCTCTCCTAAAGGCGCTCTGCTCCTGATCCCACTCAGGGAAATGAATCGTACTCCTAGAAATAAGAGCAAGAGTGAGAAGTAGGGAGGATCAGGACACTGAGTCGTTCTCTCTGGGACCTATAAATCCTCAGTCCTGGCAGTGAAAGGAGCTTTGCAGAAAGAAAATTAAGGGTTGGGTGGACAGCTGGAGTAGAGGGAGCCAGCACAAGGAGTGACCCCAAGTTTGGAGAAATGATAGTACTCTGCTGCTGTCAGCTGCAGCTTACAAAGGAACCACTTAAATTGCCTCTGCTGTCACAGTCCTGTGGGTGGGATGGTGCCAGCCTTCCTGGGGACAGCAGGGCTTTCTTTGCAAGCCCCTGCTCAAGCAGAAGAAAATCTCTCTCCTGTGCAAGCCTTAAGCTGTACATGGTCAAGGGCATATACTTGAGCAATTCAGATTCCACCCAGCAGAAGGGGAATGGTGTGCATGTAGTGCCAGGGAGCTTGTGGGGGGAGAAGCAATGGGGACAGAAGGCTTGTTCAGATCGGGTGAGGATCTCTGTCTGTGCCTTTCCCTGCGTCCCACGGTTCTGCTGGTTTCCTCTCACACTGACGGTTTTAAGTTGCTGCAAATTGTGATCTGGATTTTGTGGCAGAAGGGCTGGCAAGGCCTGTACATGGAGTGCTTCTTGCTTTGCATTGCATGAAGGCCCTCCACATTCCCCATGTGTTACGCTCACTGATAAGGTTAACAGGATAAAGAAAATGTTACCAAACGCATTTTAACAGATGACTGCAATTTGCACTCAGCTGTTAGGCTGCTGTTTTTTCTCTTTTAGAAAATGCAGAATGGGAAATCCTAGCTTGAATTAGTGAGAGGGGCAAGGTGAAAGTGAGGAGGTAATGATTGCAGAGTGAAGCTCCACAAATTTTGCTTGCACTCAGTCAAACTACAAAATAATCAGATGAAGCCATAACTGTATAAATGGGGCTTGAGTGTGTTTGCTCTGCTGACTTGGTCATGCATTCAGGGCGTTCAGAGTGGTGTAACTACAGCCCAGGAGGTATTAGTCACGCTGGGAGAACTTCAGTGAATATAAGAGGGCTTCATCTGGGCAGTTACCAAGGCAACTCTTGCTAATATTTCATTACAATGCTTTCACCCTCTGCAAGTCCCACGGATTAGGACTGGGAATCTCAGAAAGAAGAGTTTACTGTCAATATTGTGTTTGGATTGAGTGTATCCCAGAGGAAAAAAAAAAGTATTCCCCATAGGCAGAGCCCACAATGAGCCGCTGGAGCTAAACTCTGTCGTCCAAGCACTGCCTTGTGCCCTGTGGAGAGCCTTGGGTAGTAACTAATTTCCCTCTTTCCAGCTCTGAAATAAGTAGAAAATGCAGGTATGAACTCATCCTCATCTGTGTTGAGATGATGCTAAGACACCCTGCAGCAGTGCTGTGCCGGGTTCCATTCAGAGTGGCTGCAGCACAGCTTGCACCAGTACAAGCTGGTGCCCTCAAACTGAGGGGCCAGTGCACTTCAGACGGGCTAACTTCATGCCGGACTGCTGTGGCTGTGACCAGTGTGTTTGCTGGAATCGCATCTCCAGTGCCAGCATTTGGGGGTACGCCAAGCAGAGGCTGTTTGACCTTTCCCGGTTGTGGGGATTGAGGCATTGCACATGAATGTCTGTTGACTTTTTTTCTTTGTATTGCAGCTTCTGCCCTGATAAAGGATAGGGACTACTGGGCAGAGTTAGTGGTACTACATTTATGTCTCCTAATGTGCTTAAATCAAATAATGCAAACATGATGATGTTTAATGTCGCTGGTGCACATCTAGGATACCAGCTCCTTCTCTTTGTTCACATTGATCTTTGTTACTCCAGGGAGTTATCCTCTCCCTCACTTTTTCATACCTTTGCCATGTCTGAAGTGAGAAGAAAACACAAAACTTGTGCATTGAGACTGGGTTTTGCCTTCACGGCTTGTACACAGAAGGTTCTGGTAATGGTCTTAGTCTATAATTCTGACAAGTAGCGCGTGAGGCAGGGTGGTGGGTGATGGATGGCTGGTCTTTGCTTCCTGTCTCGCAGCCGAACCCCTGTGGCTGCCTGGTGACTCCAGCACAGCCTGCCTCTGTGGCAGAGACCTTCTGGCAGAGGCCCCACATACTCATTATACTAGTGCTGCTTGTATTGGCCATTCAACTTCCTAGACATGGAGAGTGAGGTGATTTCCCATGTTCAAGAATGGCTTTGAAAGGGACGAGGGAAGAAACCCTTCATTTTTAACTTCCCACACACCCACCCCCTGCCCCCTGCCAAACTTTGCATCTAACATCTTTACCAGCTGGCATGCTTTGTAAGACCCACAGTTCTCATTTCAGCTGGGAAAACACATGCAGCACAATTAGAAAAGCTTCTGGGGAGCAGCAAAAACTGGAGCTTTATGGCTGTAATGTGTATCTGCTGCTTCATTCAGTGTTGTGCATTTTTAAATATCATGCTAAACTGCAGATTGGAGATAATGGGGAAATACCAAATATTAAATATTCGTCTGCTAAGTCCAACAAATCCGTTGAGTTTCTGGATCTGTGCACCTTCTTCTACCTGTATCCATAGTGACTGACATGAGAGCTGTTGCTGATTCCTTTGGGGAGCCACAGCCACTATGTGTTGGACTGGGCATTTCCTTCAGCTGGCAAAACACACGTGAAAACCAAAGGACATTTGCTGGTGTGAGATATTTATTGAGATGATCCTTTCTCTGGGGCCAGCTTGGCATTTGTAATGTTGCTGGGGTCTGTTGCTTGTTCCTGATTAAACTTTTAATTAACTATGTATTGTTTCTCATTAAAGAAACAGGACTTAATAGGAAAATGCCAATACTGCTATCCTGTATGGCGGAGATCATCTCTTCATGAAGTCCATGTACTAGAAACTGATGGTGGAGGGGCTTTAAGGCATGACTTAGGTCTCATCAGTCCAGGGAAACTGGCTCTATATGATATGATAGTGTAATTAGCCTTAACAGTAACCATTTACGTTTGTACTGGGTGTTTGAGTGCGTGCCCCACCATCTGGTGACTCCAGTTAAATCTAGATTATGAGTAGAAAGATTTCCTGTACAGAACCACAAGAGTAGCATTGGATCAATCTGATTATAGGAAAGGAGAATTCTGATCTTAAAGTCCCTAAGTGTAAGTGACAAAAGTTACTGACAAAAGACCAGTTCATAGGTGGAAGTTGTTTTCATAGTAGGTGCTCTGTGCTTGCCTGGGGGGCAGGTATATCTGTAACAGCGCCATGTAACCCACCAAACACAGCACACAAGCTCTGTTTTGTGCTGCTTTAGTAGCACTAATGAAATCAGAGTATTTCCCTATCTAAGCAAACCTGGAGCTTTCCAGCTGAACAGATGCACAGTTAAGGAAAACACAGTCACAAAGGCAGGGCAGGCAGAGGCAAACCTGTGCAATCATCAGCTGGTGTTTCACCTTTCTGATCAGGTGAGGTCTTCCTTCTGCCATGTTACCTACTAACTTTCTCCAGGACCTCTTGTTTTCAGAGTTATTTGTGACATTAGCAACAGCTTTCAAGAATGGCAAAGAGAAAAGAAACCCGTTGAATGGAAAGGCAGTGGATGATTTAACCCAAGCAGTCCTTATTGGCATGAATCATTCCTTCCCCACCTTCAAAGACATGTGTGATTTGCATTAGAAGTGCCGTTTTTTCTGAAATCCCTGATCCTTGCCAGTAATAATTTCCACCTAGATTTTGAAAAATGATGATTTTGAAAAGTCGTGTGATGTTCGTGAAAGCCAGCAAGTATCTGTCATGACCCCATGCCTGAAGAATATACGTGCACATAGCCACAGGGTATAGAAACAAAACCAGGAGAATGAACTTCCCGGTATTCAAAGAAGTTATAATGACATAGTAGGAAAAATCCTGTTCTCTGAGTCAGTCTCCCACTTGCAGTGCTGGATATGCCCCACCTTTCAGACAAGAAGTAAAAGCACGTTCTGTCTATGTGTCTCTAGCTTGCCCCCGCGGCTCTTTCACACTTCAGTGGGTGCATTAAATCCCATCGTTGCACTGGTTTTCAAGCCGAGCACATACGCTCATCCCCCTGCTTTCTCTGTGGCTTCAACTTGACGCAGCAGTCTTCATTCTCCTGCAGTGCTGAACAGCTACCATGTCTCACCCTAGAAGTAGCTGCACTTTTCTGGTGGGTGAACTGATCTCTGTTGACATGTCAGCTCGTTAAATCTGCAGGGCCCTTTTGGCTGAAGGGAGAACAGTGTGGCATAAATTTAAAGCATGATTTAGTTATTAACATAAAAGCAGCTGTGTTCCTGTTTGATTTGTGCAAAGAAAAACATGTAGCTAATAATGACCAAGCCTGAAGCAAGCCTAGGAGACAGCACTATGTATGTTTTCAGAATAATACGGAGTTTAGGCTTTAAAAGAAAGTATTTGGGTCCTTGCCAGGTAGACAGACAGTATGAATGAAACACCTGTTCTGGCTTTGGGAGGGTTTTGGAACCATTTGATTACAGGGAAGGTACAGGCTGACCTTAAAAGTGAATTGAATTCTCTGGTGTAGAGTAACGTGTCCTACTATATTACGAAACTTCTTGATCTCTTTGTGAAAATGTCCGCAGCAGACAAAACACAGATGCATGCCGCCTTTGGTTTTTAACTAAAAGGTGCTGCCCAGGCATAGCAAACTGACCAGCTGTGTATCAAAACAGTCTTTTTTGAATTTAAATAAATGTTGGAGGGGGAACACTATAAAGGAAAAAGATAAGACATGTTAAAGTAATTCTACAGAGGCAGGGGGAAATAACTGTTAATTCCAGATGTGTCCTAATTCAGCTCTTGCTAATGCTCATCTGATGCTTTTCAGTTTTAGTGGTTTGCATTTTCACATAATGTAATCCAGTTCTGAAAAGATATAAAAGATGCTGTCTTTCCTAGAGTTGTTTCCTGTTGTATCACCTTATCAGTCTGGTTTGGTTTGTCCAGTTTTAACTATTTCTGTTAGCACTGCAAAAACAGCATTAGGAATATTTTCATAAAAGCAGAGCTGCGCTGGGTATAACACTGTGGCGTGGAAGTTTCTGGCCTGTAGTAGATAGCAGATGAGGTAGTGTGACAAGCCCGATCATCCTTTCTGACCTTTGGCATTATGTGTTCATAAGAACCAGTCTGAGAAAGTGAGGCAGATCCTGGTCAAATTCCTCATGCCTTCAACAAAACTCTTCAGTCATTTCCCACTGTAGATTCAGACTGTGCCCTAGCTCCCCCTATGCAAAAGGGTTTAAAAAGCTGTAATTGAGCTGTCAGTTTGAAGTACAAACAGGGGGAATGTACTTTGGGTCTCTGTTTGCAGAACTGTCTGTATGTGCATCTGTGTGTGGGTCTGTGTGAACAGGAGGGGAACTCCTTTCCATGCCCCTGTGAACTCAGCAAACTCAATACAAGCCTCACTTGAAACCTGCTTATGTCTTTTTTTGTTTTTACAGTCTTCTCTGGTAAGCTTGTAAAATTACAAAGCTGGAGATGTGCTTGAAGGATATTGATTGCTCTTCTGGCTTGTGTTGGTTCAGTTCCAGCTCATGTGGAATTCATTCTTAGTTTCTAGTAGCTGTTCTTGACACACTTGTGTCAAGACACAAAATACTTATGAAAATGGTGATCTTCATGTAATGTTCTTAGGTCACCATGGAGCAAAGCTCAGGAAACACATTCCTTCACACTGCTTGCAGCAGGGTAGTAGGAAAGTAATTAAATCTTTTGTAAAATAACATGTTCCTGTCCCTATACAATACATGGTACAAGAACCATATGCTCACTTGTTTCTCTTGGCTCAGGCACTGCTTTTACTGACGCTCTGACTGTGGTGGTACCTTGCTAGGAAATACTGCATGTGAAGGCAGTGGTCTTTTTCCATTGGCCATATGTTGGTTTTCCCAGAGTGAGGAGCACTTCTTTCATTTCTCTGTGTAATAGACAATACAAAACCAGAGAATTTATTCACAGCAAGCAGAAGTGTCTGCGTTCACTCGACAGGCCTTGCCGCTGCCTGTGGGACACTTCCCTGCACTTCTGCAGTAGGTTAAAAGGGTCTGTGTAGATCAGAAAACTCTTGCTTGTCATTTGCTGAATCTTTGTTCAGATTTAGGAACTGGGTTCCCTCATGAAGGTAAGCTTTTGGGAGCCCACATATTTAATTTGTTCTTGGATCTCTTTTAAGCTCTTCCTGTCCCTCCACACTCCCAAAACCCTGTTGCCATTCTACAACTTGCTTGAAGAAAGAGCCTGTGGTTTCTGATGGCAGCTTCTGGCAAGCTCCTCATGGTCCTGCAGTTTTTAGGGAGGCAAAATTAAAAACTTCAGTGGAACTCAGATACCTGTAATGGTGGCAGATGGAGAGCAGCATGGCTGAAGTCGTGTTGCTACATGTAGGTTTAGAGAAGATTGGAATAGGATTGCTACAGGCTGGATTTTTTCTTTTTTCTTCTTTCTGCATTCAGTGGTAGTGGATCGGTTTTAAATGGAACAGTCTCTTCTGCTTCAACACCTCTTATCTGAGAGTCTATCACTATGACCAGTAGCTTTGTGAAGCCGAGCCAAGAAGCACCATTGCTAGTCTCAAGAAACTAGTAAAACTCTGAGGGATCAGAGCAGATAACAACATGAATGATAAATGTCCAGGGCTGTTGAAGTTAGTGCTTAAAAAAGCTTATTAAATGGAATAAAGGCTCCAGTACTCCAGCTAAATTCTAACTGTTATAGATCAGAGGACATCTTTTTTGGAGACAGAGTATTCCTTGCCCACCCACAGAGGTTTTCACCTGAAATGTTTGCTGCTGGTGACCCTCAGATGAGATGTTGGACTAGATGGGACTTGTGTCCGGTCCAGATTAGCAAATATGTCTTGTTTTCCTGAGTGTGGCTGAACAGAGATGGCATCAGGACAGGAGTTCAAGCTGTTAACCTCAACTTTTTGGTTAACATCTCAATCGATGTTTAGCTATGTTATAAACTCTCCGCCTCTTTCTTTCTGTGCTGGGAAAAACCCCTCAGAATCCTCTCTTTAAACCATTTCCATGGCTTCTTGGAAAACTTCAGACCCCCGCAGTATAGGTAGCCTATTTTAGTCTTTAAACTGCCTTTGCGAAGTAGCTCTGTGGTTGACTAGAGGCCAGTTCATGCTGCAGAAGGGTCATTTTTTCTGCATGGTGCTCCTGAGTCCGTGCCACAAAACCCACGTGCTAACTGTGATTTCAGTTTCCTTAATTGCATTTTGGAGGGGGGATTAATTACGTGCCACAACGTTACCACTAGAGGGATTAGGGATATTAGACTGGCCTAAGTGTTCTCCCCCTGGTAACTCTTGTGGGAATGGGAGAAAATTATTTTCCTAATCTGTGACCAGTTTTCCTTGTTAACTCTTTTTACGTATTCACAGGTGCCATGGGGTGTAAGTAGCTAACTAAATATGGCATTTGACAAAGTTTAAGGAAGTTTTAAATCCTGTCCTGTGGAGTATAGGTGTCCCATACATAAACATGTTAGTTAACGATTACTGCAGAGCACAAGTATTTTCAAAGGCGGCTGTTCCACTTTCCCCAGAGCAAGCTACCCATTTTCAAGCACAGTTTAAAGGGCAAAGACTGCTCAGTCTCTTTATGAGAATTTGTTTTAAAAGGTTCTATTTAGCTTTTAAAGGATATATTCATCTGCTGAGTGATAAGATCTCGCATTAAGCGGGGGAAACCAGGGGAAAGATCTCCAAAGAGATAGTCAAGCAGGAAGGGGTTAAAAGATGTCTGAAAGCCCTTTAGAAAGTCTTTCTAACTGAATGGGCTTGGCAGCTGTGCTTCAGTGCTTCCTTGCCATGTGGAACTAGGCACCTCTCACTACCCTGCACTACCCTGTGCTCACAAGTCCTGATGTCATGCTAATGCGATCTCGCACTTCACAGTGCCAGGAGAGAAACAGCTGGCACTGGATGGCTCCCTGGTTCGTGATGGCACGTGGGTCTGCAGTCCTCCACCTCCTGATGTTGGGACTGAGCAGCTTTCCCAAGCACCACTTGGCTGGAGGGCCACGAGTGTCTGACCGCCTGCAGCACAGGGCACTGCAGTGACCAGGGCTCCTCTCCCGCCATACGGTAATCTTAAAATATGTTGCTATATGATAGGCCACGGACAGTGCTTTAGATACTGTAAAAGGGAGCTTTCAAAGTCCCTTGAAAGTGCTGAAATGAGTCTAATTGTGTAACCTTCCAGGTATGTGCCATATGCGAATGAACTACACACATCACAGTGCTTTTTTTTTAAGAGCTTTTCATATTTAAGACAGCAACTTTTCCAAGAGGGCTGGTTCCTGCTAGGCTGTCCACAAAAGAGGAACAAAGAGGATGGTGTGAGGCAGCAACCAAATGCCCAGCAGCAGCCTGTGAAGACCTGGGCATGCTTAAGAGCTTGCTTTGCTTCCTGCAAGGTTCAAATACCGTTGCAATCCAACTGTATGGAGTCCTGACCCAATCTCTGGTGGTCTACTCTGTATCTTCTTACAGTTCAGGCACAACATTTTGTGTGTATCGTTCAATTACTGGATTTGAAAAGGTCTGTGCTAGAAAATCAGTGTTTTGATGAGCTAGTTTATGTGTTGTCATGTATGACCTCTTGTAGTATGTTTGGTTTCTTCTGTAAAGTGCCTATCCCCAGCAGTATATACAGACCCGGCAGTGTGCATGCCCTTGCAAGTCGCACCACGGAGGGACGGTCTGTGGGCAGCAGAGGGATGGGGCGAAGGCTGGGTTATCGCTGAGCTGCTGCTTTCCCCCTTAGGTGAGAAGGCGAAGCCTTTCCCCGACAGCCAGCCTTTCCGGGGAAAGCGGAAGCAAATTTTCCCTGTCCAAATTCAATGAGAACCAACAGCATATCCCGAGGAGAGGAAACTAGCTTTTGTGGAGCCTTTTACTGTTTTGTTAATTAGTAATAGAGCTTTTTCCTGGAGATAAACCGATCTATCGGTTAATGGAGTTTAACGTACTGAAATACCAGCGAGCGCGACCCAGGCAGCGCAGCCCCGCAGATACAATAGGCACATTGTTTCCCTGAGGATCCTGTCCCCCTTGCATTTGGGGGGGGGTGGAATCCCTTCACCCCGTTCGGCCTCTCCTCCCACCAGGCTGCGGCTGCCCGCGGGGCCGGGGGGTTCCCGGGGCGAGGCGGGCTGGGGGGCGGCGGC
>JAVJGI010000002.1:12891311-12947710 GCA_035590275.1 Ibycter americanus | reverse complement strand
CGCCGCCCCCGCCGCCGTGTTCCCACGCATCCCGGTTTGCCCGGCCGCCGCAGCCGGGCCTTGGCAGAGCCGGCCTGGCCGCGGGGTTAGCGGTGGGGCGCTCCGGGAGGGGGCCAGTGGGCAGGCAGGGGTGGTCCCCAGGTCATCCTCCCCTGCACAGGCCTGGACGCCAGAGCTGGGAGCCCATCGGAAGCCCCCCGGAGCAGCGGGGCGATGAGACACACGTGTTCCTTCTCTCCGCGCCTTGCCAGGAGTTGCACATGTGAAATGCAGCTTGCCGAGTTCACGGCATTATTAGTAGAGTCGTTGGTTCCTTATATTTACGAAATCCTGAGCAAACCAGCTCCCCTGCCAGTCAGGGAATCAATATGATAAATGTGGTAATATTTACCTTTATGGGCCTTAACACCGCCATTCCCTGTGTGTTCAGTGTGGCGTTCGGATGAGCAGAGGAGAAAGTTAAGAGGGTGAATTTTACAAGCGAATGTCAGGTGACTTATCTCAGGGGTCCCATTTTAAGAGGACCAGAGGGAGCTTGCAGCCGGGAATGCGGATGGTAAAAACTGCTCTGCAGTTTAACAGCTATGGCTCTCTTGAAAAGGAAAGAACAGTTGTAAACGTGCTTGTAAAACACTAGTTTTGGTTGCAGGGACTCCAGACCCACTGCCCCCTCCCAGGGCAGCCCAGTCTGGGAAGAGCAGCTCTGATTTGAAATGCTCTTGCAGCCTGAAGCCTGCCATGGAGCTGCCAGCTGCTGCTTGCCAGCATTTTCTGCTTGTTGCTTATGAGGTTCACAGTGCCAGTTCACCTGTTGCAATGGAGCAATAGGGTTGTCTGTGTTGTACGTAAGAGAGTAAGGAAAAGCCAGGGAAAACTCAGTTTCTCAGATCAAGCCTTTCTTGGCCCTTTGGTAAGGACGGCTTTGTCATAAGATGATCTGTGAAGCATTTTTCTCATTCTGGCCACATTCTTTTCTGGCTATTGTGTGATTATGACATGGAATTTTGCTCCATATGTAGTAGGAATTGTTGAAGATGTTACTGGATGGCAAAAAGCTAACTTATCCTCTTCTGAGTTTTGCCACTGTTAAAGTGATCTCTTTCACTTTGCTGCACTGTAAAATAACGTAACCTGAAGAAGCTTTAAGTACTAGTAGCAGAAGACTTACAGGGACCTTGATGTAGTAATTGTGCCTACAGTGACGTAAAGGTAGTAAGGGAAGGTGAAGAAGTGACTGCCACTGTGTGCACTTGAAAACAAATGTGAATGATCTGCCAAGCAAAACTGGGAGGATAAGACTGCCTGGAAAAGCTAGCAAATGTGGGCATGCATTTATCACTCTACACCTGTGCTCCGGCCACGCTGCTAGGTTAGCACACTGCACTTAAGGATGCTGGTGACTAAAATAAACCCTTCAGGCTGTACCCACTTTGAGGACAGTTGTAACTCATCCTTCAAGTGCAGCCCTTTCCTGGCACCACAGGGTGTGCACATCCTCCCGGCTTTGCCCCGCTGCCAAACAGGGCTCCTCAGCTGTGGATTTCTGCAGCGACCCCCTCCCATCCACTCTCCAGCTCTGGCACAGGGTCACTTTGATCTGAGCACCACTTCCCAGGCCAGTAGTCTTCAGTTAGTCTGAAAGCTTTGGAAAAATCCTTTTGTAGTGGCTCCTTTCCATGACCACAGGGAGCACCTAAAAGGGAGGGGAGGAAACAGGAGGTGTCAGAGCAGAGGTCAGAGTTCCCAATTCATCCCCTTTAGGGGTTTTGGCACCACCCGGTGACTAAAGTGAAGAGGGAGGTGGGAGGGAAGTGTTCAATTTGAGCAGACTGAAACAGCAATAATGAACTCCACATGCAGGTCCTCACTGCCTGCATGTCCCACCAGAGTCCCTTCCCTTCTCCATTCACCTGCTTAGTGCTGCTTGTGCATGGTGTGGCTGTGATGTAAAGGGGGTTTGGGTCAGGAATTCTTGAAGAATGCCTCTTGGGACACTCAAAGAGATTTCCACGTGCTGTGGTGGTGAAGGGACATTTGCTTGGCTAAAGATCTAGTGTAAACTTTAATACAATCATCTAGTCAATGAGTTCAGTCAGTTCTCTGTTTTCTGCTTTTTTCATTTGACATTGTAGAATACTTCCAGGAAAGGGAGTTCATTGACTTTAAAAAACTTGATAGTCTTAAAATGTTGATAATTGTTAAGCTTTCTGAAATAATGCTGCCCTAAAGACACTTGCAGTGTTTTTGGCACTGGTTGTGGGAAGGCTGTAAACCTTTTCAAGGAGTTTCCTTTGCTTTATTCAGGGCTGTTTGGCAGAAGACAGCATTTCTGTGGGGGGCTTTTCAGTCTGCAAGGATGTGATGCACAGAGATGCTGAGGTGTGCTGAAAGCAACTCGCCATGGAGGTTTGCTTCCCTTGTCCCACTTTCTGGTCAGCAGGGGCAATCCTACATTAATGATAATGTTTTGAAGATGAGACAAAAAGAGATTATAGGTTTATTTTTCTGATCAAGCTTTACTGAAGATGCTTGTAGCTGTCTTCCGAGACAGACAGCTCTGCAAAGGCGTAGCTGTGTGCTTGTGTTCCCCATCCCACCCAGCTGCCTGGGGGCTCTTCAAGAGACCTGCCAAAACTGGCAAGGATTGTACGCCGCTCTGAGTGAGACAGGGTTGTAGATGATTACTTTATTTCAGGAGATTAGTAGTATAACGATAAGGGAAGTTACTAGCATTAATTGAAGTAATTACAGACCTTAGAACTTAAAAATGTGCAACAAACCTCACTGATTTCAAATCAGTGCTGCTTTTGCTTTCATCTGAAGCCTGTCTTCACCTAAGCCCTGCTGCTGCAGAGCACTTGTTTGCGCTTTGAATTGCAGAGCTGAGCTATGCTTGCTTGAGTAGTGTTGGGGCTAACCACAGGTCTTGTCCTTTTGCTCTTCCAGGTGTTGGTAAGACAGGAGATCTGAAGCGGTTTCGTACCTGAATGTCTCTGAATTAAGTGACAATCTTTTTTGATATCCTGCAGTAGTCAGTGACCATTTGGCATGGTGCTTTTTTATCCCGCGCTGTCTGTCATGCATGGTGCTGTGCGGCAGGGGAGAGTTGGCTCAGCCCAGGATTCTGTGCTTCAGGCGACAGTTGGTGCTGTACCCCTTTGTATGTGTCTCTTCCATGTTTACGTATATGATAGCACTGGACTTTTTGCCCCAGATTTCTTGCCCTTCTTACCTCATCTCCAGCAGCCGGGGCTGCCCCACTCTCTCTGAGGTTTTCGGATAAATTAGGTGAGGAGAGCTGAGGTTGGGTCATGGTAGGGCCAGATAAACGGGGACAAAGCGTCGGCTTCCCTGAGGCAAGCAGTGCCAGCAGGGTGCCGAGCTAGTCTTTATGCTCAGGGGAAACTTCAAAGTTCCCACTGACTTGAGCGGGAACACAATCAGGCCTTGCAGGTCTCTGGAAGCTGCCCTCCATTCAGACCTCCTCCTTATCTCTCTCCCCTTTGCAGTTTGTTCTGATAGTGGCAGCTTTATGTTCTCTAAGCTGCCTTGCAACTTCTTGCATTGCTGAAGTTCTTTCTTTGGTGTACCTTAGTGATGTTCAAGCCTCTCCTGCTCCGGCAACCTGCTGTCTCCACTAAGCCTGCAGCTCACAATTGCTTTTTAATTAAAATCCTCTGCTGATGTCAGAACTTCTCTCTTCCCTGTAGAGACCTGAAGCACTGTGCGGGAGCTTGAGTAGCTCTAAAATACAAATAGCTGGAAATTATTCTCATCGGGTTGAGGTCTGGCTCTAATGAAACAACTAATGAGCAACTGGTGCATCAGAGGGTCTAATTGCACTTTTAACAGTAAACTTAGTTCAACTGTTGATGTGTTACCTGCCCAGTGGCTGCTAATGCATGCAGCCTGCACAGCAGTGGGGAGGGATAACAGCAGCATTACAAATGCTCCAGCAGCCGATCCTAATTTTTAGTCCCCTCGTACTGAACTTGAATTGACTGTTGCCCATCAGTGTGAACTTTGGGTTCAAAATGGTTTTCACATCTGTGGCAAGAATTTGAAGTATGAAAATACTTTATTTTTTTGTTACTTATTCCCATTTTGTAATCTTGCCTTGCTTCTCCCCCCACCTCAGTGTGATGTATTGTGCAGCAGAAATTTCCACACAACCTGTTGCACCGGTTCCCATTAAAGGTTTGAGCTGAAGAGTTGGGTCAGTTTTATCTGGTCTGCTCTCCCTGCTCGCTCAATGCATGTTCAAACGAGCCTTGTCCTGACCTCTCTGTACAGCGGGAGCTCCCTGGATGGGTGTCAGCGTTACCTGGATGGTTTCAGCTGCCCTTTCTTTGGCCTTGTGCTTGCCTATCTGCTATTTTCAAATCTCTAGAGGAGTTAATTAAAAGGTGTTCTTGTTCGGGACAACTTGTGTTGCATAATTACCTGCAAATAACATAGCACATGGCTGTGGGGAAGAATGCTGGGAAATTTGTTTCCTTCGCACTGAGATTCCAACAGAGTTTGGGGCATCTGGAAAATCGCACCCTATGCGGTGGCTTTGTCTTTCCTCAGTCCTCGTAGGGGATGCAGATGCAGTAAGCAGGAAGATTGCCTGTCTTGAGATCATGTACCTGGTATAATAGTAAAGCTGGCTGCAGCTTGCTTGCCTGGGAATAACTGGCCTTTAAAAGGAAAATTGCCTGTAACAGAGTTTCCTTCTAGGCTGTTTGTAGCAGCAATTCAAGTGACAAAATAGTGGCTCCACAAAACAGCTAACTTGCCAATTTTCAGGGCTATTTGCAGGTTTCCTTAAGAGGGGTCAGATTCATTTGTGCATTAAATGGGAAAGAAAGAATTGCCGCTAACAGCTTAGGTCTTTGTCTGATCCTGCTCAGGAGGTGCTGTTAAAGTTGCAGAGCTGTTTTCTCTGGCAGTGTGTTCATGGAGCTGACAAAACCACCCGCGCTATAAAAGCAAGGCAGAAAAGTGATTGCAGCTAGGTCCCTGGCCAGCTGACAGCAGAGGCTGTCCCTTTCTGGCCTTGTGCTGCAGCATCACCAGCAAAAGGAACTTGGCTGTTAGACTATTAAGCTTGAAAATGTAGCTGAAAGGGCTATACTTGTGAAATGAATAGGTTGACAAGAAACAGATTGCAGGGAGTTGGGCAGAAGAACTGCCAGTCTGGGTCCATAGGAATGACTGAATGGTCTGGGTCAGGATCTTGGGGTGTCAACAGGGGTGTGAGTGGCAGCATCAGCAGAGGATCTGGTGGCCCTGGAGCTTGAGCTACCACTTCCCATTGCAGTGTGGCTTCTCCATCTGCATACTGTTCTGCACCTGGCACCCAGTTCTTTGTGTCTGAGTCCCTTTGCCGATGCTTAGTGCATATCTGAAATACAGAAGGAATGCTTCTTAGAGTAGCCCAATTCTACACTGAATTGTTATTGTGGAGGTTTTAAGTCTTTTCTTGTACCTTTTTCTGTCCGTGCTCTAAATTGGTGCAAACAGAAAGTTTATATATTGATTTGCATTAGCACGCCCTATATTTTTTTAATTGCTGTGATACCTATCTGCTTTGTGCCTCATTTTTCTGGCTACAGTTAAATGTTATTTTTGTACTTTCCAACAGGGCCAGTACTGCGACATCTGCTCCTCTGCAAACAGCAACAAGGCTCACCCCATAACAAATGCCATTGATGGGACAGAACGCTGGTGGCAGAGCCCCCCTCTTTCCCGGGGGCTGGAGTTCAACCAGGTCAACGTCACTTTGGACCTTGGACAGGTAACCCAAGTCTTTCTTGGTTATGTTGTAGACAGTGCTGGCAAGGACCTGCTCCTCTGCTTCTAAAATCCTTAAGTGGCCCTTGCTAGAAGGGTGGGACAAAACCTGCTCATTTAAGGATAGGGCAGGAGGCTCTGGTTAAAATATGGAAGCAAAAACCTCTTGTCTGTCTGTAGTATTAACTGCAGTCTGTGCTATTTGCTGTTACTGTGTAGGTTCTCCCTAAAAGTTGAGTCACTCACAGAAACCTACCACACTATGCAGGTGCCATTCCCCTAAAGAAGGTACCTGCCTTCCGAAGGAGAAAAGTTAATAAGGCTTTACCCCAGAACGCAGAAATACAGCCCTGAAGATTTTAAGTTTGTGCTGGTATGTTTAAAACTCTTTAAAAAACGCAAGTCCATGCTGAAGTTCTTTCTATGAAAGCCAAAGAATGACAATGAATGTTCGGTGTCTAATGCTGGCAAGTCAAAGGGAATTAACATTGTAATAGCATGGCTGCCAGCCCCCACTGCCTCCTCTGCTGCTCCTATTCATCCGCAAAGCTATCCCTCTGGAAATGGGTTCTTCTCTCCAACTTTCCTCAGCTTAGAGGAAAGCAGCAGAAAAGAAGTCCTGGCTGAAGCTGCAGGTGCAGGAAGGTATTATAAGCCAAAGACCTGAAGGGCTTGCTGGATGTGGGTCTGCTTTCTGGTATGGGGAATTTGCTCTGCAATCTGTGACAGTTTAGCTGTTAACTACTGAAACGCTCCTGTGAATAGGTAGGGATGGGCTTTTACCTCCTTTGCTGTACTTCCCCAATCTCTGCTACCAGCCCTGCAGCACCACAAGCCAAGTTTGGGTCCTCCTTGGCTGGAAAGTCTGTGGGACAGGACAGTTGTGTAGCTCTGGACAGCTCACATCTTGCATTGGAAACCTGGCTGCTGTGGTTGCTCAGGCAGCCTTTCAGGGACTGAGTGCACTGCCCCTGTGTTTGGATGTTTGCACTCATTGCAGTGATTTCAAGCCTTGTTGGGCACTGAAGCTCTGCAGTGACCTTGCAGGAGGCTTTTTCACCCTCTGGTGGAGTAAAGGCTTGTTTGTCACTGCTGTTTGTAAGGCATCTAACTCCAGATTTACGGCTATAGATACTTGGGATGTATTGATGGCGATGCCTCAAACACATGCTTTAGTCCCTGGATTGTCTTTGGTCCACTCCCTGCCCTACTGTAACACTTGCTTGGAGCCTCTCAAACACCCTCCGCAAATCTGTTCTCTCCCATGAGTGCCAGCTATCTAAAGCTGTGCTATCTATACACAGCACCAGCAAAATATCTCCTAACGCCCGGGGCACATCATGCATCGCATAATAGCTGTGTGGGCAAAAGCCTCCCGGGGCCGCACACAGTGTGCTGATCCTGTTAGCCAACGTAGGTGGCATCTGCTGTGTCTCTTAGAAATGTCCCAGCTGGCAGGGGTGTGCTGGATGGGTGGATTGCTTGCACTCCCTCCTCCATTCAAGGGCCAGCCTGCAGTGCAGCTTTCTGATGGCTCACTGCTTCTCTGGAAGGGGATTTTCAAAGACTAACTTTCCTTGAGAGCTTCTCCTCCTCTTTGTCATTCTCTGTGGTAACTTTCTGGCTTTAGGCCAGAGCTAACTCAGCTGTGCTGTGTGCTTGCAAGATGCTGCATTTGGCTCACCTGGGGATTTGCAGCCTTCAGAGCTGTAGTGCTGGGAGCTAGAGCCTGGAATGATGCAGGGTGGGGGCTGCAGTATGGCTAAAACTGAGCTGGTGGAAGTTTTACCTTCTCTCTCCTGTCCTCCTCTCCCAAGCCTCTGTATTTGCTCTCTGTACCCTTGGGCGTGGGATTGCACCATTGTTTCTGCAAGGCTGGCAGCAGAACTTGTGCGTGTGGTGCTGGTTGCAGTTGCTTCACCTGGTGGGGAGTTTCTCTGGGCTCACAGATCCTCTGCTTCTCTGCCACCTTTGCAAGGTGGTTGCCCAGCTGGTCTCAACAGGAGCGCAAACCTAAAGCCTCAGCCAATTTTTAGTGGCTTCCTTTTTATACATGCCCTTATTGTATGTAATTGCTATAATATGCTCCTGGTGAGAGTCAGTTCTTCGCTTTTCCCTCCTTTGTTTTGGTAGGTCGGGCAACAGAAACAAGATGAAATATTACAGAATCGCTAATTTCCTCCTTTTGAAGTTGAGGCTGGTTGAAAGGATGGAAGATAAAAAGAGGAATTCTTGGGACCCCGCAGGGTCTGCAGGGCAAGTGGGGGATCAGGCCGGAGTACCTGGCAGCCAGGCTTTGCAAATTCCTTGGATACCTGTTAAACAGTGCAGGTAACACCCTCAAAGGCATGTCTGAGAGCAGGGCTGTTTCTGGCTGGCAAACAAGGCCTCTCCTTGCTCTGTGTAACCCTCTAGGGAGCTCTTGGACCAATTAAGATTTAATTTAAGGGACTGATGGTCATTAAAAGCTTTTGTCCCTTTGGGGGATCATGAGTGCATGGAGCACTAGTGCTGATGGCGTGGTCCTTTGGTGGGGGCTGGCACAGGAGGTTATGGTGTCAGCCCCCTCCTTTCCCTGCTGTGCTTCCCTGCTGTCTTAGTCCCTCTCAGGCCATAAGTGCTTAATTACCAGCTGGAATCAGGTTTCTCCAGCATTTGGCAAGCTGTGGCAACTGGGAGAGGGGCAGTTAATTAAGCAGCCTGTTGGTCTTTGCTTTTGCTGGCTTGGAGCTTGCTTTCCTCACAGGGATGTTAAAATCCTATGGGAAGGAGAGAGGGAGGAATATTCACGACCAGCAAATAAGTTAAAAGATGGCTCAGGCTGGCCACCCAGCTGGTGTGAGTATATTAAACACTCACATCACGTCATCTTACTGCCAGCAGTGGCCTAATCTTAACGGCTTCATCAGCAAGGCGGATCAGAGCTCCCACCACAGCATGGGAAGAGATTGTGTCTGATTATCTGCTGGGGGGGGTCTGATCTGAATTGCTCCTGCTGGTGTTGTGTCTTCCTGCCTCCTTGTGGAGGAGTAATTTTTCTTTTCAGAATTGGTGGGGGCAAAAGCTGGAAAAAGGGTAGTCACTTGAGGGTTCCCATGTCAAACCTGGGTCTGAGCACCAGAAATATGGTGAACAGCTCCAAGGAGGAAAGCTAAATGGATTTTAGGAGCCACCGCAGAGGGGAATATGAAGAGGATATTTTTTTTTTCTTGCTTTTAATCACGACCTTGTGCTTAAAGCTTTAGTATGTTTAGGATGAATGGCTGGGCCACTGTGTGGATTTGCTGCAAAATACAACATCATGGTGGCATCATGAAGCACAGTTCAGGTTTCATGGGGTGGAAGAATCAAAAGGTGCTGTGTGCTGGGAGGACACTGTTGTGTGTTGTGGTATTGCAGGACAATCTGGACTTGTCCCCAGAATTGGCCATCCTGCCTGGCTTGTGTTGTGATGGAGGCTCCTAAGCCTGCCCTGCTGCTGCTTAGCTCCAAGCTCTTTTCTTTCCTGCCCAGAGCCTCCAGACCAGCCAGAAATGGGAAAGTGCCTCTGCTGCAAAGTGGCTGTGCAGGGAGCAGAGGGGCAGGAGACCATGACTCACTGCCACCATGGGAATTGTCCCCTGTGATTCTGCTGTGATTAAGTGCCACAGTGGGTGGAGGGAAGGAAAGGGTGTGATGGAAGATTCTTTTTTCCTTTTTCTTTTTTTTTTTTTATTCTCTCCAAGAAGGTCCTTTGAGTCAGAGCTGACAAAAATCAGGAGGTTTAAAGAAACATGAATGGCTGGCTTCCTGCCAGGGCCTGACATCTTCCTTGCATGAAGGTGAACCCAGGCCAGCCCTTCCCAGAGATGTTTATGGATAGCTGGTGCTTTATGATAAACTCCGTGGAGAGGAATGCTTGCAGTCATGCAAGAGCAGGAGCTTCGTGCCAGTGCTTGCTTGAGGTTAATTGCTGCAGTGAGAAGGTGGCTGGATAGCATCCCCCCTCTCCCCCCCGCGCTCCCCCATCCCCAGAGTCTGCTGGCCCCAGTGACACCAGAGAACAGCAGAATTCCAGACTGAAGCTTTGCAAGGAGTTTTGATTTACGCCCCAAAGGTGTTTCATTTGGCGGTGCTGCACAGAGAGCACACAGCCTCCCCTACACAATAGTCATTGGCAAGAAACACCTATGTCCATTCACCCCTGCCACTGAGGAGAGAAGAGTAAACCTCTTCCTTTGGAGAGCTCCAGGCTGTTACTGCTTAAAATGCAGCTCCTTTTTGGGTTAAAAAGGAGAAAGAAAAAAAAAAAAAGTTGCATTCATTGGTAACTTGAATGAAAAGGATTGTGAGCTGAGCTCCTGGGCCAGCCTGAAGGTGTGTTGTGTAGTCACTGTAAGATATGTCTAGGCAAGGGAGTAGATCAATGGCTTACTGGGTGCCTTGAGAAGTACCTTTTGAGTTTTCTAATAATTATAATGGGATCTGCCAGAGTTACCACTTTTTTCTGGCCTCTGTTGAACTGATTAACTTATGCTTGCCAGGCTCTTCTAGCTCCCAAGTAAAGGTGTTCATTGGCACAATACACACTAGACGCTTCAGCCCTTGGCCAACAGGCTGCTGTTCTTTCAGTGTGAAACTTCTCTCAGAAGGAGGTGGGTGTTTTTCCTGTGGTGGATTTCCAAGGCATAAGCCTATTTCCTTTCCCCCTTGCACTGCAAACGTGGCCCCTCATGACCAGTTTTGCACAGCAGTTAGATGTACAGGACACTTGTAGGTTCTGCAAATGGGGCTGAAGGCCAGACTTGCATGAACAAGTCAATCCTCTTTGCACAAAGGGATTTCTTGTTAATGAATGTTAAACTCCTACTCATCCTTGGCAGATCGGGGCTAGGTTCTATAGGTGAAAATGCCACCTGGCCTAATACTAAAGGAACACCACTGAAGCAGACCATAGTACCCTGTGTGTCACAGTACTCTGAAATCTTTCACCTCAGTTTCAAGCCTCCTATTAATTTTCATTTAATTAAAATAGTAATGGAAGCTGCAGGTATAGATCTTCAGGAGCCCTTTTTGAAAGGCAGCTGGTAGGAAAGCCTTGCAAACCAGTGGGCTGAGGCTTACCTCCCTGTCCCCAGCAAAAGCCTTCAGCACACAGATGAATCTGATGTTTATTCCCTAGCTTAACTAATTGAAAAATCCTTCATGAGTAAACTCATGAAATCCCAAGAGAAAGCTCATGGTTGTTCTTGAATGGAGCTGTTGTCCTAGTGGCTGCTTTCCCTAAGCTTGGTGTGGGATAGGGGTCATGGTCACCCAAGAAGGATTTTCTGCTGAAAACTAGATAAATTTCTCCCTTTTGCACCTTCATTTCAGTTGCTGTGAGAGCTCTTACTGTTTCCTGGTGACGTAGCTGCTGCCTGCGTTTCCCTCTGAGGCATCCTTTTTCATTCTTGGTATGCACAGGAGGGAACTTGAAATGTGTCTCTTCCTTTCCTTCCCCTTGGCGGGGATGTCTTCTGCATTGTTTTCCCTAGCACACATCGCTGGGAAATACACAGCTTTGATTTCTCTCGGGACCACAGGCTGCCTTATCTGCTTGGCATGTGTTTTTCATGGAGCACTGCAAGAATGGGTGAAGATTTAAGATTTTTTTTGTACGTAGTTTTTACTTAATTTCTCTTACTGTGGGGACTGCTTGGTCTTCAGTGTGCTGGGGCACCACTGTGGGAAAGGGCTAGGAGGGTTTAGTGATGTTTGTTGTGAGCTTTTGCACCTTAAGTTAAAGGGTTGGGGCATAAAATCTCTAACAAAGACCTTCTTTCTCCAAATTGTTCTCTGGCTCTTGGAGCAAAAGCAGTATTAAAAATAAAGCACATTAAGCAGGCTGAGCAGAAATTCCTTTTGCTTTCAACAACTGAGCCTACAGTCTCTTCTCCTGTGTAGTCCTCTGCAATTGCCATAAAATCCTGCAGAAGTAGATCAAGATCTCTGTTTGCAGGCTTCAGCATCCTAGCTCCCTGATCTGAAATGGCCTGTGGCTCTCCTTTAGCTACAGAGCCTGCACAGTGCTGCTGTATTTGAACATGACCGTCAAGTGGAAGCAGGGTGCATGTTTGTAACGCTGCTCTGGGAAAAGCAGAAAAGGTGTGACTGTGAGAGAGTGCACAGCACTGGGAGCTGGCACTGAGCCCAGCTGTATGGATCTTCTCTCCCGATATATTTTCTCCTTTATTGTTTGAAATAGCTTAGCTTGTGAAGGCTGTTCTGTTTTCTTCAGAGCTGTGTTCCCCTGACCCGGACCAGCAGCTTTTTTTTTGGTGTGTGTGTATGTGTGCCGATAAGGGGAGATTTTTGCCTTTGCTTGGCCCTTCTTGACCTTTCTGTGCTTTCTGCCAGCTCCCACTAGATTCCTGGCTCCAAGGGCTGCGTGGGAGCCACTCAGGTGAGCAGGAAGGGAGTGCCTGATTGTTAATCAAGTGGGGATCTGTCTTCTCTCGCAGCAAGAGCAGACCCATCCTCTCCTTTTCAAACAGCCTTGCCAAGTTCTGTTCTCTGGGATCCAGAGCAGCCAAGACTGAGACTTCTTTTCTCTTTGTTACGGCTGATGGTTGCTGTAAGGGAAAAGTTGTGCAGAATAGCAGTTTGGGTAAATCATGGGTGACACATGAATTTTTATTGTATGTTATGTTTACTTAAGTCATGAACCAGTACTGCTTAAAATCAATTTTCATGCAATGAGTAGATGGTATTTCACTGGTAACAGTTGATTCCCAGAAGACCTGCTGTGCCTCACATCTGCCAGGCAGCGAGCACAGAGAGAAGGTTCCTAGGGGAGCAGGAGGCTCTGGGCAGATCACTCAGCATTGTGGCACCTTTTGCGGTCTCCAGGGAGGGTGTTTCTGCCCGTCCCTTGCCTTGTGTACAAATGACCCTTGTGCTTCAATGGCTTAATCTTCCCAGAGGCTGTGCTTGCTCTGCCTAGACCTGAACCAGCTCTGGTGAATTCAGGTGTTAAAATAAACCTCAGCCTCCCCTCCTAGAACAGCTCCAGGTAATGACTGATGAAAGGATAATTACTCTGTTTCGAAAAAGTGCGTGCAAGGTTTCAACTGTATTTTGTCTGTAGATATTGTTGCCTATTTTTAATTTTGGCGTGATGAGAAACAAGGAGGCTGATGGTGAGGTTTCCTGCCATGGAGCTCCCCCTTCCCTCCAGGCTGCCCGTTCCTGCTCAACTCCCTGGGATTCTTCAAAGATTAGGAGAAAGCCTCAGGCGAGCACGAGCTGGGGAGAGGTCAGGCGAGCTGCAAGCTGGCGTGTGGAAGGCTTTAGTTTGTAATGAATAGCTGGAAGGCAAGCCTTGTAATTTCTTGCTGTTCTCCTGGAAAGTGTCTGCTTGGCTGGGCTGGTAAACAAGAGCGTGCCTTGAATCGGGTGTGAATGTGTGCAGATATGTGCTGCGGGGGTCAGCTTTGTCCAGCCTGTTTGTGGTTGTACCAGGCAAGTTAAAACAGACCAGAACCATCTAGGTCAGGCCTCTGTTTACTGGAGAGTTGTGTTTTCCTACTTCAGGCAGATGGCACAGGGAGTGTTTTGTGAAAGTCACTGTATGCAGTGGAACCAGAGAGGTTCACAGCTCTGACATGGAGTGTGCCAGCATCCGAGTAAGTGGGTTAGCATTTTCTGCACTTTGGCATGTCCCATCTCCAAAATGGGAGTGCTGCATCTAGTTCCATGATTCTGTGTGCTGGAGCCTGCCCAGCACCAGGCCAATGAGTACAAAATCATTTGCAGAAGAGAATTTCTCGAGCAGGGCAGGTCTTGGCTTGGCCTGGTGCAGCCTTTCTCTTCTGTCCGTTGTCTTCCTCCAACAAGTGACAGCATCCCTCACCACTGCAAGGGGTGCTTGGTTGGCCACACACTTGTGCCCTGAACATGTATCTAAGTGCGTGCTGCTGAAGCTGAGGGCTGTGGGACTGGAGGTGCTGCCAGTCCTGCTCTTCGTGTGACCGATGTGTGGGCTGGGAGACACACTCATCCTGTGGCATTGCATAGTTGGTTCAGTTCTTGCCACTTGTCCTGATCACGATGAGAAGCCCCTTAAGTGGGATATTCCTGCTTCCTGGGACAGGTTTCCAGGAGCTGTCCTTGTCCTCCACAGCTCTGGCATAGCTATGTCCTGGCTCAGATCCACTGGGCTGGCAGGGAGGATGCTAAATACACTTCTGATCATCTGCCTAGTCAGCTTTTCTGCTCTTTCAAGCCTGTTCTAGCCCCCTGCACCTTTCTTTTGATGCTTTACCAAGCCTGGCTCAGCCCTGCTTTCATCTCTGCCTTATCCTTTTATTACATGTCATAAACATGGGCCTCTGAGCTGTGCCCAGCCTTGATCCTCAGCCGTTTCCTGTTTTCTGGATTCAGTGCTCTTCAAATTCCAGACCTCCCCTCCTATGTGTGATGCCAAGCAGTGCAATAAATAGTACATTGCTTCCCATTGGATAGAAAATAAAAGGGACATCAATAGGAAGATGCAAGGCGAGAGGCACATGCCCGGTGTGATATGATAGAAGAATCTTTCTGAATGTCTTATGAGTAGATTCAAGATCAGTGGCAGCTAATTAGGGAAATGCAGCCTATTCACACAGACCTGGTAACAGTTTTTGCTTCTGGAGGCATGCTGAGGGGATGGTTAGAGAGGAGGATTGGAACAAGGATTTGTCCTACTGGGAGATCCAGAGAAGAGGACAAGGTGTTGAGAGTGGCACATGGATGACTGTGCAAAGGGTGAGGACAGTGCAGTGGTTTGGGGCTACTTTGGTCACCAGAGACTCTGACAAGATGGGAGGAATAGCGTTATTTTGTGCTCGGTAGAAGGACTTTCCAAACATGGCTATAAAAAAGGCCTTTCTTAACATGAGGTCACTGCTAATGGAAGGTGAGTCTGGATGTGCCAGCTCCTGTTTGCGCAGCATAGGAAGGACCGGTGCCTGTTTCCTCCAGGCACCCCAACCTGGCCCCATGAATGCTGCTGTGGAAAAGCAGCCACCTGGGGACAGGGAGGAGAGAGGTGGGGCTGTTGGCGTAGTTCGTGGACTCAGCATCCACTTCCCTTTTCATTCCTCTTTTGAGATGGTTTGTTACCGTCTCTAGGTGGACTGGGTATCACCTGCCTGATGTCAGCAAGGGTGTGTAGCAAACTGCCTGCCAGCACAGTGCTGCCACTGCTAGGTTTCCAGGTGGCTCTGGAGCAGCAGGGATGAGGACATGCTCCTTCCTGACAGGTCAGCTCAGAGGTGACAGCCTCTGGCAGAGAGGATGCACAGGTAACAGGGGCCAGCCATTGCTGCTGCAGCAAGACTTGCCAGGCTTGTCAGTCAGAGCTCCTGGAGGACAGTGTTAGGACGGTAGTCTGACTGTCTTGTGCTTCCCTCCGTTGAATAAAAAAACATTCATGGGAGGACTGAGCCTCCTGGATGTGACAGGAAGCGTCACACCTCTTGTTCCCAGTCACCTCTACCCTGAGAAGCTGTGACTCGCTGCCAGCAGGGTTAAATTAGCTGAGCTCCTGTTGCAGGGATATATTTGTCTGCATTGCATGGTGTACACGGTTATCTGGAAGTCTAGAACAGTTTCCATTAAGATCCAAGAAGATTTGCATCTCACTGCTGGCTTTTACCATTGTACCTATGTGTGTGGAAAACCATGTCTGATGGAGCAGATTTACTGGCAAAGCCTGTGCATATAACTCTGGTCTAGTTGGTGTGCTGTGCCTGAGAGTAATTTTGTGTCTTCTGCTTGGCATCCTGAGTATTTTCAGTTGATGGTTTGCATAACCCATGCAATGACAAGCAAACAGCCAAACCTGAGAGTTGCCACAATTTTTCACACATGCATTTAGTTGCTCTTTCCTGTTTCTTTCTTTGCCTGCTTTGATACAGAGCTCTCACGCGCGCACATACACTCAGCTGAGCTCTATTTATGGGTTCCTACAAGTTCCTGTCATTGTGGATCAGAGCATGCCCTGCGACCAAAAAACAGTTGGCGTGCTGCTGTCGGCATCTCTTGCATCTAGTTAAATGCATATGATGCCAGGCCCTGATGGACGGGGAAAAGAATGGCTTTCTGGTATTTGCACATAGTTGCAACTGTAAACATAGACTCATGACTGCAAACAGAAATCTGTATCATTGGCTTCATCATGACTTCACTGTTGTTATCCTGGCTGTTTGCTAAAGCTATTCCTTAATCCTTTCCAGGCTTTTGCAAAGTCTGCATCCACCCTAACTTAGTGGGCATGAAGATTTTGGCTGGACTCCAGGATGAGTTTTGTTCATTCGTTCTTTCTTCACCAGTCATTGCTTTCTGCCCTGGAGTAGGCTTGCTTCAGCTCTCTGTAAATGGGACTGTAAATACAAGGGGGCTCCTGGGGGATTGTGAGTACAAAACCTGTGTTCTTGTGAGCTTTGTGTGTCCAAACAGCAGCAAGAACTGCCACGCAAACGCTGTAGCTGCGGATCTCTGCTCGTGTTAGCAGTGGCATTGGGAATGTTAATCCCACTGTGGCCCTGGTATGCACTGCTGTTGGGTCAGCTAACCCGGCTATGAATGGCAGTGTCATGGTGGGGAAACTTGCTGACAAATGCTTACATAGTGCATGGCTATAATGCAGATTTTTAGAAGAATAAACCTGCTTGCACGTGTCAGGTTTGGCTTTGAAATCTGCTAACAACTAAGCTTTAAACCCAGTGTTGTCAAAGCTTGCAGGAACCATGCAGAAGAATTACAGAAAAGCAGTGTTGCTGAAATATCTGGAAGCTTGATTCAGCTGGGTATGGTGCAAGGGAGACTATTTGGTCCGGAAAAGGATCTTCTGAAATCACTTGGCCCTGGGAATGGACAAGGTGGAAGTAAGAAAGACAGGGAATGGAGAGCAGAAATGAAATGGCATTTACCACCTTCTAGAACTGGATTCAGAAGCAGACAGAAATAAGTTGTCAGAGCTGGAGCATCCATATCCTCTTCCAAATCCAATGGAGGAAGGATTTAGGTATACTGCTCTTGGATGCCAGAGAGCTTGGGGCTCCTCTGACGTTTGTGTGAGTTATTTGTCCTTGGCCATTTAAAATGAAAAGCCTTTCAGTGGTTTGGTGGCAAGCTGACACCTCTTACTTTATGCCAATTTTTAGCTAATTCATCCTCTTCCCTTTCCTTCCCCTCCTCACCCTTCCCATGCGTGCAGGTTTGTGACAGGATATCCACTCCATTCAAGGGAATGGGGGAAATATTTGCTTGTAGTGTGGCCAGTTGCCAAGGTTGCTTTGTTCGCCTTGTCGCTGAAAGGACAGCCCAAGGAAACCCTCAGAGCTGAAGCTGGCCTGTGACTTGGAATGGATTTCCTGCAGCTCTGGAAGTGAAATGCATGACATTGGGATTTTTTTTATGATCCCATAAATTCAAGGAAAGAGAGGACCTGGGTGAGCTACTGACAGGCTGGGTCTGAAATCCTCTCTTTGATGGGAAACTGCTGTGTCACAGCCTTTCAAGTTGTGCCTTGTCAAGGTTAAAATCATTCTTGGGGTTTTTTTAGGTGAGTTAAGAGCTGAGCTTGCAACAGGTTTGGGTTTTCTGGGAGAATTCAGTTGTGTAGTTAAGCTGGTTGCCCCTGCACCATTCAGCATGTTGTAGCTGGAGGCTCTTCTTCATGACACCCAAGCCCTGCCATGATTGCAGAAGGCCTTTTTGTAACAAATTCAGAGCTGTAATGATGGTGGCAAGCAGTGACTTGCAGTATCTCTGTTTTAACTCCTTGGTATGGTCAAAGCAACGATGTCCAGGGCTCTGGGGTTATGGGCTGTATAGGGAGGGTGAGACAGCTCTTCCTCAGTGAAGCAGGTGGTGCGCTGGGCTGGTGCCTGGGCTGATGCTCCAACACCTTGCTCTGCCTGCTGTGCCCTGAAAGACAGAAGACTTCTGTTCGTCGTGGTAGACCAGGTGGCGTTTATCTGTGTGCACGCTGTGTTGTGGTGGGATTGTTACATCGCTGTCCCAGGCTCTTCAGAAAGCTGTGGGAATTTCACAGACATCTAATTCACAGTTGACCACAGAAAGAGCAGGAGCTGTTTCAAGTCTCATCCAGCATCTAAAGTGCAAAATCTTATTTCTACCCTGTGGAAGGGGGACTCTCATGTTTCTTTTTTAGCCCTGGTTGTAGCCAAGGGCTTCCTGAACAAACTTAGCAAATCAACAAGGCTTTGGCAGTAGTGAAAAGGGCCTTACTATAGCTCTTTTGTAGTAGTATTTTTATTTTTAGTACCACAGGGCTTAGAATGTCTGGTTATGCAGCAGGTCGCAGATTTGTACAGCTCCTAGTGTGCTTTGGGGAGTCCGTCCCAACAAGCTTGTGGCCTTAGTTGGTGTAGCTGTGCTTGTAAAACTCTGGGTGTAAACCATCCTGCAAACTGCCTAAAGCAGAGACAAGTATTCTTTTGTCTGGCTTCTCCATTTCAATTGTAAACTGTCCCAGGAACTCCTAAGAATATTTAAATTGTCTTGTACAGTGAACCTGGATTGGTATTACTTGCTGTAACTTAACTCATAGAATGTGCAGTTGGGAACACTTGTTTGCTCTGGATGGTAGGAATGTCCTCTTGAAAATGTGCTATGCTTTGGTAAGTATGAACAGAGGGTTTTTCCACTCCCCTCTGCAGGTTTCTGAAGGCCAAAGTCTTGAAACAGCTTAGAAAGGCTGCTAAAGCTGTGCTGATAAGATATGCGGCAAATGTGCTTGAGAGCCTAATGTAGGAACAGAAATGTCTAAGCTGTTTACTTTCCCCTTAACAGTGTGAAAAATTAATATGCCTTATTAAGGAGCCTGGGGAATTGTGTGCTCAGAGTAAGGACCACACCGAAGTCTTATTCCTGGCTGACTCTATCCCTGGGGCTGGCAGCTGCGATTCTTGGTTCAGATTTACTGGGTCAGAGAGTGGAGCTGGTTTGGACTCTGCAGAGCACCAGTTGTTGCAGTTTCATTTCTAGCAGGCTCCCTTCTGTGCTCTGAGCTTGGTGCAGAGATGGGATCGCCTGTTGATACAGCAAATCCTGCATTGTTTGGATTTTTCTATCCAGTTAAAGTGGTGGGGGAAGAAAATAAGTAATTGTTGTCAGCTTGTCTCATTGGCTAAAGAAGGCTATTTCAAACAATTTTGCTAGCAGGCCTGTGCACCTCTTAGAACAGTGTGCTGAGAGCTTTTGGTGAGGCTGGGTTCATAACACCATCAGCCCAAGTCAAAGCAGGATGCTGCTCTACACTGTTTTACACCAGTGCTCTCCTTCCCGCAGTCCAGTGCCCAATCGCTACCATTGTGTTCTGGATCCAGAGTGCATTAAATTCACACCATGAGCATAAGGACTGGAGACTGTTTCCTGAAGGTGATCAGACTGCACAAAGAAATTGAGTCAGATGTGTGTTACCTTTAATGTGAGCAAAGGGCACATCTGGGCTTCCTGCACTGACAAATGCAGCTGAAAATCCAGCCTTTTCCAGCATGTGCTGATCACCCAAACCAAGGTGAAGGCAGGTGCTATAGCCTGCCCTGCAGAGAAGGTCATCTGCTTCCAGTAGGGTGGATGGGTGCTGCAGCAAGACCTGTGTGGCTTTGCTTCTCTCCTTGCTACTTTTTTTCCTGAAACGCTGGAGTGGTCACCCCAGGCCATGGGGCAGAGGAGTAGGGCACTCATTGGAGCTGTGGGGCCCCTCTCTGCACATGCTGGGCTGCTCTGACATCCACGAGCCATCTGCAGAGAGCCACTTCCATGGAAGGCCAGTTGGACATACTGTATCAGGCTGTGGCACTGTGAGAATGGCAATGCAGCTATTGCTTAAAAACTTGTTTTTAACTTCCCAAGTAAATGACATACCTGTGCTATGCCCCCACCCCGGACACATGTCATTGCACATGCCCTTCCTTCTTTCAGCAGTGGTCTTTCTTTCAGTGGTGTGTGCTTACACACCCAGACCTTTTATCTCCACTAAATCACAGCTTTCTTAAGCCCTTATGTTTTCTGTAGCACTCCCCTTATCTCGGTTCCTTCCCAGGGCTGGGCACTGGGAGCAGGGAAGCAGGAGGGGCTGAGCAACCTGTAAATGTGTGTGTGCCCTGCAGTGATGCTGTGCAGCTTACAGCAGCAGGCAAGACTCAGAGCAATAGGAGCACCTGTAGGACAGCTGGGCTTTTCCAAATTGCTAAGCAGTGGGAGTTTCTGCAAGGCAATGCTTTTCCTTTCCCCCCCCAGCATCTGAGGCAGTAGGATTTGCGGCATGTTTGTGTAGCACAAAGTTGCAGTATCTCATGTGGATGTCAGCTCATGGAAAGGGGCTGAAAACTGGTGTGAAGGTCACTGTCAAGTATCTGTATGGTCTTGACTCTACTCTCTGTCCTCTTGTCATTGCCTTATCCTTCTGTCCAACCATCAGAATAAGGATACTCTGAAGTCCTGGGAAGTGCTTTCAGCGGTTCCAGGCAGACTGTAGGACCAGTAAGCATATGCCCTTTTGCAGCCAGGTGTGCTCCGGGTGCTGGGGCAGGGCTCTGCTGTCCATGCAGTCAGTGGCTCCAGCCAAGCTGGGCTGGGCAGCCCCACACACTCTGCTGTGCCTTTTGGTCACATGTAATGCTGTCTGTAAGGACAGTACGGCTGGTGTTTTGCACAGCTCATAAAATTACTGTTTCTGATGAGAAGTATTGCAGTTGCTTCCGTGTTTTCTTTCCCTTTCCTACAGTAAGCATTCAGCAGTGGCTTCACAGCATGCACTCACCTCTTGGTAGCCCCCAGGCTCTGGATCAACCTTGGGGGGGGGGGGAGGGGGAAGGTGTGTGTGCAGGTGTGTGTCGCTGTGTGTGTCGCTGGGTGGGTATATGCTGTTGCCCTCTTGTGGCTGAACCTGCAGAAGAGGCTGTGGATTTTATGGGTGCTTCTAGCAAGGACATCTTACTTTCTTGTTGACCCTTTGAGTTGGAGAATGCTGAGTCTGAGCTGTGCTTGCCTTGAAAACAACAGGTGTGTTTTCGTCTGGGGGTTTACTATCCATAGCAAAGGACAGCAACTCCACAACTCACACCACCTTTGCCCCATTCTGTAGCCAGAATTCTAAAGCCCCATTCTGAAGGTTTGGGGCATGGTGCTAAGAGCTGCATCTTCACATGCTGTTTTGGGGGGAACCTGTGCAACATGGGTGCATCTGGATGAGGTATGATGCCTGCTGTGGTGCAAGCAGCTGTGTGGGTGTGCATATCCTTTGAATAATGTGCAAATAGTTGTATAGCACTATTAGTTTTGCTCAGTTTATAAGGCACCTGACCTTTCTTTTGCTAAGGCTTTCAACAAGCCAATTTACAGTCTTGGAAGGGACCACCCAGAGTCTGGTTTCATGGCCAGCAGAGGGGGAAGGGAGGGAACTCTTCAAAGAGCAGAGGAGGCGAAATTACTACAACGATCTGCATATTGATTTCATGAACCGTGAGGCTCAGAGTCAGATGCTAGTCTGCTTTGCTGTGATCTTAGCAGAATGTGACCCCTGTCCCTCAACAGCAGAGGTATGGAGGCGATCGTGTTTCCCCAGGCAGATCCGATTTCTGGAGGCTGTCAGGACGATGTACCCTGCGCCTGGGAACGGTGCTGGGAGGCATCGCAGGGGAGGCTTTGGCTATGCCTGGTAGACACACCATCTAGTATAAACACCCACTGCCAACAGCTTTGGAGGTGAGTGCCAAACTGTGGATTGCTTGTAGCTACCCTGTTCCTATGAATGGCTTTGCCTCCCCTCCTTTGAAGATGATGACTCTCTTTGAAAACGAGATCAGGAATCTGGTCTCAGACAAGTTGAAAGACACTATTTACAAATGTTTATCCTGGAAAATATTTATAAAGCTCCCCTTGGGAGCAGAGATGTACAGTACAGTGCCCTCCCTTGGACTGTGAAGTACAGCTATCTAACAGCTTGTGAGCCAAACACGCTCAGGTCAGCCTGCATCCTGCTGGGAGATACCACTTCTTCCCAACAGCCACTTATTATTGACCCCATGGTGTTTATATCACCATTATACACTGTGCTGTATTCAGTGCTAAATTGCAGTCACAAGGTCCCTGCCTCTAGAAGAACTGCGAGTGTTCAGCAAAGGATAGAAGTTTAACAGCTGCTCTCTGCAGCTGCTCTAAAGGTGTTTCAAGATATTCACACTAGGTCATTAAAAGCTTCTTGTTAATCTCATAGTAGTGTGATACACTACAACAACACTTCTGCCACTTCCAAAATAACAGCCTTGTGTCTTTCGTTCTTGCCTTGTGGCTCAGAGGAGCAGACAGATGCAGGTAGTGATCAGCAGCAGTACAGGGTAGCGTGCACCTCTCCACGAGTGGCTGTGTGCTGCCCCTTTCACCATCCCTGCCTGAATGGCAGAGCAAACCCTGGAGCCTGATGGAGATGAGCTGCCCGTGCCTGCAGTAGTGGTGGTCCAAAGCCTCTCCAGTGGGGACATGCACATGTTCAGGGCACACTGAATTTGTAATCCTGTGCTTATGCTCTATCTATAACTAGTACTGGAATTGCAGTCCTTTTTTTCTTGTGTTGAGGGGTAGTAAATACCCCCAGCAATGCTCTGTTCTGGGCAGGGAGTGGGGATAAGGGCTTGGATTTCTGCAGTGATGGGACTGATCAGTTATCATGTACCTACACCACTGGGAAGGAGGAAACATGAGATGGCTGCCATGTAGACTGGGATGCTGTCTTTGGTGCTGTTGTTGGAAAGACTTTAGAGTTTATTTTCCCCAATGTCTGCATCTCACGTCAGCAGTGAGACCTGGTGCGGTTCAGTGTTCCTGCCCTGCGTGCCTCGGTGTCCCCAGGGCTGGGACAGGATGTGAGCACATTCGTGGCGTAGCTGCCCTGGGTTGGGTTGCTGAAAGGGAGAGGGGCTGACAGGTGTGTTGCTGGCAGCATGGCTGGGCACCGTGGTGCATCTCCCCACCGTCTGCGAATAGAAACTGCCCGGATTTGAAACTAGGTCAGAAACATGACCTGAAGCACACTGCTCGGCTTGAGAAGTTTTGGACTGCGCCTCTTCCTCTGGTCCCTGGCTACTGAGCCCTGTGCATGCCTCATCAGCCAGAAATTCGGTGTTAAAATGTGAGCAGGTGGATTAGTGCTGCTTCTGGCTCAATGCAGTCTGAACAGAAGCACTTACAATGGTAATGTTGTTTGCAGCTTGCCTCTTCTTTGTGTGCTGAAACTGTGTGCCTTTCTGATGAGGGTAGCTGGAGGTGTGCTGAAAGCATCAGTCCTCAGTTAAAGTGAAGCTGTTGCATTTGTGCTGGGCTTGTCTGTCAGCAGCAAGACTCCCTTTCTGCAGCAAAGTACCTCCAAGGCATCCCTGGGGCAGGTCAGAGAAAAGCAGGGCTCTACAGCAAGCAAAGCAAAGCAGCTGCAGATGTCTGAGCCGCGGGAGCCACTGGGGCTCGAGACCAGAGTGACCGCACGTGTCTGCAGCGTGCTTCGTCTTAATGTGTTGTTTATTTGATGTCCTGTTTGTTCTGGCAGAGCCTGATTGCCTGCTGAGATAGATAACTGAATGCTGGAAAACAGTGTGAGCTAGCTCTTTCTCAAAAAGAAATGTCTTGCATTTGCCAGAAGCTTTTCTCCCAGTAGCTGGTATATGGCAGCCAGGGATCCTGTAAGGGAGAGGGAAAGTCTCTTTCCCTGTCCCCAAGGCAGGGGAGGTGGCACACTTCATCTTGGATGTGCCTTTGGTGTGCAGGGTAGATGCAACGAACCCTGGCAAAGGCTTTAGGCTTCAGTTGCCCCACAGCTACAGGAGACAGAGCATGTTGGATGAGTGCGTGGGAAGGCTTTGGCTTTGGATTGTGCCTTCCCTCTTCCTTTTTATCTGCCACTGGTCCTTTGAGGGGTGTCTGGTGCTTTCGGCAGTTTCTGCTACATAGCCAGCAGTGACAGCCAGCACTCAGGATATGGCCACAGTGGGGACAGTCAGCAGCCTGCCCCAGAGGGACTGCCTTCTGTCCCACCACACAGGGAGCCATTAATTTCCGGTTACTAGTTACAATAACACAGCACATGTTTAAAAACAACCCCACATTAATCCTCCCTCTGAAAGAATTCAAACCTGTCATGAAATTTAGAGGAGAAACATTTTCCCAGCCCGCCTGTCCAAAGCGGAGCAGTTCTGTTCATCAGCTGCTTGTGCTTCTGGGAAAAGCAATCCATGTGCCCGCCAGCAGGGCTTTCCTGGGGGCGTGGGGGTGAGAAGCACTGTCCTGGGGGTGCCCATCCAGCAGGGCCTGCTGTAGCCTCCTCGGCAGAGGTGCCTAGAGCAGAGGCAGGTTTGGGCAGCTTCACACCAGCTTTAAGTTGTTGCAATTCAGACATGATGAAGGGCATGGATCTGTGTTAGCAAATGAAGTGTAGCGTTGCTCCCTCTTGCTACTCTGACTTTTAATCAATGGCTGGCTGCAGACCTTGGGGGGCACTCAAGATGCAGAGAGTGGTGGTGTAACAGTGGAAGGAAAGGAATAAGCGTTTCCTGGTTATTTGGGAAGGGTTAGTGTGAGGGTGTGGCCTGGACAAAGCAGTTTTTTGCTTGCAAGCATGTGTGTTGATTGTCATTCCTTTTGGTGCATCGTGGACCTGGGCTGGAGGAGCTGGTTCCAGGGACAGCTTGAAGCTGAGGAGGTGGAGGAGGGTTTGCTTGCCATCCCAGGGGGGCAGGAATGTGTTAGCATTGCCCAGAGTGTATCAGCTGAAGAGATGTGGGGTGGAGATTAAAGAATTCTCTGATATTTCAGTGGCTGATTGAAACCATACTGAAAATCTCTGCCTGGAGGAGTTGCTGCATTTCATTAAATAAAAGCAGCCGCTTTTCATCCTACTGGAGTTGAGCTGCCAGGGGCAGACAGAAAATGTTGTTGATATCACACTCATGATATGATCTTATCAGCTTCTGCCTGTGAATTGTGACCAAGTTTAATTGACTGTTTCCCCAGATTGGTTTGGTAGGGTTCCTCTTCCCCAGCAAATGAGTTTTCCAGATGCTTACTTTAAAAAAAAAAAAAAAAAGAAGAAGAAAAAAACCCCAAACCAAAAACCTACCAGTTAGGGATTTTCTTTGGCCACCTTTCCAGCTTCCAGCTGTTAAGCACTGGAAATGTGTTCTTCATTATGTCCAAGAGAGTAATGTTTCTTTCTTCTGATTGGGGTGGCAATAAATATTTCAAAACATAATATGCTGTAGACAAGTGAGTTAGTATCATTTGTTTTCCACACAGCAGCATGCAGCAGGCTGAGCTGGCTGCAGTGGGGAGTGAACGCCCGTGTGATGAAGCTGTGGTCTTGCCTTAATACATCAGCTGTCCCCAGGCTATGCACAGTCACTTTGTTTGAGTGTAGATTCAACAGTCAAATGTCTCACTCTGCCTTCAGGCTGTTTTGCATTAATTAAAAAAACCCCAAAACCAAACCAGAAATCATAAGCAATTTTTAGCAGCCCCTTTGTGTTAACCTTACAGCACTGCCACTTTCAGCAAACATGCTGCTGCCTTCACAGCGCATCTTCAGCCTACGACTCCTTTTTTCTTGTCTGACCCCAGAGCAGTGGAGTTCTGGAGTCAGCCTGATGAGCCAGCAATGGGGCTATTTTGGATTAAGAGGAGGAGGGGTGAATTCCAGCTTCGTAGAGTATTCCCTTCTCTGCCAGTGTTGGCTTTGCTCATAGCAAAGATGCTCCAGCTTGCATGCTTCTAGTGATCTTGGCCAGGGCACTTCCACAAACAGGATGTTTGCGGGACACCACCCTGCACTTATTTCAGCTAATCTTAGGTAATTAAGTTGCCAAAGTTTGGCACATACCTTCCTCCTTTGGTCAAGAAGGTGCATGGAGTTAGAAGAGATAAATTTGGGCACCTGCAAGAGTTGCTGTATCTAGCTGGGGCTCCCACAGAGGTGGTGATACCGGGGACTGCAATGGCAGTGTCAGATCTGAGAGGATCTTCTTGGAAAGACACAGAAATGGAGAGAAAAGACAGTCATCAGTGGTTAACTGCAACCCATGATCTGACTCAGCTCGTGAAAGTGATGGTGTAATCAGGGTGCATCCATGAACAAGCCCTTGGAGCAGAGCAGCAACGGCTGATGCTGTAGATGATAATTTGTGGTGTGAGAGGGGAAAAAAAAATATCAAAAGTGTTGCAATGGGCTAATTGAAATTCAAAGGAGGATGAGCCGGCCTAAGTCCCAACTGGGAGATAAGATGATTGAAAGAGCAGAATTGGAAAGTGGAACTGAAGTATTTCTTGGACAGGAGGGGAAGGAGTAGCCCAGCAGGCGGGAAGGTGGTTGAGCTACAGAGCTGAGGTTTCTCCCGGGACTTTGATGCGGTCCCTGTTCTGCGGCTCGGATGGATGGCTCTCATGCAGCCCATGTGTTTTTTGGGGACATAGGGAGACACAGATACCCACATGGGAATGGATGTGAATGCTGCCTGTGGACTGGGGTAAGTTAACGAATGTGTGTTGTAGCTGCCATCTCTGCAAAATAAACCCTAAACAACAAACGTAGAGTTTAAATCACCTGTTGTACTCTCTCCTGCCTAGGTACCTTTAAAGATGTCCCCATCCTTTTTGATTCTCCTGTTTTCTGTGGTAACAGCCCAAAGCTAATGGGACAGGCAGGATGTGAATGGAACTTTTCAGATGCTCTAGACCTTCATTTCCAATGTGGGAAATGCTTTAAAATATCTGTTTCGCTCACAAAGATTGCAGCACATTTTTTCCTTTTAAAATAATGTTTAATAAGATTTTTGTTTAAAAGAATTAAAATACCAATAGAAGCGGGAGGGCATAAGCCAAACACTAAGAAAAAACCCTTGAGGATAAAATGAGTTTGTGAGCAATTTGGTCTTGAACTCTGTGGGAATTGGACTAGATCTGTGAAGTCTTCCCGGATATCCCTACATAATTTGGAGCCCTAAAAATAACACAAAACATGAATAGCCCTGACAACCTCGAAGCTGCTTTGTGAGAGACTTGCAGTTGTAGCCAGAGTAGGTGAACACCCTGCAGCACATCTAAGTTTCACAAACCCCTGATGAGGCAGTTGGGGGTTGCTAATTGGTTACTGGTCTTTGTTAGCACCAGGCTTTGATGGATAGGGCTCCTGAGTTTGCTTCTGCAATGAGCAAATAGTGATGGGGGACAGTGGCCTCTCTTGGAGATGTGAAGTGAGTCTAAAGGGTCCAATTAAGTCGGTCCCAGGGAGGGCTGTTTCACAGAAGACCACAGCCCTCGCTGCTGGCAGGGAGCCCACTGCAGTGATTTATTCTTGGGCTCTGCTTTTGCACAAGCCCCAGTGCTGACCCACGGGGCCAAGCAGCTTAGCAGAGGAGTTGCAAGCGTATGCAAAAAGGTAGTTACAACGGAGGTCTGGTTTGAAACAAAGCAGCCAATTTCCTTTCACCACAGACAAGCCTTATCTTGGGAGATTATGTTTGTCTCGAATGGAGCCTCTGGTGTCATAACCGCGCTCTTCCTGGGCAGATACAGGCTTGAGCAAAAATCCCATAGTGGCAGGCTGGGCTGTGGTTGATGCTGTGACTCATGAGTCCCAGCCTGTGTGGGAGGTGCTGGGACCAGGGAGTTTGGGGCTTTTTGGTTTGGTGGAGGTTTTTTGGTTGGTTGGTCTTGTTTTTTAAACTGGCAGAGGTGAAGCGCTGCAGGGCCTGTTGTCCTGCACATTACTGAGTGGGGCAGCTCAGGTGCATTTGGAGGCATCTTGTTGGTGCCTGGCTGCTGCTGTGGGTCTCTGCCCCCGCAGAGGTGTGCGTCCTGCTGTGCCATCAAGGGAGAGGGCTGCCTGAGTCCCATCTTGCTGGTCTGACAGGCATGGAGATTTCTCTCAGTAGTCATGAATGCATGTTGTCCATAGAAAAAGTCTTCTCTGGGACATGGTCTCCTCAGCCAGACAGAGAAGGTTGTTTTCTCCAGCTCCTTGGAAACACTTCAGAGCACTCTCACAAATACAATTGCAGGAATCAACTGCTACACAGTTGTTGTCCAGAAAGGGCTGCAACATGGATTGCAGATAGCCTGCTTAATTAGTCCATCATACCCAAGAGCAGACCACATTTTGTGGTCATAGCACAAACGTAGCTGAGATGTGTTTGCCTTTTCTTCTTCTCCCATGAACCCAGTGGATGCTGCCTAGCTTGAGGTTTGTGATGGGCTGCAGATGGGTCAGTCTGGTTTGACCAGTGCTTTAGCAAGCTGCATTGAAGACGCTGGAGGAATTTTGTAATTACCCTGTCCTCATCAGCCAGGGGAAATTGCTTCTCCTCATCTCAGCACGCAAAATCCCATCCTGCCTCTGCAAGTGTGCTGGTTTAAGCCAGGTTGCCAAAGAGTTTGGACTGATGAATATGTTTGTGGGTTTTTTTTCTTTTTTAGCTCATTCATATTGTTCTGTGATGTTAAATGTTCTTTTTGAAGCTGAGGCAGGAAGAGACTGGAGATAAGACGACAATAAAATGGCTAGAGTAAACCCTGCAAGCAGAGTTAATGTACTTCAGAGAATGTGGGTGAACTGGCAGACTGGAAAGTTCAAGGAAATCTAAACTTCTTGCCAGCCAGGATGCTTTTTCACCAACTGCTCTGCACAGCCATCTTGGCTTGTGATGTACCTGAAACAGCTTCTAGTTTAACTTGGACTACCCGTTAGATGCATGTTCATTATGTTCAGGGCTGTATGACATCATATATATTACTTCACTGAATTTCTATTTTTTAATCTTAGTCCATTTAAAGGATTTTCCTCTTATACCTGACCTAAATCACAAGGTCTGTCATATACCTTCCTCAGCTTTTCCTCCCCTGCATTCTTGTTCCACAAATCTGTCTTGTGATGTCTGACACCTCTACAAAAAGGAAGAATTAATCACTGTGCATTTTGTCTTGATCTTCCACCCTCCCATCCCCCCAGCTTGTTGGGAAGTTGGTTCTCTTTCGTTAGGGACTTGTTAATCCAATGAAGAGAGGTCTCCTGCCTGTCTTGCAGGTTTCTTTCTCTAACTGCCTGAGTTTGAAGGGTGTTGAAGGCGGAGTGATGATGGGGAGATAGAATGAGCTATAAGAACTGGTTGCAGGGTCACACAGGCTCCAGGGTTTTAAGACACTTTAAAGCAAAAATCCTTTTTTGAAGGATGGTTTTGAAAATTGCTGAGCATTGCATCCTGTAGGAACTTGAGAGAGAGCTTGGGCTACTTACCATCCTGATCAGTTTGGACCCAAACTGAGAACCAGGAAGACTCTCCTTTCTGACGGTGCCAGTTTCTTTGCTTGGCTTGAAATGCCTTCAGGGGTTCTGCATTGGTGACACTCCGTCTTTATTGGGGTGTAATTTAACTACAAACGGTGTTTGCTAAGCTTTGACATCAGCAGTACAATGTAGGTGCTGCATACTGTGCCACCCAGCACTTTACTTCAGCACTCCCAAGGTGGTCTTCAGTGGCCCACACTGTTTCCATACAGAAATTGTGCAAAAATTGATGGCTGTAGTGTGCTGCTCTGCTGCTTGTTAATTGTGGAGCAGAAGCAGTGAAGCGGTATGAAAGGTCAGACCAGGTTTCTTAGCGAGGAGCTGTTTGCTGTTTGACTTGAGGAATTTTGGCCCAGTGCACGCTGAAATTCCTGCTTGGTTGTGTGGGAGCTTCGGCTCGGGGGAGGCAGCTCCGCTTGCAAATCCATTGAGGCTTTGCCTAAATTTTTATTTATAAGGACACAAACACTTTGCATTTTGCAAGCTGTATTGTGCCTGTCTGAACCGCTGGTGGCTTGCAAGAGTGGGAGTCAGAGCAGCCGTGCAGAAGAGCCCCTCTGCTCTCCCCAGCCTCCTCCCAGGAAGGTTCACAGAGAACGGGCTGGAGCATGGACAGAGCTGGGAGGACCCAAGTACACTGGAGGCTTTGAGTTCTGCTGTGCTGGACTAGGGACCTGTGCTTTCTCACAGCTGTGCCCATACGTCTGGGTCTGGAATGTGCCATGTTTTAATGACTTGATTTCATCGCGATTGCTGCCAAAGCCACAGATTCCTTCTATATGTTTTAAAAGCAAACAATCTGTGACTGCAGGCACTTTATTCTCTGCATCTCAGCACACATGCAGCTGGGTGAACAGTTAACCAAATTAACTGAGAGCTGTTAAATTATACTCGGAGGAAATGGGAAAGATCAGGAGCAGCGCTGAGCCCTGACTGGCAAACCCTTGGTGAAATCCTCTTGTGGCAGTGTTGTCCTTGGCTGGTAGAGGGATGAACATGGTCTTTTAATGGGATTCTTTCTTTTCCTTGTGTTCAGGGTCATAGTTTCTACCCTGTTAGACTGCATGTCGATAAACAGGAGGTACCAGGCAGGGCCATTGTTACTAAAAGTATTACAGCATTGAGTTCAAGCCCATTCTCTCTCAGTCCCAGGAGCAAATGCCCAGGGAGACCTTACAGACTTTTATCTACAGCTGCTGGGACGGTTTGGCAATAGGTGGGGCCTGGGCTGGGCTCTCCTCCCAGCCATGCTAGCACTTGCTGTGCAGATGGTCAGTCACAGGGAAGAGGGACAGGTTTTCCTCTAAAGTTGGACCTTCTCCCTTCTGCACAGCAAGAAGTAATGAATAGGTGAGGTCGTCTAGCCATGTGGGGAGAGGTTGTGGCAACATACTGTGCCATCTTCTCCTTTGTACGTGTTGTTCCAAGTCTTCCTTCACAAAGAACCAGTTGCTGTTCTTGAAATATTGGTGTAATATTGGTTCCCTGAGCAAAATTGATGTTGGGGTGAGCTGTTCCTGGGGGACCATGTGAACAGGAGCATTGGAGAATCACCTGGAAGAATGCAACGTGAAGTGGACTTAAAAGGTTTATTTGCAGTGCAGGGCCATGCTGGAGTGCACTGTGAGGCACTGAGCCCTTCATCCTGGGCCTGGGGACTGGCTATGTCCTTCCAGGCCAGAGCCACATTCATTGTCTAAAGTTTGCCATGGTAGGGTGAGGCACTCCAAGGAGATTCCTCCCCCCTTATCCTCTGGAAGCCTAGCTGGCATTAAAAACTGAGTCAGTTCTTTCCTGTTAGTTACCAAAAAAAAATAATACTCGCCCTGTGTGTGAAGTGACAGCTTCCTGAAGAGACTGCTGCTTCTTGCAGTTTCAAATAACTGCTGTCAGATTACATTCCTCAAGACATGCTTTTTTTTAGCAATTTCAGATTTAGGATGCAAGCATGCTAGTTACTATTAGCAAGCAGGAACTCTCTGGTTTTTCTGTTTATAGAAAAGCATGTTTTTCTGTATGTTCTGGGATTACTAGAGGTTTTGCTGGTATAGTTTTCATTTTGCTGAAATTAGTCACAAATTCCTGTTAGTTCAGGGGAGGAGAATTAAGGCAATAGACCAAGGGCCTTTGAAAACCAACCCCAAGAACCATGTGGTATTTTTTTCTGCTCAAAGCCATCATCGTGTAGGTGGGTAGATTTATTTAGATATCTGGATTTGAGTGACTTCCAGTTAAATTTCTCTACAAAACCAAGTCTTCTCGGGGCATCTGCTCACTGCTCACCTGTATACATGAAGCTGCTTGCAGGCAGTTTGGCTGCTTTGCTTCTGCGCATCAGACAGCACAGCACCAGGGCATGTTACTTCACAGTGGGGCTATCGATGCCTACCTGTTAATGTGCCTCTGTGAGCCCAGAGACTGATGCTCATTTTCCCTTTTTTTTCTTTGAGCCACTTTTTTTCCTTACTCCTCTTTTCAAGTTATACTATACCAATATCAGACCCTGATATGAACTGCTGCTAATCCTGCCAGCAACTAATTGATGCAGATATTTTCCCAGAACAGATAGTTTTCCAAAAAACATTCCCAGAAGCTTCCTAAAGTATTTGACAAAGGCAATTGACACCTCAAGGTAAACAGTCTGAGAATCTGAAATCCTGACTAGAGTTACTGTGTCTTATCTCTGAAGCATTAGGAAGTTTTAAGGGCATCTTTATAGCCACCGCTGTGCTGGGCTTCTGCTGCTGTTTGCAAGAGGATTAAAACAGCTGGGGAGGGTTGCAGTCCTTGTGGTTGGGGCGTGCGCTCCTCTCTCTGTTCTGTGGCCTCAATCTGCTACCAGGCTGGGCTGGCCTTACGGGCCAGTGTTTGTCCCCCTTTATGGGGTGCCCAAGGCTGTCTGCATTGTGGAGGCAGGAGAGTCCGCTCAGCACTTCCCTGAGGGTATGTTAGTTCAAGTTTGGGCTAAAAGACACATATTTAAGTCTTGTCTCTAAGGGGTTACTTTACGTTTCTCCCAGCAACCTGGAAAGTTGCAAAGGCCATCTCAGCCAAATGCAGAATATCTCCTAATGCATAGTGAAAGCCTGGTGTGGGCGAAGTCCTTATCTGTAAGTGACTGCTACCTCATCCCGAGGAATTCCAGCCATCCCCTTCTGTCTTGACTGTGTTTTGCTCTGCTGTGACGCCTCTAGTTACCTACACCCACTGTGGGCATGTCTGCCTCCAGTAAGTGACACTTGGGTGGCTGCTGGGCAGACACAGAAAGGGCTGATTCTGAATTCAGAAGAGACCCCGCTTGTTGGGTTTTAAGCACAAGCTTGTGTTTGAACACGTTCATGGTGTGTCAGCGTCCCCTGAACACTGCCTGTGTAGCTGTGTGGCACTTGCTCTTTGCAGCTTCAGGCATGTACAGATTTAACAGGATGCTCCCCAAACCCCACGTCCTGCCCATACTCCTCCATGCCTCTCTCCTTAGTGTCAGCTGGCTGAACCGGCTGCCTGTCAGGCTCTCGCTGCTGCCCTGTTGGTGGTCATTTCTAAAACTTGGCTATCCAAATTTTCAATTCAGCGCTGTGCAGGCTCGTTGAGCCACAAGTGATGGCACTGCTGTGTTCTGCCTTGGGCCAAGTGCTGCAGACTTGGTCCCCCAAGGATTTTTGGCAGGAGGCACTGACGGTGCTGACTGGGGAGGGACAGCTTGTACAGGAGGACGCTATGAAGGTAAAGCAGTGCTGTGTGTGAAATAAGTGAACGAGCCAAATCCTTCTCAAAAGTGGTGGTTAAAGAAAAAAATCCTTTGTGGAAAATGCTCTATCAGCTGTTCGCCTAAGCCAAGCTGCTTAGAAAGGGAACAGGCGCTGTTTAGAAAATAACATCGTAAAACATTGGGTTGCTGTTGCTGTTCGTTATGACACTGAGCAGGTTTCATGCTGGTTGGTAGTTCTGAATCTGTGGTTTTCCGGAGAGTATTTTCTTTGATCCCTTTCAATAAAACTCAGGTTTTGAGAGAAAAATCTTGAAAAGGGGTTGGTGCAAAACTCAGTCCCTTTCCTTAGTGCTTTTCCTAGTCTCAGTGCTCGCCTCTCTCCCCAGACCTGCAAAGATGTTTGAATAGCTACACCTTTGCATCTCAGTCCTCTGCTCTTGGGCTTTGGTCTGCAGAGGGCTGTAGCTGTCTGGCACGTGTCCTGGGCCAGGCAAGGGCTGGCTGTCACCTCCTGAAGCAGCTGCAGGCTCAGGCCTCTGCCTTGTCCCAGACTTTGCGGGGGAAGATAAGAGCTAACCTGCCTACTGGGGCAGGCAGCTCTGGTTTCTCTTGGAGAGATGTGGGGCATCACAAAGAGTTTCTGAGCATGGGTGTGATGAGTTGCAGCAGACTGTGCAGATGGTGAAAGGGGATGGGTGGTTGTTTCTAAAACTTGGCTATCAAAATCTTGGCATACAAGTGTAGGGGACCTTCTCGCTCAGAACCCTGTAACCCCGCATGAATAATTTGGAAAAACGTCATTTTTAGGAGCGAGATTTGGCATGCAGACGTAAGAGAATGAGGCAGGAGGTGCTGTGAGCAAAAGAAGGAAATGAGGGCAAAGTGTGTATTGGTACACATCCATCTTTCAAGCACTGACTTTTGTGCTTTTTTTGTGAGGGGTTTGTTTGGTCTCAGGGACTTGAGTATTTTATAAAAAATTACTGGATAAAAAGCCATGCCTGCTTGGAGGGCGAACACCTTCTTTTGCTGCCTAGAAGGGTTGCAAGAGTTCTTGTGTGATTGGAAATAAAAGGTAGACACATACTTACCGGAAGCTAAATGTGAGAGATTTTAATAAAAGATTCTGATGTATGGGCTGGCAAGAGATAAATCTGCTGTAGAACAGGAGAAGCTCAGCAGGGGGATAGGCAGACTGTTAATGAGTAAATCCATTGCTTCAATGAGAATAAATGATTACAGGCAAAAGATGCAAAAGGGGGCAGATCACTGACCTAGAGATTCAAAGCAAGTCAGAAGCTCTCTGGCTTTCCAGGGCTTTTTCACCTTCCGCATATTGTTTACAGAGATAAACGGTGCACAAAGAGGCTTGATCACTTATTAGCTTTAGCTCCTGCCACTGCTAGGAAAAGCAGATATGGTGCCAGCACTGCTGAGCATTTCCAAGCCTGGTGAGTGTTCTGTGCCCACGGTAGCTGGGCAGCTGCTTGCCTGAATGTTGGTGCCTGGGCTGCAGACAGAGGTGACCTGTGCTCCCAGGGAGCTACTTTTCCTGGTGCTGTGGACTGGTAACCCCATCCAGGCTCTGGTCTCTGCCACATCTTCCAGGTGGGCTTGCAGCTGCAGTGTTGGACCAAGGCAGCGTCTGGGGGATGGATGGGCTTGGAAGGAAGCAAAAGCATCAATCACTTTTGAAAGCTTTGGGGAAAAAAATTAAAAAAACCCAAACAGACAAAAAAACCCAAGAAACTGAAACTTTCTATGGTGGTTCTGAAATGGTTCATCTGGGGTTTTTTCCACTTTCCCTGCTTCGGTCTAGGTTTTGTGGATGTCTGGAGCTGCTGTGCAGTGATGCAGGCTGAGGTGTGGTATGCCTCAAAATGCTGCAGGTGCCTGCTCTGCACATGCTGAAGCCCTTTGGGGCTGGCCACCCTTCCCAGTGATGCTGTGCATATCCAGGAAGGCCTCATGTGCCCCTAAAGAGTGGGATTTATTGCCCATGCACTGTGCCATTGAGCCGCACCTGCTCTCGTGGTCCATCTGATCCTTCCAGGAAGTCCCAAGCAGGAATTACGGCAGTGCTGGTAATCCTATCCACACACACTCCATGGGGATATTTAGCAGCAGTTAGGAAGAGATGAACTGCTTTGTTTTCACATGTTGCTGTTTTAATAAGTCAACGCCAAAGGTAATAAATTCATCCTACAGAAAATTAGATAGTGGTTTACTATATAAACTACTCCTGTGCACTCTGGGGCCGAGAGTAGAGCTGTGCACAGCTCCTGGCCAACATAGCCTGCGTGTATCTTTTGTCAGAGGACCAAAAAAGGGCCTTTCTTGCTGTTTGTCAACATGTAGTTGCCAGTATTACAAGAATGTGAAGATTTATTTTGCTTATTAAATGTTACTGTATGGCTTTGTGGCACCTTGGAGGAACATTAGTGAGACTTCTCCAAAAAGCCCTCACTGAAGAAACACAGAATGTGGCTGAGTCCAGCTTGCTGTCTTGTTTCCACATGTGCCTCCCAGAGCTGGAAAACTACAATCAGTGTCTCGGGGGAGGGAATAGAGGAGAAATGTGCAAGTTTGTCACCGTGTGCTGTTTACACAGGAGGACAGATGGATGGACAGACAGCAAACATGCTGTTCTGAAAGCAGCTGAGTTTCTCTTGCCTCTCTGGATCCTGGTTTTACTCTTCAAATCTTTGCACTGTCATACTGGGCAGTAATCAGAATTATATTTTCATGGGATTTGGGCAGCTTTATCCAGCACCAACCATGAAATACGCAAAAGGGATGGAGTGGGTGGGAGATGAAGGAAGTGCCCTCATCTCCATCTTCCTCTCCTGGCTCTGGGACTTGCTCCATTGTCCCAGGCACTGGGGCAGCTGCAAGTGATAGTTACTAGGGAACGTGCTTCAAAACCGCTAACAGCAACATCAGCTAGATGTAGGGATGTTACTATTTTCAAAGAAAGTTGGTTGCTAATTAAAATACTCCTGTCAGAATTTCCTGGCTGAAAACTCATTGTGTGAAATCCCAGGTCAAAAGTTGTTGTACCTGGCATACTTTCAGAGGTGGTGAGAGCAAGGGATCTGCTTGCCTGGAGACAAGTGTGTGCATCAGATCTGGTGCTTCACGTCCTTCCTCCATAGAGAAGGGGGAAAAAACCGCCTAAGAGGCTGGGAGCATAGAGGTTTTTATTCATCTGACTGATAATAGGAGCTAAATAAAGGCTTTGGAAAAAAACGCGACTGTTTCTCTTGCAGTGTTGGTTGGGCAGAACCGTACTGGAACTAAACATGGAATGAAAAGTCTGGCTTTTCTGCCAGCTCTATTTTTAGAGCTACTGTTCGATCTTTATATCTCTCTGAGTTTTCTCAGCATATGCACTTGAGGCAGGCAATCTGCCTTTATTTTTTTTCCAGCAGGCTGTGATATTCTGCAAGATAAGGATATTGGATGGAGGGGCAGGGGAGTAAGATCTGACAAAAAATTCTCTGAATACCAGGATGTAGGTCCTGTTCCAGGACTGGGTTCACTGTGGTCACAGACTCCTGAATATTTTCTGTGCTCTGCGTAGGAATAACCCTAACCTTTATGTGCTGGACGGGAGTTGGTGTGCGGTGTTGGCTGACCTCTTTGTGTCCTAAAAATTGCGGTCACAACTGGAATAAAATTCAACAGCAGTCTAACAGCACGCGGTAGTGCTAACGATGGGTTTGGGTATGGAGTGGAGGAATCATGTTTGACTTTGAGAGCAGGAACGGGAGAGGAATATTTGGATTGGGCTTCAGCTGAGATACTGTGACTGATCCAGCAATATCCAGTAAGAACCCAGAGGTTCTTGTTCTTTCCTGTAAAAAGCAGCAATAAAAGACAAAAAGTTGGTGTGTTAGCTCTGGTCTTGGATATTTAACCCTGCCAGTGGGGTTGGGACTGGCCTTCCAGACTGCTCCCAGCAAGCACAGTGGTTGCAACCAACAGCACTAGTTCTTTTTTTGGCTGTTGTTTTGACTTTGTAAAGCACTGAGCCCTAGGCTTGGTATTGCATTGAGTTTCAGTGTTTGTGCAAAACCCAACTCTCACCATGCACTAATTTGACTGGATCATAACCCACGTTCTCCAGAGGCAGGGGACTTCTGAGAGCTAGAAGTGTGTGAGGAATTTGGACTCAAGGATATTTAATTAGGAACATTTCTTTCCATTATGAAACTGGACAGTGAGGAGGCCCCCCCCCGAAACTCCATGGGATTTACTGACTATAAACTTGTAGCTGGCTTTGCAAGAAGATAAATGCAGAAGATAGGGATATGCCTCACATTTCTAATTTTATTGTGGTTGCTGTTCGTTCAGAGCAGAGTTTCTCTCCCAGTGCCTGAGACCAGAACAGATGCAGGTATGCTGGAGTCACAGTGAATTTTGTTCAGCTAAAGGCTATGTCAGATTCCAGCAGGAGTATTAATTTATTCCCTGTAGAATAAAGCTGGAGGAAGATTTACAGTGGGGGGAAGGTGTAACTTCACTGGCTGGTACTCAGCCCTGGTCCCAAGCCAGGAGGCAGATGTTAAGCTGTGAGAACGGGTCCTGCAGAGAAGGCATCTGCCTGAGCTGAAGCCTCTTGGGCTTCACTAACAAATAACAGCTCTGCTGAGAGTGTAAGCAGGCAGAAAATGCCGCTCCTCTGAAAAAGCCTAGTCTCGTATGCCTGGACAAACATGTAGGTTGCAGAGGGGAGTTAAGGCAGTATTTAGGTCTGGTTTTCCTCAGTTTTTAGCAACTTGAAAAGGATGTCTGTTTCTCCCTTGACTGGGCTCTCAAGTCTTTTAGCAGTAGGGGACTGTGTTGGGTGCCTACTTAGATTTCTTCATTCTGGATAGCACCAGTCCTTACCAGTGCAAACTCCAAGAGTGGTGACGAATCCCACCATTCTGCCCATTCACAGCTGGAGAATGGCCTCTGACCTGCTGTGCTTCAGAATTGTGCAGATTTCCCAGCTGGATCTAGTTCACTCCTCCCCAGGCATCTCTCTCAAACCCCCTTAGCCTACACCCAGATGTAAGTTCAGGTGCCACCAGCCTGTGGAGGAACCAGAGCAATCCTTGATAAGTAGAGGAGAGGCTGCCCTGGAGCCAGAGGGTTGTCTGGCAGGAGCCTGAGGAAGTTTTAGTCTGTGCATCCCTCCGAGGAGACTGAGCTGGTGCCAATCCACAGGGCTACACCTGTCGTCTTGCACCATATCCACACAACAGCACTCAGACCCCCTTGTCTGAATGACCATAAAAAGACCTGTGCTTTATGGATGACTTGGTAGATTTAAATGCCTCTTCATTGTCTCTTTTTCCCTTTAAAAAGTCTTCTATGGATTGTCAGGGCTATTTTGGAGGCATGTTATTATTAATAGTCATCCTCTGGCTCAGCGATGTGTGTGGCTGGGGCAGGGCCGAGGTGCAGGCTGCTGTTCTGGCACTCCTGCAGCTGGTTGTGGCTGGGGCTGGTGGGCTGAGGCAGGCACAGAGCCGTCCTTTTCCTCCCCTTGTAGAAGCATCCCTCGGGATACCTGTTAGTCTTTGGGGGATGTATGCTCACACAGCACCAGCTTAGTATGAGGAGGCACTGCTGAGCTATAAATCTCTGCTTTTCAGGCACTAAACTCCCTTTTGGGTTGTTTTTGACATTAGGAATTTTCTCTGATAAGAGAACTTTATTTGCCTTTAAATATCACTTTGTGACAGGATGATGGAGTGGGGATTCTTGGAGCGAGCCCGTGCCAGCCCGGGAAGGGAAATTCTGCTGGGGCTTTTGTTTCTCTCTAGCGCTGACATTTTAGCTCTTTAAAGAGTACATTTATTTTATTCTTGCCAGGGGTGTGTGTGTGCACACATCAGTATCCAGACAAATGGGAGCAGCCCAGTGTTGGAGCTGTGCTGAAGCCAAGTGGGTCTTCTGCTCTTCCCTCCCTGTGGCACCTGGGGAAGAGGAGCTGTGCTGGGTTTTTTCTGCCACTGACTTCAAAACACAGGTTGCATGGATGAAGTAGGGCTGCCATGTGGAAAGCCTTAAAAAAAAAAACCAAAAAAAAAAAGAAGGATTTTGTGATAGTGGATGCAAGGAGCAGTCAGATGTTCCCAGGCTGACAGTCCAGGGTGTCACCTGTTACTCTAAGAACAGCCCAAAAGCCACATCCCCTACAACAGCTTCATAGCTGGTTTTTAGTGCTGCCTGCTTGGATCGAGGCTAAGTCTAAGGTGTTGCCCAGCACAAGCTCCTGAATATGGCCCATAGCCACAAAGTCTGTGTTTTGTTTGCATTCAGCCTGGTGGGAGCTGAGCTCCCTAATCTGTCTCTCTCCAGCAGCCATGTCGTTTCACAATCCTTTTAGATATGGAGGATTTTGCTCCACCGGCTGCTTGTGAGCAGCAGGACCTGCAAAGTGCCAGCTCATTTATTCAGCTTGGATCCCACTAAGCTCTCCCTTGTTTTCATGATGCTTCATGCAGCCAACTAACTCTGTGTTCCTTTCTTTCAGCTCTTCCACGTAGCATACGTCCTGATAAAATTTGCCAATTCCCCTCGTCCTGACCTCTGGGTGCTGGAGCGATCTACTGACTTTGGACTTACCTATGAGCCCTGGCAGTATTTTGCCTGTAAGTACAGCAGTGTTCCAAGAGAGCTGCAGCTTAGTGCCAGGTTGTGAAGCCACAGTGAAGACAGCTCTTTGTGCAAGTGTGAGGCTGGGTTTGGAGCTGTTTCTGTGTCATTGCTGTGATGTGGTACACGCGCTTTGTTTCTTCTGCCCAATAAGGCTGCAAGAGTTGAAGCTTAGATCAGAGCAGCTGGGTGAAGTTGTGGTGCTCCTCAGGGCAGAAGAAATTCTTTGCGCTCTGGGACTAAATGTAATTTTTAAAGTACTGTCATTGGTGCCCACCCAGATCTATGCGGATGCCAAAGTTGGCACCAGTGTCAAATAGCTGAGCATTGCTGATCTAGGTCTGGAACATGAAATTCCTTATTGTGTCCTTCCTGCCCTCCTCTCTCTGTCTGTCTGCCCTGTACCACATCCAGACTTGCATATTTCAGGTCCTCTAGAAGCAAACCAGTGGCTCGCTTCCAAGTGGCTGCTGTAACAGAAAAGTCTGGATGCAGTGAACAGTCCCCTTGCGTTTACCAGTACCAGAGATTGGATACAGCCCGTGCAGGGCAGAGAATCACTGTCCTGCCACCGTGCGAGGAGGGATCAGAGTCAGCCAGCTGGAAAGGGTAGCTGCAGAGATCCAGTCTGTGCATTTGACTTGCTCATTCTCTGATTAAAACCTGGTCCCTTTGGAAACAGCTGGTTCTACAAAACTTCTCCCAAAAGGTCTATGGGATAGCTGAATGCTGAGGAACTTGTTAACCACAGGCCCTTCCCAGAAGCAGCAGCAGCAGTAATTGGGAAATGATGTGAGTTAAGATCTACAGCCAGAGCTTAAAACCTGGCAAGGATGGACCTCGGAGCACTCAGAGGCCTTGCCCTGGGCTGCCCCTGAAGGCACAGGTTTCTGGCTTACCTGTTAGCCTGTGCGTGAAATTTGCTGGCTTTTTCTTGTGCAGGAAAGGACTGCAGACGTTTTACCTCCTGTGATGCCTTAACATGGTAGCTCCTCTCCAGTGCGGGTGTTTTCTCCTTTGCTGTGTACTAGTGGGGAATAACTGCTGTCAAATTGCCTGCTTTGCTTTTTTCTGTCTTCTCTGGGAGTTTCTCTTCCAGCTCTGAAGCCTCTCATGGGGCTTGTTACAGTCACATTATTGCATCGTCTGGGGCTGAGCAGGGACTTACTGCGCTGCTCGCTTGTTCCTGCATGCAGTGGCAACACTGCAACGTCTGGAGTCCTCTTCCTTCCTGCAACATCAGGCCCTGTTACCACCCCCTGCCCCCGTGCCACCCCCCCACCCCCCCCCAACAAGTGACATGCAGTGACACAGCCAAGTGGAAAATTCCCATGAAAATAGAGGTGGCTGCTCCAAAACCTGCCACATTCGCTAGCACAAGAAGTCCTTTGCAGAGGTTTATTTTTGGCATGGGGAATTCTGTAGGTGGTCTAATAAAAACACTGGTCAGTTCAGTAACAGGGTTAAAAGCAGCTAGCAGAAATGTAAGCATTCTCCAGGGACGCCAGTGAGCCTTTTCGTGGGTGACACCATCCCCATCGGCTCAGTGCTGCCCCTCGAGCCCCAGTCATCACGGGAGGTGTTCAGTTCCCCAGGCTGCCCTGTGCCTCCCAGCCAGGCTGCTGAAGTGCCTTCAGGCTTAGCTTTGCAGGAGGAGGGAAGAAATGACTGTCATGGAAAGCATCTGTCAGTGCAGCTGATGGGCCCTCTCGGGGAGGCGGGCTGGAGGGACCATGGCAATGCGTGGCATTGCTCCAGGGAGGCACCGTGCTTTCCTTGGCCACCAAAGGAGAAGCAGGAGCACTGGGGAGAGATTTATGGTGGTGTTTATCTGCATGAAGGGTTCCCCACACAGCGTTTCAAATGGGGACAGGACGTGAAAGATGCCCGGTTCCAGCTGTCCGTCCAGGCCCACAGAGCCTTGCCTGCCCCAGCTCATCATGTTGTGCAGGATCAGGGTGCAGGATCAGGGTGCAGGATCAGCCTCTTTCATCTTGCTTTGCTGGGCAAAGAGCAAGGCTCTGTCCTTTTCTCTGCTGAGGGTAGGCTTCCACAGTATGCTGTTTCCTTAAAGCATTGCTGTGGTTTCAGGCTGACGGGTGACTTTGTTTTAGCTTATAGTTCCCAGCTTCTGGCTCGTACGGTTGTGTAGATCTGCAATAACTGGAGGAGTTCTTTGGTTTTCCTGAGTAGCTGCTCCTGCTGAGCATTCTATCTCCATGCCCAGCTGTGGCAGTACTCTGGAAATCAATCATCTTGACCCAGTGGTGACAGACTCCTCGCCTGGGTCTTCAGAATAAATTGGCTTTAAAAAAGCACCTGGCGAAGCACAGTTTGGCGGCCAGAGGCCTCATGTTAAATGTTTCCACATCGTCTTCCTGTGGATGCAACTGAGCTCCTACTGTTGCCAAAACAGTGTTTCATGGAGCAAGGCCACGTCTGGAGATGAGATGTGGGTGGGTGCAAGCCAGAGATGAAGCCAGGGGAGGCAGCAGCTCTCTGTGCTTCCTGTTCCTCCTGCCTGGCTTAGCCTACCAGTGCAGCATGTGGAGTGAGGAGCATGCCTTCTGGAGGCACATTGCAACAGATTTTTGAGGATTATTCCCATGACTTAGGTTAACGTTTTCCCATCAGCTCCCTGTGTGAGCTGAGCAGGGCTGGCAGGAGCAGCAGGTTGTGCTGGCTGCCTTTTCTTCTACCACCTCCCCATGGAAACACACTCAGGAGCACTGCAGCAACCTGTGCTGATTGCTCCTGGTGCAGGTGAAATGGGTGTGGGGAGAAGCCAGCAGCTTTTGTCCCAGGCTCTTCCCTGGGGGAACAGTCCCGAGAGTGGCACTGTGTAGGTTTTTGCATGGGTGGATGCGGGTGCTCACCACTCAGCACTGTCAAGTCCTGAACTGCCCCAGCATGTTCACTGTGGTTGGGTTGACACTGCCAGCACAGGGATGTCAGACATCCCGGGATGAGGGTGCTGGACTTACAGGAGCAGCTACGCAGGGAAGTCAGGCCATTCCTACAGCTGCAAGGAGAATCTTGTCTTGCAGTGTCCCCAAAGCAGGTTGCAGGGCCAGCAGTGTGACTGCCTGGTGGTGCCTGTCCCCTGGCTTTAGCCAGCCTTGCATTGCCACTTAGTGGCAGGAGCCCTTGATTGCTGTCCCCAGGGGGTGGTTCTCGGTGACTTTGGCATATCTGTTCTGTAGGGCTGGTTTAAGAGCGATTGTAGAGTTCAGAGTAAGGTGGGAGAAGGAGACATCCTTCAGGTAGTTGCTCTGCCTCTCCCAAACACTGCAAGTCCCCTCCCCACACCTGTGTGTCCACCCTGCCTGGTGGGAGATGTCGCAGCGGTAGCTGTGGCTTGTGATTGCTCCCATTGTGTGGTTCTGTGCTGGCTCACTTTTCAGGACTTACCCAAGAAGTTAAGGAGCCTTGTGAACATGATGGTACAAGCTCCTACATCAGGAGCAGAACCTCCAGCAGCAAAGAGCCCTTCCTCAGTTCAGCAGAAGCAATGTAGCAAATACAGTGCCAGTGTAGCAAATTCAGACCAGGGTTAGATCGCAAGCTGGTGAAACTGTGAGCTTAATGCCAAATGAAGGGGTGGCTTTCTCTGCAGGTGGTCACAGTAGGTACAACGGCCATTCTCACTTTCCTCATTTACTACAATGAGGTGATTTGGGGGCTTTTCTTACCATGCCTAGTACTCTCATAGTGACTCCCTCCCTTAGTGGAGTACATGTCTGTTAGCAATGACTGAGTTAATGATACAAAGCAATTTGTATGTAGTAAATGCTTAACAAAGAGTATATACTCTTCTCTCCTGTTGGTCACCGTGGGAAAATCAATACAGGGCTCTGAATTGTACCTTTTCTCTTACTGCTCTTATCTCTGGTTGATGAACAGCTTCCAAGAGGGACTGCATTGAGAAGTTTGGACTGCAAACTGTGGATCGTATCACCAAGGACGACCATGCCATCTGCACTACTGAATACTCGCGGATCGTGCCTTTAGAAAATGGGGAGGTGAGCAGTTGCGCATTTTCATCCCCTGAGGTTTCCAGGGTTTCTCAGTGACTGTAGGTACTCATATTAATTGGTTCCCTCTTGACTTTTGGATGCCACTTCAACTACTCAGTTAAACCAAATGAGACTGACAGGGAACTGATTCAGTTGTCCTGAAGGGAGGTAGAGTCTGGTTTGGCTGAGGGAGAGATTGGTTTCCTCACACCTCACAGGATTATAAAGATTTGTTTTCATAGAATCACAGAATGGTTTGGGTTGGAAGGAACCTTAAAGATCATCTAGTTCCAACCCCCCTGCCACAGGCAGGGACACCTTCCACTAGACCAGGTTGCTCAAAGCCCTGTCCAACCTGGTCTTTTCCCTCCTTGCATTCACAGATTGTGGTCTCTCTGGTAAATGGGCGCCCAGGAGCCATGAACTTCTCCTACTCTCCTCTCCTGCGGAATTTCACGAAGGCCACGAATATCAGACTGCGCTTCCTGCAGACAAACACTCTGCTCGGACACCTGATGGGCAAAGCTTTAAGGGACCCTACGGTCACAAGGAGGGTAAGGCAGGCCTTGATACCTCTTGCTAATGAGGTGAAAGTGTTTGAGGGCTGTGCGTGCCACCTCTGGGGAGAAGACAACCCTGGATGTTGCCCACAGGGGGATTTTTTTCTCTCTGTACTTGTGCTCCCCAAGTTGAAAGGTCTGCAGCAGATGCCACTGCTGCAATGGCTGGAGCTGGAGGCTGCTTGGCAAGAGCTGTGCTTAGCATCAACAACGTGAAACTGCGAAACACCTCCTTATGTCACATGTGGCTTTCTGGCTGTGCTGGGAGACACAACATGTAGCTAATGGGCTCTGTTAGTGGTGGTGGGTCTTACCACAGGCAGATATTGCAGCCTACAAGGTCCAGCTGGTCACTGTAAGGGAAATACCCCAACACATCGTTTTACTGGATAAAGTCCTCCTGAATCCTGAGCAGGGCAGTTGTGAAGCTTATTCATAAATATATTAATGGCCAGTTTTTCTTGTGCTCTCCAGTATTATTACAGCATCAAAGATATCAGCATTGGGGGGCGCTGTGTCTGCCATGGCCATGCAGATGTCTGTGATGCCAAAGACCCTAATGACCCTTACAGGTACGTTTTTCAAAGTGTCAGTTCTGTGTAAAAGCATTTGAATTGTTGTGCTAAGAATGAAAGATACCAGTGTGAGTTGAGTCCTGTCCTGAGCTTATAATTGTGCCAGCACTGTTGTTTGTGGCTCTGCTCTGAGAAGGCATCAGAAACTGGTCCAGCCAAAGTAGCAAAAAATCAAAAGTTTTGTTAGGATATTTTTCAGCCAGATCAGCTCCCTGGTCTGGTTGCCCTGCCCTGCCCACAACTTTGCCATCCCCATGGAAGCAGAGTGCTGGAATGGGAGGGTGGGTGCACAAAGCCGATACTGTTGTTGAACATGGAAGTTTCTTGTCAAAGCCCAGGGCTGGTTTCTGAACTTGATCAGAGAAGTCTCTTGCTTCCCATGTGGCTTCTTAAGATTTGGGGCAATGCTTTCATAAATAGATGGACTTCCACGAAACCAGAGGCTCTACTGCCCACTTCTCATAGAACCATAAACTGGTTATGTATGTAGCTAAACAACTGCTCTTTGCAAAAGAACAAGAGCATGCAAAGCAGTTACATTTTGGCTCATGGGACTCTTTCCATCCGCCTTGGCAACTTGAAATGCCAAAGAGCTGCTTCAAACCATGAAAGTGTTGCTTCTTAGCCATCTGTTTGCAGCCTGAATGTTGCCTTTATGAAATGGATGGGTAGATTCAGCTGGACGAGGGAAGCTTATATTTCTTTCTCATCAGGATCATGTAGAGCTTTTGGATCTTCTAAAATAAAATTCCAGTGAGTCTCAGCCAAGGTTAAAGCCGCTAAGTATTAAAACAAGGAAGTATTGGTAAGCAAGTCTGCCTTGGTGTGCCAAACCCTCTGACAAAGGGAAGTTCAAAAATAATTGAATGTACAGTTCCTTCGTTTTGACTTTGATGTTACTGTGTTGCTGGATGCACAGTACACTTGTATACTAGGGCAAAAGGGCTTCATGGTGCAAAGTGATTCTTTAACAAACACCATGACATTTCTAGGGTGTATGGGTGGCTTGGAGCTCTCCAGAAAGGGGTGGGGGGTGGGGAAGGGAAATTGAGGAAGGAGAGATGTGTCAGGAATCTTTGTTCAATGCCACTTCTGCTGATGACTGTCTCTGCCTCCCAGAATTCCCCTCCTCCATTCTCATTTGCATGCATTTGGCGTCTTTGCTCTTGGCCCCAAACTGTGATCTAATGTTGCAGCATATGTCTGTAAGCAGCTGTTGCATTTCACCCAGAGCAGATCACACTTGTCTGGAGGAGAAAACATTTTCTGCTTGGGTGCTTTGTACAGTCAGCACATAACATCTGTAAAGCCCTTTGGGGTACATCAGGACAAAGGTGCTGGGTAAACAGAAGAATTTCTCATGGCATAGCTGTACCCTTTTAGCAATCCCAGGAGCACGGAGAAGTCAGCAGAAATATGATACTTTCAGCTGAGAAAATGAGTGATTGGTGAAACGCTGCCATTCTTCAAGGCTCCAGCAGCAGCTGGGTCCAGCCTTCCTGCTGAAGCGGGCAGCGCTGGGCAGGCATCCCACTCCTCCTGCCCTGACATAGCACAGAGCCAGCACGATAATACCTGTCATAATGCTGCATGACAGGCGGCATCGCAGAGGCAGCTGGGGCTCTGACACACTGTCCCTTCATGTCATGGGCCCCAGCTGTCAGAAACGTCATTTCTTCACAAATCTGTGTGACCCGTCTGAGTAGGAGGTGCAGTGTGTCTCTCTGCACATGTCCTGCCTCTTCAGATGCTGATGTGTGACAGCAACAGGGCAAGGAAATGCAAAGAGAGGGAGACAAGGAATGTGGATTGGCCCGGCCCTACTAAAAATCCCAGTTATGTCTCAGCCTGTTTGGGAGGTTTCCCTCTCAATTCCGTACATGCCTGTGTTTCTTGTGCCTGTTGCCCAGAAAGGCAGGATGAGCACTTTGATAGAGGTGAGGTGAGCTAGAAATCTTGGCAGAGACTTTAGGATGTGATGGAGCATGTTCGTGAGCTAACTTCCTGGCCATAAATGATAATGTTTATCCAGCTTTGGAAAGTTTCTCTGAAGTGCCAAGTTACAGAGCCTGCACATCCAGCTGTGTGTTAAGTTGGCAGCATGTCTGATCCCCATGTGAGTGTGTATGTGCAGGGGCCTGCAGTGTGTGGGCAGATACAGCCTCTTCAAGGGTCTTTGTGCTTGTCACAACTCTCTTTCTCTCTCTGCCCCAAGATCAGGTGGGCTGAATTAAGCAGAGGGAAGGAACCTTCTGCTGATTAAAAGTGAACACCAGCAGGATCAAGCATAAAGCTTTCTCCTGGCAAACCCTCTGAGCAGTGAGATAAGCATCAGTGGGGACCTGGCATGTTGCAGATGGAGAGCCCAGACAGGAATCTTGTGTTAAAATGCGGCTGCTGTTGATGTGAGCTCAGGAGAACCCTGCAAGTGCTCTGCATCTGTCTGATAAGAGCAACTGTTTCTGTGGATTTACTGGCCCATCACAGATGCCACAAGCAAGAGAGGAGACAACCAGACAGTCCAGCTGCTGCTGCTGTGCCTGATGCTGAAGATAACCAGCAAGACAACAGCAGCCTGGCTGGTCAGAAGCAGATGTGCAGGAGGAGGTCAAGGATGCTTTCCCACTGCTGGATCCTGAACACTAGCTTGTTCTTTCCCATTTCGGAAGGGAAAGCACCATGTGTTCTGGTAGATTTGTGCCACCTGTGAGTCCCTTTTCTGCAGGTGATTTTTTTCCTTTAGCACAGTCAGAAGCAGAGGAAGGGGCTTTTTTTTTTCTTTTTTTCTTGATTGTGCTGCTCAGATGTTCCGGCCAAATCCAAGATGCTGTAGCGCTTGTGTGCTGCTCTCCGCTCTGATACAGCCGCTCACTGGAAACTGTTTATAGTCTCTGTACTGAGCATCAATTCCAGTGGGAAGACTGTGATTTTATTTTTTATGGCAGGATGACCAGGAAGTACGTGCTATGTGAACACAGCCGCTCTCTCTTCTTTCTTGTATATATTCAATCAATGAAACATGTAAATATTGTAGCTCATGCACATTTGTCCATAACTCATTAGCAGCGTGGACTCAGCACAAGGTGTGGTAAAGCTACCATGATAGATGAGCTCTCTTGAGAGGTCGTTGCTAGTTCTGTACAGCAGAGACTAAATAAATAACTCCTTCTCCATCTGAAATATGCATCCTTACTCATTGAGTGCTGTCTTTTTGCATTCTGGGAACTGAACCAGTGCTTTTCAAACATCTTGAACATTAAAGGGCTGGGATGTGTGGCTGGAGCCACGTCCTCTAGCCAGGGAGATTTAACGCTGCTTAGCAGGTTTATAAGTTCCCTGACTCAGTGACCATCTTTCTCTGCACACGTGTATATGGATGTTAATCTTGATCTCCAGCTATTGCCATGGAAAAAAACCATGACATTTTGTTTCCTTGGAAGTGCTGAGTGGTAGTCAGCCAGGTGAGAGCTATGCAGGTGGTTTCATTACAGAGGCATGGCCAAGGTTTGCCTCTCACTGAGTCTCCCCCTTGGGCCTGCAAAACATGGGGAGAACAAAGTTTCTGGTGAACGTTTCAGGGCTCATTTCTGCCGCTTAGGCTCCAGCCAGCCTCTCAGGGGCTTGGTTTCATGCTATACTCTGCTGGCCACAGCCCAGCCTGTGAATGTGGGTAGGGATGGGACATCATGAACGCTCACAGAGCTGACTGTGTCCAAGCGTTCCATGGCGTCTGCAAGGGAAGGACCACCAGCAGGGCTGGGACCTCCTGCCTCTCAACCCCTCTGGCTGAAGCAAACATGCTGAGTGTGGATCTGCCTGCAGTCCCTCGAAATTTCAGATCATCCCATATTTCATTAAAATGAGTTCACGTGTCCCGTGCTGCTGCCTCTGTCTGGCTATTCACTATCCATACACTTGCAGGTCCCACATCTTAAAAATACATGTAGGTGGAAACCATGACACTCAGCTCACTGCAGCCATGGAAGAGAGTGTCTGCACTTCACCCAGAATAACCGCTCCATTTGTTTCTAATGTTTAAAAAAATTACTTTTATTTTTAAATGCTTTTGAATGGAAAAGCATTGGAGGAGGGAGAGATGGGAGTGGCAGACCGGCCCTGAGGGGAAATGAGTAATTGCACAGATAAAAGCTGGAACATGCTGTATTATCCATAAGTCTAATACAACAGAAAGCGTTTGTGTTGGATGGGAATTGCCTTCTGCTAAGTGGAAGTTTTGGAGATGATATCACTGAAGTTAATGAATCACCGTTGCGGTCGAGCAGGGATGAGATCCATCGGTCAACTGTTGAGATTTTTGCCTGGCGCCTCCGGAGCCGCCTGTTTACCCAGCATGGCCCTGCCGGTGCCGGCTGAGAAATGCAATAGCTGCATTTCACAGGGAGTGTGTGGGGCCAGCATCTGCTAAAAGACTTAATTGAAATTTCACGGCCTTCCTCTCTGAAAGCACAGGTATACCTGGAGGAACAGATGGGACCTGTGTGACCCTATCCCTCTCTGGCTCTGGGCTATCATTTATTCCTTTCATGCTGCCCCTGCACGGTGGTGGGGACATCTTTGTGTCCCTGCACCACACTGCTGCCTCTCAAGCAATTTGCTTCAGCTCTGTTTTCTACTACTGCCACCTCCAACCATTTCACATTTTACTGTCTGTAGAGCTGGCTAGGCAGTGACACTGATTTTTCTCTAACCCTTGTCTGCCTGTGAAGAACAGAGGAGTGATGGTGGAGGAGAAGGAAAGGAGACAATGGCACTGGAAAAGCAAAGTTTGGTGTTTGGCTCAGAAAAAAAATATCAGCAGTTCAAAAGTTTAAAAAAAAAAAAAAGCCTTAGAAGCCTGTTTTCCAGAATATTTGAATTAACAAATATCACTCGTTTGTGGGTCTGACTAGCGATAGCTATGCAAGACAGGGTTATGCAGTGGCTCCCCATCCCACACATCACAGTTCATCACCACAGGCTTGGCTGTACCTTGTTCCTCTCCCTTGCAGGCTGCAGTGTGACTGCCAGCACAACACCTGCGGCGGGTCCTGCGATCGCTGCTGCCCTGGCTTTAACCAGTTCCCATGGAAGCCTGCCACTGCTGACAGCGCAAACGAATGCCAGCGTAAGTGAAGTTGGGTTTTTTCTTCCTTTTCCAGCTGTTTTGCAAAGTACAGCTTGACCGTGCTTCACCAGCCCCTTGAGGCTGCAGTGCAGAGAAGCCATTCACTGAAACAGTGGGGTTTATGGTGTGTGGTGCTGGGCGCAGTGGAGATCGCTGGCACTGCGGAGCGGACAGTTTGCATAGTGGTTAATTGTGTTCAGTCGAGGGTCACACAGGGAGGCCCACTAGGTCTGTGTGGGACTTTGCTTCTGCTTATGTTCCAGTTCCTCCCCTGTGTCCAAGGGTTTGTGCAGGCAAGTCTCGTTGCTCAATTCTGTCTCGAAGATGAATTACATTTGGATGTGTTTACATACAGGACATCTTTATTTGTCTAGAGAAACCTTTAGTAAATGCCGACAGAGGAATTTATGCTGCACTGGGAATACAGAGCACGGAGCATAGCTACATCACACGCTCACTTACAAACGCAGGGCAGCAAAGGACAGTTGGATCTTAATCCTGTGGGTTTGTAAAGAGCACCCTTACTGGGTGCTGAATTTTACAGCTCACCTCTATTCTGGATAGGATAAAAGAGGCAAGAACGTTGCCCTCTCAACCAGATTACTTGAGGCCCCAAAGCTGGGTAATTTCTCTTTCTTGTCTATACATGCCTGCACATATTTTACTTCTGATTTTGTGCCTGCTGCGTTTTTCTGGTTGCAGACTAGACTTTGTGAGAGAGCTGTTGCTTCTCTGTTTTTGAACTGGGAGACTTCTGGGAGCTTGGGTGATCATGTAATCACCCAGATGCATTCAAGCATCTTTCCTCATTGAAATGTCAACCCACAGGAAGAGTTCTTATCTTGAGATCCATCCGGTGATTGAAAGACCTCCGTGGGCTGGTGGCTCAGCTAACATCTGTTTCTATTTTCAGCTTGCAATTGCAATGGCCATGCCTATGACTGCTACTATGACCCAGAGGTGGATCACCACAAAGCCAGCAAAAGTCGCCAAGACAAGTTTGAAGGGGGAGGTGTTTGCATTGACTGTCAGGTAGGCCTGAAGAGCTCCTGTGGAAGAAAAAGTTGTTGCAGGTTTTTGTGTTTGTTTCCGCTGTCAGCCTGGAGTTCAGCCTTGCTGGCAGCTCTGCCAACCCCCTCATACACCTTCTGTTATCATAATTAGGTCTCTCCTGGGAAATTTAGTCTCTTTGCCATAGATTAAAGGAGTGTGCACCAGTAATGAAAACAGCACTTGGGTTCCTAGCTGTTCCCTTGTGTAGAACTGTTACCTTTCTGTTCTGATGCTTTAGGGTTAGGTCTGCTGAGGCACTGTGCATTGGGAGGGACAGGTTGGTGCCGAGCACATTGGGAAGTCCTTGCCTGGTTTGCAATGCTCAGGTGCTGCCATCTCTCTGACCACCAAAATGCTAGTCTCTTCAGTCTCTGAAGTTCCCAGTGAAAGTGGGAAAGTAGCTCTTTTGCTCCCAAGGTGACTGTAAGCTGGTTAATTCATGCAGTGGCATGAAACTTTTAGCTGTGCTTTCTTGTTGGGAGGAAACAGATTGCTCCCATCCTCCTAGCACAAAGCGGGCAGGACATTCTACCATCTGAAGCAAGTGAAATGGGTTCGAGGTCAGATATGAATCTGAAACTCATACTACATTTACAGGAAGATACAGTTTGCAGGAAATGCTTTGTTTTCAAATCAGTCTATGTAGAATTTTGAGCAGATTTAGGTCTTCTGTGTGCTGACACTCTTGAGTGGTTTCCTCCGGCCCCTGAAGCTGTTAGTAAATCTGGCAGATGAACATGAACCCTGCAGGCAGAGGAACTGATGCCCCTCTAACCCACTGTCTTCCAGCATCACACCACCGGCATTAATTGTGAGAGGTGCATCCCAGGATACTATCGGTCCCCTGACCACCCGATCGACTCTCCATACGTTTGCTACCGTGAGTGTGATCTTCCCTGCAGGCTGTAGATAGATGCCCTCCTGGACTTGATGACACTGGGGAGGGTGGTCTGGAGGACTGGGCTGAGAGATTTTTGTGGTATATGGAGTCTGGCACCATGAGAGATGTGGCCACGTGGGTGGTTCCTGCTGCAGCTGGTATTGCCCATGGAAATGTATGTGTGCATGCAGACACTATGTGTGTCTGCAGCATCCATGAAGTCAGAAGTGGTAGCATGTTCCAAGGCTGGAATGAGCTATAAACATGTTGTCCTCCCTGCTGGCACAGCAGGGAAATCCAGTCCTAGCTGTCATCTCTGTGCTTTTTCAGCTGGCAATTGCAGACCATTGGTCTTCGTGCCCTAAGACAGGGATTTCTAGGCAGCGGTGGGTTATATCCATTTTGCTGGGGAGCCCAGCTCGGTTGTGGAGCTATGACACATCGGCTGTTCTGCACTGCGTCCTCGTGGCAGTGTGCCACCACCACCTCTTTGGGGCAGCTGGGGGTCTCCTGGAGAAGCAAGTCAGGTCTGTGCTGCTTTACTTGGCACCCCATAGTGGGACAAGCACTGTGGCAGCAGTTCGTCTAAACCAGACCTTTTTTGAAGAAACAAAATCTTTTTTTTTGAGAGTATTTGCAGCAGATGGTGAGGCCTCTTACAGAGGCTCTGTATTGTAGTGATGCTTCTCTGGTGCTCATGGCTAGCGAGGGTCTCAGTCACTGACAACCACTGCCAGCTTGTCCCTCTCTGCAGGCTGTAACTGTGAGTCTGACTTCACCGATGGCACCTGTGAGGACCTCACTGGCCGCTGTTACTGCAAGCCCAATTATACCGGGGAGCACTGTGATGCCTGTGCCGAGGGATACCTCAACTTCCCCCACTGCTACCGTAAGTGGGGGGTGAGGGATCGTGGAATGGTCAGGTCGGGGACCCCACAGACCCAGCGGGTGCAGAAAGGGCCAACAGCTCCAGCTGGCACTGCTCACCGGATACCTTTTCCCTCTGCCACATGGCAATTCTGTCACAAGAAGAGTTCTTGCAAGTGGAGACAAGTCCACATTTGGTTTGGGTGGAAGCTGAACCAGAGCTGAGCTGGACTGAACTCGGCTCTCTGAGGTCAATGGGAGCTTCCCATTTGGCTGGAGTCTCATCTCTCACCTCCTGTGAAAGATGTCTTTCCAGAGCCCAGGTTAAAAATGCCTGTAACGGATCTTTTTTTTTAGTGGGATGTCTCCACTTTGTTCCATGTTTTCATTCAGCCTGTTCAGCTTTGGGACTATCAACCCCTTGATATACTGACAAGATTTCTTTAAACGTGTGATGACCTGTGCAATGTGTCTTTCTCTGCATAGCCATTCCAGCTTTTGCTCGCAACGATACTGGAGAACAAGTGCTCCCTGCAGGACAGATAATAAGTAAGCAGTGCAATTTTCCTTGATGCTTTGGCAATCACAGTGCTATTATTTCTGTTATATCTCCCGTTCAGTGCAAGATCAGGTCTTCAGCTTACTGGGCATGTACATTGTAAGAGGCAGCCCTGACACAGAGTGGTTCTGAGAGAGGAGGCAGCTGAGCAGTGAGGGAAAGGAAGTTTTATGATCCCCTTTTTATAGACAGGTTGACTCTAGCCCAGAGTGATTGTGTGATTTTGAGCTTTTTTCTGGGGTCCAGGCCGTGTGGGGATGTCCCTTCTGGCCTCCCTGTAAGGAACCCCCTCTAAGATCACAGAGAGGCTGTGGCTGAGCCAGAGTGTGAGCTGGGTTCTCCCAAATCTCAGCATTTGGGTTCAGATACGAACCTGTCCTGCCACGCCTGCATGCCCTGTGTTTTCCATGTGGCGGACAGCATAGTGGGTCCGTGCCGATGGCCCCCTCTGCACAGAGCAGCAGGTAGCACTGCTGCTGGTGCCTGGGAAGCGTGCGCAGGCAGCTGCTCACTCTGTGTCACTTTCCCTGTTTTGAAAGCTCATCCATGCCCTCATCCCTACTCCCCTACCTCTCCCTCCTCTCTCATGCTCACTCTTCTCGGTTCATCTCCCTTGTGCTTTTTCTTGTCTCTTTTCCCACCAAGTACTCCCCTGTCTCATGCTCCCCAGTGCGTTCCAGATAACCTTTTCCTTCCTTCTGATATTTTAAAGTCTGTATCTTCCGGACAGGTTTTTCTTTCCTAAGCTGGAATTTCTCACTTCCCTTCTCATTTCCCCACCTCTCCCTCCCTCTGGTTCTTGGATGACTTTTGCCCTTCCCTCTCGCAGCCTGACACCCCACACCGCTGCTGTCAGTGAAGGCAGGGCTGGCTGAGGGCATCCGTGCTGCTCGCCTGGAGCACCCACCTGCCCTGGCAGCAGGAAGGTCTCAGGTGCAGCTGAGCATGGAGTGACCAGAGAGAAAGCCCAAACCCCACCCTGGTTAGCTGAAGGCTCTGGTTATTCCTACACAGCTCTGGGGTAATGCTGCACCAAATCAACTCTGTCTGGGCTTGTGCTAGCAGCTTTTGTCCACCCTGTGCATTGCCCTGCTGCCCATCCAGCACCTCGCACATCTGTATGATGCTGAGATCTCCCAACCAGCCTGTGACCCCACAAGCCAGGCGTGCTGGTTGCCTGAGCAGGGTTTCGATAAAACATTTGCTTCTGGTAGGAAGGTTATTAGGAGGCAAATGCCTGAGCTGTTGCCTTTCATGGCAACTCCTTCCCTGTCCTTATGGGACCTTTGCCCAGCAGCAGAGATCGACTGACAGCTGTGTGTGGTATTGCTTGTTGTGTGCCCCCACTCCAGACTGTGACTGCTACGCTGGTGGGACAGAAGGCAACGCCTGTCGTAAAGACCCTCGGGTGGGGATGTGTGTGTGCAAACCCAACTTCCAGGGAACACACTGCGACCAGTGCGCCCCAGGCCACTATGGACCCAGCTGCCAGCGTGAGTAACTCGGGGTTAGTGGCCCCAAGCTTGCCTTGCTCGCCTCCCTGCTGGGAAGGAGCGTGCCTGTCCCTGTCCTCCACTTGCGCTGGGGACGAGGAATTCTTCAGCCCCACTTCCAAGTGACAAATTCCCATGACTTTTGCTAGTATTTTCCACCCAGCCCTGACCCTCCAGCATCCACCCAGCCTGGCGGGGGCTTTTGAGAAATTCCCTATGGATGTGAGCTATGGGCCAGGCATGCTTGCTGTCAGCTGTGTCCTCCATGGTTTCTCAAGCAAGTGCATTTCTACCCCGGACGAACAGGCACTCTGGTTCCTTTCCTAGGAAGGGGAAAGATGAAGAAGCTGCTTATTTACTAGTGCCCTTGTTGCTTTCCAGCCTGCCAGTGCTCCGGCCCTGGTCAGTACGATGGCACCTGTGACAGCGAGACAGGGCAGTGTCTGTGTCGAACAGGATTTGAAGGGCACTTGTGTAACCAGTGCGCTCCCGGCTACTTCAACTACCCTCTGTGCCAGTGTGCGTATCTGTCCTACTGTGGGCCTGGGTGGGTGTGCACAAAGCCAGAGTCTTCTGGCAGGGTTTTGAAGGAGGACTGGAAAGTGGTTTTGTGGATGTTTTGAATGATATATGCAATGGGCAGAGATCGACAGTTTGAACACTTAGAGCAGCACTTAAGTGCCCATCTGAGAACCTCAGAAAAAAACCTCGTATTGCAATGAGCTTTGCCCCATGCTCCCTGCACAGGGAAAACAGTTTCTCTCTGTTGCAGTATGTGGCTGCAGCGCAGTCGGGACACTTCCAGGAGGCTGTGACTCCGTCGGGAGGTGTTTCTGCAGACCTGAGTTTGCTGGGCCACGGTGCGAGCACTGCAGTCCTGGGCACCACTCCTACCCCCACTGCTATGGTAAGGACATTAACGTTCAGTTCCTGCTAGTCTGTCATGTTCTGGAAAACATGCCTATTTCTGCAAGACTTTGGTGTGTCTCAAAATCAGAACCCATGTGGTTCGCATTTTGAATTTGGCAGGCTTGTTTTGGAGGTCATGGATCGTGCCAAATCCTGGAAGACAAAGCAGTTCTTATCAGTCACACTTCCTCATCACAACCCTGCTGTGACGTGGTGTCCCAGCTTATGCCTTTTTTGATCTGTCTTTTTAGTGCATTAACCTACTAAACTGCTGAGGAACATTGAATGGACTGTAAAAAACCCTTAGTGGCATTTTCCTGGTATGGCCATAACTCTAGCTGAAAATGTTGCCCATCTTTACAGAGGATTAAGAAATTAATTTAGTTCTGATGGAAATGGTTAACTCCTGTGGGGCTGAATGACAATTCACACCAGCAGTGGTTGGCCATGGGTCATATGTTTCATCAGACTATTGAGAGTCCTGCTCTTCCAGCTTGCTCCTGCGATTCCCGGGGTGCGGTGGACAACAACTGCAGCCCAGCTGGCCAGTGTCGATGCCATGTGAATTTTGCGGGACACACCTGCAACCAGTGTGCCCTGGGCTTCTACGGGTACCCCAGCTGCACACGTGAGTAACCACCATCAGATCTCAGGGCAGGGAAGGGAATAGCTGCTGCTACTGGCTTTGTAGTGGTTTTCCTTTCCATAACCCCTCTCCCAGGGGTTTACATGAATATAGTTGTCTCTTGCAGCAGGAAGCAGTTTTCCTGTGCCGGCCCTGCCCGTGGGCACCGCAGCCCCACAGCGCTGCAGGCCGGGGGCACAGTGGCTGGGAACTGCCCGGCGGGAAAGGGCCTGGGGGGGCTGG
>JAVJGI010000002.1:12847226-12891042 GCA_035590275.1 Ibycter americanus | reverse complement strand
TGGGACAGGCTGCCCAGGGACGTGGTGGAGTCACCACCCCTGGGGGTGTTTAAAGGACACGTAGATGTGGCGCTCAGAGACATGGGTTAGCGGTGGGCTTGGCAGCGCTGGGTTAACGGTTGGTCTTGATGATCTCAACGGTCTTTTCCAACCTAAATGATTCTGTGATTCTGTCCCCTTCCCTGGGCACTGCGTTGCTCCTGGAGCAGAGCTGCTGGTGCCAGGGCTGAACAATGCCTGTAGCAGGTGCCTGTGGCCCCAGATACTCTGAATAGCCCTCCCCAGCTCTGGCCAGCTTGTCCCCATCTCCCTCCCTGTTGGCAGTCCGACTGGAAGCCAGATGTACTCTTATGTCTCCCAGAAAGAATTTACTGCTCATTAAAAAATAATCTGTGATACAATTTCCCTGAAGCAACAAAAGAGCATCATCACCCCCTTGCACCATACTAAATGTAGACGCCTGAGCCGTGGCCAGCTGGCAGAGTGCTGCTCGCAAATGCTGATGCCGGCAATATGCCTTTGAAGAGGCTGGAGGCATAGATGAAATGGTCTCACACGAGTTCGGTAGTGACTTTTTTTTTTGTCTCATAAAGCAGTGTCCGAATTGCAGAGCTGTAGAGGAGTCACAGCAAGGAAAGGAGAACCTGATTTTATTTTTTGAATCTGTTGTTTTATGAACAGTGTTTTGCTGCTAGCCAGTCTGGGGGTGTCAGCCTAAAAAGTCCCCTTTGGCAGGGTTTTGAGGAATGGTGGCTGGGCAAGGAGGACATGGGCAACTCCCTGACAGCTTGCTGACCTTCATGTGGTAGGACAGCAGAATCTCCACATGTGTTTGCAGGAGGCAGGTCATGCAGAAAGCTGCAGAACCATTGCCCTGCCCTTGCCCTTGGCTGCCAGAAGTGCCAAGGCTGTGTTGCTGGCCCGGCGCTGCAGGCTTGCTGCCCACATACAACATCCGCAGGGCAGACCCTGATGGCCAAATGCTCTTGGGTGTTTGGGTGGAAATGGGCTTTTGTAAGGTCTGATCTGTCACTGGCTGCTGACCTTTTGGGGATGAGATCACACATTCTCATTTTCGTTAACCAAAACTTCTCCGTGCCTCCGGGAATACACATAAATGTACATGAATAAGAGTGATAAACATTGCAGCTTCTATTGTTATTCTTAAAAGATGGTGTGTTTTTAACCAAAAGCAAAGAATGAGTGTGTATGTTATTTATAACCCATATTTCTGGCTGCCTTGATGGTGGTGAAGGTCAGACAGACAGACAAAAAAAGTTGCGGGTGGGAAGCCTTGAATGCAGGAGTCCCTGTGCCCTGCAGCTCCAGCAGTTGCTCTCCCCTCTTTTGCAGCTTGCCAGTGCTCCCGGGAGGGCTCTCTGCACAGCACCTGCGACCAGGAGACAGGGCAGTGCAGCTGCCGGCCCAAAGTGACAGGACTGCGCTGCGATAGCTGTGTGCCGGGCGCCTATGGATTTCCACACTGCGAAGGTAGCCCCCTTTTCCCTGTTGGGGGTGGGGGGGGCTCTGGTGCCTTGGGGACACAGTGGTGTGCTGCTGTCAAATGGGCTTACCATCCCCCAAGAGCTTTGCAAGGGAAGAAATAACCCCCTTTAGGAAGAGCCAGGATGTGCACAATCTCTTTATAAATCTATCCTTGTGCCTATCTTTTCTAGTGGGCTCCTGTAACCCAGCAGGGTTGGTGACAGCAGATCCCTCGCTGGCGCCGGTGAGTATCGACTGAACGCACCGGTCCCTGCAGGATTTTTGCGGGATTTTGCATGATCTGCTTTTTCTCACTTTGGGCCAAGTCTTTCCTTAAGCTCAGCCTGAACGCAGTCATTACCCATGCCAGAGTAGCAGACACCATGTTCAGCTACTGTGCTGCAAATTCTCACCTGCTCTTTTCTCCCCCTCCCTTTCCCCAGGGCTCCTGTGCGTGTCGGGCATACGTTGAAGGCCCAGCTTGTGACAGATGCAAACCCTTATACTGGAACCTGACTCCAGAGAACCCCTATGGCTGCCTGAGTAAGGAAATGGCATTTGCACAGCCCCAAAAAGTCCCCTTCATGCTGTAATGGTGCAGGACCCAGACCCAAGCCCAGTGGGGGCCATCACTGCTGATGGAGTGATGCCTTTCCTTCCATCTTCATCCTGAAGTGACATGTCAAAGCCAGAGTGGTCTGGGTAGCCCCCACTTGGAGTGGGGAAAGGCTCGAGCCTGGAGCTTTTTGCTGGGATGAAACACAGGGTTCATGCAATGAGTTGTGCCATTCTCAGCCCTCCTTGCAGACTTTGCACACTTTATTTTTCATGGCCAAATGTGCAGAAAAGGCAGATGTCTTTGGTAGCTGGGTCCTCTACAGTGACTGTCCAAAATGAAATGTGTGTCCTTGTGCAGCACTACCCTTTATGTGACCAGTTCCCAGCTCCTCTTATCCCAGCCAGTGTCCTCTGGTGTGGTGGGTACTGTCCCCCATAGGGCCTCTTCTCAGGGACTGACTGATCTTCCAGATTTCTTGTTCATCTCCCTCTCTCCAGGCTGCAAGTGTGATACCAAGGGCACCATCAGCGGAATCGCAGAGTGCCAGCAGGTGGGTTTGCTCCTCTCTGCTTCCAGGCACCTCTGACCATGTGCTATGCTGGGAGTGTTTCAGCTCCATCTCTCCCAGCAGCTGCTGGAGAGGCCTGTCCTGACACTGAGCTCTCAAAGGTTGCACCACAATCTGGGCTTGCATGAGAACATAGGATTAAGACCTGTCATAAATTAGGCACCTAAATATTTCTGGGTCTGGCCCAGGATGCGTGGATTTTTGTTTGCCTCCATTGTTGGATAATTTAACTTATCTGGCCCTTATCTGGCCCACCCACACGCAGGAAGCCGTGTAGAGCATGAAACTCAAAATGCTTCTCCAGTGTCTCAGACTAGGACCCAAACAAATGAGAAATGGACTAGCTGTGATGAGCAGCGGGAGGGAACGAACTTCCATGCTTGCTTCTCTCCTAGGGTGACGGGCAGTGTTTCTGCAAGCCGAACATCTGTGGCCAGTTCTGCTTGACGTGCAAAGACGGCTACTTCAATATGGAGAATGCAAATTACTTTGGCTGCCAAGGTGAGCCCCCTTCATGGTGTGTCGGGTGAATGAGGTGTGCCACAAGAGCTGACCCCGGAGCAGGCAGCTCTGTGTATACCAACTGACTGTTGGCCTTGGAGAGAAGGGGCGAGAGATCTCCCACCTCTTGCTTTCGATCATACCATGACCCAGAGCAGGGGCTGGGTCTTGCTGTGGATCTGGAGACTGAGTTCCTGCTTTTGCCACCATTGGACAGAGGTCCATCAGGCTGGGGAACGAAAGGCCAGGAAAGGTGCCCCCTTAGGTGCCAGAAACTGGTGTGCTTTAGCTGCTGGCTATGTCATTGCAGCTCTACCCCTTCCTCCTGTTGGGAACAGGTGGGCCTGGGCATGTGGGGTTGGCTGCTCTCCATCATGCCCATGGGAAGAGATAAAGGAGAAGATCCGGACACTTTCAGCCAGCCCATGTGGTCCTGGCAGGGCTGGGAAGAGGGAGCAAGGCTGCTGCTGGCAGCAGGGCTGCGGCACCCAGCCATGAGGGTTTGCAGACCTTGTTCCTCCCGCAGCCGTCAGCCGTCTGGAAATAGCTCAGCGCTGAGCTGGAAGAGGAGCCAATCCAAGTGGGGCTGGGGCCAATATGAAAACGGATACAATGGAATAAAAATAGTGGCCCCAGCCTCCCCGCCTGCTGGGGCGTGCCTTTGATTAGTGACCAGGAGTTTGTTAGTGCGGTGGGAATGTAAACAGCCGCTTCCTGCCCACAGGCTGCCGGTGCGACGTCGGTGGGTCCCTGGGGCCATCCTGCGAGGAGCGGAGCGGAGCCTGTCGCTGCCGGCAGAGCACACGTGGCCCTACGTGCACCCAGTAAGCTGCTAGCAGGACATGCACCTTGGAGTGCGCTGCCTCTCATTCATTCCCTTGGGGATAGTGTCCTCTGCCACCACAGAGATGGGGACCTTATCGTCTGGGCTGCTGCCGCATCAGCCATGTGCCTGGCGGGGATGTCCTCTTGCCCCTCCATCCAGATAGCCCAGCAGGTAATGGTGCTCCTTCTCTTCCCCAGACCTGTGCGGGACCATTATTTCCCTGACCTCCACCACTTGAAATTTGAGCTGGAGGAAGGCACCACGCCGGCTGGCCGGGCTGTGCGCTTTGGCTACAACCCCCTGGAGTTTGAGGGCTTCAGCTGGCGAGGATACGCACAGATGTCCTCCATCCAGGTATGCCTGGTGTCTCCAGCCCAGCCCAGCTCCCCCTGGGGAGGATGCAGCTGGTGGAGGACCGACGTGTTTTTGGCACGCATCTTTCACCCCAAGTGCTTCTCAAACCCCCAAAGTCACATGATGGCCAACATAAACAGCACAGTGTATATATAGCCTGTTTGCACAGGTATTTCCTGTAGTGCTGGGGACAGCATAGACTGATGAGGGGAAAGGTCCTAAACTGGGAATTTCCTGACATCCTGATCCATTTAGACGAAGGTGGTAGCTTGGTGATTACTTACAGGGATGTCTATAAACACTGTCTCTGGGTTTCCTTGTGGCTCTTTCATCTGACTCTGCTCTTTCCTGCAACTCTCTATGTAACCTTCCCTCCCTTTTCCAAAAATAAATTGGCTCCTCCTTAGCTGCCATGTTCAGCTTGGACCTCTTGTTACCGTTCTGCCTCTGCTCTTGCCATTAGCTGGTTTGCTGTAACAGTGGTTTATGCTAATCGGGGGTCGTCTAAGCCCTAGAAGTGAAGCTGTTTCATCTTTTGACCCTTTTTTCTCCTTGGTGGATTCTTCTTCTGCATGGCTCCTGTGGAAGTGTCACCTGTGTGTGTGTTTGGGGATGGGGTGCAGAGCAGTGATTCCCTGACAGTCTTGTTCCGTGTAAGATACTTCTTACTCTGGTGCATGTACTTGCAGTTTTCTTCACTTTTTCATGCTTAGGTAAAATAACAGAGGGGCTAAATGCCTTAGTCATTTCCTACTGAATCTGTAGGTAGGAACTAAGCAATGAAGTCCTGCAGCCTCCCTTGAGAAAACCCCAGCCTTAAAGCTTAAGGATGGAGCTCATGCTCAAGCTCATGGCTTTTGTTTTGCATCCAGTGTTGGTGTTTGAGATAGAAATAGGCCTTGAATAGGGGCTAGCACATGGCTTTCTGCTGGCAGGTCTCACCTGTAGTTTGCTTTCTGCAAGATCTTTCTAGTTTGCTTGCTAGTGGAAAGATGGTATGTAACTGGAGCTTTGAAGAACACAGCACCCTTGTTAGGAGTCTCCCTCAGCAGACCCCTGCTTTGCCCTGTAGGCAGGAGGGTATTTAAGGAGACGCTTAGATCTGTTTGAAATGGGTCGGACTTAAGGATCTCCTTAACTGGGGTCTTCCCAGTGTCCAGGCAGGCAGAGCGCTGATGCACCCATCAGTGGCATGCTCCATTAGCACCACTAGTCCTTAGCATTGCAGGTTCCCAAGGATGAGGCACCAGCTCAATTTGCATCTGGGCAGAGCCCTGTAAACACAAGGGCAGGCGCTTCAGCGTTTGGTACCTGCTGGCTGGTGGTGGCACACTAAGCCCAAAAGCAACATGCTGATAACAAAAGCAAGAACTTCTTAAAACCTTTCCTCTGGCATGGCACGTGCCTCAGGGTGGCCTTTCCACCCTGCTGTGCCACAGCATCTTCCAGATGTGGTCAGAGCCTTTCCACCCCCTTCCCACAGGCAGGTTGTTCCCCTGGTGGCTGGTCACAAAAGGGACAGCATCGTGAGGCGCCCATGCCGTGACTGTGCAGTAGGGCTGGTGTGCTTGTCTCCTCCTTGCGCTGTGGCATGTTGCTTTGGGAGCAGTGAGCCGAGCGGCTGCGCTTGCGCTGGTAGCTGTCGGCGGTGGAGGTAATTGAAGGTGTGCTCTGCTTCTCTCCCCTTTCTCTCTCCCACCAGCCCAAGGTAGTGGTGACTCTCAATGTGACCTCCCCCGACCTCTTCCGCCTCGTCTTCCGCTACGTCAGCCGGGGGCCCGCCAGTGTGGAAGGGAGGGTCTCGGTCGTTGAGGAAGGAAAGTTTAATGTTTGTGGCAACTGTAAGTGCATTTTTCACTTCTAGACTAACTCAGAGCATCCCACGCTGCGACACTGCTCCTCTGCCCCTTCTCCTGCCCCAGGTGTGCCCATCCCAAGTGTGCCCATCCCAAGTGTGCCCGTCTCAGGTGGCTGGCCAGAGCTGTGCCATGGGATGGCGAGGGAGGGGAAAGAGAGGCAGGCAGGCAGGTAGGCAGGCAGGCGGGTAAGGCTCTCCCGCAGAGCGGGTGGCCGGTCAGGAGCTGGCCCCCCAGTGATGTGTGCCCCATGTGCTTTTTTGCTTTTTACAGAATAAAATCAGAGTCACTGTAGACGTGAAGGAGGCAGAGCTCTATCTGTTCCATGTCATCCTGAGGTATATTAATTCAGGAGGGGCCACTGTGTATGGCAAAATTACAGCTTATCAGCCACGAAGGAGAGGTAAGGATCACAGACTGCTCTGCTCCCCTGCACCATCGCCACCTCCTCCCCATCCCAGGCAACCTCCTGCATCATCCTTTCCAGAAGACACTTCCATATGGCTTTACCCATTAGTCCTGCCCTTCCAATTGAAAGGCTGATTTGAATTTGCAGCCTGCTTTGTTTAACAAAGCAGCAGCAAGCTGCCCCCAGTCCTGCGGCTGTGCACTGAGGAGTGTTATCAGCCAGGCTGATGTGAGATAAGGCTATTGTACCATTCGAAAGAACTTCTCCAGCCTGGAACAAGATCACCCCAGTGCCCCAGGCAGAACTGAGCTGAGTTTCCGCAAAACCAGAATGGGCCAAGTGCTGGGAACTGGATCCAAACTTTGGCAGCTGGACATGGTTTTATTTCGCAGGTGCCCTCATGTGGCAGTCCTGCCCTTGCCTTGCGCTTCTCCCAACTTCTCCCAAACCAGGCTGCTGGCTTCACACATAGTGTAGGGTTTGGAAGTGGCATGGAATTGCATGTGTTACACAGACAGTACACTCTGGTGCAATGTCTTCTCATCAAGCCATGAGCTGCTGGAGAAGAGGAAGAGCCACCAGAAGATGGCTGAACGAGCCTAGAGAACTGGACAACAAATATTCTGGGAATCAATATGAGCAAGACTGCATGGGGACAGACCTGAGGCCATGCAAGTGCCCTAGTGGGTGGTTGGCTGATTGATTTTGCCCCTTCTGATGCTGTAACCACATCGTCCTGCTGAAGCTTTTCCTCCAGACCATACTTGCACAGCACAAGTTTGTTGACACCAGCTATCTGATTTATCATTGTGTGGAGTTCTCTCCTCTGTCTTGAATTGACATAGAAGGTGTTTTGCCTTTGATGTAGTATGCAAGGTTTGAATTGCGAAGATACTATTTTTCTACTTTTTTTTGAGGGGAAAAAGAGCTTTTTATTTTTATGGCCAGTCATACTATGCAGCAGGAACACAAGAGAAGCATGAGTCATGCTCATGCTTTAGGTTCCCACCAAAGGTCAGGAAGTATTTAATCTGTCCTATCCAGCAGCAGAGCTTATTTGCCTTACAGTGTGCCTTCCTCCTTGCTCAGAAGCAGCATTTGATTTTTCTAGTGCTGAAGGCAAGCTGCCAGACTGATGCACCAACAATGGGAAGGCAGCTTCCTTGATAGGCCAGATTGGCTCCAAAAATGCTGAGCCACCTTCTGCCGAGGTGGAATGGGCTTCACATGGTAAAAGAAAGCAGCCTGGAAAGAAAATAAATTGGAGCATGTGGCTTGCAAAAAGGGAAGCATTTTCCAAGTATATGATTTTCAGACCGGTTTCTCCCACCCCACATCCAGAAGCCATCTGAATTGTGTATCGTCTCAAAGGGATGAGAAGCTTCAGCTTGTCAAGGGATCTACCCCATTGCCTGTTCAGGGAAATCTCTTCATTCTTTGCATCTTCACCTCTGCTTCCCATCTGAGAAAACAAGGGCTTGGCCTCAGCTGATGCCAGGCATGTTGCAGAGCTAGGACACATGGGAAGGGGCTGACCCATCCCAGCAGTAGTACAAGCCCTTGCTTTAGCTTCTGGCCCTCTGCATTATGCCTTGATGTCCGTGTACCACACCAGGATAGTCAGTGTGCCACATTCCCCACTTCCTTCTTTCATCTCTGCTCGCCATGCAGCCATACTCAGTGAATCCCTCTCACCCATCCTCTTGAAAATACTCCTGAGACTGCTAGACAAGCACACAGTCTGCTTCTAGGTGCTGTATCATTTTTGCATCTAAAGTTAATGAATTCAAAGGTTATGGAACTGTGTCAGCTGAGCCAAGATGTTCAACAACAGCAGGATCAGGCCTTAAACCTGTCCTGTTCTGTCAGTTAAAATTAATGTCTAAATCTTGGGTGCAGAGTCTGTGGCTGGCAAGAAAGGCAGGAGCACAGCTTGGGGATCTGAGTTTGCCAGAAGACAGGTATCTTGCCTGTGGAGCTGGGGTCAGAATATCCCTAAGGAAGAACATAACTGGGCACTTCTTTTTGTCTGTCTCAGAATAAATTCTTCACAGATGAGTTCTTTCCTTCTCTAGCTGGCAAAATGCTCCTTGGCATGCAATACTCTGTGCTTTGCAGGCTAGGGATGCAGAGCACACTGTGAGAGCTGTGGATTAGCATTAAGGTTTGCAGTGATTTTTCTTTTTTCTCCCATTAAGCTACTGAACAGATTCAGAGTGGATGTCTCTGTTACAGGACAGTGTGGGATTGTGGTGCCTCTCCTATGGCAGCGCTGAGAAAGCAGAAGCCCAGGACTCCCCAGTGCACTACAGAGCTGCTTCCCTGAGTGTAGCCTCCAATTTGCAGCCCCAGGTTTTCCATCCCAGTCCTTTCACAGCCTCTCATCCCTCCCGTCCAGGTACAGAGCAGACCAAGCAGATTGTCTTTGCTCCTAGCACAGAGCCAGCCTTCGTCACCGTCCCCCAGAACAGCTTTGGGGAGCCCTTCGTACTCAACCCCAACACCTGGTCTCTGGTTGTTGAAGCAGAGGGTGTGCTGCTGGTAAGGACCAGCCCCTGTGCTCCATCCACCACAGGGGGCTTCAGCAGCTCCCTGGGGGCAAGTGTCCCAAACATAACCAACTCTCCTATCTCTGCTCCTAGGACTATCTGGTTTTGCTACCCAGCTCATACTATGAAGCACCAATACTGCAGCTGAAGGTCACAGAGCCATGTACCTACCAGCCAGCCCCTGAACAAGCCACCCAGAAGTAAGGATCTCCATGTCTTTGTGCTGTGTGGGACCTACTCAGCTCTGCTTGGCCTGGGGTTAAAAAATACTTACAGTCCACACTCTGTGAGGGTCTGGATGCAGTAAAACTGCTTGGTGGAGCAGTTTGCTGTCATTCATAAAGCTTGCTAAACCTGCAAAGGCCTGGGAAGCCAACGCCTATATCTTCTCATCCATAGCACAGGCAGTCTGTGTGTTCTCAAGGATTCTGGAGGGCCAACTCACCCAGTAAAACCATAGCCCTCTCCTCTGCTAGGCTGGGTTCCCAGTGCCAGGTGGGAACTGTATGTCAGTCAGTAGTCCTGGAAAATGGCTACAATGAGTTAGGTCTTGCTGGACTATTTGAAATGAATGGGCAAAGTCTGCTAGTGCTTAGAGCATCTCAGTGCATCTGTTTGCTCTGCGCAGGACCTCTCTGCCCATGTCGGCGAGAAGGCTGGTTGGGCTCTGGACACCAGTTGTCCCCTCCACTGTAGCAGTGGTCCCCAGGATAAGGCACACTGCAAGGGGAGCAGCTTCTTGTTACTGCCCTCAGTGGTCCTATAACATACAATCTGTTGCTCCACACTAACCAGAGGTGCTCCTTTGGGCAGTGGAGCCCTCATGTTAAACCAAAGCCTTTTGCAAATCTTGCTGGGATCAAGCTGCCTGGATGCTCTTGACTCTTACAATCGTGATGTAACAACTGTACTTTGCAATTTTTTTCTTAATGTTTTTAGCTGCCTCTTGTATAAGTACCTGTCTATGGACAGCTTCCCTGCTGTGTCAGGGGTGGATGCGGTGTGCAGGCTGGACAACCGGTTACCCAGATTGTGTCCCACGGAGCAGCTCACCCCCTCCCATCCCTGGATGGCAACATGCAGCGGTAGTGATGTGAGTGGCACTTCTGTTTCATCCCTCACATGAGCGCTGCAGGACTCATCCCTCTGTTCCCACCACCTGGTGCTTTACATACAGCCGGGCAGGTTACCAGGAGGGCTTTGACCCGTGTACACCCCACTGTTGCCCCTGAGTCTTGCAGCTCTGTGCTTGCGTGCCCTGTTGTTCAAGGCACATGCAAAGGGCTTGCAAGGACATGGTAAGAGTTGTCCCATTGTCCCCTCAGCTGCAGACGAGGCTGATTTGTAACACGGGCATCCTGCACATGCTCACTTCATGGAGTGGGAAAGGAGACCCTCACTCAGTCATTTCTCTGTCCTCCAGGTGGAAGTCCAGCTGTCCCTGCCTATTGCCCAGCCAGGGAAATACGTGCTGATGGTGGAGTATGCCAACACCAATGCTTTGCAGATGGTGGGCATTGCTGTGACCTCGCCGCACTTAGCCATGCAGCAGGGCACATTCATCTTCTACCCCTGTGTCTACAGGTATGGTCATCTCTGAGATGGAGAAAGGGTTCAGTCCTCCTCTGACATGGCAAATACAGGCTGCCCCTACTAGAGCTTTTTCTGCTTTATCACATGAACAAAGCAGTGCCTCAGTGTTGTACGTCTAAGCTGTGTGTGTCCAAACCCCTTCTAGCTGGACATGGATTTTAGTGACTGGCCATCCCTGGGAAATACGTACCTGTGCCAGCGTAGTCCTCTAATGCCTCTGCCAGGAGATAATCTGTTGCTTCCATTTACTGCTGGGTACATTGGTAGGGGCCTTGATGTAGGGAATGGCCTACAGGCAGGTTTATTGGAGCTGTTGGTGCAGGTCAGACCCTGTCCTGTACTGTGGAAGTGTCTGACTTCAGACTGCAATCTTTGCAGTAGGAAATGTCTGGGGTGTCCTTGGGAAACTTCACTCTTCTGACTTGCCAGAAAAGACATGAAAAGATTTACAGGGACTTTGTGTAAATACCTTCAAGACAGATAGCTGGCAAGACAAGAAATGGGTCATGACCTTACTCAAGGCTGGCTTCAAAATCTGTGTTTCTCTTACAGTTTCCTTTGTCGAGGGATTGCTGTGGATTCCCAGAGCCGTATGGCAATTTTTGAACTTACCTCAGAGGCCACCATTCGCTTCACCTCTGATCTGGCTGACTTCTTCCTGGTAAGGCTCCCTGCAAGGGCAGCTCTGTTGACAGGTTTCAAGGAGGAGAGGCTGGAGTGGTGCCTAGCCTGCAGAGGGGTTTTCTAGTCTGTGTCATGAGCAGTCCAGGGTGGAGAATGTGGTCAGTGGTGTGTCTTGAGGTAGATCATGGGACTGGGATTTGGGAGATGGGGAGAAGTTGCTCTTTGCAGAGGGAGCTCTGCAGCAGTGTGGCAGTGCCTATTCCTGTTTTACCTTGAAGGCATTCACAGGTGCTTAGTCAAAGATAGAAGAATCCCATAACTATGTAGAGCTCCTAAATGCCTTAAGGCTTGTGCCAAGAAAGAAGGGGCGGTAAACAGAGGCGTTGACCTGCCATGCATTAGCTGAAGTGTCTGATAACGAGGTGTTTTGTGTGGTCAACCTGATTGCTGGTGGGCACAGAAACAGCTGCAGGCTCCCAGTGGCAGAGGTTGTCATGTAACCAAGTGTCTCTTTTTCACATATGGCAGCACAAAGTGTACCTCATACCCGCTGCACAGTTCACCATGGAGTTCATAGAGCCAAGGGTGCATTGCATCAGCGTCCATGGCATGTTCTCATCCAACAGGTAAGCGTCTCGGGTCCCTCAGGGTTTTAGGATGAATGTGGCTGTTTGCAAAAGCAATTGCTTCCCCCACTTCCCTGAGGTTTGGAGCCTTTTTAGTTCTTGACACGGTAGAAAGAAATCTCTGGCTGAGGTGAAGTGCCTTGCCTGCATCCACCGTGCAGGCAGCAATGGAGTAAGGACTGGAAGTCAGGCTGCTGGTCCTTTATCTGAACCACACTGCCTCCTGCAGCAGTCCAAGTGTCATCCTGAATAGGCTTTCCTGTGCTTACTCGCACACAGCAAGAGACACTCGCTGTATCCCAATTTTTGACGCTGCTTTGAATAAATATTTACACAGGTATTAGCCTGTGCAATGTTCCTGTTCTTCCTCCTGAGCCCATATCTCAGAGCCACAGGGGTCCTGGTGGAAAGCTCTCCCTTGGCAGGCACGCTTTGTAATCTGCCAGGTGTTACAGGGCGTGCTTCTCCTGCCAGGACCCCATAGTATCTCTCTGTCCTTGGAGGTCTTACATCCTGTTTTCTCCTTGTTTTGCAGCAGCTCCTGTGTTCCTTCAAGGTTCCTGAAGCTTTCTCAGTCGATCATTTTGGAGGGGGCCCAGGCTCTGTCCATTGCCCCTGACGTCCCCCTGGCTCAGGCTGTTCATGTGGCCTCAACTGGGGTCCCAGTAGAGCCTGCGCCTCGGCCTCCCACGGCGATGGACCCCACTGCAGAGCTCATCCTCCTGCAACCACCACAGGTAGTGGCACGGGTGTGGGTTGGGCCAGTTTGCTGGTGCTGTGACACTGGACACCTGGGACAGGGAGAAGTTTTCCTTCTCTATTGAGTAATTTCAGCAATTAGCAATTTAGCAATTGGCATTTTCAGAATTTAATCTGGACTTTAAACTTGTCCCTGAACCTTGCAGTTTCTGAGGACGCTCCTGTCTTAGCTCCATCTAACCCTGCTTGGTTCTCCGCAAAAGCTTTGCAGGTGGCACTGTTAGAGGGGGGAGTGTTGAGGCATGAGGGGGTTGATTCACCAAAAGTCTCAAGACCTGACAGTCGTGCAATAAGAGCACAAATCTGTGCAATAAGAAAAAAATATCCCAACTGTGAGTGCAGGCGTCAGATGTCGGGTTTTGTCTCTTTGTTCTTCTGTTTTGGGCCAGGCTGCTGTTGTGTTTAACAGCCGGATCCAAACACTGGGACGCTATGCTTTCATCCTACACTACTACCAGCCCAACCATCCCACCTTCCCTGTGGAAGTGTTAATCAACGGTGGGCGCATCTGGCAAGGTGAGAAGAGTGAGGATCTAGGGGAAGTTATTGGCTGGCAGAAGCCCTGGGAAGTATTTCATACCAGAGGATAACTGCAGGTTCTGCAAGGATCGCAATGATGAAGCGAGATCAACTCCTCTCTTCCAGATTGGGAGGGTGTGTTGGGGACTGCAAGGCAAACGTGGGACCAATACATTTGTTGTCTTTTCAGGTCAGACCAATGCTAACTTCTGCCCACATGGCTATGGATGCCGGAGCCTGGTACTTTCTGAAGACCAGATTATCCTGGATATTACTGATAATGATCTGACTGTGGTTGTTCGAGTGCCAGAGGGCAAGCAGCTGTGGCTGGTGAGCCTCTCTCTGGGAAGCTCCCAGGGCATGCTGGACCAGGCTCCAGCAGGGATGGAGCTTGTCCTTGGATTTTTGTCACTGTGTGACTGCAGGAACGTTTCCCAATATCAAGTTTCTGAACTACCCTAGAAAGTTGCAATCTCCAACCTTAGTGGTGTAGAATTGAGGGCACAATTCACAGAGGCAGCATCTGTATATGACAGTTATCTTCACTGTGTGGTTTTGATACCAAAACAAGGCAGAAATTGAAGCTGTTGCTTTGCATACATAGCTTGTGATAACCCAGAATAAACCTTATTCCTGCCCCAGCAATATTTTGCACCTGCATTGCATTGTTTGTCCAGGCAAGTCTTATCATGGGAGCAGGTAGCACTTGTTATCCTCAGGCAGCAGGACTAGAACATTGACCAAAATTTGGATAAATGGCTGAGAGACAGAACTGGAACCCAGGTGCCTTCATGTCTAGAAGTTTAAGATGATAGTGGCTGCCTGCCTCTCTGCTGAAACGCAGCCAGTGCTGCCCTTTTGGGGTATTCTGCCTTTTTTAACTCCAGTGAGTGTGGGCTGCTCCCAATAGAGAGGTGACCCCTGGTCTGTCCAATACTTGGGTACTTTGTGTGTTATGTTCTGTCCCAGCAAGTGATGAGCTGATGAGAAGTTAAGAGTGCATTTAGACTTCTGAGAGAGCTAATTTAAACTGCATCTGGCTCAGCTAAAGAGCCTGACTCACCCATCTTGTCCTTGCTTTGCAGGATTACATCCTTGTGGTGCCTGAGGACACCTATAGCTCTCAGTACCTGCAGGAGGAACCCCTGGACAAGTCCTATGATTTCATCAGCAGCTGTGGCATCAACAGCTTCTACATCAAGTGAGACACTTGGCTTTGGGTGGCTGCTCTGCTGTCCACAGGCTGCACACTCCTCAGGGAACAAAAACCCATTCCCTTCATGTATGGCAGGGGAGGGATCTGGTTAAGGCTTGCCTTATCTAATGACCAAACCTGTGGGTATTTGAGGGATCTCAATGTCATGGGGTAATCCCTCCCACTAATTCAGTACCCATTGCTGCAGGAGATCCTGTTGGATATTGGGGTAGGGGGGGAGGCTGTGGGGGTTTACAGCACAGTGACTCCTGCCTTTCCCTACAGCCCCAGCACATCGTCAAGGTTCTGCCGTGACTCTGCCATCTCCCTCTCCCTCTTCTACAACAACGGGGCACAGCCGTGCCGATGTCACGAGGCAGGCGCACGGGGCAGCCAGTGTGAGCCCTTCGGTGGGCAGTGTCCCTGCAAGTCCAACGTCATCGGGCGAGAGTGCTCCCGCTGTGCCACTGGCTACTGGGGCTTCCCCAACTGTAGGCGTGAGTTGTCCCAGTCTGCTTTCCCAGCACTTGCTGTTTTGCCTCTTACAGAGCTGAGGCTGATTTGGGAAGTGGCTGCATTTTCCAGCCCTGTAACGGCTCCACTTGCATGAAAACAGCCCGGCTGCCTGCAGAGCAGTTGAGCTCTGCATCTGTTGCCTTGTGCTCTCCTTGGGCTGCCTGGTCTTGTTCCCCAAAACAGTCTCTTTTCTGCCCCTTCCAGCCTGTGACTGCGGGACACGTCTCTGTGACGAAGTGACAGGGCAGTGCATCTGCCCTCCGCACACCCTGAAGCCAGAGTGTGTTGTCTGCGAGCCCCAGACCTTTGGCTGCCACCCTCTCATCGGCTGCGAGGACTGCAATTGCTCTCGGCCCGGTGTACAGGAGCTGACAGAGCCAGGTTGCGATGTGGACAGTGGGCAGTGCAGGTGAGAGAGCCCTGTGCTGGCACTGGGCACATCTGGCACATCCCTGGTCCCTGCTGGAGTTATGGGACATGTCAGCAGGCTGCAGGGAGGAAACATGCAGGATGGGGAAATCATTGTCATCATTGTGTCAGTGCCAGCATGGGTGAAGCTCTGAAAGCCCGGCGGCTCCCTGCACAAGGCAGAGGTTTCTAATACTGCAGCTCTTGTGTCCCATACAGGTGCAAGCCCAATATCATCGGGCGACAGTGTGACCTCTGTGCCCCTGGCTACTACCACTATCCCAACTGCCAGCGGTGTGACTGCCACCAGGCTGGCACCGAAGCAAGTGTGTGTGACCCGGTCACGGGACAGTGTCACTGCAAGGTCAGTCCTTTGATGCCTTCACGTGGTGCGTTTCTCCTTGGCTCAACTCTCCTGCTCTGGCTGTGGCTGTCTGGCGTGCTGGGAGGGAGCAGGGCTGGAGAAGGAGTGCCTGTGTGCCTGAGCTGCAGCCAGCCTGCCCCACGTGGTGGTGGGTTCAGAGCACCCTGAAAGACTCCTTCTCCCCATCTTTCCTGGACATGAAGGCTTACTCTTTGGGCTGTCATTGGGGAGATGGGCAGTCTGGGTCCAGCCCCATGTCAGAGCCCATTGCAGGTAAAGCTGCCAGCCCTGTTGACTCCTTCTGCTCCTGCATGAGAGCAGAGTAACTCAAACTGCTGCTGAGCTGCCTGCTCCAGCCCCTTTGCAGGGCTCACAAGTGCTTTCTCCAGGCGAATTTAATGTTTGATGGGCGCTATGCAAACAAGCCTGTTCAAGGACTGCTTAATCATCTTTCAGCATCACATCATTGTGCTTTGATCAGTCAGACAGTCATCTCTGTCCTCCACTAAGGCCTCATGGGAAGCTGCTGATGCTGTTGAGCTTTGTTTGTCTTCCAGGAAAATGTGGAGGGCCCAAGGTGTGACCAGTGCCGCCTGGGGACGTTTTCTTTGGATGCCAGCAACCCCAAGGGCTGCACCAAGTGTTTCTGCTTTGGTGCGACCGATCGCTGCCGCAGTGCTGAGAAGCACCGAGCTGAGGTGAGAGGGGCCAGGACCCACCAGAGCCTGCAGTTCATTTGTGTTCCCATCCACCTGGCTCCCTGCTGCCCTCGGGTCTCTGTCCTGCATTAATTCTACCCCTCTGGAAGATATACTGTGAGAAGGGGTATCTGTCTTCCTGTACTCATCTCCCACTTCCAGCCCCTTTTCCTGATCTCTGGGGTGGAAAGTCATGGCATGGGGGGACTGTGCCAGGTGGGAGGCAGGGGTGGTGCTCAGCTTTTCAGTGGCTTCATCAGGATGCGTGTGAAGTTGTGAGCCTGTTACATCCTTTCTGCTGCTCTGGGACTTGCTTTTCTGTAGCTTCACTAGAAGATCTACGGTTGCTCTTCCCCCACAGTTCGTCGACATGAACGGGTGGCTTTTGTTGAGCACTGACCGCCAGGAAGTGCCGACGACTCTGAGCCTGCAGGATCAGCTCCTCCACGCTGATCTCAAGAACCTCCCAGATGCCTACCAGGAGCTCTACTGGATTGCACCCAGCTCCTACCTTGGAGACCAGGTAAGAGCACGGTAGCAGCTGGACAAGCAGTCGTGCACATTCCTGACCCACCAAAATGTGTGCCAGCAGCATGCCTGACATGCAAGCATGATGTGCAGGCATTGCTCGCGCTCCAGTTGAATGTGCATAGCTCTGACTCATCTCAGTGGTGTGGACTTGCAGCGACATACGTAATTTGTCTCTCCCTTAGGTTTCCTCCTATGGTGGGCACCTGCGCTATGAGCTGCACTCTGACCCGCGGAGGGGTGACGTGTTCATTCCCATGGAGTCTCGCCCAGATGTGATCCTGAAGGTGCAGCTTAAGAAATTCCCTGGTGCCCCCTGCTAATGCATGAGCAGGATGAGGTGATGACTGACACCTTCCTTGCTTTTCCCAGGGAAATCAGATGAGCATCATGTTTCTGGAAGGCATCTACCCATCCCCAGGGGAGGTACATGAAGGCCAGCTGCAGCTGGTGGAGGTGAGTTTGCACACACACATATGTACCAAGTGAAGTGCTCAGATGCTACTAAAAGGACAAGACTAGCATGTAGACAGAAGGGATAATTGCTTTGAGTTCAGTGTTTTAGGTGCTGCTTATTGCAGCAGAACTGGCTGTGAAGAGCCAGGGCTGTTTCATTTGTGCAAAGGGGAGGCATCCCAGCAGCAGGGAAGTGAAGGCTGGACTGGATGTTCATGTGCATGTGCTTCCCGCCAGTAATGTCAGGTTTTCTCCCACTAGGGTAACTTCAGGCACACAGAGACACACAACCCTGTGTCTAGAGAGGAGCTCATGATGGTGCTGGCAAACCTGGAACAACTGCAGATCCGGGCACTCTTCTCCCAGCTGTCTTCATCCGTGTCCCTGCGCCGTGTGGTTCTGGAGATGACAACAGATACGGCTACAGGCATCCGTGCCAGCAATGTGGAGTTGTGCTTTTGCCCTGCTAACTACCAGGGCGACTCCTGCCAGGTAAGGGTGAAAGCAGACGTGCTGCTCCAGGCAGAGGGGCATCAAACAGTCATGGTTTGGGTCTTGACCACATCTCGTGCTTGGTGTGGGTGGCAGCCACAGGGTTTGGATGTTTGTGCAAAGCAGTGGTGCCAGAGTGCAAGCTTCCAAGCTGACCCCTGAGGGCTTCAGTTGAAATTAGAGCTCAGGATTGTGCAGGAGGAAGGAACATTTCCCAGGCTGCTCCCCATCAGCCCACTCCCAGCTACCCTCCCACCACAACACAGTGCACCTGGGAGAGGTGTGCTAGCTTCATCTGCCATCTTGGAAGAGACATGATGGGGAAATTGTTCAGGTGTTGCAGATCAAAATTACATGCGTGCAGTACCTTGAAATAGGTCCCTCTGCCTGGCCAATTATCTCCTAGTGATGAGGAGCAGGAAAGCTGCACTGAAAAGTCTTCATTGCTGCTTTTAATCTCTTCTTCATCAGTTCAGCCCTGTGGGAATTCTGTCATGGGAACTAAATTAGTTTCTTTGCTTTGCCTGAAGTGTATCAGGCTGTTTTTCAGATCTTCATCTTTTTCTCCTTCCTCAGGAATGTGCTCCCGGTTACTACAGGGACACCAAGGGGCTCTTTCTGGGAAAATGCATCCCATGTCATTGCAATGGCCACTCGGATCAGTGCCTGCCGGGCTCTGGGATATGCCTTGTAAGTAAATAGCGAAGCAGCATGATATTTTGGAGTTGTAAGGTCTGTAGCATGTGATTAAGAAGGTCTTCACATACTACGTGAGCTGGCAGGACTGTGCCTGAATTGGAGCATTAGCTGCGTGTGCCGTTTCAGAGGTGGTCCTGCTCAGGGTCAGCTTAGGGTGCAAGACAGTTCTGGGAAAGAGGAAGGACTGATGTGTCCAGATATCTGGCGGGGAATTCTTTGTGCAACCCACCATTTCTTGCTGTCGGTGCTGAGCCCATAGCCTGCCTTTTTCCCTGCAGAACTGCCAGCACAACACAGAAGGAGACCACTGTGAGCGATGCAAGGATGGCTACCTGGGCAGCCACTCTGCTGAAGAACCCCTGCAGTGTGTTGGATGTCCATGCCCTCTGTCAGTTGCCTCCAACAAGTAAGCACCCTTGGATGGGATGGCCTGTTTGGCCTCACTGTTTAACCACTGGGAACCATGCTGTGCCACATCGGCGCACTGGCAGGTGTCCCAATGCCAGCCTTGTCCATGGCCCCAAACCATGTCCATGGCCTCTTACCCAAGGTCCCAGGCAGCCCGCGCCAAGTGATCAGCTCCTCTGGCACCACATCAAGGGTAACTACATCTTCCTGTTTACCCTTTATCATTTCAGTTTTGCTGTCGGTTGTGTCCACAAGGGCTCCAACACGCAGTGCCTCTGCAAGCCTGGCTACACTGGACCCAACTGTGAGCGGTAAGGGTGATGGCACGCATGTTTCTGGGGCCTCAGACATGCTAATCCCATGCAGCCACTGCTGTGGCAGAAGAGAAATTGTCCTAGTAAAGGCTGCAGAGGAAATGATTGGGTCTGCCCCCAGTGTGCTTTTTTCTGGCAGCATTTCTTTCAATCCTTTTCAGTTTGCACATGCCCTGTTGCTGTCTCCGCTGCTGGAATACTGTGTTACCGTGGGTGTATTACTTAGCTGTGCTTTGCCTTGACTTGCAGTCTGTGATAAAGGCACCTTTCTGTGGTATTGCGAGGCAAAACACAAAAGTGCTTTGAGATCCCTTAAGGCTGCAGCCGTTACAAGTGTTGGATGCTTGCACTGTTATAATTGCACAACTCAAGCATGGTGCAAGCATGAGCTGTGGGGATCCCCTGATGCCCTGACTATGTTTTAACTTGCTGTATTTCTCCAGATGTGCCCCAGGGTACTATGGCAATCCCTTGGTGATTGGCAGCTCGTGCCAGCCCTGTGACTGCAGCGGGAATACTGATCCTAACATGCTGTTTAGCAGCTGCGACTCCCTGACAGGCGCCTGCACAGGGTGCATGCACCACACAGCTGGTGCACGGTGTGAGGTCTGTGCCCCTGGCTACTACGGGGACGCAGTGACAGCCAAGAACTGCACACGTGAGTGGGGCAGGCAGCAAGCACTGGGTGGGGGGGAAGATGGACAGACTGACTGTGGATGTGTTTAGTGCCTGAGCCAGGCTGTACATTGCCCCAATGAGTCACATGCTTGGTTGCACACGTTACAGGCATCCTCTAATGACGATAATAAGAAAAAAGTCAATTCCAAAAACCTGCTCTCCAGCATCACAGCTCCATAACCTCCAATCCACCCCCGAATGCGAGCTGCCAAACTGCACCCAGGCTGGAATGCTCTTGCCCTAGGCAGCTACTGCAGCAGTGGGGCTAGCCGCTCCCTTGGGAACGTGGCTTTGCACAGCCCACTCCCAGCACTGCTCATCTGCCCCTGAGGAACAGCGGACAAATTGCAGCTCACAAAAGGCGGTCTGCCCAGAGCGGGTGTCATGGCACTAAGTTGTCAGGAGGAGCAAATCCAAGAGGAGAAAGGCTCTGTCTTTGCTCTGACTGTGATAGATAAAGGGGGAAATAGGATTTCCTGTTGGGAATAAGGTTTGTGAACACCTGAGCAGCCTCTTCAATATGTAACTAGGTGTATTTTTCTCTGGTAGAGTGCAGCTGTTCACCTTGTGGGACTGACTCATGCCATCCACAAACTGGCCAGTGCTTCTGCAAGACTGGAGTGACAGGCCGGCACTGCGACCGCTGCGAGGTAAGGGCCACTTGCGTACTGGGATGGTGCCTGTCCTTGGCGTGGGGATGGGGGGCAGAGCCCCCTGTGTCGTTCCCAGGCCTGTGAGCAGAGCGGTGCTGGCAGCCAGGTGGGTAAGGCTGGATTTGCATGATCTGTCTACATGGCAAAAGCCTATTAAAGGTCTGGCAGCAAGCGATGGAAGCAGCATTCAGCTGCAGCCTGGGTAGTAATCTGGTACCCTTTGGGAAACTGCAATAAACCCCAGTTTCCTGTATGCATCCAGCATAGGCATTGCAGGGCGAGGGCAGGTTTGTAGGGCGGTGCTGTGGTGTATCTGGGTCCTTATTGCAGCTCCACACCTTTGACGTGTTGATAGGAGTTTTGTGGTGGTTAAAACACTCCTAGAAAGCCAGTCTGAGGTCCTGTGTCACCTCAGCCCACCCTAGGAGGGAGGCACGCGTGCCCTCTTGCTGAACAGCGTGCCCACTGTCCTGCTTCTCCCTAGGAGGGATATTATGGCTTTGAGGGATGCTCCGGCTGCCGAAGGTGTGACTGCGATGTTGGCGCTGTGGGGAGCAGCTGCCATGCACAGACTGGCCAGTGCAGCTGCCTGCCCGGCGTCAGCGGCTCACGCTGCCAGCAGTGTGCCCCGGGCTACTGGGGCTTCAGCGAGAGCGGCTGTACAAGTGAGTCCTGCTTCCCGGGTGTTGGGGCCCGCGTGTGGAGGAGTGGGACAAGGCACTGATGGCACATGTGCTTGTTGAATTGTTAAAGGTGAAAAACAACTGGCTGCTATCTGAGGTTCTGTGCATATTGCTAGGTTGCACAGGGAAACTCCGAGCAGTGGCATGTAGATAAGCAGAGGTGCAATTGCACAGCTGGAATAAAACCACTCCTTTCCTTCTCTCCGGGGTGGTAACAGCACAAAATAATGCCATGGGCATTTCTCTGTTATTAAACTTGGCAGAGTGTGAGTGCAGAGGGGGCTCCTGCGACCCGCGCACTGGGGAGTGCACTTGCTCCAACGGGCTGACAGGGAAGCAGTGCGACATCTGCATGCAGGAGTATGAGATCCCCGTGGCAAACGGTCCAGACAGCATGAGGTGTGAAGGTCTGTATCCTGTGGTCCTGGGGCAAGAGGTGAGGGAAGCTCCAGGAAAGGGCCTGTGCTGACCGCTGTGTTCCCCTGGCAGTGTGTGACAGCTGTGTCCTGCTTCTGCTGGAGGATCTGCAGAGCATCGAGATGTCCTTCCCCTCCATTCGCAGCCAGCTGGTCAACCTGAACGCCAGCTCCATCGCCTGGGCTCGCCTCCATGGTCTCAACAGCACTATGGCGACTATCGCTGTACGTGGAAGGTTTAGCATCACTTTCTGCCTGTGTTTCCTGGCCCTTTAGCCTGATTTTGTCTCTTTTGGGTTTTTTTTCCAGAACCAGCTTCGTGAGTACCAGAGAGCCGTGAACAAGGTCAGGCAAAGGGCTGACGAGCTGGAGGATGAGAACGTGGACCTCACACAAGACCTGAACGCGCTGCAGCACAAAGTAGGGAATTTCTCCATCTTCCTTTGCTAGAGCATGAGTCCCTCCTTTTACCTAGAATGAGAGCTTTGAAGGCTGTGAGGACCCTGGTTCAGGCAGGATAGATCTGCTGCCCAGCCAGCACTAAGCTTGGGTGTCAGGGTCTCTTACTTAGGTGCCCAAGCTGGATTACCTGTGTTCCTTGAAGGGCTGTTAAACATCTTGTGATATTGATGGTTGTTTATTGATTTATTACGTGCTTTTGGAGTAGCTCCAACTTTAACCAGTAAAAATGAATTCGATAAAATTCATTTATAGAAGGAGCATACAAGGAAGGAACATAAACATCTAGGTTTATCCTGGAGGTATCCATGCTGTGGTAGGGAGAGCCTGTGCCCTGTCAGCAAATGAGTTAATCCTTTTTATTGTAATAGTCCTTGGAGACCTCAGTACAGCAACATCTTTTGCAAGATGCAATCTATATACAGTCTAAAGACGTCAATTGTGTCTTCAGAGAACTTACAAATTGAGCAAGATTTGTTTTCATTTGATTTGATTTATAACCTACCTGCTCCTAATCTAAGGGAGAGGGAAAAGTCTCTACTTGATGACATGCTTCCCTAGACAGTTGCACAGGCAAACTGCCTCTGTGTATACGTACATCTACACGTGTCTACGCTCTGAATGGCCAAACTGCAGCCCTCCATCTCTTCTGGTGTCCTGGTCAGGACCCTGGTGGGCCTGGCTCCAGGTTGTGGGGCTTTTTGTGTGTTAGGAATGCAGGACCATGCTGTCCTCTGTGGTCTTAGGACTGTTTCAGGATCCAGAGCCTGTTGCATTGGAGTTGCGTTTATTGCTTGTGCTTCTCTGAAGGTGCTAAGTAAGACCATCACTAAATGCATTGTAGGTGAGCAGCACAGGGCAGGCTGTTGGAGGAGACATGGTTCAATGACCTCAAAAGTTGCGCATTCCCAAGCCTTAATGTGCCTTTTGGGAACATCTTTGCGGCTGAAAAATCACATAAACAGTAATCTTGTACTTCAGCGAAGCCAGTGTTTTTGTGTTGCAGATGACAATGACTCACAGAGAAGCAAACCGTATTGAGCAGCATGTGAGAGAGACTTACCAGAGGGGAGATCAGCTCCTGCTACGTATCCAAAGCATTCAGAAGGGTATTGCAGGTAGGTGAAGAAGGGTTTCTGCTTTGTGGGTTTTTTCCTGCTGGGAATGCCACACTCTTGCTTTCAAACAGCACCAAGTATTGCGTCTCTTAGAAAGAGCCACAGGGAAAACAAGGGAATTACAAATGAAATTAAGATCCCTGCACAATTCTGGCTTTTATTCTGACCAGTCTTATTGTGAGTCCTAGCTGTTTGGCTAAACACAATCTTTGGAAAAAACGCATTGAACTTGCACAAATGTTATTAAAATGCGTAAAACTGGGGCAGTCTGCACTTACAGCTTCAAAAGAGATTTAGCAAAAAAGGGAGTGACTGGATCTAGGAGAGGAGGTAAAGCCACAAAACTTGATGCTTGGGATGTAGCATGAGTTACTGGTAGAAGGCAAGGAGGCAGAAACTTGGGGCAGTACATCTGAGGGATCTCAAGCAATTTGGATGCCTGAGTACTCCATGAAAGCTGGCTGCAGTTTGTTGAGTGTGATGTAAGAGAGGAAAGATCTCTGGGGATTGTGAAGGACGTGGGTTGGTCAATGCTAACAGGGCATCTGGATTTTTCTGCAGACTTGGTGCGGCAGATGGCCAGATTTGGGGTAGCAAACGCCACCACCACCACCACCACTGAGGAATTTCGGCAGAAGATGGCCGAGGTGGAAAGAATGTTGCGGGAGATGAAGGAGCGCAGTCTGGGCAGCCAGGCAGAGCTGGCAAGGCGTGAGCACGAGGAGGCTCAGAAGTGTGAGTCTGGCTCAGTGGCATGGGACAGGGTTGCACAGATCCTGCTGGGTCTAACCATTCCTGATAGCTTGGCTTGGAGCCCATGTGGATGCTATGCATCATGGACACATTTGGAGAATATTGTTAATAAACAGACACCCTCCCAAGTTTTACAGTGATCCCGTGACACTCCAATGGGATCATTTATGGTTCCTTTTCCTTTAAGGCAAATTTTAGAGCAGATAGTACTAACAGGGTAGTTCTGTTTGATGACCAAAGATTACAACACTTAGAACCAAGAGTTACCGTTATTATGTGATGTATTCACATCACATGTGGATGTGAATAAGAGTTACCCCATGTTTCTTCATACTTGCTGACCCTTAGGGAAGCGGTTCAGAGTAACAACCAGCAGCCCACCACCCACAGTAGCCCTGCTGTCCTGAGGGCATCCATTGCCGGAGCGAGGGGAGTGAGCACCACTGCATAACCAGGCATGCTGGCACTGCAGGAAGCAAGCACTTCTGATTAGCGGACAGTGGCAAAACATAATTTAGCAGCTGAAAGCTGGAATTTTAAACTGATTCTTGCTAGAAATAAGTAATTTTTCACAGTGGGAATAATCAAGCACTGGAACAGGCCTTGGGTGAGGTTTCTCCATCATCTGGAGCCTTTCAGGCATGGCTGGATGTCTTTCTGAAAGAGATTCCATCGCTCTCACCAGCACTGGGGGTTTGGAGAAAACCTTGAATGAGATCCTGTGCTGTCCGGGCTGAAAGAGGGAGGGAGGAAGGGAGGGAAGATGTTCACTCCTGGCCTTGATACCTGCCAAGTGACACCAGAACCAGGCTTTTCCACAGCCAAGCACAGCAAGAGCTCTTTGACACAGGAGGATGAATTAGCAACAGTTCTTGCCTCCTCCATTCTCAGTGCTGCATCAGGTAAAGAGTGAGCTGCATGCCCGCTGGGAGTCCAACCAGGACCTGGTGAACAGCATCCGGGACAGGCTGGCTCAGCACAGCTCCCAGCTGATGGATCTCCGCGATGCCCTCAACGAGGCTGTGAACAAAACCAGGCAGACAGAGGACTTGAACAGCCTGAACCGAAACAACCTGGAAGAGAATCAGGTAGACCTTCACCGGGTGGTCCCGTACTGCTGTGCAGTGAGGGGCGGCCTGCCCTGGCCCTGCTGGTACCTAACCCAGTGTCTATGTGTCTAGCAAAAGAGCCGTGAACTCCAAAAGCAGCATGCTCTGGTGCAGGAGACCCTGAGGATGGCCAAGGATTCCCTGGCTCAGGTCTCCGACTTCCTACAGAAGATGGAGAGTGCAAAGGAAGTGAGTGACAGAGGTGCTTCGGCATGGGTGGAACATGAGGGGGTGGCAGCCCTCAGGAGTGATGTGTGTCCTTGCAGGCATATGAGAAGCTGGCAGCCCTGCTGGATGGGGCGAAGCTGCCCCTGACTGAGCGAGTCAAGAAGTTCTCTCCAGCCAGCAGCAAGATCCCCATCGTGGAGCAGGCAGAGGAGCATGCCCGGCTCCTGGATGAGCTCGCGAGGAACCTGTCCAGGTGAGGCACTGGTCCTGATACTCAATAGTCAGGCCATCTCCTACCAGAGTTGGGGATGGGAAACTGCAGCCCCACACCATGGCAGGGGAACAGTGGGGTGCCATCTCCAAAGCTTTATCCTGGAGAATATGTTGCGATGAGGAGCCCGAAGAGGTTTGTCTATGGAGGCATGGGCAAGAGCCCAGCCTGAGTGGTCTCTGTGGACTTGCTGTCTTCATCTTCCAACACAGCATTATCCAGGGCACAAACCAGGATGGCTTCATCCAGCGGGCGATCGATGCCTCCAATGCCTATGCCAGCATCATTGAAGCTGTGAAAAAAGCCGAGCGAGCAGCCCATGACGCTGATGAGGCAGCCAGCGAGGCTTTGATGGTATGTGCTGTGGGGACCCCCGTGAGGATGAGCAAAAGCCAGACTCCCTTGACAGTCCTCCAGCTTTTTACACCCACACGTGGGCCTCTGCTGCTCCTTCCCTCTGACACGAGCACTTTGTTCTGTGCCAGAGAGCAGAGCTTCTGCCACGGCTTGGGCTGGAAGCTGGGCAGTTGAGTCTCTCCATCATGCCCCAGCAGCACACCTCGCTGCAGTTGTCTGAACAAGCATTTCTGTGTGCAGTCAGGCCCAGAGATTTCTCTTCAGACTCCCAGGCAGCATGTGTTTGTTTTACAGAGTGTCATATCAGAAAATCTCGGGGCCATCTCCAAAGAGCTGAAAAGGAACAGCAGCAACCTAGAGGAGGCTGTGAGGAGAGAGCAGAGAAAACTCAGCGAGGGTGAGAGATGCTCCTTGGAGGGTGCGATGTCCTTCAGGCTGGTCTGAGATCCAACACACAACATACGCATTTCTTTAATTGTAGTTATTAAAAGCACTCTGCAGATAGCAAAGGACAAGCTAGCTGACCTCCGCGTGAAGAAGGAGCAGCTCCTGGGCCAGCTCCAGTCTGTGCAGGACATGCTGGGCAGGGACCAAGGTTTGTTCTGTGTTAGCTAGACTGGTTCTCTCTGCTCCCTTCCTTGTGCCCAGGCTGTAATGCAAGGGTGCTTCCTCCCTGGTCCTGGCCGTCCCAAAGATTTTTCTCCTTTGTTTCCAGAGGACACAAAAGAGATGATCCAGAATGCCAAAGCGGCAGCTGCAGAGGCCAATGAAACAGCTGCAAGAGTGGAAGATACACTGAGCACTATGAAGAAAAATTTGGATGAGTGGAAAGACCAGTATGGAGACCTTCGAAATGAAGACCTGAACCAGGCAGTCCAGGATGCCAGGAAATCTGGTGTGTGCTGAGCCTGCTGGGCTGCCAGGGCTGTCTGGCATGAGCCAGTGCATGGACAAATGACCCCAGAGAGCTCTGTGCTTTTGGAAGCTGTGCTTTGCAGCTTCAGGTCAAGGGTAGAGGGAGGTAGCAGCTGATAGTGGGTACTATTAAGTCTTGGCCCTTTATTTTTTTTCTTTCCCTGCAGTGTCTATATCACCTGTACCTTTACTGCAGGATATTGCATGCACTAGAGCATTTTCACAACCCCCCATCAAGGCTGCTAGATTTAGGGGATCATTCTGTGACTCTGCTCCCAGCTGCTGCTTTGACTTGCATGTCTCAAAACTGTCTGAGCTTCACATCTCCCTTCCTCACTAACCTTCAAAAACCCTGGCTCCTCTCCAACCCCAGTGTCCAGCTTGGAAAGCACCATCCCGCTGCTGCTGGGGAAGCTGAGCAGCCTGGAGAACAGGAGGAACAAAAATGCCACCGTGTCGGAGAACATTGTACGGATCCGACAGCTCATCATGCAGGCGAGGAACGCCGCCAGCAAGGTAGTCTCGGGGAGGGTGAGGGCTGTCCACACGGTGCTGGGGGCTTGGGGTGAATGAGGGCTTACCTGAGGGCAGTATGAGAATGGGAGGGGTATCTAGAAGAACTCTGGGGCCACCAGGCAGGGTCCCTTTCTCATTGGAAGCTTCCAGAAAATGCTTTGACATGGTAGAGCTGGCAGGGATGAGACAGGCAGCAGCAGTGGTGGTTTCAGTGCCATAGGGCTGGATTTCTCTCCCTCCAGGTGAAAGTCCCCATGAAGTTCAACGGCAGCTCAGGTGTGCAGGTCCGCATGCCCAGCAACCTGCAGGATTTGGCAGCCTATACATCCCTCAAATTCTACATCCAAAACCCTGAGCCCAGGAGCCGGCAGCGACGGCAGGATGGGGCAGAGGAGGGGCGGTTCGTGTTGTACCTGGGCAGCCGGGAGGTGAGATGGGGCCATGTGGGCAGGAGGAGGGCAGTGGGGGACCATGTTGGTAGCATCAATGTTGGGGGATCATGCCTGGATGTCTGCCCCTTGCCCTGTCCCTGAGTGTCTTTGTGGGAACACGAACAGGCCCTGGATGCAGCTGTCAGCCTGGCTGGAGGTGGATGGGATGTGGAATGGGGGGGTTTGGCTAGTGCAGCCCTTTGGAGCATCAGGGAGAGTATCACTTGGTGCTTCTGCCTGTCCCAAATGCCAGCATGTGGCCCTGTCTCTCCCTGCATTCAGGCCATGGGAGACTACCTGGGCATCGTGCTCAAGGACCGCAAAGTACAGTGGGTCTACAAACTGGGTGATGAGGAGCCAGCCTCCCTAACTGTCGATGAGGATATTGGAGAGCAGTTTGCCACCATCAGCATCAACAGGTAGGAGACCGATGGGACACATTCTGAGGAAGTTCAGCAGGAAACTGCCCCTGCATTGGATGCAGGTAGTGCTGTGCCCAAGCCTAGACAGGCCCTGGGCTTGCAGAGGTGCTGTGGACTCCATCATCCAGTCATCCTTAAATGATCAACACAGATATCTCAAAAAAAATAGCAGGGAGATGGTGTCTTACCAGGTCATGGAAGGTCTAGAAGTTGTCTGCATGAGAGGAAAGGTGAAGCTCATCATGGAGGGTCCATTCAACCTTGTGGCAGTGCTGATGACATGAGTGCTGACTCTTTTCAATGCACTGTGCTGGGGGGCTCCTCAGTTGGGAGATGCACCCCTTTTTGGTAGAGCTGTGTGGGGAGGCCCTTTGCTCAAGGAGGGCAGGGTTTGCTTCTCTTCGGAAGGTCTCCCCTTGTCTTGACCATCCCTCCCTGCTGCAGGATCCTGCAGTATGGGCACATGTCAGTGATCGTGGAGAGGCAGACGGTGCACGAGACCAAGGGAGACAGCGTGGCCAAGGGGGAGCAGGGGCTGCTCAACCTCGACCCGCGCGACGTGGTCTTCTACGTGGGTGGCTACCCCTCCAGCTTCACGGTGAGACAGGCAGCAGGGAGGGAGGCACGGTTTTTAGGAGGTATCAGCGATACCTTTGGAGATTCTTGGGGGGGGAGGGGGGAGAAACCTTGAATTTATGGGGAAACCAGGATCAAACTTGCCGTAACTGTCTGGTTTCATTCCCAGCCTCCTCCCACTCTGCGCTATCCCAACTACCGCGGGTGCCTGGAGCTGGACACACTGAATGAGGAGGTGGTGAGCCTGTACAACTTCCAGCGCACCTTCCAGCTGGATACCACTGCTGAGAAGCCTTGCGCAAGGTAGGGCACCGTACCCAGGCCAGGGGCAGCTCTGATCCATGGTACTTATCCTGACCCTCAGCAGCCCCAGAGCATGACAGTTGGCTTTGGAGTGATGCCTTGGGCCTTTTCTTGTGTGGCTTAGGTCCAAATCCACAGGAGACCCCTGGCTGACTGATGGCTCCTACTTTGATGGCACTGGTTATGCAGAGATCAAGTTTGAGAGCCAGTTTGGCACGACCAAGCGCTTTGAGCAGGAGATCCGGGTGGTCTCCTACAACGGCATCCTCTTCTTCCTGGAGAACCAGGCAGGTGCTTGCTCCCCAGGGGAGCCTTCACCCCTCAGCTGGTGGCCTGGGACAATCCCAGCCGCACCTGCAGGCATTGCCAGTTCAGGACACTGGGGAGAAGAGGGCTTTGGATATGGCAGGGCTGCTTTGAGCAATATTTCTGCACTATTGTTAAAAGCCACAAGAGGGCTGGACCTGGACCTCACAGGAGTCACTTGTCTGGTGCTGGAGGGACTCCCCTGAACGTGGAGAGCACCCATGCACAGTCCTTCTGAGCTGGGCCAGGGTTCACTGCCCAAGGCACATTTCCAGCTTGCAGTGCTATCCCTGTGCCCCAGCTGAGGGCTGCTGTTGGTAGATAAATCCCCAATAATTGTGACAGCAGCATGTGGGGACACTGGCGGTGGGACCTGCTTCCACCCATACGAAAGGGCAGGTTGGGCGCAGTGCCACGGCTGTGTGCTGGACACCAGGACATGGGGCTGAGTGTCCATCCTGCCTCCCCCAGGGTCAGTTCCTGTGTCTGGCCATCCGGGATGGGAAGCTGGTGCTTTACTATGACTTCAGCACTGGCCTGGAGATCGCAAAACCCAGCAGCAACACCTCCTCCCTCACCATCAGCAGCACCACGAACAAAGCGGTAAGGGGGAACAGCCACCTGCCCAGCTCCCTTGGAGGGCTCCTCATCTGGAGGGTAGTGGGGGCACCTGGGCCCTTGTTTTTGGAGGGGGAGAGCTTCAAGAAGTTGACTAGAGCCATGAACCAGGCATCTCGTGCTGCCCTCTGTGATGAACCTAATTGCTTCAGGCTGGCGGATCATTTTTCTCCTCTGTCTCCAGATTCAGATTTTCCTCCTCAAAATGAACAACAAGAAGCGCATCCTGGTGCGGCTGGAGCGCCTCACCATCTTCATGGTGGAGCAGGAGAACTCCCTGGAGAATGCAGTCTCCTACTACCTCGGTGGTGTGCCCCCAGCTGTGCTTCCCCCCAGGTGGGTCCAGCCCATGGTGGGGTGGGACAGTCCACATCTTCCCCTGGTTTCCCTGGTGGTGGCCCTAGCCCTTTCTCACCCACATCCAGGGCTGCTGGGGCCCATCTGAAGCTCTGGGGGGACATTTCCTCTTCCTGCCCATCACCATGAGCTTTTGACGATGTGACATTTCCATCTCTGGTGAGGGATGAGGTGCCGATGGGTGTCACTGAGTCATCCTTTGCCGTGCTGGGTGCTTTGGAGCAGCCTCGTGCCTGAGGCACTGGACATACCTGTGGCCATCGTGGGTCCTTCCCAGGCACTCTGGAAGGGCTGCAGGGCCAGATCCTGCCCAGTGCTGGATCCTGCCTGAAGCTGTCCTTATAACACTGCTTACTTCTCTTGCAGCTTGAAAGCACTCTTCCCCACGGGTGGGCCCATCCGGGGCTGCATGAAGGGCTTGAAGGCTCTTGGCAAATACGTCGACCTGAAGCGCATGAGCACTGTTGGCGTGAGCTACGGGTGCACCTCGGACCTCCTGGTAAGCAAAAGCCCTGGCAGCCTGGCCGGCATGCTGGGGAAAGGGTCTGTGAGGGAAATGGAGCACAGGACCCCCAGGACAGACCCAATCTCCTCTTGTTCGCACAAAAACAAGCATAAAACCTCAGGTCCTCAGTATGGAGGGGTCATGGCGAGGTGCTCTGCGTAGTTAGCTATAGCACCAGCCAGACCCAGTGAGGATCTCAGGCACCTTGGTCACCCGCCCAGCCCCCCTGCAATGCCAGAGCCAGGCTTTCACCTCGCTTGCATGGTGTCCTTCGCAGGTGGCTCGCTCAGTCAGCATCCACGGCCATGGCTACCTGACCCTGGCCCTGAAGGATGTGCCACGGCTGCGGGACTTCTACAGCGGCTTCAGCTTCCGGACAAGCCAGCGCGAGGGGCTGCTCTACCAGCACACCACCCAGGTGGGCACCTGCAGTCCCCCTGGGTATCCCGGCAGTGGGGCAGGAACATTGGCTCCTGCTCTGGGCATGGTACTGCTCCCCCTTGGGAGAGGGGGGCATTTTGGTGGGGCCAGGGGGTGAATCCGTAGCGAGATCTGCACCCTGAGCTCCTGAAGGGCAGTGGGGAAATGGGCCCTTCCTTGGGGTTCAGCTGCTGAGCAGCAATGGGTGATGCTTTCTGCAGGAGGGGATGTGCCAAGTGTCCCTCCAGAGGGGCCAGTTGGCCTTGAACCTGCTGGAAACCAAAGTCACCACTGAAAATGCCTATGCAGATGGCAGGACCCACTACGTGGCCTTCTACAGCGATGCCCATGGGTACGTGTCCTGACAGTGCATGGGGGTGGGGTGCCCATGGCCACGGGGACCTGCTCAGCCCATGCTGCTCATCCCTGCAGGCTCCGGCTGTACGTGGACGACGAGCTGCAGGACACGGTGGCAGGCACGGGGCCCAGCCGGCGGCAGCGACGGCAGGATGGGCGACAGCTCTTCCAGCTCGGGGGTTCGCCAGAGCCAGGTGCCCTCAGCAGCCTCACTGGCTGCATCGGGAACGTCTTCGTCAAGCGGTGAGCATCTCCATGCCACTTCCAGAGAGCGGGGCTCAGCTCCTTCCCACCTCCCAGCTGGCCCAGTGACCAGGACCTCTTCTCCCTGCGTGTAGGATGTCAGAGCCACAGATGGTGGTGGATCTGCAGCAGAATGTGGAGAGCATCAACGTCACCATGAGCTGTCCCTGGGGTGAGCAGCCGCAGCAGCTCAGAGTCACTCCAAAGAAGGACAGGCAGAAACCCAAGGTAGCAGCTACTGCCAAAACTCCTCACATCCTCCTCCTCAGATGCTCACCATTGCCCCCTCACTGAGCACCTTTGCCCCGTGCCACCCACAGGGGTGCTCCCCTCACTCCATTCCCTGGTGCATCTTGTGCAGGTGCTGGGCAAGCCTGCCTCAAAGGACCGCCGCCACGATCGGGACGGGCTCTGCCAGCTGCACCCAGAGCCCCGCGCAGCCAGGGGCACCTTCCGCTTTGGGGGTGCCCCGAGCAGTCGCTGGGAGTTTGAGGACATCCCACCCTCCTTTGGGCGGAGGTGAGGCTCACCCCATGCCCAGCCCACACAAACTTGTCCCCAGGGACCATTGCTTGGAGAGCGGGTGTCCCTTGCAGTTGTGGGAGAGCAGGGTGCTCCCATCACCCACCCTGTCCCTGCAGGTCCCATTTCTCCCTGGAGGTGAAGCTGAACTCCTCCAGTGGGCTGCTTTTCTACGTGGCTGGTGAGCGGGGCACCTTCATGGCTCTCTTTGTCTCCAACGGGCGCTTTGTCTTCTTGGTGGACGTTGGTGGGCGCCGGCTGCGCATCCGCAGCAAAGACAAGTACCGCGACCGGCGGTGGCACACAGTGAGTGCAGGGTGGGGGCTCGGCAGGACCTCTCCCCCGAGCCACATCGCTCCCCCCTCCCCGGACCAGTGCCCCTGCAGGGGTTAGCTCGGTGCAGCCCTGCTCTGGGCATTGCTTCCTACTTGCACAGAGGACATCCATGATCCCATGGGAGCAAAGGGGACAGCAAAACCACAGCCAGGGCTGGCTGAACCTCTGAGCTGAGGTCTCCCTTTCCTGCGCATAGCCATGGGGCTCCTCCTGACCCAGGAAGCCCCCAGCCCTGGCACTGACTTTTGGTCCTTGCAGGTCTTCTTCAGCAGAGACCAGAGCCGAGCCCAGCTGGTCATTGATGGGCTGCGAGCCCAGGATGCTGCAGTGGCCACCGCAGGACTCTTTGTGGCTCGGACCCCCTTGTATGTTGGGGGGGTCCTGGCTGAGAAAGCCAAGGCTCACATACCGGTAAGGTTTTGGTGGTGCCGTGGCATTGCCCTGTCTCTGCCAGTTCCCAGTCCTCTGGCATCACGCTTGTGTGATGTGCCTCCCAGTTTTTGGCCCCTCTGTGCTCACTCCTGTGGCCTCTCTGCAGGCTGCGTCAGCCTCCAGCTTTGACGGTTGCCTGAGGAACCCACAGCTGGACGGGAGGCCTCTGGGTCCCCCCTCACGCACCTTCGGGGTGACACCGTGCTATGAGGGCGCACTGGAGAGTGGGGTCTTCTTCGCTGCGGATGGCGGGTCCATCACACTAGGTACCCCACAGCAGCCTGGGCTGGCTCCCGCAGCCCTGGGACTGGGAGGGATGCATTGACTGGGAGGTCCCTTGTCCCTCTCCTCACCAGCATTTCTCTTCCAGCTGATGTGGTGGTGACCAAGCAGGACTTGGAGGTGACACTGGAGATCCGTCCCCGCAGTGCCTCTGGCCTCATCTTCCATATTGGCACAAGGAGAAGCCTCCACCTGCTGCTGTACATGGAGGAGACGAAGGTAGTGGGCGGGTGGCTTCCCCAGAGGTTTTCAGAGGCAGTGGCCGTCTCCTGCCCATCCTGCTCAGCTCACTGGGCTCTTAACGAGTTTGTCTCACACACCAGGTCACTGTGAGAGCGAACGCTGGGTCTGACGAGTTCTCTGCATCGGTGACATTCCCATCTCTCTGCGACGGGCAGTGGCACACCATTGCAGGTGAGGTGACAGCCAGCACTTGGCTCTGGGCTGCTGCTCTCTGCTGCTGCTGAGCCTACAGCTGGGAAAGCTCAGGGCCCTTCCTCGGGTATTTAAACACCAGCTCCCACCTGTATGCAATTAATTTGGGAGATTGTAGCTGCCATTAAGTCATTTCCTAATTAATGGGTTCTTGCCTAATCTTCTTAGTGCTGTTAGATGTGGTGGGCAGGAGAAACAGGGTGTTTCCCCAGGTCACCGAGCAGCTGGCAAGGCCAGGGATGTGCCGCAGTACTAGCTCCATCCAGGATTGTCATGTCCTGCTGAAAGTGAAAGCCCAGCTTGCTCCGGTGCAGAGTGTGTCCAGAGGGCTCAAAGCCCACAGCTGGGACCAGGGATTTGCAGGATACACACCTGGTACAGACAAAACTCAGCCTTTAACGTAGCTGCCATTGAGCAAAGTGCTGAGGTTTTGCATCCAGCCCGTTCTGGGGATGGGGGTCACAGCTACAGCCCCTGTCTCAGCATAGCTCTATTTTAAGCCCTCATCTTACTCGACCCAGCACTGGGTGGGAGCTGTCATGTGCTCCTGGTGCATTTTCACCATTTTCAGGACCTCTCCCCATCCACAGCCAGAGCTGGTCTGAGCTGATCGCCTCTATGCCCAGCGTGTGCTGTCCCACCCCACTGGGAGAGGGCAGCCCTCTTCACTAGAGCAAGACACGATGCTATGTGGGTGCCTGTTGGGATTTTGGGGGACACTGTCCAGACTCCGGGCATTTCCCAAGATCCAGGCCAGGTCCTCTGACCCTCCTGGTAGTTTTGCTGTGCTCCAGCACTGCTCTGGGCCAAAGGGTGGAGGTGGACTTGCTCTCTGTGTAAGGAAGCAGCACTAACTGTTGTTTTCTTTCAAAGTTACCAAACGGAAAAACATAATCCAGGTTGATGTGGACACAGAAGGCAACTACACCGTGGGACCCCGCCAGCCTTCTGCACCCAGCGCCAGAGCGACCTTCTACGTGGGAGGGCTGCCAGGTGAGTTGGGAAGGACACGCTGCAGAACTAAATACCCCACAGCCAAGAGAGATTCTATTCCTGCTGCATAATAAGAGGTACTTAGTCACCCTGTTAACAGCCAGACTAATGTTTGCTTTTACTTGTTCCTTCTGCAGAGACAGACAAGACAGTGTCATCATTACCTCCCCTCCCTCATTACATGGGCTGTATAAGGAACCTGGTGATTAACCGGAGCCACGTGGACCTGCCGCGAGCCGGGACTGTCAGGGGCTCCGTTGGCCTTAAGGGTTGCCCCGTGCTGTAAGTGCACCTCTGTACAGCCTGACCGACAGAATGCTGCGCTGCTCCCTGGGCCCCCGGCGTCACCTACTCGATAGCATTAACCATGGTCAAACATACTTGATCTCCAGTGACAGCAGGCACAAGCCTGGGGCCAAAACCAGAGAGGGGCCACAAATCCAAGGGGAAGGAGGGCAGGGGAGGCAGGTGGGGAGAAGAGGGCACTTCGGGGACATCTTTCACAAATATAAACCAAAAAATGGGAGCAGGATGTGGAGACAGGTCTGGGTCTGAGTCCTTCCCCAGTGGTAAAGCATCTGCAAGAGGACTCGCTCTGCCACGTGGCTTGTGGTAAGAGCAAGTGTCCTCTACAGAGCGTGGGCTGAAGCGCATGGCAGCCATGCATCATGTCCTAAATCCTGTTCCCTTTACCCCACACTTACGATGCACATAGATTTAGTTCACGGAACACTTGAGGCTATTAATAAATCACAGACTGTCTTCTGCTAAAGGCTGTAGACAGTTTTATGATAAATGCAATTAGGACAAACTGGATTAATTCCGTCACTTTTGTGTTTTTATAAGCAAGGACGCATGTAACCTCCCCCCAAGGGCAGTCTCAGTTCACCTGCCACCGCTACGCAAAGAGCTTTGCAAGGGGGAGCTTGGACAAAATTCTGTTCACAGAATTAGCATCTTACCCGATTAATTTATAAGAATCCAAAAAAAAAAAAAAAAAAAAGGAACAAACTAGACCGGGAGAACTGCTGAGGGAAAGCAGAAAACCACAAATACCACTCCTGACTCTCTGCAGTTGCATTCAGTGCTAGTACATAAAAACGACAAAAGTCCTGTTGTGTGAAGCAAGAAACTTGCTTGAAAGGGAAGAAACAAGGAAAGGTTACCTCCGAGTCCGGCTGGCGAGGTGGCCCTCGGCCCTTGCCCACCCTGCCCGCCGTTGCCTTCTGCTCAGCCTCACTCCCGCCTGTTGTAGTGCAGTCTTCACTTGAAAAAAGCTTTTTCTCCCAGGACACCTAGTTCACTCGTGCACTTACACGTCATATATATATTTGTGTGTGTATATATATATCTCTAGCCACTTGGGGACAAAATCTTGCTTCTGAAATGGACTTGTAACTTATATCATGATATTGTGGGTTTTTTATGAGGGGTAAATATTGTAAAATGGGTTTTTAACATGTCCATCTTAAACAAGTGTAATTATGACCTGTTTTTAAGTTGTAGTATTAAAGATGGTCTTTGTAAATCACTGGTACATATTTTGGAGTTGAATAAAGTTTTATGTTACTCTCTTTCACTTTACTGGTGAAGAGCAAGTATGAGGCCAATGTAAGAACTGGAAGAGGAGTAATCACCACCTCGGGAAGTGGCACAACAGGGACCTTACAGTTGTATTTGCCACAAGCAGCTCCCTCCTTACACCAGCTGTGGTGGTGGTAAGTGCTCTGGTGTTCATGACAGTGACGCTCCTCGTGTTCAAAGGTCAGGCCTGCAGCCAGGACAGGATGACCTGTGCAGAGGTACACGTGGGACAACGACCGGGTGAGCTGGCAGCCCTGCGGATCACAACCTGGCGGGCCCAAAGCTGGATGGCAGGCAGCAATGCGACCGTGAGGTGCACATTACTCATAAAAGGGTTGATCCCCACAATTCTATCGCAAGGAAATCAGAAGAATTAGTCTAGCCTGATATCAAAAACATCAAAACCGAACAGTAAGCAACTCCACTGAAAAAAACGAGCAAGTACTGCTTAAGTGTGCATGTTAAACAGACTGAGAAAGAACAGTATGGCAGATAAAGAAAATTCCTTTATTTGTAGATTTATATAAGCATAATATGAAGTTAGTAATCCTACTGCAGTTGCTTAAGTTAGTATCTAGGAGTATCTGTAAGGAAGAGCAAATAACTTAATCTAAACTCATATCTTCCTCTTCGTCTTTCTTGTCCTTAGAGTCTCCTTCCTTTTGGTCTGACTTGACACTGTTCTGCATTGCTTTGGCAAACGCTTCTACATCTAGAAGTTAAACACATTGGTTATTTAACTTTGCACTTTCTGGGGGGGGAGTTCACTGTCCGCACGAGGTTAAGCTTCATCCCATGGGAAGTTAAACAGTTGCTTTAGTAAGAGTCTATTAGCAGGGAAGAAAATTGCAACAGATATTTGGCTCGCTCTGACAGCGCCAGCATTTTATGCACTTTTAACTGTGCAGAAGCAGCCTAATACTAGGATTACTTCAGTAATGGAATGGATGCTGAAAGCTCCTTAGAGAAAACTGATACCTCCTCCCACCAGTGCTACAGGCCCCAACTGTGTTCACTTAAAGATGACTCACTGAAGACTCTCACAAAAAAGGCATTCCTGAACAAGGCGAATACAACACCTCCAGAGTCTTTTGCAAAAGAGTTTTTCCTTTATCAAGAAAGGAATGCCAAGGCTGCTCAGCACATCTCTTTGCAGAGCCCTGACTTGACTTCTGCAAACACACATCTGACACACTGTGTCTGCTAGGGAACACCAGAGCCACTCGCCTTCCATTGTAAAAAGAACAGTGCAAGGGTCATCATTACATTCCACATTCAATGGCTGTGTGCAGTGCAAAACAAACCCCAAAACTCACCAAAAACAAAAACAAACACCCCCAAAAAACAAACCACCAAACCCAACAAACCATTTCATCCTGTTCCCAACAGCACCAGTACTCACCTCCTTTATTTGCTGCATCTACTGCCTCTGCGGGTAAGCCAAACTGACTCATTAGTGGGCCAAGCTGTCCTGAAGCTAAGGCAGCACTGAACATGCTCAATGCCTGTGAATTGGAGTCAACAGCGTCAAGAAAAGGTTTGCATTGAGTTCCTCCAGCATCAGGTGGCTACTGTGCAATAACCACATGAGGAGAGCGGTCCTGTTACAGCAGGGCCTGGAGGCAGCCGCTCTCCTCTATTAACCCCTGCACTGTGGGCAGGGTTCAAAATGCCACGACAGCACAGGCCCTGTGCAGATTCCGTGACTGGGAACAACACCTGCTCTTGGCCAGCCAGACACCAGGAAGCACAAGCTGGTAAGCCCTGTTAGACCGAGCAACACACCAAACCACAGCGACACAACATCCAGTCGGTTTAGCGCACGGAAAACTTGCATCTTCATCTAGATGCAGATACTCTATCAAATCGCCAACTAAAACCAGCCCTCATTTCCAAGTCTTGCCTACACAAAAGAGCTGCTACAGTTGAAACTAAAAATAGTCCTCTCGGCCACTGAAATTTTGCAAATGGACAAATTTCCACCAATCAGTGTAACTAGCTCCAACTGGCCTGTAACACATCAGCTTTTATCACATGCAGACAGGCCTGGAATTATGTACTAGTGTTTCAAGAGGAACAAGGGCTGTAGTGCTGTAATCACAAGTATCTCTTCCCTTCAGTCGCTTGAAACGCCCTTTAAGGCAACTGCTGCCAAGCCACTCATTGACAGGGAATAATGAGTTTTCTACTACTCCTGCCATTTGCCAGAGAGTGTTTATAATAAAGAGAAAGATAAAGCCCAATTCCAAAAGAAAAAAGTAAAAATTCTGATCTGGTGCTGGGTGACTGCAGAAAGAAATAGTGCTCCGTTAAACCATCTCCCTCCTCCCTTCCACTTCTACTGACAACCTCCTACTCGGAACAGTGTCAGGAACCTGAAAAAGCAGGGCAAGGCCGATCATGACGCATGGGGGAGAAGGGGAGGAGAACGGTACTTCCCGTGACAGCTAGGCATCTACCTGCTGAAACTGAGGAGACGTCAGGGTATTCTGAATCTCTTCTGCAGTCTGCGGCAGAGATTCCCCTGAGGGAAGGTAAGGCATCAACCGTTCTTGAACTTCAGCGTTGGCCAGGATGGGAGCCATTATCTCAGGAGTCAGAACAGTTGCCAGGTCAACTAGGAAGAAAATAAAGGGCTGGCTGTTAAGACTATGTGCAAACCCCACGTTTTTCTCATGTAAACCAAACGATCTAGTCAGAGGAGTACTGAAATGTAATTAGCACACTGCTCATGTCCTTTCTCCCTCTGTTTTGGGAGTGAAAGTAAGACTCTTGGAGCAGCCAAGCACAGCACTCAAATGAAAAAACAAACCAAAAAAAATTTAAGAGACATTTCAAACCAATTTGGAACAGGATAGGACAGTAAAACAGCTCCAAAGGACTCCTGGATCCACCAGCTGTCTGGTCAGAACATGGTTACCTTGCTGTCCTCCTGCTCCAGATGGCACATTCATAGTAGCTAAAATGTTCTGAAGGTCACTCAGTTGAATGGGCTGGGTTGGGCTTGTGGCTGAGCTGGTTCCATTACCCGAACTTGGTACGGGGCTCGGACTGGTCACAGACGCAGCCGCAGGAACGGACGGGGCAGGCGTTACACGTGTAGAAGAAGTCGTGGAAGATGGTGTCACAGCAGCTGATTGGCTGCGAGAGCTGGAGAAGATAATTAGTATAATTAATTCCCTCCAAAACCAGCTTTGCCTCTTGTATTTTGAAATGCTTCTTTTCAAGCCCTTACCATATGAAGGGTTCCTACTTCATTTTAAGAGAGGTCATAAGCAGTCTTAATTCCCATGACATTTCCTGTCCAGTAGGCCACGGCTCCTCCCACAGAAGCCACAACTTTACGTTACAAAACTACCGTTACCGAGGAGCAGACAGGCAGCCTACCTTGAGGATGAACTGCTGGTCGGGGGTCCCCCACTCCCAAGCAGACTGGCCAGCCCAGGACCCGTCAGTGCACCCAGCCCACCTTCCGTAAACATAAAAGAAGAACAGGTTTAGAAATTTATTTCTTCAGGGTTTTTCGCACCTCTCTGCTCTAGAGAGGGCACTCTTGTACCTGAAAGGTTCTATTTGCTAAAATAAAGGAGGATGGGATGAAAGACCCCAGACCAACCCCCCCACCCCTTTCTGTAAATTAACAGCTCTTGCATCCCAATTAGAAAACTGCCTTAGAGACCTGCACATTTTAGAAATTACTCAATTTTTAGATGTACTCAAGGATAAAATTACTCCAGTTTGTGCCATACATACACAATCATTGTAACACAGCCCTCTCTCATCTACTGGTTCCCAAAAACCCAACTTTTCCCTAAAATAAAGCCAAGACCCTCAGCAGAAGATTACAGAGGCAGTCTTTGAGTCACCACCACCACCACCGTCTCCCTCATATACCCGGAGTTTTGCAGCTTCAAACCTAACGCAGCGATGCAGCAGCAGAATCAGCTGAGTCCTTACACACTTCATAGGCAAAGCAAGGACAACCCCGCGCAAAAAGTGCTCCCAGTAGAGCAGCAATCGGGAAACCAACACTTGGCCTTTGAGTCAACTGCCATGTGCAAAAGAAATCAGAATCAGCCTCCTTCATCCACACACCCCAACTACCAAGGACGTATTGTAGCATCAAGAACATCAGCTAAAAAAAGCTGGGGCAAGGCTTGGCTTCTAGGTCCACTGGAGTTGTCAGTGACTCAACTGCTCCCCTACAATCCCTGTGAGCCGCAGCAGCCAAACACTCCATTTACCACACACTTCACATTCAGTTGTTTCTTGTACCGCATCTGATTAGCTACACGTCCCCACACAAGCACCTGCATTCATCACCCACCTTTTGGGAACTATCTGCAAGCAGAAGACAGAATGACAGTGCTCCATTAGCAAACACGTGATTAACTGAAGCTGCAGACCACTGGAGGTCAGAGCAAGCACCAGCCGCCAGCTCCCTCCTTTATATAGGACCTGCTCCTATGGAACCGTGCCCTTAACGCTTCCGTTCACTAATCACAGAGCTTCCACAGCGGCAGGAACGGCCGGGTGAAGCTAACTGGGCTGTACCACACACTACTCAACTCAGTTTGTCCTTCCTAGGAAAGCTTACCAGGAGCAAGAAAGCTCCTGTGTTGCAAGAGCTCCGCAATAAAGGCAGAGTCCTGAGAGAGATGCAAACCAGCTGCAAAGGAACAAGATGCTACTGAGGGAAGAGATCCACACAGATTCACCACAACCACCGTTTGCAGAGGCAAGCAGACGGTTTTCTCGCGTTACAGTAGTGAGTTTCATGTCAAGCTGTCGTATAGCTAGATGTAAAGGCAAAGAAAGAAGAGCTGCTGAGAAAGTGTGCTGAGAAGAAGAGGAAGACAGTCTCAGGAGTTATTTGAAGCTTCAAGAAGGAAGATCTTTTCCAAACACATCTTAAAAAGCCAGAATCTTCCAACACTAACACGAGATTTGCATCTGAAGCTAAAAAGACACGAGCTAGATCCACAAAAATGGACTTTGGAGCTCAAGCACAGAACCTTAGTCACTGCCACCTGCCAAGCGCTCCTTTACCTACTTCCACTCGACGGTCTGACCTCTCAAAAAATGCTCTAATGGGCTTGGAGTATGGATAGCATTAAGAACAGACCACAGCAGAGACTCCAACATGCCTCTCATACCCTTCAGAAAAACAGCGTGGCGATTCAGGCTCTCCCCAGTGTTGCCCGGGAGAGAAAGCCCTAACCTGGGCCTTACTCCTCTGACCCGAGTGTGCTGTGGGGTGGGTACGCTTCAACCTTCCTCCTGAACTCTACTTTTCACACAAATATTCACTGGATCAGAGACAACACGAGCAACTCCACAGCCTGGTAACTGGGACGTTCACCAGGAACAAACCCCTGGTTTTCAGTCCCTGCTTCAGTGAATATTTAGGAGGAAGAGAAAGGGTAGAAAAGGGGGGGTGGGGGCAGGGAAAAAAAGTAGAAGATTCAGCGGAGCAAGGAGCAGAACCGACATTCCTTGCAGATCAAGCCCTAAGACGAGTGCCGTGTAGGATCTGGTACCCTTCATTTCCTGCATCCTTTTTTTGCCCCTTAGCTCATCTTTGAGGCAGGGCCTTGCTTTCTCATGTGAAAGAAGCGCTATTTAAATCAATAGCACTACTTGAAAATATTGTCAGGTAAGACTTAACCTGGCAGGAGAAAATACCATTTTGGCATAAAGATATTAAAGCATTTTACCAAGTCCTCCTAAGCCCGTTGGTCCGATCAGCTGCATGAGCTGGTTATGGCTCATGTTTCCAAGAAGGCTTTGCAAGCCACCCTCACCTAAAAACAAAAACATTCTGAAACACAACATATTCACATAGGTTTTTTCACAGCACTCCGGCTCAAACAGCAGGAGATTAATTGGCATCACATTCTGTATGGAAAAAACAGTTTCAAGTGTTTACTGATTCATGATGCTCATAAAAGATAAATGCAACTTGGCTTCATAAAGAGGTAAGACTCCAGAGAATCTACTGGAAACAAAGAGAGATTTCTTCTGGCAGTCTTAACTTTCAGTCTGCACCTATTGTAACAGCACAGTTTATTTTGCTAAAGCACGTTTACACTTCTGGTATTAACACTGTCCCCAGCTCACCCTCCACAGCCATCAGGAATTTCTTCCTAGGGAACTATTAAGTGCTTATTCTAAAAATAATTTTTTTAAAAAAAGCCTCTCATGTGAAGGAGCAGAGAATGGACTGTACCTCCTAATGCCGAGAGCTCGTGGCCTCCGCTTGCATTTCCACCTAAAGCACCAGGCATTGGTGGATTGTTGAGATACTCGTTCACTTTACGGCAGTGTTCTTCATCCTTGTCCGTCTTCGGCTCCTGCAAGAAAATTGCTCTTGGTACAAGTCAAACTGGAAGTATTCTGTTCCAAGCCCTTGTTATTGACTTCCCACAAACCTGCATCCAGAAGAAGAGTCGTTTTGATCCTGCCTTGAACTTCAATACATACACACGGCCAGTAGTGCACTGAGGTACCCTCTTGAATTCACAGTCATCAGGAAAAATAATCAAATCCTGGAAAACGTGGCAGCAGGAACAAATGTTTGAGAAAATACATGAATATTCCTTTTAGCCTCCCAAAGACCTCTGCCCTCCTCCCCAAACCTTCTTCCATCTGCTCCTCACAGCAGAGAGAATATGGAAGTGCAGGTCTGTCAGGCCACAGCAGCATTCTCATCCTAATTTGTCTGGGAGAAGCTCTTTCAGCAGCGCCAGTGGAACACGACAGACCGCAACTTAACGCCTCAGCACAGAAACACAAAACCATACTCACGTCCTCGACATTGCCCGAAGTCCTGTCCTTCCAGCAGAAGTGAATGAGGGAATCGTCAGTCTGCTGGATGTAAACGAGGCCTTTTCTCTTGTCTGGGGTGACAGTGCTGCCCTTCAGGGACATCTTCCCTGCTCGAAATTCCACCAGGTATTTGCTCGACGAGCCACGGGAGCCTGGCACCAGGCTTGGAAATAACGCACCTGAGGACATCCTGGGAAGGGAGCGGAGCAGCCGAGTTGAGAAACCTTCCCACCTTCGCTGTCCTCAGTATCAAACGTCAATCCGTATCAGGCCAGCTCCGCACAGGGAACGGCCGCACCGCCTGCACCATGCCCGGGCGCTCCAGAGGAGCCAGCGCCGAGCCCGGGCTGAAGCCGGCTGGCCCCGCAGAGCCCCGGTAAGGCGGAGCCCATCTGCCCAGGTACCCGAACCCGAGCGCACCGGCCCCCTCGCCGCGCTAACCGGCGGGCTCCCGCTGCAGCACG
>JAVJGI010000002.1:12806832-12845677 GCA_035590275.1 Ibycter americanus | reverse complement strand
CTGCCAGCCAGCTGCCCTGGCACACACACCTCACAGAAACCTCCCGCTCACCATCTAGAGGCCCAAAGGGTATTCAGTATTTATTATAATTTCTTTCTAGATGGTTTCTCTACATAGCTGTATTAACATATACTAACACAGTTATCTTATATACAGTGTTTAATCAAGTTATAAAAGTGACATTCTTTCAAAAGGTGCAAAGTTATTAATGCTTTGACACGTAAACGACCAAGGCGAGATCCGCATTGAAAATAAAACTTTTCCACCTGGGGAGCCCCACAGCTAGCCAAGCATAGACGTGTCGGCAGTGAGGGGAAAATATTTTGTAAGTGTTGTCAATGAAGAACAATAAATTAGAAGAATGGGTTTGGAACTAACCTGAAATTTTACTAAAAACTTTACACTAAAGGAAGGGGAGAAGGGGAAAAAGACATAACTAATGAAGTGTTCTCACTTTAAAAATCTTCCCAGTTTCTTTTCAAATCCCATGAAGATTCTACACTGAAGTTTGGATTAAACACGTTACAATTTTTTCATGCTTTCACATAGTGCCAAGGCTTTAGATCTTTGAATTTAAATAATTTAGATGAGAGGGATGCTAACCTGTATAGTTCTTCTTATAAAAAGAGTATTTCTTTAGCAATTACTCTACAGTTTTTCCATTCAGGCAATTCCTATTTATAGGTATTGTTTTAAAAACACTACTCCAGCATTAAACATACCATTTAGTTTAAGCAAGTTTTAAACTCCCATGAGTTGTTAAACTGGCTTTCAATCCTCACCTAACAAAGGGTTCCCTACACAGCTTGCAGCGAGTTTGAGAAGGGGGTTACAGTGCCTGGCACAGTCGTTAAAGTTCAATTTTTTTTATAAAAAGTATTTTTATGCTGTCCCATATGGATCAGCACTGTCGTTTTTAAAAAGTCAAGTGTCTATGCACTTACTAGGAACAAGTACAACCCTACTGTCTGCCCCGTATTACCAAGTCTTACTCTCGAACTGGTGAGTCCTGAAGACTTGCCATCGACACAAAGTACAATTTCTGGCAACGGAACAGAGCTGCCATGAGCACTTTTCAGATTAGGCCCTTACTGCCGTGAAGTTTTACAGCCGCTCTTATTTTTCCAGTGAAGATAACTAAATTTCCCAAAAATTTAAAGTTAATGTAATCATTAGATGCATGATTTAACACAAAAATGTTTCTCCATGAGCATGTTAATTTTCTTTTGCTTTTTAATCCTGTGGCTGGGAGAGAAGCACTTCAAAAATCTACTCTCTGGATGAAACCACAGATGTTTTGTCCATAAATCAGACCAGCTCTTCCGTGAACTCCTCAAGTTGCTGGTGCTTAACACCAGCAATTCCTGAATCACTGTAAACTTAACAGCAGTGCAGCCGCTCCATTTTTGCCTGGTTACTCAGTTAAAAACTTTCATAAAAGAAGCAGCAACATTAGGATTAGTTTTAATTACTGGACCTTATTTTTCAAGCCTCTCTCCCCCCCTTACTCCCAAAGTGTACCACTTGAAAGAAAATGAATATGTCGATTCAGTAATTGATTATTTCCAGTATTATATGGCTTTGATGGTTTGATATGGAACAAAAAATTCCCACTTTTTGACATCACGTGCTCACAGAAAACTTGTAATAGGTATAATTCTGCCAAAGCTTTAAATTGATTCAGCTTTTTCACAACATACAAAACAGACATGACCTAATAATGGAAAACATGCAAACCAAAACTTCCCCAAAATATGAGCCTGTGTGGATATACATACCAAAGTGCTTCCAAATAAAAGTTTAGTCTAGAAGCATACATAGTGCCAAAGCTGCCAAAGGTAGTGCAGAAGATTTAAGCCTCCAAGTGGTAGCAAGCGATATATTTTACATTGTAACCACCTCTACATTCCCGCAATTGCTTCCGAAGTTTCTCATATTTTAAGAACAGCATTTGACTTCAGAAAAAGCACACTTTTTAATGCACCCTTCCCTTCTCCTAACGTATGCTTTATGTAATTTTATCACAGGTATACAGTTTAATGCTCACAGTGTCCAAAAGTTGTGAAGACTCTGTAACAGACAACTACAGCTGGAGAAGCTCAGGTTGGCTTTTGTTTCCCCAAGCCTCTCGAGTATTGAATTCTATCGAGAGAGAGGGGGGCCGGGAGCTCCAGGCCCCACGTAGTGCTACATACCGTATGGAAGTTCACATGCATCTCTTCACGGGGAGTATCAACAGTACTAGATCGATCCTGTTGGTACCATGTTAGCTTTTCATCCCTACTCCGAGTTCCAAAAACTTCAGATTCTTCACTATTGTACTAGGTAACAAGGATATTATCTCTATTTTATTTAAGTTATGCAGTTTTCAAGGATGTTATGTGCTCTATCAGATACAGCGTATCTTCCTGACAAAGAAACTAGGGAAAAGAATGAAGAACCAAAGGTCTCTGAAAATTAGTGAAAACATGACGATTTCAGGTGCAGCTTTATGGAAAGAATGCAACAGTATTTAAATATTTGGTAATCCAATGTTAGTGATAATTAAATCCTTGATTGTTGACCAATAGAATTTTTGTTAAAATTTACTTAGAAAAGCTGGTTTTTGCTATCAACAAACCCAGAATAACTGGCTTGGAATGAAATCTAGTAACTAAATGTCCAGATGAGATGAGCAATTGCTTCCTTAATTTCAGTATATGTCTGGACAGTCTGAGAAATTTCTATCAAAATAGCCACCTGAGTACAGCCAATCTGAAGTCCCAGTGTATGGGTTAGTGCCTTGATGAAACCATCTGTAAAAATAGAAAAGAAAAAGGAAAGAAACAATAAAAGAAAAAAGCAAAGAGAGTGAACAGTTATTAATAGGGGGAAAAAACAACTTTGCTTCTTTCATAAAACATTGTAAAAAACACACTGGTATTTCTTACCAGAAAAAAAATTCTCAGGAAATATTCTGCACACAAAAAACAAGGCATTAAACTTCCTACACTATTATCACACCTTGAAAAGTATCTTTAATTTTTCTTACATAAAGTCAAGGAGGAGTATGAAATGGATTTTAAAATCGCTATCCTACTCCATATAAAAATAACAAATACTCTAGTTTAAACATTGATTAGATATATTAATTTTTACTTTAAAAGAATGCCAAATCAGTTACACAATCCATTTTGTAAATCTGTCCAAACAGGAAACAGTTTTGTTCTGCGGAGCTGTACTTCGCACAGAACATTAACAGATGCTCACTTTTTAGCCACATTGACTGAAAACTATTTTATGTTCTCTGGAAGAGATTTTCAAAGGCATTAACTGGAATTCGTCTGTAGCTGCTCCTCCAGGCTTTGGGAAGAGAATGTTTTCTCTTCTGAATTTCATGAAATCATGGGAGCATCCCGAAGTTCTTGCCTTTGAAGGAAGCACCTGCAGTAACTGGCCATGAGCATACGCTTGACTGCATAGCATTGGCATCTGTGAAAAGCAACCAGCGGCAGCAGGAGCCAAATCACACATTGCTCCATGATGCATTCTGTGACTGAGAAGTCACTTGAATATGCAATCAAAAAAGCAATTTCTGAAGTATCCAAGCCAAGAAGTCCTAAAAGTGTGAAAATAAAAGGCCCTAGAGGGCCACAAAGTCTTATTCAACTGCCAAAAGCTGGACAGGAATTGCTTAAAGGACAGATGAGGCTTAACATTTTACTCAATCTAACAAAAATATGACCTCTATAGGTTTTAAAAACAAAACTAAAAAAATCCAGTATTACCAAAATAGTTGATTATGACAGGTTTCAGCATTTATTATTAGATAATTTCTCCAGGACAAAGTTATCAGCAATTTTGGCTTCCAGCTCACGTATTTAATTGTTGACCCAGCAAGACACTACAAATTGTGCTGTCATGCAGAAAGTCAAACACACACTGTCTTGAATAAGAACACTTCAAGCAGTACACCAAACCATTCCAAGCATTAAACAAATGCCCAACTTCTTCCCCCTTACCGTGTGTGCCACTCCACTTCATCTTTTGCACGCTCCTTGCGAGCGGCTCTTTGTTTCTCTTCTAGTCTCTCTTTTTCTTTGCTAGCCACATCTAACAAACATTTCAAGATAAATCAGTTGCTTAGTGAAATAGAAACAAAAATACAGAAAACACAGAAAAGACTGCACAGAAACAAAATATATTTCATTTAAGCACGAGAAAGCATTTGCTGTACACAATCTCACTGAACAATGAAAATCTCAGGCAACGAAAAACTAAAACTGTCATTTCAGAAAAGCTGCTACTACAAACAGAGTCAAAACTGAAACTTTGATGTTTTATCTATCAGAAACTGCACTGAGACAGCAGGAAAGAACTTAGATTAGGCATAATAGAGAAAGGGTTTTTTTCACTATTTGGCCATGTGTTTTTTTCTGACAAACACCAGAGCAACAGAGCACGTCTGTTCACCACATGTCTTTCCAGACAAACTCCAGAGCAAGAGAGCATGTCTGCCACTTCCCCCCAGGTTAACAAACATGCAAATACACCATAACATAGGATAGCAGCCTTGGGATCCACCTTGGACACATCTGCTCTCCCAGACTTTTCCGGGAGAAAACAGACATCATACATTGTCCAAAATCAGGTTCACTAAAACACAAGATGAGAAAGAATTAAGGCTGCTCTGGGAATGAGAAACTGAAGACAGCATTCTTCTATCAACCAACCTCCTTCAGTCACCCCTCTCAAAACTTACTAATGAGAAATATTTCCTCCAGCAAACACATACCCATATTTCCATTTTCCATATTTCTGATATCTGGACGTAGCCGACAGTCAGTGGGAGCTAATATTGCTTCCATGCCTTTTTCCAGCTCATTGAGACTCACAGCAAAACTGGTGAAATTGTACATCTTAAAAGCAAATTAAAGATAACATACAAGTTATTTTGGCAAAGTGGCACTGGGTCCCCTATACTGAATGAATACAACAGAACTTCCAAGAGAAATTACAGAGTCAAACCTCCTCCCACTGGCTACCCTGAAAGCCAGGTTAGGTTTGTCCAAAGCCAGTTTTTTTGTTGGAGCGGAGGGAAACAAGGAAGGGCGGAAGTGGATGGAAACCACAGCTTTCATTTTTTAAGCAGTGTGCTTCAGAGAATCAAGACAGGTTTTCCTCCATATCTGATATTTAACATCATGATTTTTTTACAAAATAAAAAATAAAAAAAACCAAACATCCACACCTAAAAGACCAAAAAGTCTTGTTGAAACTACTGAAGTTAATATCCAGCTGCTCAGTTACTGCGTTTTTTGGAAGCCTGTCTTTAACAGCAGGGTCAGCAGAAGGGAATGTGTATCCATATTTTAGCCACTCTAAGTCCAAAGATCTCACGGACAGTTTAACCTAACGCACCAGACTCACAGTGAAGCAGCTGCAGTCAGAGCACGCATTCTTTCCACCAACTTCAACACAGCAGTGAAGCTTTCAGCACAGGAACAAAGCAGAGAGCTTACTGTAGTATAATTTTACAGCTGTAGCAAGAACTACCAGAGCCTGTCAATGCGCACACTGAACGACAGATACTTCCACAAGGTTTCCCTTGCATGCCACTCATGTTCTCCTGGGTAAATCACTAGTGGTAGCGATACACAGACTGATTGAAACAGTTACCTGTGATGAGTTTGGTGGCCTACTATTTATTCTCCAAAGCAATTTACTGCCTGGTATGAACTGCACCGTGTCTTGAACCTCTGGCATATCATCAGCCTCATCATTTTCGGATTTAATAACATCTTCACTCTGAAACAGAGAACATTTGGCAGGGGAACAAAGGGAAATTGGACAGTTTCATCTGGAGTTCTACAGTGACTGTTGAAGAATCTTTTCAAATTTGAAATACTAAACACTCTCCTGTACTTCTGTCTTACCTCTCATTTCCTTTTCCTCACTCTATACTATTCCTCAAATTTTTATTGTAATGTCTTGCTCCTGATATGTCTGAATAGTCTCCCACCACCTATGTACAACTTGAATGTCTGTTTAAAAAAACCTAATACTAGAAAATTAGTGTCTTCCATAAGTCTTTAGCTTCCCCTCTATCCCATGCCATAGCTTAATTTCACCTAACATGACTATTACTTCTTCAGGTCGAAATAAGCAAAGACTGCAATTTAAACCAGTCCCTATAATGGCCTAAGAAAGATACACAGGGCATGCCTGCTTTTGGGTAGTGCTTCATCATTTGCAAAAGATCTGGATGTGCGATTAAAAAATCCCCAGATATGCCCTTATTTCAGTCTGATTTCCTGTCATCTAGATTTTAACTATTATCACTGCCAATTTCCTATGAAGACTGCGCACTTAAGTTTATAAATACAGTGTCTTTCCTTCAAAGTTCCTTTGTTACCAGACGCACTGCTATAACGCATATATAAAATCAAATGCAGTATTCTTCAAGAGGCTGCTCTCAGAATCTGAGAGAATCTGACTGTTGTAGGACACAGACAGCTACACCGTGGCGTTTCAGAGGATCTCACCATGAGAAACCATTTAAAACCACAACAGCCAGAGGGAAGTTTGAGGCAGTAACATCCTAAAGTGACAGTACACAGTCTTCCTCCCTCCCCTCACTCACACCCCCTTGCTATTTTCTTTCTGCCCCCTCTGACATGGCTCATTTATTTTATTCAAAAATACCCTATTAAGTTAAACAGGGCCTGTTTCATACACTAGGAAACAGCTCCATATGGTTAAGAGTCTAATTTCAATCATTTGGATTGAGTATTCATTATTTAAAAGGACTCTTTTAGGCTACTTTCCATGTCAACATCTGGTTTACTGTTAGACATTTCCACATCTAAATATAGATTCAACAGGAAGGAAGGAAAGAAAGAGTTGATTTTTATATTTTTAAGATGAACAGAACTTTATTATTAAAAAAAAAAAAAAAAGTCAAAATATAAACCTGTACCATGACAGAATCCAGAGCTGAAAGCAAGGCCTGTTGTTGCCCTATGTTCTTCTGATGGGAATACTTTTTAATAAAAGTTTGAGCCTCTTAACATTAAGAGCGATTAGCTTCCGTTTACCTTATTTTCATTTTCAAGGAGCAATCAGGGTCTGCAAGACCCTGCTGGTATCAGAAAAAACCCAATAGTCCTCTGCTGCAACATGCAACATTTTGCATTTTCCACGTAACACCGAGGCTTTGGCAGTAACTTACCTGACACTGCCTAGATGTGATGGAAAAGCCCTGCATGTTTCCAGATCCCTTTGTTGTCAAGGCTGTCTACATCAAACTCTGAAAGGCTGCATCACCAAAAGCCATAACTGACTTAGAAAACATGTAAATTTTTTTTTAATGCCCAAATCCTAGTATTTTTACATCTGGAGTTGGCAGTAGAGCCACTTTCCTCATTCAAGGACTGGACAACATCAGCTTGAGGGTTGGTATTTTGAGGACATGTTTTTGACAAATCTCCAGCAAACGCCATTCCTATGGGCTCTCTTCAATACCAGCAGCTCACACTAAAGGCTATACAAGTTCAAAGTGCAATGCCTTCTTACTGGACTAACAGTGCCCACATCCAACCCCTACCAAAACACAGACCTGACCATTTCCATAAAGGTGTTTTCCTTTCACTTCTCATATTTCAGTATCTTTTCTCCCTGAAGAATCCTTAACCTTACCGGCTTCAATTTCTTCTGCTCACCACCTCTCTTTTCGTTCTTTTTGTAAGTCTCATATGTAGTGGGATCAGTGCACCATAAGCATTCTGTCCACTTGCCATAGATCACACACAGCTTCTTTCTGCTGCAGAGAAAGCGAAGCAGACTTAGCTTTGGCTTAGAAGGCTTTATAAGAAGCAAAGGCATGCAGATTCGGATCTATATTAAATACGCAGCTTCCTACTTTGCTGTTTTTTATGTTTCTTTGCAGATTTCTTAGAAGCCCCCTATCTGATAATGCAAAGAAAAGGTTTCAGCCTATTCCAGTCTTTCTGGCATTCAGTCCTGCAGAACAGTCATGAGTTAGTCACACGCTTTTGCCACTGCTAAAATTAGTGTGGGTGCAATAAAGCCAATAGTTTACAATATAGAGACTCAGAGTCACGAAACAGGTTTAGATTTGATTAAAAATTCCCAATAACCATATTCTCATTATTTTAAACGGAAGACTGGAATCGTGACTGTACAACAGCGAAATCAGTTGCGACTACTCTGCGTTTTCCCAGGATACCTTTATTTCCAAAGACTGGAGAGTTTTTCTAATAATGCTCTTAAAATGATCATTCTAGAATCAAAGGGTTTAATACTGACACAAAGAACAGAAATAGGTTACAATCTGCATTGCTAGCATCACATCAATCGTGGTCACTATGCCAGCAGAAGAAACACCATAGTGCTCAGAAACAGAGAACCCAAGAGGCTTTTACCACTTACTTTTTGTCCTGAATGTATCCCTCTACTCTGTGAAGCTCTTTCCCAAACAGTCCACATGGTTTAAAATTAAGGACACATTTATCTCCAGTACTGTAGAGGAAATAAATACATGCTTAAAAAAGCAAGCCCCTAAATGTATTAGTAAGTTTACTTTTTTTACCTTATTCTGCTTTTGTTGTATAGTTACAGTTAGCTGGGGGATAGTTATTTGTATCACTATTTTTCTTTAACTACGGCTTATTATCTGACCAGGGCATTAAAAAAGGCACACAAATTTCAAAATTCCACAAAAAAGAAATCAAGGTGCACATGAAGACATCAGCCTGTGAAAGCCAACTGAAAACGTGACCATACTTCTGAGTTGCATGTGTACCTTAAATTTATCAAAAGTACTAGGAATAAAACGGAATGCAGTCTCACATATTACTTAACTCACACTATTAACACACCACATTTCAGATTAATATCTATTTACAGCTAATTGTAATAAGAAATAACTTTTACAAGTGACCTATGCAGAAAAGTCTAGTTAAGTGCATTCAGAAGTTACCTCTAAATTGCATATCAAAAATTCTGAACTAAACATTTTACAAACATAAACCACTATTACAGTTCAGCATCTTCCTTGCATTGATGTGTACACAATCTCTCCCAGTGAGTTATCAGGCCAAGTTTCTATGTCAAACACAAAGCATACAGAGACCATCCTGGGTCTTTTGTGCCAATGTAGGAGACAGGATTGTAGGTCTGATGCTCTAAGAATTATCAAAACAGCAGCCCTGCTGGATTAAAGCTCCCATGTATTGACAGAAAAACATGCAGAATTAATAGTTGTCACAAAATTCTCTCCCTCACCATTACAGGACATAATTTATCTTATATAAGGTAAAAAGCTTTTATATATGCAGAGCAATTGACATGCTCTAAGTTCACGTTACCCTACTCTGCAGTCATTTTTCTGTGCTGTACCCTTAATTTAAGCCATTCTCTATTACCAAAATTAAAAAGAGTGCCAAATCACAAACAACATGATGGAGGTCCACTGCAAGCCTCTGACAATTATTCCATTTAATGGTTCTGGAGTTAAATTTAGTTTATCTTCTCTGTCAATTGGCCTGAATTTGAATGGGTAACTAACAAATGTAAAATTTTTGCATCTCATAAGCCATCTAGCCTTGTGCCTTTTCATTAACACTATTATGATACTAAGACCAGTTCAACTAATAGTTTGCATTTGTCAGAAGGAGGGGGAAAAAAAGAAAAAAGAAAAAAAAAAAACAAAAAGAGACAAGACTTTGGACCTACAAAAGAAAGCTTCCTGTGTATCTGGCAAAAATCAAAAGTATCTGCTGTGGAACAAAAGTAAGCATGCGCCAGTCCCTACAAGCCAACCCTGAGTGCCATGATTAGCATTACCTGTGATTTACAATTTCTACCGTTCCATATTGTTCTAACCACAGTTTACCAATAATTACATTATGTACACAACAGGTTGGATTCGTCCATGTGTAAGCTTCATTATGTCTGTAAAGAAAACAGAGAAATAGATCATTTTCTTGAGTTTGAGATGGAATGTAAGCCTGTTTTCAATTCTGTTCATGGCAGGGCAACATATTTAGCTCTCCTATGAACAGCCAGAAGTTAACTTCAAAACCGAAAAGAAACAGACTTTTCTTTATAAGCCAACAATGTGTTCTATCTAAACATTAGTGCGAGTTAATAAAGTGGTATCTCCTTTATTTTCCTTGCTTCCCACAGAATTGAAATAGTAAGTTTTACAGTTGCTGTGCTTTTGATTACAAATTCCAGCCCAACATAAACAGCAGTCCAGGAATTCATCTTTTACATTTGCATTTTTAAAGTTGTATGTAATAAAACATAATACCGCAGGTGAACTGGACTGACAAACTAACGCCTAATAGTGTCTTTTATTTAGCTACTGCAGCAGCACTGCAAACCTCTTCTTAACAGCTCCTTCTTGTAAACATCTATCATAATTTAGAGAGCAACTTTTTGTGATAAAAAAGCACTGAACATAAATATTTACATTTTCTAGCAGAGATTACTCACTACCAGTTCTGACAAAGATTTGATATGAAGACACTCCTCCCCAGGGGCTGGTCAGAACAACCCTCTTAAACAAATTTCCATTTTATAAACACTGAGTGGTAAAGGCTTTTGAACCTGAAGAGAGTGACACGAATCAGCAAACTGCATAACTGGTTTCCACAAATATGCCACAATTTTCCACACCAGTATATGAGGCCTGCTCCCATGTCACTGAAGGCAACGCTGGCTGTGTGTATGGGTTTGGGGTTTTTTTAGTTGGTTGGTTAATACCAGTGGGACACAACGGTACTATATTCAAGCTTCATAAACACGATATTTAACAATCCAATCTACTACTAAATTTCATGTTTTCCCCAAAGATTTACTGAGAAGATAAAGTCCTAGAATTGAAGAATTTTCCACTTAGCTTCATTTTGGTTTTAATGTATTGTGAAAAGCTTTACAAAGATGAGTTAACAGATTCTAAACTCCTTACAAAGACTTTATTGTAAAAGTGGTCAAAATGTTAAACAGGATTCCTATTATCAGTAGCTCAGCAGAGTCAAAGCCATCTACTCTCACTCATCTTTCCATGCTGGTAAAAGAAATGCTGAAGTTACGTGGTTGGCAATCAGTTCATCTTAGGAAAGATGGCAAACTATTTTAATAGAAAAAAAAAAAAAAAAATAGAAACAAGCTGCGTCCCCTTCATAACAAATGCCTTGTACTTCTACTTCCAGTAAGTATGGAGAGCACACTCCTATTTAATATTTCCAACTGGCCTGTTATTTTCCAGTACAGAAAAAAACCAGATCATTGAAATCTGACCATATTCCATAGCAACTTGTCTTCAAGCATACTTTAGAACAATGACTACTCTTCAAGTGGGGGAAAAAAATCTCACCAGCACGCCCTAAATTCATCCCACCAGCCTTAGCACACATTTTTATTCATGAACTACTTGATACCAAAAGCTGTATAGCATAAAACAAAAGACACTCATGACCAGTGCTGATAAATTAAAGTGTGTTTTCTAATGCATGTTTTGAAAACAGGATCATGGTAATCACAGATGCAATACTTAACACTGACTTGCAATTTTGCTTCCTGAACAGTTACTTGTTCACTCTGGCCCTGAGCAGTTCTGACTACTCAAACTGACAGAATAGTATGAATCACAACACTGAGAGCCTCAAAATTTGATTTCAACTTCTGCTGCCAACTTGATGCAATTATTAAAAATAAATGCTTTCATCATTTATATTTGAGTTTAAGTCTGTGCCCTGTAATTTGATTAGGTAGAACAAGAATTTTAATAGTCTTCTAAATAAAGGCTCCCTCTCAAGCAAACTTTTTTTGTCATGTCTGCATTCTACACTAACATTCATAGTTCCTTCTACATTCAGAAGAAATTTCCTCTATTTCCATCACCATTTATATCCAAGTTCATACTTTTATAAGCTTTGGAAGATTAGATGCCAGCAATTCAAAAATTAAACTATACTTTCAAAAGAAACTACAGGAAAAGTCAATGCTTGATATGGCAGGCAAGTTGACTATCAAAGCCAAATGTCTAGAAATTTCCTAGGACATTTCAAAACAACCTCCGTTAAGCCTGAGAAAAGCTTTTATAAAAGCGCCTATAAGTGTTCAATTGCAGAACATTTTTTCTGCAACTATTATCCAGTGCATCCTTATGTCCTGCTTGGGAAAGCTCAAGAGTCTGCATCACCAGAGCACAAACCAGTTTACAGAAAGTCATGTAATTTATGAGAGACGTGCTATTAGACACAAGTCTGGGAGTAATCTGTAGAGGCATTCTTGGTTTTAGTAGGAAGGTGATCATACACAGGAAGTGTTAAACGGGTGACAAGGCAGTCCTAACAAGTTTCTCATGTTCCCTTATCACATAGAACAGCTATTCTGAAGATGCAGTTCTTTCCACAAAAAGATATGCACACAAACAATCAAAGCCAACAATAACATTGAAAAGCAAGATTAGCTTGAATAGCCTGGTAATAGAATTTTATATCTCTGTCTAATTTTTACACGCCTTCACAGAATTAGCTTTCAGAAGCATTCAATTTTTAAGAAATGCTGATTTTCATAGTGGAAAAACTGGGTCAGATTGCTACAGCTATGACTTAACATGAAAAAACAGAGCCCTGAAAGTAAGCAGTGAAAATTAACTTGTAAATAAACTCTTAAAACCTCTTCAGCAAGAGTTTTTTTGGGAACCACCTACAAAGAGCCAACAGAATGATTATCACCTATCTTTTTATTCAAGTAAATATTAAGGAGATCAACATAAAAAAGGTATTTACTTCTCATACTCACTTCAGAAGCTCCAAAGTAATTGTTCCCCGAGGCTCCGCTTCTATACTCTTTCCCCAGAATTTTAGTTTGGGATAGATTGATCCATGAAAAATAAAGTCCTTATTGAGGCCTTCAGAATAAAATGCACTAATAGGTGGGTGGTGGCTGACTTGCTCAGATATAAACCTAAATCCTAAATCCTCCCTAGCAACAACAAAAGAGAGCATTACATAGTAAATATTTCTTTTAATGTTACAAGAGAAGAGTTACTCAATACTTTAAAAAATTTTGAAGCATTTTTCGATTAAGCTGAAAGTGAGACTTTCCCTTTCCTCGTCCCATGACACATTTACAATTAATGAAATGAAAGAATCTATACTCTGAACACTTGCTCTTCATACCCAAAATCAATCCACGTTCAAACACCTAAATGACTTTCCACGCAGAAAGGCATCAGAAGAAGTTTAACTGAAATAACTCACCCAAAGGGTTTCACTATTTTTATAACAGGAGAAGATCTGACTGAAAATTCTTTTCTCCACTGCAGACGTATCACCCACTTACTTAAGCAAGCTGGAAGTCCTTCAGACTAACAGACTAACTCTTCTATCTGACATGACCAGCAAAACACTATTTAAATGTATTCAATGTCAGGAAATGTCTTTGGGGAAGGACATGGACCAATTTTTCTCTGAATAATTCAAAGAATACTCTGCCTAAACCTAGAAATAAAATTATAGCTTTTACAACAACTTCTCAAAGATTTTGAGATAGTTTGGGGAAAAGAACTTTAGCTATACTCACAAATATATTTAGTAATTTTTATTTATTTCACTGAATAAAACAACAAACTAGTGTGAGAGTCTGCTAACTCAAGAACACAGATAGCCCCAGCTCCCAATTTAAATTGTTACCTGGTTAATTCATAGGTTTCTCCTAACAGCGGGTTAAACGGTTTGCCAGTTCTCTCCCACTGAGAAGCTACAGCAGAAACTGCAAAAGCAGCTACAGCCTAGAAGCAAATTAAGAACACATTGTTATGAGAATAGTATATTAAAACTCTTAAGTTTAACATATTATATTAATTGCATATTACAGTATTTCATTATTCTTCCAAAAAGAAAGTGTTATATATTGCTTAAGGCCAAAACATTTGTATGCCATAGGATAAGTGATACAGAAGTGGGAAAATAGTAGTTAATCTGATTTCCAAATGGAATTATTTTTTGTAGCAAATTTTGTCAAGTTACACTCTGCCCCATACTTCTACACCCACCTCTAAGAGGACAGCCTGTTTTTTTAAATCTACTCTTCCTCTATTTTGACTGTCCCCCACACTCAGCTCATTGGGAACAGTCTTGCTTTTCCAGGCAAGCATTACTTCTACCACAGATGAGATTTCTTGATTCATACCAGCAGGTACACATGACACTAAGAAGCTCCTCCAGGCTGGTAAGTAGGTCTATGTATTACACAAACACAGAATACAAGATATACATTCCAGTTTCACTTAAGTAAAGACAGAGCTATGAGCAATACCAGTATAACTTAATGTACATAGGCCTGGTTTCACCATATTCAGTTTCTCGTTGCAAGACCAGCCAGGTACCATATTCTACTCCCAACAACAAACAGTTCTGGGGAAGAAAATAGTGGTGAAGCTTGTCTCTGTCACAAGAATTTTTTACCCAGTAACTTAAAAATCACGGAACCACTCAAAAAATCAGTTTATGATGACTTACAGACAAGATTGCATCTTTACAACACATAAAACCACAAAAAGAGTCACAGTTAAAGCAGCGCTGAAAAGGGTTGAGGTCCCTGGGCATCATCAGTTGCGGCACTCTCCTGCACTAGACTTTTGGCTCAAGCCCTGTGCACAGCATCAGGTGTGAAAGTGTCACAAATATGATACAGCCACCACGAAACAAGAAACTTTTGTAGACAAACACGGGCATTCTTGTTGACAGCCCCAGAGAAAGAAATACACTCAAGTGAGAAATTGTCTTAAAATTCAATACTCTGGGAGAGAAAAACTTCTTCTGAACTAACCAGGAAGTGGTAGCTGTTACTTACCTGCATTCTTTCCAGGGGGTCTGCATGACTACAAGCCTTATTAATGAGGTATATATGTTCCATGTATTCTGTTATTCGTTGGAGGAAACTCAATGGCTCATTGAAGACAATAGGCATCGTAATCTTAGACAGCTCCTAGGTAACAAAAGGATAAATTAATTTCTTAGACACGACATTAAGTTAACAACTGACAACAACAAGAATTTTGAAAATGAGTTGTCAGTTCGTTATTTATAGCATTCTCCAAAAGACATCTGGCAAGCCTATAGCAGACCTCTAGCTGCTACAGCTGAAAGGGGCTAGAAGCCCAGTAGAACCCTACTAGCAATCAGAAAGAATAAACAACTTCAAAAATAAATCCAGCTAACCTAGTAAATTCAGGAAAAATGTTACCTTCTATTCTGTGGTCTACATGAAACAGAAGAGGTTAAAATTTCCATAGATAGCAACAATAATGTGCCAACCAGCTCATTACTGATATTTAAGTACCACGCAGTCCTTTGAAATCCTCACACACTATTTGCATAAAATCTAGCTATTTTACTGCAGTAACCACAAATTATTTTTTGAAAGGAACAGTTATATAAAGAATAGTATTTGAATTGCTCTAACAAATTTTACTGGCTTTATTTAAGCAACCTGTTATTTGCGTCAGGATGTTTCTCATTTCGAATGTGGATACAAGACAGACACGAAGCTCACACAGAGATTTCCAATTCCCCAGGTCTTTTACTATATCCAAGCAAATTTGGCACTTTAATCACAAAGTTGCACTCACGAGTGAGCAATAAAACATCATTTCAGTGCTTAAAATATAGTGACAAGGATAATGCCACCAGATGAAGTTAATGCAGCAATTTCCTCACATTGTCACAGGCAGTAAGGTTAAAAAAAATAATGTTACCCCTAACTGACTTAAACTGATTTGGTCCAAGCAAAGTATTCTAGTCGATAGGTCACTCACCCTAACCAAAGGAGTTTTGAGAGTACAGGTGTATCCCTTAGATGACAGAAGTTAAGCTAGCAGAAGGGCTCACTGACTTGTCTGTTGCATTCACAAAGGACTGTACTGGCAGACCTAGACTAGATATGAATGTAATGGCTTAATGCTTCTAAAAAGTGACTATGGCAGGAAGGCCCTCCAGTGTAAAACATCATTTTCATTCCTAATAAGAATGAAATAATCAAACATGTAACTGAATTCTTAAAGGATTAAAAGAAAACAGCAGTGATGGCCAGTAACAATGCAAGCATCGGGGTCCTTTAACAACATAAAGCAATGTAAAGGTTTGTGTCCCTGCATCCAAGAATAAATCTTGTGACCCAATTACATCATACCATTACTACCTGAAGCCTACACCGGGCTCCCTGAGAAATTTCCTGTCCCTTCCGTCAGATAAAAGCTATTTTTTTTTTGGCACAAGCTGCTTAAATTAGGGGGGCGGGGCAGGTGGCGAACACAACAAAAAACCCCAACCAAAACTGCCACACCAAAATAAAGCCCTAAATCACATTTTGCTAAGTAAAGAATAAAAAAAGCAGAGAAGAAAGCATTGTGCTAATCAAATCGTATTTGAATATATTTTTAATGGCCTTCATCTAGTTCTTATAGGACAGTATTAGAAATGCCAATCCACATGCTTCAACAGCTAAAGAAGGTAAGGAAATAGCACCACTCGTAAAGAACGTTGAGATTTAGAGCTGCAATTTAAGATGATGTTCCCTACAGAAAAATGCACCAGTTATTAATTATTCTGAGTCTTAAGGTTTAAGCAATAAAATCAACTAGTTAAAGTTAGGAGACCTAACATCAGCATGTTTCATCCAAGCTAACTTACCAGTCCAATGCATTTTTTTAATATGCTCCACACACTAAAATCACTTCTAGAAAACATCGGGGCAGGTAATGATGTCCTGTAATTGGAAGAAAACAACTGTCATTATCAGCCCCTTAAACAAGACACTTACACTCATAGGTATTGAAGTAATTTATGAAGGAAGCAAAGAATTAACCTAGAGTTGACATAGATGCAGACAAGTGAAATGTCTTTTCAGTTCCAGAAAATTAACCTTTTCCAATGAGAGCAGTAACACCCTAAAAGATAATAAGCCAGCATATACCCATTTCTCATTTACTATGTAGTACTATGTGTTTACCTGTGTCTCTTAATTCCATTTTCTTGAATCTCTGTCTCTCCGTTATGCTTTCCAGTCCTATTGCTTTGGTGTGGATCTAGATCAAGCATTTCTGCAACCTTATGATTTGCTTCTGAAAAGTCTCCTGAAGAATTGTCAGAATCAAAGCCTGTATAAAAACCATAAGGCAACAGTTTTCTTAGGAACCTTATTATGCCACAGAGTGCCACTCACACTGTGCAACTCTCACAGCACCAGTTATTTTATTTTAAAGGATATCAGAGTGAAAACCCTTTAAGTGACCTAATTTCCAAGAGTATTTAGAGCCAAGTATTGCAGTAGAATCAAGCATTCTCAACTAATTTTTCACGCTGCTGAATATAAAACCGATTTAGAATCTTAGAAGTTCTTCAGTAGCTTCTAAATGAGATTAGCTGTATTGTCTCTTCTTCTGCAGTGTGATTACTATGATTTTGTTCAGTTATGTAGTTTTCCTCAAAGAGCTTAAAAAATATAACTTAGCTTACTTATACTGCTAACAGGCAAGGAGCTGGGGCAGGGGGGCAGGTAGAAGAGGGATATTTTACAATCCAGTTGCAAACAACAAAACTACCAGAGCAACAGAAATGTAGGATATCTAACTTCTTTTTGCCATCCATGTATACAAACCATGTAACACTTCCCTAATGGTTACAGCAAGAACATGTGGACACCAAGATGAACTGAATCATTCCCTGAGCTCTACTAGAGACCCAAAGCATGACCTACAGTAGGTGGCTCCATTTCCTATAACCCAATTCCATCCACTTGTTTCCAGATAGCTACTGGAAACACCACTGTAACTAAATGCCAGCATCCCCAGTAACAACATGCTTTGAACAGCTTTAATCATAAAAAAAAGTTAAACTAACAGGAGTATACAGGAACATAAGTCTCTGTAATCAGGCAGCCCCAAGTACAAGCTGGACTAAACCAACAACCCAAGGTTTTAGTTGATTTTATTTTTTTTAAGTCATACTACCTCCCCTAATATGAATTTCAAACCAACCATGCCTAAGTCTACCTTACCCACTTGTATCTACAATGCTACTTCCATTCCTTCAGCTTTCATGCTTCCCATTATTCTCTTCTCATTCCCACAACTCTACATTTCACCGTTGCCATAGGGTAACAACAATTTATTTCTGCATGTGCCTTTAAAAAAGAAAATTTTAAAAGCATTTTATGCATATATACACACACACTTGGTCACTATCAACAGCAACAGGTGTCTTGTCAATGCTGCTACACAGACTGCAGAAATGAAACAATTGTTAACAAATAAGGACCAGTTGCAGCATCAATACAGATCACCCTAAAATGATGCATTAATACAATCCCCCCTTCACAACTGTCACAGTGTCACAACAGCAAGCACTGCTGATCGTTCAGTGTAATAAAGGAACATTTTTGTTGAAAATAATTCAAAAGAGCGTCAGGTCCTTTTGAGTGACACAAAGGTCAATTCTTCATCAAGAGCCACAAGACTACTTTAGTTTTCAGCTTCCAATTTAAGGGTCAGAATCCAAAAGCAACATGAAAGCATGCATATTTGCTGGTGTACAATTCTTGCCATAGTTGTAAGGAATACACTAACATCATTTTTTTATTCCTTTCAATCCAGCTATCACAACCTGGACAACCACTTGTCTATGTGTTGACAGTCACCATCACACTCAGCTACAGCCTATCCCAAAGTCCAGCTGTGGGCACAGAAAGATTCCAAAGTATTACAAAGCATGTAAGTACTCTAATGGAGTAATGAAATCAGTTTTGACAAAGATTATTTAAATTTTAAATAAAGTGTTGTGATCGTCTGTCATTAACTTTTTAAAAATAAAGAGTATCTATCACCAGTAGTACTTCAACTTTTCTTTTTGTTAACATCTCCAACAGGGTGCTTTTACTTTACTAGAGCAATTCATGCAAAGCATACACTCAGAAACAAAAAGCTGCATTTTTTTCAGGGATCAAGACCGTGACAACAACATTCAAAACTGCACAAGAAGCACCATCGATATGATCTTATTTGGTAAACAGCAGGTGTAATGGGTGACATCATGTATTAAACAGTCTCCTGCATTTTGATGTCACAAGCATGTAATTATACAGCAATAACCACACCTTAGCAGTCTTAGGACTTAATTGGAAAGTATGATAGTCATATATATATTTTCACATCATTAAAATGAAGACTACCCTTAATCACCTGTCTTACAAAACCAAAACAAAACACACAAAAAAAAACCAAAACACATGCCTATCTTCAGTCAACCCACAACAAAATATTTATAATTTTTAATTGGCATTTGTAACCGCGTATTAGCTTTTTTCGGAACCTGTTACAGTAGAAAGAAATTGAAAAGGCAAGAACTGTAGGGCATAGCAAAGTAACTTTTATTAGTTTGACTAAGTTGGAAAAAACAGATGAGCTTTCTGGTACATGTGCCCTCACTGAGAAAGCTGATCAAGCGCACACAACATAAGGAACTGCATCACACTTAACGGGCACTTCAATGACACAAACACACCTAAATGTAAAAGTAAAGCTTCATAATAGGAATAGTCAACTGGCTTATAGGAGGAACAGTTATGAAAAATGTTACTGGAATTACAGTCTTTACATTGTACTTGAAACCTTGAAAATCCTATCACATGTTCATTGTTTTTATCCACACTAGTCTTTCTGTTTCTCTACGATTCAGAATTGTTTTGCCCTGTTTCTGTACAGCACAACAGGAACTTAGATTCAGGTATATATGTTATTTATGGACAACAATATATGTCATTGGTAAGTAAATAAATGCCAATTCAAACAAGTGTCTTGCATACAAACAACAAAAATTAAATACCTGCTCCAGAAAAATAAGATATATAAGAAGTGTAAAGTCTGCTTTCTTAGAGTGCACTTCCACCTAGTTACTAAAAAAAAAACCAACGAAAAACAAACCACAAACACAAAACCAAAAAAACCCTACCCACTAGAGTACACAGATAATCACTATACTTTCAACCTTAAGTATCAGCTGGCTTGTCCACTACAAGCCCATTGATAAAGTTTTAAAAGTTGTTTCTCAAATAAGTTCTAAGTATTACAGTTCTGTGAAGCAGTATCTAGAGAATGTTCTTCACAGAGGAAGTACCGACCTGGAATAACAACAGTTTACTGAAATGATTTGTTGTAGTTTTTCTAAGTTTAAAAAAGCGCCTTTCTCCAGCTGCCATTAAAACCTTGAACTTACAAAAATGAGTACGTAAGTTTTACTTACAGGACAATTTTTATAGTGAAAAGCCACTGGGAGTGAGGATAAAAATGGGGTTTTGAAAGGGGGATAGGAGATCACACATAAAAATAAAACGTCAAAAATCAGCTTAATCAGAAGTCCCAGCTTATGTCTGTTAAGGGTGAATAAAGCTTTTAAAAAGTCTTAAATTTTCAAAGTCAAATACTTAAGTTGGGTGCCGACATTAATCTATTTCAAGATCTTAAAGAAAAGCGACTTGCCAGTGACTCTAGTTTTCTTAGCCTTCTTCTTCCACATCCTGCAAATGAAACAACTCCACTCAGACTATGCTATTAGCATCAACCTACAAGGCAGCAGAGGTGCACACTGTTCTATGAGTCATGTAGAACACACAAGGCCACCCCTTTCGTACAATCAGCAACTTCCTTAAATACTAATTAAGCCTCGTCAGTCAAGACAGAAAGGGAATAAAAATAGCATAGTACTGAGAACCTTCAGACCTAAAAAGGGCACAATGAATAGGGATAAATACGCTGGAAGTGTAGATAGCAAGTGAAGCAAGAGGTATTTTTTTCTTTGCCAGAAATTACCATTCTCCACTTTTCAAAACAAGGCTATCTTCACAACAGCAGCTGTACCGCACTGCTCCGACGGGAGGCAGGCTGGCCTTCCACCAGATCTGCAATACTTGAACAGTACGGCAGAATCCCCTGGTTCACTTTGATCCAGGCATTATGAAAATACATAAATTTGGCAGCAGATACCTCACTTCTTCCTCCCCAAGTGAAAGTAACAGTTTACAGTGAACAACAGCCAAATGATAGGAAGCACAAGAGGAAGAGCCTCACAAATACACCAGGCTGGATTAACCTCATGGACACTGACCAGATTTCCATGGAACTGCAGGTTAATAACTAAAAAGGCAAAACTACACCATTCATGTTTGTCAAAACCAAATTACCCTGGTAACTAGCCAAGCATTTCCCTGTTTGGTGGCAATCCTTTCACAAAACACATCAGTAAATAGATATCTGACAGAATTAATGAAGGATACAGTTCTGACAGAGCAGAACCTGATGGCGCACAGTCTTTAACAAGCCTGCGATTTGATTAGTAAATCCAAGGTGACACAGGCTAGAGGCAAGTGATCAAAGTTATACGCTCCTCATCTCACATAAAATTTCAAAGAATCTGAAATTCGTCAAAGGACAGATCACTTTACTTGATCCAATCTACTCCTGTATTTGAGAAAAAGTAGAGGCAGTGCTGTTGAGAATTAACTGAGACCACAGGTAACATTCCCAAGAGATTCCCAAGGGGAGTACTCATTCATGAAGTAAGGATGTCAAGTGTCCAACTAATCACCAATACTAATAACCTCTGAATGCAAAGAAACTTCTCTCCATGGAAACTCTTTACTGGTCACTAACTGGATTCATCACCTATGTAACACAGTCCATCCTGTACATTCACAAGTATAATCATCGTCCAGTCAGGGTCAAACCATCTGCCAGGAGGATGATTCCCAGCCACACAGCATGCAATTCCATCACATGAGCATGTCTTTTGGATATGGTGGGGAGTGTCAGGAGCAGGAAACTTCTCAGTCAAAGAGATGAAATCCACCACAACAAAAACCAGGGGTCTCCTTAGGATAGATTCATGTTCTAAGAGTGGATGTCATCAATTAGTAATTACGGAAAAGCTGTGGCTTCTTCAAGGAGTGAGCTCATAGTATCTTAAAGGATGCAGCATACTACTTGTGCTGCTGCTGAGACTGCTGCCAAATTCTAAAGCATAACTTCCCACAGAGTTCAAGTGCTCCACTAAGCCTGATTTGCTACTTACAGGACACAAACCACAGTACCCAATTACTAAAATCAGTGAAGTTGGGGGAACACATTGCAGCTCCCTCTGGGGAAACAGGGCCCAGGACTCTGGGGCACAAGAAGAGAAGAGTATGGTGTACACACTGTTTTCATCTCAACATGGAGTTAAGACAAGGCTGAAAATGTGATTATTCCTGGCAGCCACGTCCCAATCCTACACTTAGAGCAGAACAAGCACATGTCTAGAAGCGGCTTCTGCCCATCTATTGATCTCACCTAAAAGAAGGAGAGTATCCTTCAGATTAACAGACTGATGAGTCTGCCAAAGGCATTTCATTTTTTTATGAAAATTTGGAATCTCAAATCCTGAAGTTTTCACTGGAACCTGAAAGCTCACCTTGGCTCAGAAAGGACCTAAATTCTATACTTGATCTCCTGACTATACAGGGTCTACACCTACCATGCTCAGACCATCTGAAAACTAAGACAGGCAGGCACAATCAGCACTCATTAGAACCTAAAAAGTACAGCAAACCACTGTCTGAAGTATGCACAGTCCATGGTGCTAACAGAAGCAAAGAGTTGCTGCAGGCACCAGCAGCTGATGAACATGAATGCAGAAAGACCTATTTACAGTTTTCTTAGCATCACATTTATGTATGACTTGGACAAGACACAGCTACAAAGAACTTGGTCTAGACTTCACTAGGCTTGTGCAAGTAATCCATCAAACTGTCGGCATCTTCTAAAGCATCTAGCTGGAGAAACCTGTCTGTAAAGACAGTCCTGAGGGAGAAAGAATCTGATATAAACTATTCCAAACTTGGCACTCCTCTTAAACCAAGTACCTGTGGGGCATGCTCCAGGGCAACATATATAAGGGAAAAAAGCTCAGCCTCCTTTAGCTCCTGGAGTGGCTGCTGCAGACCAAACGCCTTCCATCAAAGAGGGCTGTGCTGAGAGCCTATAAAGACACCAGCTCTTCTTTTGCTTAGAAACTTCTCTCCCACCATCATATTCTTCCCTGTGGAAGAATAAATTAGGACGGGACAAGGAGTGCTCACAAAACTGATGCACAATGTCCCACTTCTGAGCAGAGCCAGCCAAGACTGTAAGGTACAGGAACACCTCATGCACAACAGCTCAACAGTCATTACCACCTTGAGCATTTGCAGGGAGAATCAACCTTCTGAGGTTGAGGGAAGGGGAAAAAGAAGAGGAAAGAAGACAAAATCAGTGTTCAAACACAGATGACTCAAACACAGAGGGCTGTGTATTTCTGCAGCAAGACAAAGGAATCCATTGACATCAAAGCTGTATAACACAGATCTCAGAGGCATGTTTCTGTTCACCTTTTTAAGCGGGAAAAAGTATCGAGTTCATTTATGGCCACGGTCCCAAGCTCTTGGAATTGAAAGATTACTAAAGACATACAGGAACAATCCATTGTGTTTTCAACATTTTTATGGTACAACAATTTTATTTTACAGCTGAATTTGGAGAACTACCCCCTATTACTCCTAGCTAGCAAGAATGCAACCCAAATTTCCTTCTCTTCAATGTGACGTAATTGTGACAAGTCCTATACAGCCTGTGTCAGTCACATTGCTTCACCCAATCCCCTCTGTTCACTCCTCATATGAATTTCCAACCAACCATGCCTAAGTCTACCTTACCCACTTGTATCTACTATGCTACTTCCGTTCCTTCAGCTTTCATGCTTCCCATTATTCTGTTTTCATTCCCACAACTCTACATTAAGCACTCTACACTCAATATTGCCAGCATTTCTCATTTCACCTCTATTACAGGATTTCTGAGGAGATACATAAGTGGAAGACTTTAAAATTGTTTGAGATCTTTGAAAGGATTTCTTTTTTTTTTATTAATATACTTCAAGCATTTTATTTCACCATGAAAACCATGTAAGGCTCTTATAAATAACCATTCACCCTTATCAGTTCAAAGAAAAGTACTATTTAATACACTGCTCAAGTGTGAAGTGATTAATGTTTGCTTTTCTAGAAACAACACTGGATTGCAAAGCCTTTTGGCTCCCTATCTTGAAAGCATACTTTTACAGTAATTTGTTTCTGACTAGAAAAACATTTTCTACTTCAATTCTTTAGGATAAGTTTTCCATTAAAATAAATGAATAAAATGACAATAAAAACCTACGGAATATATTTCACCTTTCAAAGGGTCTTAAAAGCATCATTTCTCAAGCTGCTATTAAAAATTACCTGCTTTTTATAGAAAATGAAAGCAAGACTTGGCCACTAAAGGACCGTTATAGTGATAAAATTATAGCCAGCATTAAGCTTTAACACAAAACCCCTCATTTCCAAGTCTGAACCTGAATTATTATTCTCCCTTTCTTCTTTTCAGAAGATAGCACTGCAAGTTTTATGGACAGAAGTTTACTTTTTATTTATTTATTTATTAACAGCAATATATTACTAGCCCCTCACCACACACACAATGCAGTTTTAGATTTTTCTTTTTCTTGGCACTGTGCCCGTCACTCACCCGTAACGGCATCATAAAACTCTTCTTCACTATTCATCCTTCAGTGTGAAGTCTCTGTACAGCCAATCCAGCTTCCTCTAATGCATTGTTGAACTTGATTTAGAGATTAAATATGTGTGCTGTCGAAGTCTTCTTTTGCAAATATCCAGCTGCTTTAGATGATCTATTTGACAAGACAAGGAAACAAAATTAGCAACTTCCACATTTCTTTTGTGCACAAACATGCACACTTGACAAATACTAACTTTCCTATTTCTTCCCATGGTAAAAGATGGATTTTTTTCATTCATAAGTAAACAGCTTGCTTTGATATCAAAGTCATTCTGAAGATGAATACTACCTATCACAACAGCAGCTGATGTACTATGCCACACCTCTATATATAAATAGATCATACAGATTACTGTAAAATGTATCTTATTTTACTGCAAGTTAAATGTCAGGCAAGTACAGCTAGAACAAGCAGAGAACTGAAGGAAGAAAAAGACAGCTGGCAAAACAAAAATTCTCCTCTTCGGCAAGAAGATAAGCTTTAACGCATCCTTAACCAAGAAAGCTGGGACCAGAAAGAGAACCTCAGGATCTTACTGTTGCATAAAAATTTTGGGCCTCACCGTACATCATGCAATCAGTATCTAGGGACTGTTAGAGAAGTTTTGTCAGGCTACTGCTATGAACTCTCGAAGTGACAACTGGAGATTTTTCCCTCTAGAGGGAGTATGTAAAGAAACAACAGACTTTTTTCTCAGTAAAACCAAGCACGCTGCAAATAACTTACAGATTTATGAAGCATTCCAGTTCTACTTTATGGATAGACTAAATTAGATTTTTTCCAGATGGTTGGCAATGGTGTAACGTAAACATTTTTACTTCACCCAGATTTAGTCTAAGGAGAATAATGAGAAAATTTAGTTTCCACTCTTACAAATGTTTGTCAGGTACCAATGATGAACCAAGTACACAATAATAAATGACAGAATGGCAATGCTATCAATATCTCCTCCAAAACAACCTCAATCTGTCAGTCTCAATTTTTTATGATCCTTGAAGATACTGCTGCTTTTGTGAGAGTAGTTTTTCCAGAGTAATTATAACTTGCACAATTCCATCCCAATTAAGAGAAACAAAGCCAGAAGCGCACTCTAGCCCTTGTAGAAGAGCTTGCCATGTTTGAAGCCAATTCCTTCTTCCTCTCTGCAAGAAATCAAACTGCACAACTCCTGTGTTTCAAGTCTTTTTACCTCACTTCCCAGAACAAAAGCTATTTGGATGTGTCACACACATACGGTCCTTCCAATTCTCCATTCAGAAGAAGGAGCTAAAATAGCCTATTTTGGAACTCAGATATCTAAGTTAATGAATGTAGCATTTGCCTTGAAGTGTTATGTCTGTCTTGACCAGGTATTTCAGTTTGCCACTTTTCCCTTAGGAACTCCCTATTTCCTTGCCACTATGGGATTTTATATCAATCTCTGCATCATGGTGATTATCTGAGCTTCCACATAATCTTTAGCAATTTCTTATTTACAAGTCCTCACCTCCACAAAGCGAAAACTTTATTAACTGCTTCTCTTGGCTGTTACCACAGTGCTGTTGCAATTGCTCTCAGCTGATGATAGTTTCCTTCCCTTTTTCTTGTGCCATTCTCCTGTCAGAGACCTTTAAACCTTCTTCAACTTTCCTGCTCATCAGAAAAAAAGTTTCTCACTTACTTTTGTCAAAGTGCTGCATTCTCCTAGGCAAGGATGCAACAGCTCAAAACGTTAACAAGTCAGATACATTAAAACTTCCAGCGTAAGGCTAGCAGCAACTGCTCTGCTTGTGGAAGGGAAAGGAGCAGCAGCTTCACTTCAAAAAGATACAGGCAGCTCAGGCCACTAGCAACCATGCTGCCTCAGAAACAAAGAAAAGGATAAATCCTCTTAACTAGCAATTGGTTCAAGAGTAGCAGCTAGCTCAGATTTCTGGGTGAACTAAACAGCAGCATTGATAACATTGCTCTAAATCCGTACTGTAAGTAGAAGTCAGCGTACCTATCCCTGTGTTACCTTGCCTAGCGGAAGCCAGTCCTTGACTCAAAAAAAAAAAAAAAAAAAAATTGCTTGTTCATACCAAAGCTGCTGTCAGTCAGTTTCTCCAAACTTTCTAGCCCCACCAGCATTATAACTGGAACTATCTCTTCCAAGTCTTCCATGTTATATCTTTGTGGAAAATCTGTCCTTGAGGATACAACTGTGTAAACTTTTCAACAGGGGCAGAAAGAGGGAATCCAAAGAAAATTACTACTACACAAAACAGGACATCAACACCTCAGGACAACTGTTCACTCCAGAAGCCATTATCACCAGGCTGGAATGACTCCACTAGTTTCCAAAAAAAAGAAGTTACATTAGAGGGCTTCTTTAACTCTCCAAGGTACATTTAAGGTTTCAATTGCCTGAAAGTACTGCACCTTTCTACCAAAGAGCAGCCAATGTTTCCAGAAGAAAACTTGTTTATGCACAAGGTACAGCCCTCTCATGACCAGCAATACAATTCCCTCGTTTTTTCCATGTTTTCTTCATCTTCCCTTTGTATGTTTGCTCTCTATTTTTTTCCCCTTGCAGAGGACTATCCTATTGTTGCATACATCTCATGGGGTTGGATTCTGTTCTGAAACAGCCTTACGTCTAACTGCAGCACAGAAAAAGGAGGAAAGAAAAAGAGCTAGTTCAAAACCCACTCCCATCCACTTCAAATGCAAAGAGCACACTCCTGTCCAAGCACAGCCACGTCACATAGGAGCTTGCAAGTTCCAGAGACGTTTTGTAACAGCAGCTCCAGTACACTATAGACTTGTATAGAAGGCACTAAGAAATAAAAACTATGACTAAAAAACCGGTCAGTTATCATTAAGAGCCTTAAATAAGGTCATACAGATGAATGCCAGTTTCTCCTCTCCCCGCTCCTGCACAATAATAATTGCATTGCAAAAGAACTTGTGAAGTGGAACTACATCGCACAGCATGCAGTTTCACTACAAAGACAATGAAGCTTTGCTATAAAAAACCCTCACCAAGTACAAATGAAGTAACTAGAATCAAAGACTTGCGTTAACTGGAAGGAAGTTACGCTGCATTCTCCTGATACACACCTCACACCACACCTTAAGCTCGTTGTTATTTGAAGATGAAAGTTCAGTCACATCCCTGTAAGTTATATACAAGCTTTGTAACTATTAACCTAAAACCCAAAATATTCACAGAAGTCACTTTAAATAATAGTTGCAAATTCTCTTAAAGTGCTAGGAGCACTTTTAAAAGAATAAAATGATACATTCTGCATCAGTTACACTAGGAATAACTTAACCCTCCTAACACTTCTTTTACATTCAGTTATTTTATTCAGCAGAGATTAAACTGAATTTGCACGTAGCTGAACACACAATGATAATGGCATTTAGCTTTCATGAGCCATAAAGGTAGGATTAAGTCCTTTTATTAAAAGCAACAGCAAAAAATTCCTTTCAACTAGGGTGAAATGCCAGAAGACAAAAACATCCTGTTTGCTTCATATTCAGCATTTGTAGTCTGTATTTTTCTGCTCCATGTCTGTGATGTACCCAGAAGAATTCACTCACACCCTAGCAATTGTAGTTAACAGCTTTTATCAAAATTGCCATTCAAGGAAGGGTGCAATGCTCCTGCAGGAGACAGACCTTCGGGAGCTTACAACCAAGTGCCATCCTGGTAAAATCTTTCATAAAGCATAAGCATTGTATCATGTTCACATCTTTTAGTCCTAGAGCGCAGAAGAAATAAAAAGTATATTTACGTATTTTCTTACGGACATACTAATCATTAGGAATGTAATAAAAAAAATTTCCATACAGGACTTCACTCTTTGTTGTAGAGAACACTATTTCAGCAATTAGGGTTTGCTGGTTCACAGATTAAAATGATGTTGGGGGCTTCAATTTAACAGCCAGTGCTAATGGGCTGGGCCTGAATAGTCAAGGCATGGACACCCAGAAAAGTGCTTTTGCCTGGGGACTGCAGCCCAGCTGCATTGCCACACTGATGACCAAAGAAAGACTGTGTATAAATCATTTCATAAATAAAGGGAAAAGCTGCAAGTACAGGCATCTTAAGGAAATTCGTAATTTAATAATGACAACACACGCCTGACCACAAGCAGCCCATATTTTGTGGTTTACAAGATAAGCAACAAAGCTCATCTATTTCCTCATATTTTAAAGCTATAGGTTGGTATACACTAATTTGATTTATTATGAATTAGTGTGCATGAATAAAAACTGCCACATTTATTTTTATTTTTGTAACATTCATTTCCCTACAGGAGAGATGCTATTTTTGAAGCTCAAACTGAAAGACAACAGACAAAAACATTCAAAAAAAGGATAATACCCTCACAACAGTACAACTGCATAACTGGTTGGTAAATCTGTACTGCAGGCTGTATTATCTTATATTTTGCTCTGAGAAATTCTCTGTAGTATGTTGTTCACAATATTTACAACATGAAATATTTACAACATGATTTTACTGTTTGAAATTACATTTCAAGTGAGTGCCAAAGCAATTAACAGAAAACAACAAAGCTTAACAAAATTTCTTGAAGCAAATCTTGAAAAAGTTATTTGGGCAGAACCTACTTTTTCTGGTCATTTTGCTTACTTGCATGCCAATGCCTACAATATACAAAACCAGACTAGCAAAAGTTAAGCTAAACATAGCATGTGAAGTCAAAAACTTGCAAAAGCTTCTGATATCTTCTAATGAAAAGAGTACCATTTTGGTTCCTCTGAAATAAGCTTTGCATCTTGATTATGTTGTAAACCCATCCACAAACAGGTTAAACAAGGTATCATGCTGTCCAACAACACAATTTAGAAATGCAGACACTAAAGCTGAACTAAAAATGCCATGTTTGTCCCAAGTAAGACTGTTTTGTCCTTTTGTTATTTAAAGGTCTCATCAGTGCTGCACAACTAGTCAAAAGCAGGTTACTCATTAAAACTCCTTTAAATTCTCACAATTTATCAGAAAAGGTTCACACATTCCTATATGACTGACAACCACGGACAGGCCTTTTCTTAAAGGACATGAAGGTGTTTTGCAAAGGCAAAAGATGAAACAAAGCACGCAGTTGCAATAAATACTGCGGAAACGCAAGAAAATACCTGCACGAAGTCTATAGCACACCTCGAAATAGGTTCTACAGAGAGGAGGGAATTACTAAGACTGACATACCGCTTCCAGAAGCACCTCTGTCACAGGCAGAACAAACAGAATGGGCTGTTCCTAAACATGCACGGCACACCAACGATCACAAGGCATACTAAGACCTATTCCGAGAGGCTCGCTCCCAGGAGAAAACATGCCTCTCTCAGTGATCTTTACAGCCTTGATGCAGAGGATGTAACTATTCATACCACCTACACTACAGCGACAGCTAAGGTCCCATGACAAAGGAAGAACAAAGTCGTACCGTAGCTGTCAATCAGCTGGTTATGAATAATGTCAAAGTGTTCCGTCAAGTACTGCGTCGAACCTGTAACTCAACAGTGACACGTACCAGGTGATCTGGCTTCCGATAGCACGCTTTGCTTTCAAAAGCTTAACTCTGTGCAAATCAGAGGGTCCCATACAAGCTCAAAGCAGTGGAAGATACAGGGAATGCTTCCACCCATACAGTATCAGTAAGATCTGTCCCAGACTTTGCACAGTTCCCACCTATTTTAAGCCATTTCCTCCCACTTGAATTTATTTTTAAAACCAGGGCAACAAACGTGCAAGACTTTGCAAATCACTTTATGAAGTATCTAATTTGCTCAATGCATTCCGTGACACGCATGTGAGCACCTGTATGAGAAGAGATGCATGCACTCCTTGTAAAGAGAGGTTCCACCTTCATAGTTTCTCTCTGAAACCAAAGGTGTGGAGATCCACCACCTGCTGCGTGGTCAAAGGCTGCTTTCTGGCACCTGTTCTCCACACCTATATGCCAGATGAAGCTGTGGAGATGACCTGTAATGGTTATCGATAACATTTCACTCGCTTACAGCTCTATCAAGTACGGAAAGTTGAAATTTCCTATGTCATTTATCTGGATAGATTAGTAATCCCTCAAATTTGTCACCACGTATGCTTGCTCCTTCTCAAATTCCATTCCTCAACACAAGAAAAATACCAGCTTATGTCTGTGTCACTAAGATCCTGGATCCTCAGAACTTCTGTACCAATTAAAGAACCCCAAATGCTAGTATCTCTTCAAAACAACCTTTAAGAGTTTAACCATGCAAGTACTATGACTTAAGTTTATTCAACATAACTAGTTACTCCATACTAACTTGTTCTTCTGTTAACCCTCCACAAAGAGCCAGCTGGTTAACCAAAAGTTGCTCCTCCTTGAAGAAACATTTACATTTCTATAGAAAGGTAAGCATTTACAGCTAGAGTAGCTAATTTGACTGGAATGCAGTTCAGCAAGATCAGGTTTGAAGTCTGTCTGGCGGACTACAGCTGCAGTGTCTTATTCTTCCAGACCTGAAACATCATGCAGCAATTCTGGAAAGCCACTGCTTCGTGACACCATCCTTCTACCTTTACAAATCCTGTTTTTTTCGCTCTGAAAGCACATGTTCTAGCTCTATGAGACATATATAAAATACTAGGTCATGTTCATTATACAGACATTGAATCCACTTGTGAGATCAAGGAGCATTTAAGTAAAACCAAGCATGGAAACAGTAAGCAGTCATGAAAATAAACACAAAGGTTCACCAGCATGAGCAGGTAGGGTGTTAGAAGTTCAATACGCTGGAATTAGAGTGCCACCAAAGAATTAACGAACTAGCACATTCATCAGCTTTTTCACATGCCTAACAAGGTTTTGTTGGATGTGCACTTTCCACAGCAAATTTTAAAACAAATTAAGTTTATTAACTTGAAAAGAGAATACTTGCAAGCAAGCAAGGAAAAAGAGAAAAAAAAGTCACTTGAGGCCTTCCTCACCGGGGGAAAAAAAAAAGAAAAAAAAAAGAAAACTCTCTGTCAAATCTCACATGATAAAAATACTGCACAAGTATTGCCAGGAGGAGGAAGAGAAGGAATAAATCCCACAAACTCTGAAAAGACACTCAGTTTTCAGGTTTTTGCTTTTCCTTAATGAGTCAAAAGGGCACAAGCTCAATTTAACTGAAATACTATTGATAGAATTTAAAACTAGCGCAATACAAGGGAAAACTCATTCTATGCTCTGCTTAATCCCCCTAACAGCGTATGTTAATAAAGAGCAACATTTCATTAGTTTGATGTCCTGGGTTCAGGATGCACCTTCTGTCCAGAAAGAGACTCCAAAAGAGTCAGTGGAAGATCAAATATACACACCCTTCATATTACCACTAAAAATAATAAGTAAGTTAAAAAAAGAACAGAAACCTCAACAGTCTACAGCATGACTGGTGGAATAAGAGCCAATCCCATCTTTTCTTGAGCTGCCAGCTGAAATAAAACATAGGTGTAGTACTTCAAGGGGCAAAAATAAATAGCTTGAACTACAAGATAAATATTAATGTGGGTTTGCTTCATACACATCTCCTGAAAGCATAAAACTGCAGTGTTTCATCTCTAAATAAAAGCTTCAGCAAGGATGCATCTTAATTGAGTCATGAAATTAGGTTACCAACAACACTGGATCTAAAATGTCTACAAAAATTAGCCAAGAAGGCAATTTAATTGGCAATTTAGAAACCTGCTATAATTATTATGCACTTAAAATCTCTTCAACAGCTACACAGATGGCAGAATCCATAAGATTTTATTTACCAAGTTAGATTTGTTTCTTACTCGAAAGTTTGAATGTAATAGCATCTTCCACCAAGATGTCTTGGCAAAAGGAAACTCACTCTGATCCACAGTAACAGAAGGGCAACTTCCCTCTCAAGTCTCAAAGTACAGCAAGGTTGAGTGAAGAGGATCAGCTGGAGGGCTGGCCCACTGTCACTTTTCCACCTCTTTGAAGACTGCAGCTACCCCTATTATAGGCCTTGCTGTAGCTGGGAGTTATTAAATGCCCTGGGGACAGCTGAGTACCTGTACTGGGTCCTGCTGGGATGGACTTAATTTCCTTTCCAGCTGCCTGTATGGTGCTGTGCTTTGGATTGGTGACCAAAGCAGTGTTAGTAACACACACCCATGTTTTATTGCTGAAAAGTGCTTACACAGCATCACGGCTTTCTCCCTTTCTCACTCTGCCGCCACAGCGAGTAGGCCTGGGGTGGGAAGCAACACAGTCGGGACCACTGACCCTAGCTGAAAGAAGGGATATTCCCTATTATATACATCACATGCAACAATAAAACTGGAGGGGAGTTTTGGAGGGGTTGCTGTTGCTCAGGGACTGGCTGGACACGGGTCAGCTGATAGCGAGTAATTGCTTTTGCATCTCTTGTTTTTCTTTATTTCTATTTGGCTTTTTTCACCTGCCTTTACTCGTTGAACTGTCTTTGTCTCTACCTCCAAGTTTTCCTGCTTTCACCCTTACGATTCTTTCCCACATCCCACGAACAGGGGAAGTTGCGTGGGGCTCAGCTGCCTGCTGGGGTCAACCCACAACAGAACCAAGGCAGCAAAGCATCCTAAGCTGATAGTTTAGCTGAACTTCTTTTTAAAGTACTTGAAACAATGGTGGCAGCAAACTGAACATCTGAAAGTTTAGCTTTGAACGCATGAGCCAAACAGATTTATGGCAGAAAAAAATCACATTCTGTTCTCTCAGAAATACAGATTTTTGGTGATACTTCACAGGAATTAGAGCCAGCTGAAACGCTAGAAGTCTGGTTTGCAACTGAATTCACGCTACACAGTTTGTTTCTGCATCAGAACAAGCCACAATAATTGTCCCACACACTAAGTATTGCCCCCAGAACAACACTACAGTGCTGCTATCAGAACTATTATTTATTGAAGATAAAAATTGTAAAGATGAAACTGGACAGAAAATACCTTCACAGCATAGTGCTCAATTACCTATGGAACTGATGGCTATCCCTAGTTTCACTTCAGCCAAAAATTCTGTCCTACAGCCAAGGATACTAGCTCGCAGAACTTCTACCAAACCTAACAAACAAAAAGACCAAGGAAACTTGATTTCAGCAGATTATTATTTTCTGATGCAAAACACTTCACTGAAATTACCACACAATTCTGTAAATGTTCTCTTTTTTTAACAATACATCAATATTTGAGACATTTTTCCACTTGAGAGCATCTGGTACAGCATTCTTTGGACTTTGTAGCCTTCCCTTGAAAACTATTTGATTGCCCACAACTGTGAAAGATCACAAAATTCTGTTTTACATGCCTTCTCTACCCATGATGCATAATGCTAGGTTTGATCACAACTGATAAACCAGCTCATTTCTAGGCACAGTGTTAAAAAAAAAAAGTAACTCAATACTGTATTGTAAGACTAGTTACTCTTAGTCGTTTCCTGAGGATTTGTTTTATCTTATTTGTGAGAGTCGAAGTGGGAAGTAATCAATAACTCCAAGAACAGTGGCTCTGGACACAAGTGTCAGTAGATATATAATTAATCATCTATGAACACTTATCTTTAAACCAAAACTTACTTTGAAGGTAAAATTAAGTATGCTTGAATATTTCTCATCATAATGTAGCCACCCTTACAAACTGATCAAGTAAGTTTACACATGTGGAGACAAATAAAGCACATCACACCCCTGGAGAAAACCCCTAGAACAGTAAAAATAGTTACAGGTTTAAGTTTATAGATTTTCCTACTCAAAGGCACTTTTTAAGTTTTGTCTCTGTGGACCATTCTCTCTAGGCAGGTGTAGTTTTAATTTATTCTGTACAAGGTTATCCTAGAAATCACTTTAATGGAGACTCTTAAACAACGATGATAGCAATCATATTGCAAATAAAGCAGGAGGACAACAGCTGACTAACCTAGTGCAAAGCCCTGCAGCATAAGAAACGGTATTTTTATGCCTACCAACAATTCCTGATGCACTTGAATTCTTCAGCATGAGCTCATGCACACAGCTAGCAGGCTACTTCTTAAAGAGTTTTGAGGTCATACCATAAATTTGCAAAAGCTTTAGAAAGTCAGAGTTTCTGCTATGGTTGAATTTCCTTTAAAGCTACATTTGTAGCTTTATCCATATATCATGGATTCCAGTATAAGGGTGTTACTGCGTTTGCTGTTGTGAGGAAATTTTGGGGGAAAAAAATAAAGGAAAAAACCCAAAAAAAACATTGACTTCTCAAGACAGGCCAAATACCTCCATTTAGAGTTCAGTTTTAATAAAGAATCCACCTATCTATCTGCTCAGTAACATTAACCCACTTGGATAATAAAATAGTTGCACAGCACTTCGAACTACGTTTAAGACAAAATAAGACCATGTAAATAAAGTTATTTGCATGTCTGAGGACAGATAGCATTTTTGTTTCACTATTAAACAACCCTTCAACAGTTTCACTGATCTGTGCAAAACCTAGAGAGAACACCTGCACGGGACAGTTGTTCTGTTCTTCTAACAAAGTTCTCACTTCGTTCAGTAAACAAACATGCTGCTAAATGGACCATTCTAAATGGGCAAGTGAGCTAACTTCATTGTAGCCTTAGCACATACAAGTTTTTATAATTGAGTTACTAAAAGGATTCTCGTTCTCACTTGATTGCACTGACACGTTACAGGGAAGAGAGGCTACATTGGCCTCTGCCACCTCACTGGCCAGAGCTGGTTTGGCCGAGAGTGATGTGAACCACAGACACCTCAGAATTCAAACACTTACCACCTTCAAACTTTCCACATCATCATTACTTTGAACTATCACTAGAATCAAACTCCAATGAAATATATTAATGGATTCTTTTGGAAGCCCTAAAAAAAAGCCACAAAAAAACTCCAGAGAGTAAAAATAATGCTAGCAAAAATATAATGAAGTTACCATTCAGAAAAACACGTTTCCTGACAAGTACCATAAGCGTGCACACTGCCTTGTAATACGCCAGAGGTTCACAGCATCCCAACAGCCACAAGCCTCATCTCATCTAGAACTGAACAGCAAAGGAACTGAACTCAAACAGGAATGTCACAGATCAAGGTTTCCATTCAGTCTAACACCAAGCACAGATATTACGTGTCCAGTAGAGCAATATACAGTTTAAGGTTTGGACCATAAAACCACAAGGGCCAAGATTAAAGGGTCCAGACATTATTTCTTCAGCTGCAGGGACAATTCACCTTTTGTGCACCCTCCCACCAGATTTATAAACAACCACAGGAAGACAACCCTGTCCAGCCTCCTGCACTTTCTGAATGGAGGGCTGCTGTAATTTACTAAAAATCTGTCTCATTAAATTATGTGCATAATAAAATATACTGAAGTAATCTAAAGGATCTGTCTAGACCAGCAAATGAATTTCCAGTTGTGTGTTAAAAAAAGATAAATAAAATCAAGTTTAAGTAACCTTAGTCTATTCTTGTAACTTACTGATCCTGAAAATTAAGACATTATCTTTGTGCACTGAATGAACAATAAATTTTTGAAGAGTATAACTGAAAGTAATGGTAAGCCACATTTGACACATTCTAATTGCTTACTGTTCTCATGCAACATGCTATTATAAGCCTTTAAGAATACAAAGTAAATAATTACATCATCATACATTCTTCTGCATAGTAATTATCAAGAATTCAAGGACTGAGATAATGTATTCTTTAATTCCAAGTTCTGTAGTGGTCTACTCTATAAAACAACAAAAACCATAAAATAATCGATATAAACGCATAACCTGTATTTTTTTTGCAACAGGAAACATCAAAGTCCTGTATCTTCCAAAGTGGCAGAACTTGTTCATTGCTCTCACTTTCCAATTTATTCTGCTAAGTGAAGATGCCCCTGTGATCAGTTACATATTCAAACTCAGCAAAAACATTCAAGATGTTAAGCTTTCCATATTTAACACATATTTTTTTGCACTTCTGATTTTGTGCTTTTCTTCCAAAAAATGTAAGAGAACCAAACATTGCAGTTATTTCACAGAGAACAGACTAAACACATATTAACATGAAATACAGACATTTCTTGCATCTTCGTGACTCAGGTGACAAAACTGATGCTGAGTGAAAGACTAGAAAATGCCAACTTCTAAACAGAAGTTCTAGTTATCAAGTAGCATGATGTAACATTGCATTGTTCAAGGACAAGTTACTTCAAATACTGAAGTGAACGAATTATCTGCTCAAAAATTCAGCATACCTGCATGCGAAACTTGCTTTCAAATAACAGCAACAACAACAAAAAAGAATCATCTGACTGGCACTACAAACAGTGATTTAAAAATATAGCCTTATCAAAGCAAAAAAGCCTGATTGGTATGTTTTCCAGCCAACACTAAAATAACAGAAAGCTGAGCTTTCCACCTTTGTTCTAGGTCAGCATGTGTGAAGTTTACACAGTAGAATTCACAAGAAGAAAGACTGAAAGAAATACCAGTTTCAATCACAAGTCCGGTCAGCTTAAGCTAGCATGGATCATAGAAAGCAGTAAGAGTATTAAAATGCATTTAAAGAAACCATCCAACAGTGAAAATCACCCTCCATGATCAGTCACCAAATCACGAACATTTGCATAGATGTTAGCAAACAACCAACTACCTGCACCACACTGTTCAGTATTGCATCACCTGAAACCTTTAACTGATCTAGTCTTCAACTACTTGCAGGCACAGAGTTTGTTGCCTAATCATCATTTTCTATCTTGAACTTTTGTCTTCTGTTTATAAGATTATATTGGTGTGGCTGAAAAGCTAGTTTTGGAGGAAAATGGCATATTTATTCCTGGACAGCAGATGTCTCAGTGTTTCCTTTCAAGCACTCCCTGAAGTTACAAGTTCTTTACGAGGTGCTGTTGGTTCAGGAAAGCAGCATTAACATCGCTCCTGATCTTATCCTAGATTGCCCTCAACTTTCTGTCACGTGGTCAAACATTTGTATGACTTGACAACTATTTTAAGAAAAGCCATGTTTACAGTAACTGAAAACCCAGGGGGTTACTTAGGGGAAAATCAACGCTCAGAATATCATGCTTCCATGCTAGTTTAGCCAGTTCTCCTACTTCCATCCCACGGCGCAGTGCTTTATGCTTGGAAGTTACCCAAGTCACTGCTTCCAGAAATTGCCCTGAGGTTTCTGAAGTCCCAGAGCACAGTAGTATAAAGTTTGTTAAGATGACATATATGTGGTTGTCCCCAAATGTTAACATGAATGTGAAGTTACAGAACTTTGGAACGTTAAGTTGGAATGGAACCGATTTATTTCTTCTTGCACACATAAGCTTTAAAAAACTATGTTTTTTATATGAGAACACTATGAGAAGAGTAGTACAGTACGGCTAATCTACACTACAGATCCGATGTCTCCTTTTTACTCTTCCTTTTTGAAATCTTAAATGAAGGCTATATATTTTGAGAACATTCACAGTAAATGAAAGCAATATCTGCTTGCATTCAACATGCTTTGGCAGATACTTCTGAGAGGAAACACAAGGCTATGGCAGACATAAAAAACAGACGGCAATTTTGAACCCACATCTGAAATTCTGGCCTGCAAGTGCTGCAGCGTAAAAACCACTTCCAAAAGGAGCCCTGAATCCAAACACACAGATAGCACAGACATAACTAATATCCAAATTAAAAAAATGGCAACATAATTTATACCTTTGTTACCATGCAGAAGTTCTGGTGGCATGTTATTTAAAAAAAAGCCTTTTTTCCTGCTATTTTTCCCATCGTGCTTGTCTCCCTTTCAGGAGCTCTGTAAGAGAAACATTGAGTAGGTAACTGAAGAATAAATAATAATAGCAAAAAAAAGCCAAACTCAAATAAATCCTAACTGCTCACTGCGCCTCAGCTGTGGCCTAAGGGCCCCTGGAGGCTCCCGCATCGCGCCGGAGCTGAGCTCAACACCTTCATCTCGGGAAGCGGGTGTCAGCAGAGCCCCTTGCTGAAGCACCCAGCTCCCAAAGCCATCGGCAGGGGAGATGAAATCAGAAGAATCCCCGCACCGGGCTAACAGCGCTCCCCCGCCACCCGCGCTGGGCGCCGCAGCGTCCTTCACCTCCGCCACCCCCAGGGAAGGGCCCCGCGCCTGAGAAGGCG
>JAVJGI010000002.1:12780501-12806337 GCA_035590275.1 Ibycter americanus | reverse complement strand
CTGGCACCGCGCTCCCGCGACGGCCCCGCCGCAACACCCCCCCGCCCGGCACGGCTGACACCGAGGCGGAAGTGCGGCCCTCGCAGCGGCGGAGTGACGCGCCGCTCCGCCAATCGTAGAGCGCCGCCGCGCCCCGCCGTCGCCGAAGCGACGAACCGGCTCCCCTACCCACCCGCCCGGAGGCGGGGCGGATGCTAATTAGTAGCCGAGCCTCACGGGCCTGGGCCGCACCACTGCTGGGGCGAGTGCTGGCCAATAGCGCGCCGGAGGGGCGGGACTATGCAGATATAGGCGGCACCGGGATCCCCCGCTGCGCTGCGCGGTCTCACCTGGCTCTTTTCGGACGGGACAGTGCAGCCCCCGCTGCACCGATGGGTACGATCGTGCTGTAGGCGCTACGGGATCTTGCACTTTGTGGGATGCTTGTGCCACCAGCTGGCTTCGGAGCGTGAGCTCGGCTCACCATAACCTATGTAGGACAAAGTATCCTCCTGGCCGCGGGGAGAGGTAGAAGTAGGTTCTGCATGTCAGTGATTGTCCTAGCCCGCCGCCGCGGGGCTGCGGCTCGGGGCGGGCCTGAGCTTGCTGTGCAGGGGTACGAATGCGACTCGGTTTGGTGGGGTGTTTTGGGTTTTTTTGAACGTTGTCACCACCTTTGGGACGTGTCATCCGTTCGCCGCAGGCCGCAGCAGTTCCGTTTTTCAGGCCGTTCCTTTGACCCAGCTACCCCGTCCGTGCCCTGCCGGCCCCCGTGCGCCTCCGGGGCTGCCCCAGTTCCCCCAGTAGCCGGCGGCCGCGGCGGGTTGATGAGCGCCTGGAAATCCCAGTGGCAGGGCCAGTGGAGCCAGGGGCTGGCAGCTGCCGGGTCAGCGCCCTGCCCTGCTGGGAGAGAAGCTGGCAGGTGCCTTTATTCTCTCACCCTGGACTTGCACTTGCTTGCACACGGCAGGTGACTGGAGGCAAGTTTCTAATAATCCCCTTCAGAGACATCCCTGGCATGTTGAAGCGGTTGGGACTGTTTGCAAGTATCAAAACTGTGAGTCAGGAGTTGAAAATTAATTTGACTTATTTCTCTCAGATTACACCTGTCCTGCTCTTTTTCTTTAGCTTGTCATTTCGGAGTCTGCAGGCTGTTTTCCTTCACATACACTTCGACTTCTTCCATGATCAGAGATGTGAAACTGTTCTCCACCGAAATGTCTGGCTCATTCCCTCCCTTTTCATACCTGGAAGCTAAGAATCAAATGAAGTCTCATTGGACCCAGCAACCACGACTTTAAAAGGAAAAAAAAAAAAAGAAAATAGATTGCAAAGCATGCACAGGGTGAGGTGCTTCGGGAGATCGGCCACGGCGGTAAGCACCCATCCTGAGGATGAAGTTTGGGTGACGTCTCCTACAGTAAGACAGAACGACCCAGCGATACCATCGCTGAGGGAGACCTTCTTGTCCTCTTAAGCAGGAAATTTTGTGGCATGTCAGGAGGGTCCAGCGCAAGAATGAAGGAAAACCATTCTGGAGTGAGGAGCTGGATTCTGAATAAGGAATGGTTGGGAGTAAAGGAGGGAGATGAGTCGTCACAGAAATATTTCTCCTCAAAATTATTTTCTCCTGTCATTGCTACGCTTCTCAATGCAAAGCAAATAAAGGAATTAGCATGTTAATTCTGTAGCACAGAACTTGTTCATCAGAGGTGGGTGCAAATGGTTTTTAACAGGGGAATGGCTGCAGGCCAGTGGGGGAAATCATGGCTACGCCAGACCTTGGCCACCAGAACAACTCACCTGCGCAGGGCGTGGGAGAGGGCAGCAGGGGCAGACCTGCCCTGGGGGTGGCTGCATCTCCAGGGGGTAACCCAGGTTTTGGCAGCACGCAAGGGCTCCTGCTGCAGACCAGGGTCCAGCTGCAGACGTAGCACCGTGGACACCCATTTTATTACTGGTTATCTGCTGCAGGCACCAAAGCAGCCTTGCGAGGAAGGGTGGTGGTCGTAGGTAGGAATGACAGCAAAGAGCCACATCGTGATGGGGTTTATTCCTCCAGCCGCACTTGTATAAAGTCTGTGTTCAGAGGCGCAGCAGCAAAAATACGAACCACTCCTTTGCTGCATGGCTCCCTCCTGCCCTCCCCAAAAAATTTACCTGGCATGCTGTCTGTTGATTCTGGAGTATTACTCACCCCTAAATGAGCTGACAGCTCCTGGCCATCAGCCACATACTGACAATATACAAGACACAAATTAACAATTATAATACTCCTTGCTCTGGCACAAATGTAAGGTTTTAAATGAAATCTCCACTGAGAATTTCTCACACACGTTGGGATTCACGAGTGGTTTGGGGTGGGCACAGCTGGCTCTGAGGGTGTCTGCTGGTCTCTCTGGATCCAGTCTTGCTAAACCCATGTGTTATTTCACCCCTGCATTCACCCAGGTGAAGTTGCAAGGCAGACGTCGTTTGCCTCATCTTTAGGCAATACAAATATTTGGGAGTAGAGGATTATTTGTATCATTCCAAATCTGGTTTTAAGATTTTCCTGATTTGCCTAGAAAAGTGATTTTTTTTCCCCAGTTAGCCCTAATTCAGCAACCCACTTCTGGACTGCTCAACATTACAGGCTCCACATGAAGCACAGAATTATTTCTTCTGCAGCTTTTAAGCGAAGGCCCACAAACAGAAAGTAAGCATACATTTAAATTCTTTTCTGACTAAACAGGCCTTTGTCATGACTAAGTAGCTGACCTGGAAGAGTTCTCCAAAAGTATCATAGAAAGAGAAATCCACTGGTTAGGTGACAAAGGAAAACTGAATTTGTGTAGCTTTTTCAATCTTAATTTAAGGCATGCGCATTCTGAGCCTGCCATAAAATCCTTCTCCCAGGCTAAACTCTCCACGGGCTAAATGCCCGTGCTTAGCAAAAACAAGGCTAATTGACAATTTCTTCCTTTATTAACTATTCAGGGACTACTCTCTAGCAATCTAAAATCACGCAACCCCAAAACTGGACAGGGAGAAGAATCTAGCTCCATATTTGTCTCCCGCCTGTGTTGGCAATGAGGGGACAGAGCAGTTACCTTTTCGAGGAGATGGCATGGGAAATTTTGCCTTGCTGGCAAAAGTTTTGCAAGCTTAAAAGTAATTAAAACAGGGTTTTACAGTGGAAAGTGTTGAGCAACTATCTCAGGCACAGGTGTAACCATCAGCTCCACCTATAATAAACCCAGCCATTTCCCTCCTGCAGAACAACGCAATCCGCTTAGAAAACTAATCCAAGCAAACCTTGTCACTGCAGCAGATTTTCAAAACCTAAATTGCGACAGAATAAGGAAGGGCAAAATGGAAAAACAAAACACATTGATCCTGTGATCTAGAGATAATGCAAGGAAATGTGGTATGTTACAGCAAAAATCCCGCTCATCTTTCACAAAGTTGTATGTAGGCAGAGACAAACGCCTCCTGTCCGCCTCCAAATAAGCCGGTGGCCAAAGGCAGCCATTCAGTCCCAACGTGTGTGGGCATGTGCTCACCTCTGCCACAAGCAGCTCTTTTCAGACAGCAACTCCTTGCCAGGGAGCTTCAAAACTAAACCCATTTATTTAGCAACTGCTCCAGCATCTTCTGCTTGGTGTTACTTTGGTCCCTCCTCCGTGCTGTAACCGTCCCGCAGCACGGGGCAGGGGTTCCCAGCACACCGTGTCTCCACAGTGTTTCAGACACCCGGCATTGCCCTTACGGTCTGTGCCGAGTGAGCTTGGAAACACTCCTGCTCCTGTTTACTAACAGCTTAACCTCAGAGGAGTGCAGGGCTTGTCCACACTTGAAAGCTAATTTGGACTAAGAGAGGGTGTGAATTAAAAGCGGAGTAGGAATCCCAAAATATCTCTGGGCTAATAAGCCCCAGCTTATTAAAACAATTGATTAAACACACCATCACTAATTGCAAAATCAGTGGAAAAGGGAAAAAAGTGTGCTCAAGGAAGGAGGTCGCGCATCCCAGCACCCGCAGGGATGGAACAGGTTTGGGTTTGCCCTCAGCCATCAGCCACCGGGAGATGTGGACGTAGAAGTGGGATGTGGGGAAGGAGCAGACCTCGTGAGAGGATGAGCAGGACTGCAGCCAGCAGCACAGCCCACGCCTGGTTACTGCCATCGGGTGGTACCGGCTCTTTGGGCAGGAGCTCACCAGCCCAGCACAGGGACCAGCCTGGACGACCATGCTGTGCCCAGGTGGAGGTGGAGGTTTTCACATCCTGTTCTCTGCAGCTTTCTTGTTAAATATTAATTGTGCTTATTGTAAGACGGCACACCTCTGTCACACTGTGCCGGAGGCTGTGCAAACACAGAATAGAAAGAAACTTTCTGCCTTAAAGAGCTTGCAGCGGCAGGCTCTCCCTCTTCCCCCAGATACAAGTGAACCACTTGGCAAAATGGGAAACATCCAAATCTTCCACAATCTGAATAACAAAGATTTTCTCCTGTCTCATCTCAAAAGACAGACATATTGAATTCTATTGACTGTGATAGTGTATTTTGAGCTGCTGGCACTAAAAAAGGGAAGATACTGTGAAAGAGCTAGGGTCACATAAATTTATTTAATATAAAAAAGAAATTGCAAAAGCAGACATTAGTAATACTGATAAGTTTTTAGTGATAACATTAAAAAAGCAGACATGGGTAGCAGTGATAAGCCACTGATAAGGCTTTAGTGAAAAACATGGTTATGCTGAAGCCACATGAATTTTAACCAGAATCTTGAAGAAAAGCAATTCAAGAGAAAAAGGAATCCATAAATAATGAGGAACATGGCAAAAGCTGAATAAGTAGAAATAGCCAGTCTGTTAAAAGGCTGAATAAGCATGTTCTTTGTAACGGCATGGGAAGGAAAAGACACAACAGCCTGTGTCCTCCGCTTCAGTGATAATTTCCCTGGGAGCTGCACCCATTCAGCTGAGGGCAGCTCAGGGTCTGAGCCACTTCAATATAAAATAAAGTTTTGAAAATCTCCATGGTCAAAGTCGTGAAAGCTTAAAAATTGAATGCTGAGTGTACAAGGGGCTTTCCACAGTAAGCCAGGAAGCTTCTTAAAAAAACATGCTTTCTCACAAAGTCTAGATGTTACCCTCTGCTGAATCCTGAATTCTTATAATTCCAGATAGGACTTCTGGCGCTGGAAACTCCCGCTCCTGGAGCTGAGTAGAGATGAGCAGGAGGTCGTGCTCAGGATAAAAATACTTGGGCAAAACTAGGTCACTTCTACATCCCGTCTCACCCTCCCTGGGATGAAAGTCAGTGGCTTTCTTGCACCTCCATAGCAGGGAAGATGGGGTAGGTCAGCTCTGACTCACCACTTTGATCCACCCACCACCACCACTTGTATAGGGTTTGGGAAGCACCAGAAGGGATCCCGTGGAGCTCAACTTTTAGAAACCCACTCCTGCTGTGGGCTGGGTACCCCTGGGTTTCAGCTGTCTCTGTTTCAGGAGCAGATCTAAAGACGCTCTATTTTCCCAATGGCCATGCACCACCATGCTGCTGCCAGATAATCTGCCAACAATCAATGATGCTTTATATCCTAATAGAGGTTTATTTGTCAAACTTGGCCACAAGAGTGTTTTATTTAGAATTAATTACAATGTCTGGTTTTAGCTACGTGTACAGTGGCATGGCAAGTTACCCTTGTGCTCTTTGGACCAAATTTCCATCTATGGATGGCAGTACTTACATCAGAGATTAATTCAGTGGCTTGCATGATGCTTGCTTTCTGGAAATTCAAGTCAATAGAAGCTAATTATATGTCTTGGTGCAAGATGAGAATTGACGTGTGAGTGAAATGTGACCTGTCTGAGTGCTTCCTTAGTAACTTCCCTCTGTCTCCAGGGTCTCACCTGTCACAAGCGGCTGAGCAGGATGGGTGCACACAAGCGAGGTAGGGCGAAGGGATGCTCCTCACAGCCCGCAGTATAAGGGATATTGTCCTTTGGATACTCCCCATGCCAAGTCAGAAAGTCAAACGGATTTCTATTGCCCAGGTAATATGGAAGTATTGCTGATGTTGGGTAAGTTAATGTCATTATTTACTGAATTGGACACTATTAATTCAGTAGCTTGGTGTTTCCCCAAGTCAGCATCAGTTCCCTCTCCATTTTGCTGGCTTTCTGGATGAACGGACAGCAGAGGAGTGTTTCCTGTGGCATGCACATGCATTTTCCAAGTGTTCCTGCACAACATCTGCACTGTGCCTCACAGCATGGGGAGCAGCCACCAGGGCTGGCAGAGGTCACAGCAGAAGGACAACTGCCATCACACCCAGGGTACCACCTCCTCACGATGTAGCAGGGAGCTGAGGCATCTACCAGCCCTGGGAATGGGCTCAGGACAGTTCAGCCCTGCAATATTGTAAAAAATCGCTGGATTTTAACCCTAGCACTTGTGGTTGCCAGCAACACCTGCAAAAAGAAAAAAACAACACCCAACAACAAAACCACTGGGTAGAGCAGACTGTAAGCTTTTTTTACTGATAAACTATAGACTGTTCCAAATCAATTCAGCATGTAATTTCCTTTAGCTTTGTAAAACTAGCACCTTTGATCCAGTAAATATTTATATGCACATATTGCTTGCTGGGACAGTCTCCTGTACTGAATGTAACAAAGTCCTGTTCCCTGGTCCCTAGGCAACCACTAGAACAAACTAATTAGTAACTGCAAATTCACACATATCCATCAGAATAAGTTCCAGATTAATTTTATCTCTCAGTATCTTCTGTGCTTGCAAATTAGCATCTAAACTTTCCTGAAACAAATTACACCAATTTACAGCTTGCTTTAAAAAATAAGTATTAAAAGCGTCTCATTGTGAAATTCCACCCAAAAAAGGTAATGAAATAGATAGGATATTTGAGCATGAAAAAAGAAATCAGATCCTGTCCCTGATGCTGTCCCAGATGGAGTTGGGAAGTTTGGCTCTGGATCTGAAGTCTGCTATACAAGCATTCCTGACAGGCAGACAAACTAATGTGCCTCCCTCATCAGCTTCTGTGTCAGCTACAGCTGACTCTATTTACTTTTAGCCCAGAGGAGGAACTGGGAGCAGAAGGAAAAGAAAAAAACCCTTCATTGATATTCACAATGATGTCTTACATGTCCAGCATTATCTTTGTCCAAGGGAGCTCTTTCAGAGAACGGGAGAAAACAAGCGATTAGGTGGAAGAATGGCCGTCAGAAGTGAAGAAAGGACCCTGTTTGTGCAGGAAGGGGCTCTGTTACTCTGTGTATTAAAGTACCATGAATTGTTCTGATTACTGTGTGTATATTTGGCAACACAAAAGTAAGGTGGACTCAGTCTGGGCACTGTGAAAAAACAGAGTTTTTAACCATGACTAAGCTAAATGCCAAATTAGACGTCTCTAATGGTGAAGGCAGATTGGTTGAAATTGCAGCTGGCAAGTAACCGTTCCCTCACCCTGAAGGTGAAAGAAGGATAAAATCCCCCCCTTGTCCCCATTTCCATGCAAAATAAACGATGCCCTGACCCCAAAGCACAGCCCCGCTCCAGCCCGGGGAGCTGTGCTGAGGGTAAGGGTTCACCATGGGTGAAAACCCAGCCGCTGAGCTTTGTGAAGAGAGAAATCCCCCCCGGGTGCCTGCCTGGCCGGGTTGGTGGCAGCAGCAGTTTCCCAAGCACGAACCCCGCATCCGCAGCCAGCGGGCAGTGCCGCGGGCAGGCGGTGGGCAGGAGGGAGCCCTGCCAGCTGGCCGCCGGCTGAGGGCTTCCAGCAGCGCCTGCATCGCTGCCCACAGCACCTTTCACATGTCCATTGATTCCTCCCCTCCGGGCGTGAGAACTGGGCTGGGAGAAGAGGAGGAGAAGCCACTTTACCTGTGTTCGGCCGCTCGGGGTGCAAAGCACGCTTGCGTTTTTCAAGCCCTGTCATGCAGAAGTGGATTTTGCAGGTGCTGTCTCCTCATTGACACGTAGGGAGGGTTTCTCCCTGGCTGCCAGAGCTCAATTTTGGCTCCAAGCATGGCATTTACACTGGCGTGAGTGATGTCCAAGAAGCCACAACTCACAGGAAATTTCTAATTGACCAAGATGCGATTCATTAGTAGGCCGGCACTGTCTGAATTAAAACAGCATCACCCAAAAAAATAAATCACTGAAACCCCCAGACTGCCTGGCCAGCCAGTGCCCCAGTAACCCTGACACGCTGGTGGGGGATGGCCAGGGCTTCTGGCAGGCTGCTGCAGTGCCGGAGCTGCTGTAGCCCCTGGGGTGCAGAGCTGGGGTCTGCCGACGATGCAGCTCGGGCTGGGTCCAGCTGAACCGTCCTCCCACAGTGGTTTTCCAGACAGCACCACTGGCTTTTTGGCAGTGGTTTTGCACAGACCAGAAACATCCCTTCCCTGGGAGCAGAGGGGCAGAGAGGATGAAGGCTGGGGCAGGAAGGAGTGGGGTGAGGAAGGGACAACGACCAACAAGCGTCCAGTTTCCTCAAATGAATCACAGAATCATAGAATGGTTTGGGTTGGAAGGGACCTTTAAAAGCCATCTAGTCCAATCCCCCTGCAATGAACAGGAACATCTTCAACTAGATCAGGTTGCTCAGAGCCCCGTCCCACCTGACCTTGAATGTTTCCAGGGATGGGGCATCTGCCACCTCTCTGGGCAACCTGTGCCACTGTCTCACCGCCCTCATTGTAAAAAAATTCTTAGTTATATATAGTCTGAATCAAGCCTCTTTTAGTTTAAAAACATCACCCCTTGTCCTATAGCTACAGGCCCTTGTAAAAAGTCTGTCCCCAACTTTCTTATAAGCCCCCTTTAAGTATTGAAAGGCTGCAGTAAGGTCTCCCTGGAGCCTTCTCTTCTCCAGGCTCAAGAACCCCAACTCAGTTGCCGTAAACACAGAGCATCCACTCCAGAAGCACTGAGCAGCGAGATGGGAGGATTTCAGGCAGCAGGAAGGATGGACCTTGAAGGGAATCCAGCTCCTGCCTCCAAATTAAAGGCTGGAATGAGGCTTGTTGCGACCTACCATCATCTCTGCCTTGTCAAAACCCTCCACTCATCCAGGGCCTGCTGCGAGGTGGATGGCTTTCCCGTCTATTCCTCTTCCCACCTATTCAGTACAAACTCATGAATCTGGGCGCATAGCCCCAGACTGTGGCCCCACAGATGTCCCACCACTGGTTCATCAGGCAGCACTGGAGGAGGGTCTCCTGCACAAGTCTGTGTGAGTACAGGCAAAACCAAACACGCAGAGGCAGCTGGAAAACCAGGCAAGCGATGGGGACAGTCGAGGAAGAGATTTCAGCCCACCAAGGGTGAACACAGGAGCAGCCGCCCACCTCTCCCTTGGGTTGTGCCATACATGATCCAGCTGATGATGCCCAGCAAGCTCAGCCCTCCATCCGGGCGTAGAGGGGAATAGGTACACTCCCAGGAGAGGGACATTGTGAAATCGGGCTTTCCAGATTCACAGGCACCGAGGTGACAAAACGCAGTGGTTGGAAACTAGACAAACAGCCATCCCTGGCAGCGCTCAGATCAGCGCTGGGATTTTTCCTAGCCCGGAGAGGGATTAGTCCAGAGCAGCCTTATGCCAAGTGTTGGAGAGGAGGCACAAGTGCTCTTTCAGCCGTGGTGAACTTTATCAAGTTTTCAGTAGGAAAAAAAGATTATCTGCTCACAACAGCAGCCTTGTGCGGCTGCGCATGTTCTCACCGCTTCAGGCAAACAGAAGTGGAAGGGCCTTTTCCTATCTTTTGTATGTGCAGCCGCTACTTAATGTAAATGTACTTACCAGAAGTTGAATAACTCCCACGCGAGTAATTTTATACCCATCCAACATCTAAATTATGAATGCAATAATCTGCAGCACCACGAGTTACAAGGCAAGGCTCAAATTCCTGAAGCAAGAAAGTCTATTTTTAGACCTTTCAAGCCGAAATTTTTACTAGATGTAGAAATTTGCTTCCTTCTGCTGCCTCGGGTATTAATTTGCATTAAAAGTTTCAGGGTTTTGTTTTTCAGACTTTTGGGTGGTGCCTGGTCAAACACCTGCAAAACAAACCAGCTGCTTTCTGCCGCCCATCGCTGGGGAAAGCATGCGAGAAGGAACCCCCCGCGTGTAGCTCGGCAGCTCTGCCCGGGTAACCGATTGCCTAATGGGGTCACTCTGAGACCACAGAGAAATGATGAAATTCGTTGTTTCCCTTGATGACATCCTCTGGCTGGGATGTAACCTGGCTCAGGAGTTGCATGTGTCCTCTTTGAGCAGGGACTGTGCTAGCCCTCACTGAATCATCCCGGTTTTAATCCCTGCAGCTGGCAGCCGTTGTACAATGCTGCTGTCTAGAGATTTCAGAAAAGATGCTCCCGACTCATATTTGCAAATGCCATTTAAATCCATGGGTTATCTTCTATTCTAGTTTTTTTGAGGTTTTTTTTCATATTGCAGGGACTTGGTGGTTTACTTGTTGCTCTTCTTCTGTGTGTGGTACCCAGGAGAGACCAAAACATGGTGCAAACCTCTTTTTACCCACTTGTGTGTGGCAGTAGCAGAAAATAAATGAGAGAGAGAAAAAGATCAGATACACCACAATAACCAGAAGTTCCTTTCTGCTGGGCCCCACAAAGGGTCTGTGTCACCCAGAGCACAGGAGGAGCACTGGTTCAGGATGAGCAGCTCGGGGTGGATCACTTTTTGCATCACATAAAGGCATTTGTCAGCAGGGCTGATAATAACTGGTTGGCGAGATGTGATGCTCCTTCCAAATCAGGACCATAGAGTAATGGCTTCCATCCCAAGCTCCGTCTGGGATTACAGTGGGGTGAGAAATCCCAGCCCTGGCACGCTCTTCTCCAGACAAATCACCCCATCTCCATTTCTTAATCAAACACAGCCAAAATGGGAGTGCTAGTACCAGCTCGTCTGCCCAAACCCAGCTGGGTGGCTGCTCGGTGGCACGAGCTGAGCACCATCATTCTGCCTCTGAATAGCATATATGGACCATGTACAGATGCTAAATCTCTGTAGGAGACCAGGTTCCCCAATACCCCATGAAAGGCTCTAGCAGAGTAGATGGACCTTGATTTCCCTCCCTTCCCTCCCCCCCGCAAGGAAATGCACTGCTTTCCCTGGTGTCATCAGGCTTCGGCTGTGCTTGGGGAAAAAAAAAAAAAATACTGTGGCAAATGGAGGTGCAATTCTTTTAAAATGTTGTCTTTTTTGAGAAGCAGCAGCAACAAAAATTACATGAAGATCAAAGAGTAAGGGGGCTGTACTCGGGGACAACTGAAAAATAATATGGGGCAGTTGCTGAGCAACTCTCCAATGCAAAGTATTGCTGTTCTCTGGTACCTCCCCCATCAGTACAAGAAGGTTGGTGTCTAGTCAAAGAAAAAGCCCGTGTGATTGCCTGAGTACAATCAGATCTGAGGTCTTTGCAAACAGCTCCTACCAATCAACCTCAAGCCATTGATCTTACATCTAAAGCACTTATTGAAAAATAAAATATGGTTTTTTGATCTAATCAACTATTAAGGATTCTTTTCTTCCTTTCTGAGGCTGGGTAAATAAAGTTCTTCCATCAGAACTTGCTTAATAATTATTCTGGACACACAGTGGACCAAATTCTGAGTGCAAAGCAAAGCGATGACTCAGGAACCAAAGGCTGATTTCTTTTTCTCTGGTCTTTTTGTTGTTGTTGTTGTTGGAACAGCTATTCTTTAACCAGGCGTTCACACAATTTGGTGCACAATGGTAAATGCGTTCTCATAATCAGGGTATTGTCTGTTATCTGCCTAGAGCTGCAAAGCACATGTTCCACGGGGATCTGACTGCTTCAAAGTGGTACCCGAGGATTTTACCTTTCTCCTCCTGCAGCTGGTTTGTCCCTGTCCTGCTTTTGTGTGGCTGCTCACACTGGGTTCCAGATGCAAAAAGGCTTTTGTCCTCCGAGAAGGGGCAGCAAGTGTCCACCCATGGGGGTATCCAGCATCAAGGTCACGCTGACACTGTCAGATGGCAAGTGGCCTCGGGAAGAGCCCGGAGGGGCAGATGCCGTAACAGCCCCACAGCAGGGCTGGGACTGAAGTCAAGTGGTCACCATCCATCACTCCTGCTGGGGTCTCTGGGGAAGAGATGTTTAGATCCCCAATAGGTATGGAAATATGTTGCTCCATCTCATTTTGTCACAGAAGTGAATAAACCTGAGGCTTCAAAACATGAGGAACTGGCCAGACTGCCCTGGGGCTGACGCAAGGCAGGGAAGCAGGTCTGCGTGTTCAGCTCTCTGCCAGCACACATCTGGAGTGCAAGGCCATGGCCCATTGCCTGCAAGCCCTTGTCGCGCACGGAGCAACACAAGGGAAAAGCCCAGAGCTCTCCTGATCTCCACCCCAGCCTGCAGAAATGGGGGGACCCCACGTTCCCATCACCCTCTCCAGCAGGGCGGGATGGAGGTGGGACTCAGCATCACGCTGTGCACCCCACTGGCAAGGGTCGCATCCTGGGAGCGGGTCAGCCACAGGCTCAGGGACCAGCCGAGCCCCTGCACAGCGCTTCTTCCCCAGGGACGGACCTGAGGCAAAGCAGATGTTTGACCTACATCGACATCAGTGCAGCAGGGCTTGCCTTGGTATTTCCCAGCGTTTTTTAAAAAATACCCCTTTGAAAGCAGCACAGCCAGCTCAGCTCTGCCTCTTGGAGGTTGGCAGGCTGCCACCCTTTAACGAAGTCTGCTGTTATGTCTAACGCTGGTGGCAGCGTTTCAGGGCTGCAGCGCGGAGGCTGTGGGAATCGGCGCAGGCGATCAGGTGGCTGCAGAGCTATCTGGTGACATTTGGGCCAATATGCCAGAGTCATAGTGTCAATATTACCAGCCTCACTGATCAGATCGGCTGGTGAGCACAGATCCGTATGGCCAAGGAAAAACTTTGCCTGCAGGGAAGAGGGCAGGCAGGAGCAGAGGGTATTGGTTTGAAACACTCCTCCTCACTTTATGGCACGGACTGTGGGGAAAAGTGCTGCCAGAGCCGCCTCTAAAGTCCCCTGGTCCCAAGGTGTCTGCCTGCAGCGTGGAGTCGGCTCAGCAGCTCGAAGCCACACTCACCTGTGCCCTGGGCACCTGGGTACCCGCACATCGTGGGCTGCCACTGGTCCATGCCCAGCTTCCAGCCTGGGCAAAAGGAGCAGGGACTGAGGAACATGCAGCTTTAGCATCTCTCACTGCACTGGAAACCAGACGGCAGGTCAGGTTTGTGTAGTTTTGCCTCCACTTCTGGTTGCTCTGTGTGAAGCAGCTCCGATTCATGTGGTTTCACATGCACATCAATAAAATTAGAGTCTGTGACCAGCTGCATTTTGCTGTTACAGAGCCTCTTTCTTGCAAGATGCAACTTTATTTTGGTGCATTCTTCACCTCTCCTCTCCCAGCCTCCCGAGGGGAGAGGTCTGTTCCTCTCCCACCCATCCAGCCGCTGCAGTTGTGCAACCCCAGGATTGCATTTTGATGCCAGTGTGCAACGACCACACAGGGGACACGGTGACAAGGCACAGCAGTGTGTGCCCACCACAAACCCAGGTTTCTAGCAGCCACAGCTCTGCAACTCCCTGTCTCCGCACTCAGCCGTGTCCTGCCGAGAGCGTGCAAGCTGAAGTGGATGCTTCGGAAAATCAGCCTCACGTTGCAAAATGCTTTGGGATCTTGACTGGAATGTGGGACTCTGCCACCACCAAGCGATCAGCAGAAAGGAGAGAAAAGCCTGCTCAAGGCAGCACTTGTGCAACTGCAGACTGGTGCGCAGCACCCTGCGATTTGTATTCTGCCTCTCGATCTTCATCAGCTGTACCCCGCTGCCCTGCAGAAGCTGATCGCTCCCTTAGCCCCACAAGGCAGGCTGATTTGATCTGCTCTGCTTGCAGATAATGCCATAGACAGAGCAGTGTTGCAATTAAATATTTTCCCCGCTCTATGCTAATGAGAAGCAGGAAGAGCTAACAGAATGCACAATGGCAGATAATTACAGGCGAGCAATTACAGACACAATCCTCTCTCCTCCTTGTCCTTGCGCTGCTTTTTCCACTGCTCCGCACTTGCCATGAGTCTGACACAGCGACCGGAGCTGTGAAGATGATGAGCAGAGCAATAGAAAAGCTCTTTGAAGCACATCTCCCGAAGCTCCATCAGCCCTGAGCATCTCTTCATGGCATGCTTCTGCAGGACTGCATGGTCAGGGCAGGGAAGGGGCGACTGATTTCAGCTGATCTGAGCTGCTAAAATTAGTATCGCTGTAAAAAAAAAAATCTTAATCATGATAATTCTATTAAAGGAATTTTATGGAATATTTACTGCATGCTTTCAAGAGGGTCTGTAACTTGCTAAAACTTTTTGAAATCTAGCTGCTGTAAATAGCAACCCAGCCGCTTTCCCAATCGCTTTCATTTCTTGCTTAATGCTGAGTATCTATTTAGGAACTGTTTTTCAAAATACTGTGCACTTTGCACAATGAATTTGGATGTGAATGTCTGTCGGTGTGTGCTGACGCTCAGAAAAGGGCTGTGACAGGCGGGGGGAGATCACACGTATAATGTTGACCCATGCAAACAAATAAGCACATTCTTATACGTGCAAGCTCAGATGGGACTGCTTTGAAACCGGTGAAGTGCTTTAAAACAATGCCATAGTATTCTTAAATGCCAAGCGTCACATGAAAACATTACTCAGAATCATTCCTCTCCTTCCCAACCTGCCTGCAAACAAGTGGGATCTGCAAAGCCCATCCGTGGGTGCTGGGAAGAGCATCAGCTGCATGTGATGCATTATTAACAACTGGAATTATTAACTCCATTTCAGAAAACTGTTCTGTGCCTCTACACACAATTGTTTGCAAAATTGTTTGGACAATTCATCTTGTACCTGAGCAAATGCAATTAATTTATCACTGTGCTCTGCCATCCCTCCCTTTTTTATCACAGCCGTCATGCCGTCAGACCATGCTGACAGACGGTGGAAAGCAGAGAAGGGGAAATAGCACCTGAAGGGACAGGCAGAGCCTTTCCCACAAACCACCTAACCCATCGCAGATTTAAAGCAGAGTGAGGCAAGGGGGAATTAAAAGAGAAATTGCACTGGAGTCCTGGCTGGGAGGTGGTGGCAGGATGGTGGGACCTGGTGAGAAGTGGGGAAGGTGAATATTTCAGCTCCTCACTTTCTGTCAAAGCTTGTAGCCACCAGGGAAATACTAAAGGCAGCTGGCCCCAGTTTGGTCCCCTCCTCTGTTCCCAGTTGCCCTGACTGCCCTCCTCCAGCCAGCCCCAGCTGCGGGGAGCACCCTTCTGCCCGTGGGGAATCGTTGCTTTTTCTCTCCTTTGGCATCTGGTTGGGAAATAGGAAAACCACCTCTGCGTAGCGACCAGGGATCCCCCCCGGGCTCTGTGGGAGCTGTATAACCACAGAAAACCTCAATATCCTCACTCCAGATGCATCTTTGCCGCATTTTTGCTGCTCTCCTCTCTTTTGCAAGCAAATTACTGAGGAATCCTGCACCCACCTAGCACCGAGCCAGCCTTCATCAGCTAGCAACATGAGCAAAAATTGCACGACAGAGTCTTGTGCCTAGTTGCCATTAATTTTCAAGCTTCACTGTGCCTCTTAGGCCCTGGGAAAGAAAGGCAAGAACAAGAGAGACAGGTGGGGAATTATTTCTCGCTTCCCTGTCCCTGTTAACAGGCGATGTTTCACAGCCTCGGTGCAGCAGGGAGATGTGGGAAGCGACAGGGTAAGAGCAGTTTCTGTGGCTGCTGGTTTTGGGATAAGCAGGTAGGATTTATCATGCAGGTTAAAATGAGACCTGGCTCCCGGCATCCCCCAAATCCTTGCTCCTATACAGTCTTGCATTACACCACGTAGGAAAACCTCTGGTTGACCATCGTCCCCTGGAGGTGCAGGATCTGATCCATGACCCTGCCATGCTGAGGCAGAGAACAGCCAGGGGGGTGACAGCAAAAACCCTCTGGAAGGAAGACCCAGCTCCTGCACGTCTTGTTTTCCTACAGCTCTTGTGTGATTCAGTTCCTCAATTCACGTCAGAGGTGTCTAACGCTGTTCCTTGTCCTCAGCTTCTCCCAGCACCCCGCCTCCCACCTCCAGCACGGCTGCACCCTGCTTAGGCAGCGGTCAGTGCTGGCAGGACATCATCACTTATTGCAGAGGGGAGGACTTCCAGCTTTCCTTTTTTTCTCCTGGTTTGTTCTAGGATGTTTTGGACTCTGCTAAGATCACAGCGACTGTTACCTTCAGTGGAAGCTACGTAGCATTTGGGCTCCCCCGAGGCGGCTGAGCTGGGTGGTTTCAAAAGAAGAGGCATCTCATAAACACAGTCAGGAAAATGAGAATCCTGTCACTTACAGCAGCAACAAACTCCCCCTCTTCACAGAGGAACAGGCCAGAAACCTCAGCAAACACCAGGCTGGGGGGTGAGATGGATTTTGTTGCTAAAACACTGCTGCAAGCCAGCCCAATGAACAGACCTGCTGGAGGTTTCAGCTGCTCTCCGGGCTCGGGAGGGCTCTGGTTCCTTTGCCCTGTACTATTTCTCTTTGCCCAAATCTGATTCCAAATGACTAGAGGCCAAAGCAGCTCCAGGAACGTAGATTTGGGCTTGGATGGTAGATAACACAGGCAAAAACACCCTGAGCATCATTGCATCTTTTCCGGCAGTGAGCTGATGCTTCCTAAATGCTTTGTCTTCCTCCTGTCACCGTGTCCCTTCTAATCCCTTTCCCCCATGCTTTTGTAGCTGGATGCCTGACATACTCTCTATTAGTCCCTGCTGCCTTATAACGAACATCAAAAGGAAGCCTGAAAAGATGATGAATCGGAGCTCAGAACCTAGAGCAATAGCTAATAGAAGAGAATACATTAGGCACACCAAGGCTCAATATGAAATACATTTTCCATCTGCCTTTGTTAGACAGATCTAAGGGCAGGCTTGGCGTTGTCACAGGCAGCCAGGGATGGGGTTGAGACAGGGTGTGATGAAAAAAGCCCGAAGTCAGGGAAAACCCTTGCACAGATGAAGATCTTTCTAAATTAGACTGATGTCTGCAGGCGCCAAGGGACCAGGCTTCGGAAGGCAAGCGGCCGGCGGGGGAAGCAGCATCGCTCCGCAGAGGTCATCAGTGAGCAGCCACGTACCCCCCAGGGCTCTGTCAGCGTGTTGTCGGGCTGCCCTGGGGGGCTGAGGGCCAACAGGACCCTCCTCTGCCTCTCGCAGCTGGCTCGGGTAAAGTGTCCCCTACCCTAAAGAGGTGCAGCCCAGCCTGGGGCAGCGCAGGGGGCCCTGCCCGTGTGGGAGAGGGACCGCTCCTGCAGGGGGTGCCTTGGTGAATGAGAGTGCTGTCCATAGGACCTGGGCAAGTGCCACCACATCATTTCACAGGAGCCACTGGAGAGGGAGAGAATAACAACAAGCTTCAGTCCCTCTTGGCTAGACACTGTCCAGCAGCCTGGAGGCACCAGGCTTCACTCCCAGGGGCTTTGCAGAAGTCAAATGGTGTAAATAAACAAGTTAAAGCTAGCTAGACTGCTGATTTTCCTAATCTCAGCAACAAAGACCTTGTTTGCCTTCTGCCCTTCAGAGAAATACTTTTCTTTCTACACTGTGCTGCTTTTGCAACCGCATGTGCTTGGGGAATAAGCACCAGAGAGCAAATTCAAGTTTTGACTTAGAGAAACACCCCTCAGATATCATCCCTGAGGGACCCTCCAGCTTCTGAGACACTGAGCACCTGATGGGAGCGTTTGGGGACAGCTCCTGCTCCCAGCTACGCTGGCGTGACTCCGAAGGAACTCGCTTGGTTTAGTCAAGTCGAGCAGAGACAGGAGCAAAGTTTCTTTGTATTTCTGCTTGGAAAGGATCTAGCAGCACGAGGGCCACGTTGTCCTCCCTGATGCACACGAGGAATTAATGGGGTTGCATCTGTGTAAGGGAGAAGAGAATTGGGCCCACGTTGAGCGGCAGTGATGAATTAAAGGGAATTAAATTTTGATACATATTAGAGTTATGTTAGTTACTATATAAAGTAATATACTTAATTAGCCCAGGAAGTCTATTAAATATTACATGAGTTTACCAATGAGCTGCCCGCCGCCGGGCCCCTGCAGGAAGCGAGGGAGCTGACATTTGTAGGTTTTCTCCCCCGAGAACCTGGTGGTAGCTCTGAAGAACACCGTGGACTGCACAAATGGGCTGAAACTCTGCCCCTCTAATTGCTTACTGTCATGAAGTTGTAGAAAGTTTGATGAAACATTAAGGAGCACACTGTGCTGCAGCTTGCACCAAAGCCCAGAGAAACACAGCTCATTTCTCTACAGCTGCTCCATTTTGCCATCTGCCTGGGAACAACACTGGCTTCAATTAGAAATTGCTTAGTCCTTCCTAAATGTCCTCACATCACTCCTAACCTACAACGCTTACTGCCATTAAAAGTATTAGGAACAAAGCCCAGCACTGCTTCTTAAACCATCCCCTGGTGGAGTACCAAAGGTAACAGATACTTTTTCAACAGAGCTTTAACGTTTGCTCTTCGACAGGCCACAATGCTTCCAGCATCGTTGGTAGCAGCTGTACATGGATATCATGTCTTGTTAGTCAGACCCTGCTGCCTCTGAAAACATCTCTTGATCTTAACAGCAGCCACCAGCTTGGTCCAAGCTGACAGATGCAGGATGACTTTTGGTTTTATTGCCTTGTGCTCTGAAATTTTCATTTCAAAATGCAATATTGAATTGGGCTTGACAAGAACCAGGTGTTTATTCTGATCAGACAGTTACTTTATTATTTAACCATATTACTCATCCTGCTCTGCTGTGTTTTCCTCCCCCAGGGCAGCTAAATGCAATAATTCCATGCTCACAAAAGTGCAGTTGATTTGCACAAGACTAGAAATGTGACTTTCCTTGATGAGAAGGTGATTTGTCATTTTGAGGAGTTTGTTCCCAAGAAGCCCAAACCAGTCACAGCAGCTGGGGACAGACCCAACCACAAGCAGTTTTTGGACACTTCGGGAATTTGGGTTTGCAGGTTGCAGCTACAGCTGGGATGGAGAGAAAGAAGGAAGGAAGGAGAGGAAAGAAGAAAGGAAAAGAAAGAACTGAAAGGGTGTAGGACTTGTTCTGAACACAGATGGACATACACTGCGCCCACGTTGGGGGCAATTCCTCTCCCGCATTCGTGGTCCTTCTCAGAGACGCGGTGGCTTTGCTGCCGTCGGAGCCGTGCAGTGCAGCTCCCAGCACATGCTGCTTGGAGGGAGCAGGGATGTTAGTGCTCTTCCTACCTTTTTGAAAGGTGGTTCATAGGATAATTCTTAGCATTCTTGAGAACTATTCCTGTCACCATCATCTTTATTCAACATCAAACTTGTTCAATTAAGTCCCTTACAGTACGGTAAGGAAAAGACCTCCTGCCACCAGCAGAAGCTGTTCTGACATCTGGCTGAGCAGCAGGGTGAGGCACACCCAACAGGTGATGTCATGATGTCCCATCCAGGTTTGGATTGCCATGCTATTTTTTAGTCCTAATAGCTCCCCAAGTTTGACAGACAGCTTGTTGTTGGGTTTTTAAAAGAGAAATATATATCAAAGAGTAGCGCTTCACTGGAAAGGCATCTCTAGAATAGGAAACGGTCCCATGGCATTTTCTGTGTCCTGTCCTCTGACGCTACATGTAAAAAATTTATACTGAGGGTTGGTTTCTCTGTTTGTGCAGTAGCTTGGCGGTCTGGCAAAGGCGCTCAAAGGCTGCTCCAGAGATTTCCTCTTCAGCCATTCCGGAATCTCTTCTTTGCCGCACTGCCCTTACCCTCACCCACGTGTGCTGGTAACTTGTGAGGGAATCTCAAAAAAGGGCATTTTCCAAACTGAATAAACATTTTCCATGGTGAAAAGCAGAAGAAAAGGAAATAAAACAAAGGGATGGGTTTCGTAGTGACAAATACTTGCGTGGATGCAGGAGCACTTTCAATCCTCATCACTAAAGACGTGAACACAAAAAGGTTTTTTAATCAGCTTTTGAAATTTCACAGACAAACTGGCTCCATGGGACAGAAATAAGCAATGGAAGAACCATAATTCATGCACAGCAATAACAACATCTCTCCTGGAGGTTTGGAACTTGCACCGCCTCCAGCCCTGCACAACCGCACTGCTCCCTGGAGGAGCACACTCCTCGGTGCAGAAGCTCTGCCTCCATGGCACGGACAGACATACATCAAAGAGAAGGTGTCAAGAACGCTCTCATTTCCCAGTTAAATGTTACTGATGCTAACATGTCTTCTGATTTCCATAACTCTTGATTTCGGGACACAGCTGTCCTCGCTGTGTAATCGCAATGATGCGTATCTAAACCTGGGCCAAAGCGCAAATTCCCCCGTAGGCGGGTGGAAGGAGGCCCATCAACATCCAGAGGACATTACTTCTGTCCCTATGGATTATGAATAACCCCCTCCTCGTTAGCACCTAATTTACTGGTTTTATTTGATTTATTCCAGGAGAAACAGGAGCTTCCATCTCTCCCCTTCACGAAGAAGCAAGCGAAGCAACGCTCAGCTGGGCACACACATGTGTCCCGGCGCAGCTGAGCTCACCCACGGGCGGGATGCTCTGCCCAGACATCTGTGCCCCGCGACGGAGGCACTGCTGCTGATGTCAGCGCACTGTGTGATTCCTTAGCTGGAGCCAAGCACATCAGTGGAAGCACTGAATTATTGATGTGCCTGGAGTAGAGGGGCAGCAAATTTTTTAACCTTTTCAGCCATCTGCTGCCTCATGGAGTCACGAGTATTTGTACATGGAATTTGGCTGTGACCTTCTCGGTTGGTCTGGACTGGGATGTGTGTGAAAGCGATTTCAGGTCATGTATTCTCCAAGACAAACTCCAGGGAGACCGTGTGTATGAAGTATAAATTTGTTTTTTGTTTTAATAACTCAGGCATGATTATCACTTTGTCATTTGTAGAAGAACAACACAGTCTCTGAAGATGGGACATGCAATCAATTATGTCTCAATATTTAATCAACCAACTAAAAAGGAATATCCTCCTAGCTCCAGGTTTACTGTATAGCAGAGCTCCCTGCAGGCAAGATGGTGCCATCTTTAAGAAGCTCTTTAATGTACTCTTCAGAGCTAAGAAGACATCTCATGGAATAAAACTTAAGTGGATCACATAAAAATAACAAAGCAATCCAATGGTTAGCTCATCACAGACATACTGACATGCCTCCCAGAGCCAGGAGCAATCCAACTCCTTGCATCTGGATTTCTTAGTCCATTAGAAAGACAAGGAGCATCTAACAAAATCTCAGCATCTCTACAGCCCCGAGAAGCTGAAAACAGGTCTTGTAGCATGATTCTCCACATCCAGTGTTTTGGTGTCTGTTGTCTTGAGTTCTTAATGAATTGCAAATAAATGCACGAGGTAACCAGTGACAGTGGTCCAAGACAAAACAGATGCACGTATAACAGACTCTGATTTGACAGGGACTATATCATATACCTTGTACCTCAAGGAAACCCTTGGTGTTACAAGGAAAACATCCTGAACTACGTGTTTAATAAAACCATAGTATTTTTATAATATGGGAATTACGGGGATTTAATGAAACTACAGGATGCTAAATTTTAGAAAGAAGAAGAATTAAACCTGACCTGTAGAAGAAGATGCCCCACTGGGAAGCGCACATCCCAGCACTGTGTCTTCAGTGGCCAGCATAATGAGTTCACACGGAAACTTTATTCGGATGTGAGTTCTTGGAGAAGACAGAATTTCTCTATACCTCCTCTGTCCACCTTGTAAATCTATGTGCAATTCTACAAGTCACAGGAGAAAACATAAATGAGATGCTGAACAGAGGAAATGTATCTGTGCAAGGAAACTCCAAACTGGTCCCTCTAGGACCTCCAACCTAAAATAATGAACAATAGACACAGAAGCAAGTGGCACTAAGCCACATGCATAGAAAGCATGTACCAAACACCCCATGAGTGAGACTGATGGCCTGTTTCCCCACAGTAACCAGTACCAAGCAGAGTGGCAACAGTCACCAGCAAGGCTCAGCAAAGCCAGAAGCGCTCGGTGGTCCTCAGGCGCTGCTCTGTGATGTGGCACTACACAGACTTTGCAGTGCTCAAAATCCAGGATAGGGCCAACAGCTAAATTACATCCAAAGCTTGCGTTCCCTAAACACCAGGAGGCTGCAGAAGCTTTTTGTCCCTTAGTCTGAAGGCTTCTCATCAGAGAGAATCTCCCCAGAACAGACATCTTACAAGAAGTTTATTCACTTCTTGCTCTCTGCTTGAATGCAAAATGACTTTCAAGTGCAGGCTTCTCTTCTAGTACAAAGCAGCCTTCAAAAAGCCACATATTACCCTTGCCTCATTTTTAAAGATATACAAGTTTTGCAGAATTAATGTTCAAGCTAAATGCTTCTCAAAAATAAAGCCGGGAAGGAAGCAGAGAGGGGAAGAGAGCTCCCAACTCCTTGCTCAGGAGCCCCCCAGGAGAGGAGCTGCTTTGCAAGCAGCGGCAGCAGGGCTGCCCCAAGCTCTTCACCCTTCCCAGGGGCTTCTAGGGCTTGTCTGCTAGTGTGGCTGAACCACGAGTGCGCATTCAGGAAACACCAAATTACCTCAGCCCCCGGGCTGTGAGCTGTGGCTCTTCCAGCGCCTCGCTGCAGCCAGCTGGGATGTCCCTGCAGCAGGGCAGAAGACCTACGGAATAAGTTTGGGAGGGAGCTCTGGGCTGGGACCTCTGCATCTGCCATCACCAGTCCCTGCTTCTCAGTCACAACCTTAGAATGAACAGAAACCGGGCTCAGGAGAGCTTATGGCTGAGCTATAGCTCTGGCGCTCCGGAAAGCTCCCATATTGGCCCCTGTATTTACGCACAGATTAAGCAGTATTTAGGCTCTGAGTCTCCAGAGGCCTCCTAGCCCAGAAAAGGACCCCAGGTCCTGACTGCAGGGTGGTCAATACACTCTATATAAATGTATATAAGCACTTAACGAACATACAGGGCGTCTACATGTGGCATATGTACAGTGTAAGCCAGGTCAAAACATTAGCTATCACAGCATCTGCTTGCATGTCTGTATGTAATCTGCTTTAACTACCCCTTCTAGGTTGGGTGGTTTCCTTTATCACCAAGATAGCATGATTCCTGAAATAAATTAAAAATGTATTTGCTCTTCTGCTGAAGCAAGAGAGAAACATCAGGACCAGGAAAACTATAGTCTGCTAAGTTCTGTCATCTCATATTTATCTAACACTCCTGGCAAATTACTCTGGGTAAACAATAATTGAGATTTATCCACATTACATTTTGCAAATCACTTTCTAAATTACCTTAGGTACAAAGTACGGTTTCTGCTTTCTATCTGGATGGTGAAAACTCTGAATAATGAATGACAGCTAACAATCAGCAAACAGCTCCTAGTGGTAACGCTGCTGCAACATGCACACAATAATTTGGAATTTGTAAACATTTCAATGAATACTAATGTTTGTTTGAACAGCTAGACATTACATTTAACACCAGATCACAAACAGTCACAGAATGAAACTGGTCTGTGGGTTCATTAAACATCACAGGGGGGGGAAAAAAGCCCTTTCTCCATCACATCTGAGATGATGTGCACAAAATTCAGGTCCTCTCTGCTGTGGCCACGCTGCAGCTGCACAGCCGGGGCTGCTCACTGCTCCGCTGGGAATCCAGTCAGGTGTGTTGTTAAATCTGATCTTCCTCAAAGCAGCACTGAAGTCACGCACAAAGTTCCGTGAAGCCTGGCATGGGCGCACAGCACCTTCCAACCGTTATCCCACTGACCAGGACGTTCTCCCACACGCAGCATCCTCTGCTCTCCCACCCGTGGCTCCCACGAGCCCACAGTGACATCCTCCGTCAGGATGCGGCAGCAGCAGGGACCGGTCCCTCCGTGGAGTGGACTGGGGTGGCTTGGGGACACTTGGCTCCTTTGAGGAAGGGGACACACCACGTCAGGCAGCTGCAGGCCTGCCCAGTCGCCTGCCCATCAGGCGCAGCCTGCCCGCACTGCCCCTGCACAGCACCTGGAAAAAGAAAAGCCAGGATGTAAACATGGAGCCAGCATCTTGTCTCAGTGCCGGGCAAGTCAAGGGACAGGATGAGGCTGGTCCTTGCTGGAGGCCACCCTTTGGTGGGTGCCACCAAAGGCCACCCCTGTGGGAGCGCTTGGCAGGCTCCCTGCCTGCGCTGTGCTGTGAGGTGCTCTCCCCTCCCGGCTTTCCTGGCTGTAAATGATTTACCATGATTTAAACGAGCCCTTTCAGCCTCCTCGCAGCAGGATCAGCATCTGCTATCAAGACAGTGGCCACGGTAGTGGGTTTTAAGTGGAATTCTGCAAGGCTGTAACAGTTCCTGATGCGAAAATAGCTTTTGGAGTAATCGGAAGGTGGCAAACCCCCTGGGCATTAACTTCATGCATGTTTCTGAGTTCGCACAATTTTCTTGCCTTGCTTTCTTGATCCCTGTTTTTCAGAGATGTACACAACTTATCAGACTTCCCCGGAAAGTAAGGCTCCTGGCCAGGGTCTCCAGCCAGTATCCCTCTCTGGTTTCCAGTGTTGCTGCTCTGCACGTCCCCATGCCCTTCTCCAGAGGTGGTGGTTGTGGTGAGCTGATCCTACCCTGGGGACACAGCACCTGTGAAGACATTTTCACTCCTGCAGTCTGGAGCAGACACTGCACACGGGGGTTTTACAGTGGTAGGTAACTTCACAGAATCGCAGACTGGTCAGGGTTGGAAGTGACCCCTGGAGCTCACCTAGCCCAGCCCCCTGCTAAAGCAGGGTCACCTCCAGCAGGTTGCACAGAGTCGTGTCCAGGCAGGTTTTGAATGTCTCCAGAGAAGGAGACGCCACAGCATCTCTGGGCAGCCTGTGCCAGGGCTCTGTCACCCACAAGGTAAAGAAGTTCTTCCTCATATTCAGATGGAACTTCTTGTGTTGCCATTTGTGCCCGTTGCCCCTTGTCCTGTCGCTGGGCACCACTGAAAAGAGCCTGGCCCTGTCCTCTTGACACTCGCCCTTAAGATATTTGTAGACATCATCCCGGAGTATGGCCAGCTGAAGAAAGCATTCAAACAAAAGTTATCCCCTTTAGCTATGAAAAGCTAAACAAGTGGAGGGAGGAGGGAGCATTAACCCCCTCCCTGGAGCCAGGGGCTGTGGGCAAGGACTCCCTGGTTTGCAGAGCAAGTGGCAGGGCCACTTGGTAAAGAGTTGCCGGCTCCCAGGCGGCTTTACCGCCTCCTCCTGCTGCCAGTGAGGGGCAGGGGCAGGAGCATCACCCTCCTTGCCCCACCTGCCCGGAGAGCCATCCTGCCTGACCTCTGATTGAAAGCCAAATTAAGCCTTGGCCTCCACTCCTCTCCACTGAGGTGGGGCAGGAACCATAAACACTCCCCATGGCCGCTGTCTTGGAGGGGATGCTGTGGGGAGAAGCAGGCGTGTTCCTGCTGTGGGGAATTCAAGGGCACTCCGGGAGAATTCCAGGATGCTGCCGGGTTGAGGGGGGATGAGGACTGTAGAGACGATCTAAGGGGGTGCAAGGATGCTATAGGCCAATGCAAGGATGCTCCCGGTTGAGGGGGAAGGACCGTAGGGATGTTCTAGGGGGTGCAGGGATGCTGTGGGGCAACGCAAGGGCGCTCCCGGCTTGAGAGGGGAAGGGAGCCCGCAGGGACGCCCGGGGGAGCAGGGGTCGGGGATGCTCTGGAGGGACGCGGGGATGCTCTG
>JAVJGI010000002.1:12756818-12780457 GCA_035590275.1 Ibycter americanus | reverse complement strand
GACCAGGGCACGGGGCACTGGCAGAAGCTGAAGAAGGACAGCACGGCCCAGATCGTCCTCAACGCCCTGCTCTCCAGCCTGCCGGAGGCCGGGGCCAGGGTCTGCTTCCTCAACGGTGAGAGGGGCGGCGGGCACGCGGGGCCGGGTCTGGGGGGAGCGGCGCGGACCGACCCTCAAAGCCCCCTCCGGTGGCGGCGGCCCGGCGGTGCTCCCGTCCGCCACCAGCGCCCCGCCGTTAACCTGATTATTGGTGGAGGGCACGGAGGTAACGCCGGGATTTCGGTTCTTTTCCACCCACTAGAAATAAATCCCGGATAGACTCTGCGGGCTGAGCCGAAATGCCTTTCCGCTCACCCCCGCCGCGCGTTTAAGAGGCTGATGGAACGCAAAGAATATTAGGGAAGAAGAGCAAAAGTTGCAGAGTGTCAAAGGGAGAGGGGGGCCGGAGAGATCGGGGCTGCGTGGAAAATGAAATCAGCCTGGCGGGGAAGAGGGGAGCCGAGGCCACCGCTTCTCGCTCTCCGCCCGCTGGTGACACGGGGCGGCCCGTGCCGGGCGCCCTAACCCCGGGGCTGGGTGCCCGCCGCTCCCCCCGGGGCGCGCACCGCATCCCGATGGAGACGGAGCCCTCCGGTTGCAGGTGCCTTCTGCATTCCCTTGTACGTGCCCTATGTGCTGACGGGGAGGTGGATCTTCGGGAGAAGCCTCTGCAAACTCTGGCTGGTAGTTGATTACCTGCTCTGCACCACTTCGGTCTTCAACATCGTGCTGATCAGCTACGACAGATTCCTCTCGGTGACAAGAGCGGTGAGTCCTGTCATGGCAGCTGAGAGGGGAATAACTCTCCTCCTGCTTTATTCCCCGCCAGTAATTAAAAGCTCTTTGAATCCTCCAGAAATTAGGAGTGTTTCAGCCTGGTGATGGAAAGCAGTAATTACCCACAAATGCATCATTCAGCTGTGGTTTCAGATTAGTGTTTCTGGCATAATTAAATCATTGAAGGTTCAGACCCCACTGTGCAGGTGCGCCCTTCCCAGATGGCAGGACAGGAGCGTGCGGGTGAGTCAGCGAGGTAAGCAGCCCTGCTACTAACTTGCGGGGCTGGTTATCTCCAGGGCAAACAAGCGGATTGCAGTCGGACTGCCGGCTTCTCCCTGGCTACCAAGGCAGTAGGTTGCGGCACCAACTTTGGCAGGGCACAGCCCTGAGGTCTCTGGGTTCACGATGAGAGAACGCTCAAGCCTTTCGCAGGAGGTGACGAGCGGTTCGCGGGCAGATCCGAGCCGTTGCCGTCTGCTCATCCCCCGACCCAACAATGATGGGCGAAAGGGCTCAGAGCGCGGCAGGGCTGGGTGCCTGCCTGGCCCGGGGGTTCGGGGGATCCCTCTCCACAGGAGTCGCAGAGCCTCGCTGGGAGCAGCTCAGGCAAGCGGTGGGGTGCAGCAGGCTGCTGGGCTCCAACCGAGTCAGTACATTTCCACTAAGCAGACACCATGTCAGCTTTTGGAGCTGCGAGATGAGGGTTCGTAAGTCTACCCTGCAGGAGCGTGATTTATCCTGCAATTGCTCCTGTTGCCTGTGGCATATGAATTTGTTAGACCGCAGGAATATTGCCTAGCAACTTTACCAGAAACGCTAACAGTTCATTTGTGAGGAGCCTCAACAAGCTGGGGTGTGTGACCATACTTATGAAAAGGTTTCCCCATTGCAGGTCACCTACAGAGCCCAGCAAGGCAACACCAAGCAAGCAGTGCTGAAGATGGTGATGGTGTGGGTATTAGCGTTCCTGCTTTATGGACCTGCCATTATCAGCTGGGAGTACATATCAGGCCGGAGTATCATACCCACCGGGGAATGCTACGCTGAATTTTTCTACAACTGGTATTTTCTCATGACAGCCTCTACGCTGGAGTTTTTCACCCCTTTCATCAGTGTAATGTTTTTCAACCTGAGCATTTACCTGAACATACAGAAACGTACCAAAATACGCCTGGATATTTTCCACGAAGTGCACAACCAGTCCTTCACTGAAGAGATGGAAATGAGCCCAGAAGCAAAGCTTTCTTTGAAATGCTGTAAGTGGGAGCAGAATGAGCCAGCTGAAACCCTCAACCTCTCTAAGAGCAAAGCTCAAGCAGCAGCCTCTGCTGCCAGCCTGGGTGCCAAAGACCCACTGTCAACAAGCTCCGAGAGCTCCAGCAAGCCCAAGTGTAGCAACAAGAAGAGCTGTAGGAATTCAGCATCCACTCTGTCCTTAGAGAAACGGATGAAGGTAGTGTCCCAGAGCATGACTCAACGCTTCAGGCTCTCTAGAGACAAGAAAGTGGCTAAATCACTGGCAATCATTGTGGGCATTTTTGGGATTTGCTGGGCACCATACACGCTCCTGATGATCATCCGTGCTGGCTGCCATGGCCACTGCATCTCTGACTACTGGTACGAGGCTTCCTTTTGGCTGCTGTGGATCAACTCGGCTGTCAACCCTGTCCTATACCCTCTGTGCCACTACAGCTTCAGAAGAGCTTTTATTAAACTCCTCTGTCCCAAGAAGCTAAAGATTCAACCTCACGATCCCCTGCAGAACTGTTGGAAGTGAAGCCAGCCCTGTGTGTGGGTAAGAGCCTTGGCTTCATCCACCCATGTTACGGAAAAGTACTGTAGCATGCTTCCTTGGAAGAACCTGAGACCACTAGTCTGGGGTATGCGAGGATGGCAGCACTGAGACCACTATTCATTTATTCTAGTTCATCAACAACAAAAATCACGCAGAATAGCAGGACAAGGAGTTTTTGATATTAACTACAGCCAGTGAAATCCGTGTCCTCCACTTGCAGGTGCCACAGAAGAGTTCTGCTGCCACCTAGTCAGCCAGAGCAGCACTGGCGTTTTGCTAAAATAAAGAAAAATAAAACCTGAAAAATAAAAAGCTAACAAAAATAAATATCTAACCTAAAACTACTGGACTAAGCTACAGTTTACCTGTTTGCAGACCTGATTTTTCCCGTAAACGGAAGCATTTTTCATTGCACTTAAGGTACTAGACATATGTGATGATACAGAAAGAAAAGAACGAACCTCAGAAGGAAAACACCTCATTTATCATCATCGCTATAGCAGCTGCAGCCATAGTCTAGAGCCCTGTTGCATGTGGTGCAAGAGATCTCCCCTCCGCTCCCCAAGAAGAGGCACGCCTCTGCCCTAAGGAGTTCACAGCCAGACTCAGAGACGCTGAGCATTCTGAAGCACCCTGTTGAGCATTGCTGGATCCCTGCTTCAAAACTGCTCGGATTTCCTTTGCATCCGGCCACACACCGACCAGTGGTCCCACAGCACACGGGAGCTTCCCCGCTGCCTGGAGGCGTGCGGCAGCAGCAAGCCCAGTCCCTGGCCTGCAGGACTGGGAGCCCTGGCAGACCCAAAGGTCACGGAGCTGCTGTGCTCCATGAAAGGCACCAGCTGAGTGTCAGCTTCTCCACGGCCTCCCTCATGGTGACCCAAAGACATTTTAAAATCTCTTCTGCAGGATCTCAAAAATACTCTTTTGGGAACGTGACAGAGAATGACAAGCACTGAGAGAAGTGCATCTTGTGTTTCTTTTTTTAAGTTAGTTTCAGACCTTTTAATTTTAGCAAGTTCCAGAACTTTTGCATGCTTCCTTTTAAAATATATAATTTGAATGGAGTCCCGGGTTCAGCCAATCCAGGTGACAAAAGCAGTTTTTCCTCTTTTTTATTTTTTAAATTTTTTGAAGCAGTCAACTAATTCCACAGATAGAGCACCAGATTCAAGATACAGGGCTCTAGCCTCAGTCTTAACATAAATTCTTGGGCATTTTATCTCTGCTTCATTATACTTGGCCATTTATTCTGTAACCTCTTTGGGATCAGAGGTGGTATGACCATAAAGCAAAAGACTTCAACTGCCCATCTCTGTTGGCACTGCTCAGTGATACAGTAATACGAATACATAATTAGTTGCCATGGCAAATGCTCATATTTAACAGTATTGTACAGGGAAGCTCAAGACTGTAAGTCTGAAAACGACATTTGCAAATAGAAACCCAAATGCTGCAAAGTAGTACCCAGAAGCTTATGATGTTGTGGTTGCCAATTACACTTCGCTGTTGTAAGCAAACTGCTTTTTGGCTGCTGCTAGGAATAAAATAAAATGCTATCCAACTTTATTCCAGTGATACTTGTTGAGTAGATCAGCATTGTCATCTGAAGTCAGGTTTTAAATGATGTCTTGTTTTGTGTGTATGGTATTTCAGTCTTGTGACATTCAGTCAAACCATTATGTATGAGTTAAAATATATCCTTTGAAGTAAATGTACTAAGAATTGACAGTGTGCACTGTTGAGCCTGCTTGTACCTTTCCTTGTGTCTGCTACCTTCTGAAAACCTCAATAAAGTATTTTTATATGAAGCTTGCCAAATATTTTATGGTAAATAGCGTGTTGCTGGAAATGATAACATCCAACTGAAAGGAAAACATGTATGGATTTGCCTGAGGAGATAGTTAAAGCCTATACATTCACCAAAAAATAGCTCCTGGAACAGCTGAGTTTCTCTTACCTCTGATGAGCAGGTTCCTGACAGCACACTAAGGGCACAGTGAGCGCACATCACTTAATTCTTTCCAACTTAAGTTCTTTTCCAGAGCATGTTATATGCAACTTAGATCTGAGAAAGTTACTTAAACTAACACTAACTTTTCCTGTGACTTACAAAATCCCCAGCCTGCCTAAAAGTGACAAAGTCATTATGTGAACATGGTACCAGTTTCCAGCTGTGGTTCTTTTCATTTGTTTATAAAGAGAGGTAAGGACTACTAGGTTGTTCAGTCTGATAAAAAGAAAAGCTATCCGCTGTGTTATACCTTAAGAAAAGGGCAGAGAAATTGTTGTGGTTTTTGTTTTTTTTTTTTGACCTGGTATTAAATAGTGGTTACCTACTTCACAGACTCCAGAAAAAGGATTTTGTTTTCTTCTTTTAAAAATTATCCTGCATGATTTTCACTGAATCAGTGGCAGGTTTTTGAAATACAGTAGAGGCCAAGTAACTGTTAAAACGATACTAAATTGGTTGCAAATGGGAAATAGACCCCATTTCGTACAGTCTTCCGTCATTCAAAGAGTCAGCTTTCTCCAGGAAAATTTTATAAAACTCTGAAGTCATGCCCATGCTTGCATCTGTACCACTTCTTTTGCCTCTGCGTGACACAGAAGTCTATTTCTTGTACCTGTAGAGCATGCATCCCTCTGATATCCTCATTTCTGCCCACCAGTCCTCAGCATGCTTGCAAATAAATGTTGATTGTGTGCCATCTACTGCCACCAAAATGAGTACGATGCTACAGGTAACTACTGAAAAGTCAAAACAGACAGCAGTTATTTAACAAAACTAAGGTTACAGCATAATGCACCTTGCTGGGTTCCTTCCCTTCTCCCTTTTTGAGGGGGTTGTTTTTTCACAGAAATACCCCAAAACATAACTGAAAGCCCAGGAATCCTACTAACACAGACACTTCTATCATTTTAAGAGAGGAAACTTAAAAGATAGAAGTTCAGCTAAGCAAACTCTCACAGCTTTGTGTGGTTAACAGCTGAATTTCTGACACACTAGACCTAGGAATACCATCCATACCATGGTTACGTTACTTCTGATTAAAGAAATGAACAAAGAATTTATCAGTCTTTCCTATACGAGACATTTGCCTGAGCAGGGACTGGTAACTGGGCTTTCTAGTAGAACAAAAGAACAAAACAGGAAGGTGATGCGGGGGTGGGGGGGGGTGTTTTTTCTTATTTCGTTCACATTCCAATACACATCAAGAACAAGCTAAGCAACAGGGAGCATACACTGAGTTATTTTAGTAGCCTTTTTTTTCCTCCCCTTTCTATAAATTTCCCCTTCTTAGAGCTTGAATTCATTGAATCAAATTAAACAAAAAACAAAAACAAAACAAAAACAAAACCAAAAAACAACACAACACATTATCATTGCTGGCTCCAGAACTGGTTTTCCCACACATGATGAGCTGAGCAAGCAGCCATGTAAAAAGGGAGCTGCAACTGTTTAAATTCTGAACATGGCTTTTTTGCAGATAGTCTGAGCCTCCAATCTCAGATTCTTAGCTTATGACTAAGTATTTATGTACTGAAGGCAAATAGCCAGTTTTCCCCTACGTCCAAGGGTAGTAACTTTGTTCAAAAGTGATGATCCCAGCTTTACATTTCAAGGTGACTTTGCAAGCACATGGGCTAGGAGTTCCTTTCTTTCACATGTTCACACAGTCGAAGCGCTAAAGCTGTAAGTAAAATACCCAGTTTTAAGAGACTCATAAAATTCGTAATACTCACAGGGAGCTGGTGGAGAGTGGTTTTGCTTTCAGTGATCCGTTAAGACCATGAGGTACCTGCACTGAAAAGCGCACGCAATTTGTACAAGCACCATGCTCTCCTGGAGTTCCACTACTGACATCAATGTAATCCTGTATATTTTAAAGCGCTAATGGTACTTTTCTCTGAGCTCTCAGAATGCACTTTTGGTCTTAAAGTTCTTTCCCAGAGAGTGAAGAAATGGACACATTTTACTGTGAGCTTTTTGCACAGTATTTCTATGGTCTCTGACCTCCATATGGGCAGAATTACCTAAACTTGGCTGAAGTAATTTTATTCATTGGTGGATTTTGCAGGGAAGATATTTATATTTCTTCTTGAAATAAGAGCTCTTGCCTTGCCAAATAAAAAAGAAAAATAACTACTTATGCCTGGACATGAGGTCACACCTGAGCCTGGTTTTCATACTGAAAATGTTATGAGTAGCTGATGACTAATTCAAATATGCTTAAAAGAGTATTTGAATTCTGCTGATTTTTAGTGTTCAGAATGTAAATGTCTATATGCATTTGGAAGAGGCAGGGACTAGGCATCTTCTAGGCATAATCAAATATGAACTGTGAAAATACATTACCATTAGACAAGATAGGGCTTCTTGTCAACTATCCTAGCAGAACACCTATGTCTATTTTTTGCTACCCTACCAGCTCAAAAAAAAAAGCCTCATTCCTATTGCCGAGACATAAACTGAGCAGGCAGGACCTGTTTTCAAAAACCATGAAAGAAGACTTGCTGCAATTCTGAATATGCATCAAATATATGTGTAAGCACATAGGCTTCCACACAGAAAAAACTCAGTTATTTCCAGAGAGAAGTACCCAGTTATGCGTGGAGTGTTAGCAAACAACGTTCACACAGCTGTAAATCCTACCCGGGAGCTTTTTAAAGAAACAGGCAAGTGACTTCCCATAAGACCTATGCGGAGGTAATGCCACTTCCCTGCTCCTCACACAAGCCTACACGCCATTAACTTGAGGATGTGAAGGCCAGCATAATGAGGTTTGTGGTCCTTTCAGAAAACAGCATCTGCGTATCAATAAACTATCAAAGAATATTTTTTCAGTGCAGCTACTTTCTTTTTGGCTCTGTAATGCTTCCTCCCTAATCACCAATAATGACAGATCTCTTCACACAGATAGAGGGACTTTGCTCCCACAGCCTCTCTTCAGCGCCCTTCCTCAATTACCATTTCTTATTTGTTCTCTCCAACCTGCAGTTATATAAATTGCTCCATTGTTCCAGAGACGTCGCTGGAAGCTTCATTAGCTCAAGTAGGAGGCTAAAGAAGAGAGAACACAAGAAGCAGCTTTTGTTGAAAAACACCTGTCTGGGATAATTAATGAGATTTGCTGAGAGGGGTGGGCTTTGAAATCGGGAAGATGTGATTATATTTTGATTTGAAAGAATGCTAATGGTTTTCCTTCCATGTTTGTAAATGAACATTGATTTTCATAGCAGAACCAGGATGAAAAGACAGTAAATAAGTGTCCTTGCTAGACAGAAGTTTAACAACATGATTTCTGTGAGGGAGGATTAATTTTTCATATCCCCACCTCCCATGCAGTGACACTAGCACAACTTTGCAGGGTAAGAGACCTTTGCCACTCTGAAGAACTCATTCTGCAAATAGATGGGACACAGTAAGAGGTATTATTATCTTTACTTCTGATGTGGGAATTGCAGACAAGAATAAAAACACTTCACTAGCCACCCCAGATAAATGCCACAACAAGGAAAAGTGCCCTCGATTTCTAACACCACAAAACTCACACTTCATGACAGATTTCACAGATATCCTTGTGGATAGTAGGGAACTCACAGCACTTCTGTGTTCCCTTAACCTCGACCTAAATCTCCTCCTTTCCTCCTTACCATTGCACAACATACTTTTCTGCCAATACAGTTGTATTTGCAGGATTAAGGAATTATGGCATTTAGAGAAGCAACTAGAAATTCCGCAGGGTGAAAGGTATTATCTATAATCTGGTATCATCATTTTATTGAGATATAAAACTCACTTCAACAAACCCACTGCTACCTAGGAGAGGTACATACCTCAAAAACATGAAAACCCAGGTTTGTCCCTAAACCTCTTGTTCTAAGCTCAGGGGTGCTGATGATTCATTAAATCAGCACCATTTTTATTGCTATAGTCCAGGATGCATGAGCATTACTTATTACTAGCTATTTACAAGCCCCACGTTTTTACTCTGTAATTTACAAGCTGCTTGCACACTCTAGGTACAAAAGTGAACTGATATTTAATCCAATTACCAAACATTAGGTAGAGCTATGTATGCACATTTGTGGGGGAAGACAACGACTATTATTTTTCCATTTGTATAATTCTACAACCTGAAACATTGTTTTAAATGACTCAGATGCACCAAGCAGGACTTTCTGTTGCATTGTAAAGGCTTTTCTTATATATCAAATACCTGTCAACAACTCCTAGGACCCCCTACCATAACACACAGTGATTATATATTAGAGACAGCAAGGAAAAGGTATGAAGGTAGGTAGTTGTGGTGTGTGTGCAAACATCCCAAGTATCCCTCCTGTGCATGTAAATGCACAATCCATGACAATTTTTATAGGCAGTCTTTGCCCACAACCTAGGTATCTGCTCTTTTAAGCACAAAAATGCAGCTGTGATGTGACACTGACTTTTGAATGATTTTTAACACAATATCCTAGAATTTAGCAGCACAATTAACACTGAAGGAAAACTGATTGCAAAGTAGTTAATAATCTCATTTAAGGTATCTCTGATCATTCACAAACAACAAGCTGTCTGCTAGAAGGGCAATGACAATTCTGGCAAATTTTTAGCTGTTAAGTTAACAGCTTACACACAGCTTTAGTCATTAGAAGCTGTTTATTGAACAACCAACAATGATGGGAGTTGCATATATAATTCCTTGAACATGAGGTTGCACATACACCCTGCAGTGTTCATGAATTGATGACGGATTGACAAAGCAGAGCAATTACCCTCCATTATGAAAATAATTTACACTCTAAGAAGCACAAATTTAACAGACCATTACAGCTAAAGCACTGTTTAGTATCTCTGATACAGCTTGCATGCAAAATATACAGGGATAAAATAACATATATAATACTTGCATGAAGCCTACGTTAAGCACTCTGAGAACTAGGAACTAAGCTGTTACTCGAGAGCTTTCATGAAAGTGGCAAGAAGATTCTTTGTTGCTGACAGAAGAACACGGACAGAGAGCTAATTCTAGAGTAAGGGAAAGACTGAAGTCAAACCTGCATGGATGACTCATTGCAAGTATACAGCAACAAGGACCAAAGTGCCCAAAATACCTTTCCTGAAGTTTTCACCGGGAAGAACTCACGCAGATTGTTCTTCTGTTTCAGAAAGATAAAGAGCTGAAGTTCCTTAGAAATTCTCCCTCAGAAGTCCCACACGCTCCTGACCTCTGCCACAAAGTGACCATCTCAAAAACAGTTTCTGAGAACATGGGTTTTATACTGATTTCCTCTGAAAAATCTAGAAATACAACCTTCCTTCATTCTCCTCTTGAGAGGCTGCCCCACCTAAAGTACTGAACAGAAGACTAAGAACCGGGAAATCAACTATTTAAGGTCAGTATGATCAACTCATCTTAATAACCATGTTTTCACTTCAGCAGTTAATTCACTGAGTACCATTGCTACGCACCACTTTAGTAGAGTGCCTTTCAATCAGTTTGTAAATAGGAAAAGTTTCTAATCAATATTAATCACTCCCAGCTGTGCCATGACAAGTTATCAAAGCAGCAGGTAATACAACAGAAGAATTGCTGCCTCCACACCAAAGCAACCCAAACCCACAAATGTTAGTTAGGCTAACTGCCACCTGTACAACAATCTCTGAAGAGGAATTTGCGTGCCGACAAGATCTACCAAACTGCCTTAGAAAAACAGATATATTAACTATCAAAGACAAGCACAAGCATAAAATGTTTTTCTGAGAAAATCTGAACAAGTTCCTTTTTTATTCAATTACATTTGTGATCCTCTGCAATTATTTTCTCCATTAATATTTAAGCACTCAGGCTTTACTAGCACAGAAGTGGGAATATAGGTGGTTTTTAGCTTGAATATTCACTAAAAGCAAATTTCCAACTGCGTACTCATTCATCAAGCCACCTTGTTAGTTAAATGTATTATTGGTTTTGTTCCAGACTAAATACATTAGGAAACTAACGTCTGTAGCACTAACTTAATTTAGTCTTAATATACAGTTCTAGAACTGTTCTGTGTTGATCAGTTTCATAAACCACTTCAATACATTTAATAAGCATTAAAAAAATCACTATCTTTAGAACATTTAATTACTGCTAATTTACATGAATTAGCAGCACCAGTTAATAAACTGTACATGTTTCACGTGGCAATTTGTTATCCATCTGCAAATCAAGTTTTATTTACTGTGAGAAAAATCCTGAACGCCTAAAGAAAAAAAAAAAAAAAGGATATAGTTAACTGAGTTGGCTCACAGAAAGCTCCTAAACACTAAAACGGACTGCAATACCATGAAGGGGGTAAAATGGATACTGGAAGATTTTGCAGAGGGCAAATGTGAAGCAGCATGTTGAACGGGGCATCTCCTCAGCAGGGTGTGTACTTCTGTGCTTCTCTGCACACATTTAGGCAAAGTACCTGGAAGCTACAAATGCAAATATGACATCTATAGTTAGCTGTAAGTTATGCTTGTACAAGGCACCTAGAAAAAAAGACAGTAGTGTTACAGGACTAGCACTACAATACATTTTTTCCAAACGGTTCTCTGCCTTGCCACAGAATTTCTATGTGACTGTGCAATTCGCTGAGATCCAAATCCAGACAGATACCTAAATTCAAGATTTTTAAAATTCAGTAGGACATCATCTTTTTCCCAGCTTAGCTAGATTTGGACATCAGCCTCCTGTGATTCAGTTTTTACCAGTGAAAGAAGGTTAACAGATGACTCTGAAACATAAGGTACTGTAATATATATATTAAAAAAGAAAAAAAAAAGCTGTAAAACACATTAAATTTCCATCCTTTAAAGCCATTTTCCTAATGGTGATAAATTAGTTAATGAAGCTAGAAATTTTCGGTTGATATAGAAACAGAGATGAGTCAGCTTACCAAAATAAACTACATTTTTTTTACATCTATAGTTACAGGGGCCATGAGGACCTTGCACAGCTAGCATGGGACTTAGCCCATCGCATAGGTAGGCAAGCTTCAAAACCACAACTTCTGTAACTGAAGTTACTAAACATTATCAGTTTTTATTTTTCTAGACAGAGCTCACTGTCCTGGTAATTGTTGATTTGAACTACTGTTTTAAACTTCCATTACATGTCTGGTGTGGGGGTGGGTACGTGAAGAAATACATTTTCTAAAATAATGCATTAAAAAAATCTTGATTTAATATGGTGACCTTTTACCAGGTCATTTTTAAAATGTGATAAATGTGTGTCCGTCTGGACACAGCAAACTATCTGCCCAAACTCATCTTTCTGATTTGTAACAGGGGAAAACAACAGGAAATAAATAGCCACAAAACAGTATGACTTCATGAATAAGATAATCAAAATATGGACACTTCATCTGCGATATCACAGATGTCTTCTTGACAACCAGTGTTTTAGCAATTACATTGCCTGATGCAAATATTTTTCTTCATAAGCATTTTCCACTTTTAGTGGAAGATTAATTTATCTAGATTTAGACAGTGAATAGCTAACTTCTATCAATGGTTGATTAGTGCATGTACAAAGGATGTTCTGGGTGGGGATTCACATGTCTTTGGAAAACAGTGATGTTCTAATCTCAATGGTAATTAAGCAGTGAGGAACCAAACGTCAAGATTCAAATGAGAAATATTTAAAACCATAACCAAGCTTTTCCATATGCTAGAATTGATCCCAAACCATAGATGTTTTCTAGAACATTGATTCTTACCTACACATTGACTATCGATTTCTCCAGTTACAAAGACAAAAAGGCACCCAGTGAGGATTTGAATAACAAAAGATAATTTGTTCTGCAGTTACTTTTTAGTCTTGCTTTTCAATCAGTGCTAGTAAGTCTGGATCTAAATGCATTTCTAAAGTATGCATTCTGAAAGGTGATTTTGCCTGTATAAAACATTTCCAACTTATGTCAATAAGCACAAGGCTCTTCATGTTTTGTGTTTTATTTCACCCAATAACCAGTACATAAAATAACAGCATTTGACTATACTGCAATGCTACGTTCAGGTTAAAAAAGAACAACAACCTGGGCCTGGATCACCACTGCATTTTGCCAGAGTGCCTCCAATTAAAATTAATGGCATGCTACCAGAATAAAACGGATGGTAACAAAGCAATCAGCCATACCCATTACCTGTTACTGAAATTGAGTATGCAGACCTGAGTTAGTAATTAAACCATAATTTAGTTTAGTAGTATGGCTAGTCTTTGTCTTCATTCATCATTCAGGAAATACATACATAATACACAAACACTTCCACCTTGTTGACCTAACAGTATAGCAACAAGCAAAGAATAGAGCCCAAGCCAGGAATGCACACTTCAAGGAGCCAAAGTGATATTTCGTATAACCAAGGGCAGAGAAAAAAACCCCAAACCCTGTGGATAAGAAATCAGACACTGCTAAGGCCTCCGTCAACAATTCTATTTCAATCAGGAAAAAGGAGATGAAAAATTACTCTCAGTGGGAAAATGAAGGACAAACACAATCTCAATATTAAAACAAGGCTGATAAAAATCTCTTTGCCTTTGTCCTATTAGCTATGTTTTATGTCTCAGAAAAATAGGCACATACCACATAATACATTTCAGAACTGCACAGAGAAAAATCGAGAGTGCAGCCTGAAGGTAGCTTTGTTCTATTATCAAGAGCTGCAAAATCATCCCTTATCATATTGGCACACATATATAACCTCCCCTCCAAATATTAATAATGTCAGTCTTTCCAGACCTCTGTAGTGTAGGCACAATTAATCCCTATTTAACAAGATGGGGAAACTTGTTAATGGGGAACAGCATTGGAAACTGCAGTATGGAAGACAAGAAAACAAAGCTGTTCTTTAAAGGTCGGGCACACATCAATAATTGGGATGAAGTTTAGCAGTATCAGGATAAAGTTTTAATTTATATCAAACCCATTTTCACAATGGTGATAAACTTCATTATTAACAGAAGTGGTCCAAACCCAAAATATAACTTTCATAGCAACAATGGGGCTGTAGATCTTTTGAAGAGATGCTGAACTCCAGACTTAACTATTCTCCCTACACACATGGCACAATGTACTACCTCTTCCAAAAACCCCATCTCTCATAACTTGCATGGCAGACAGCAACCCAGAGTATGGGCTACAGCATCCCCAAAAACAGCAGCTCCCAAAGTAAAAAGTAATCTTGCTACTAGTAAAAAATCCATTTTTACACAACAGTATTTGTAGAAAGATTAAGCCAAAACATATATTGTCTTTTAATTTCCATTACAGAGTTAACAGTTCAAACAACACATTAACATTCTAGCAGCCTCTCTGCTATTTATGTTCCACCTGTCATTCAATTAGTAACTCATTGAGTTGCACACCCGTAACACACCGAACCTCTGATCCCAGCATTAACCGTACATTACAGGTGCCAGCCACTGAGCCCAGTTAGCAATAACCTGTGGAAGACAAAGACAGCAAAGAAGTCAGACTGGTGTTCTGCATCCAGTAGCTTGTACAAAACGTGCAAACCACAGCAAGGTCCTGTTCAATCAGCACTAGCATCTCTGGTTCATAGCCATTCCTGTAATTTGAATCAATGTTTAAAAACAACCGGTTATGAGTTTTTAAACATGTTCCAGTCAGAGTACCTATTCACTTACCACAAATGTACTTAAATATAAAAATTACTATGAAGAGGCTTAATAAATACATGTACAGCAGCAAAAGAAATTTCCCTTGCAATGGAAAACCAAACCAAGTGGGATCTGACACTTCTGGCAGCCTTCACTTTTCGTTGTATTTGAGCAACTGGTGACCTGGCACTACTTCAATACCACAACTCCAAGCATATGTATTATCAGAATGAACACAGGCAGACATTACACAGCACCTGGTGTCATGTCCTACGTCTCCTGCCCCGTGCTGAGACACGAAGCAGTGCTGTCCGCATGGTCTGCCCAGTACTGGAAGCAGGGTGGTGGTGGCAGGCCTTGCTCTACTCCCAGCATGGTGCTGCAGCAGAGCAGAACCACTGAGTACAAGTTCACCAAGGGTCTCGTTTTTATTGCTGCCCCATTAGTTCATTGCAAACACATTCTGATTCACCTTTTAAAATATCATGTAATACAAAAAAAGTGCTTTACAAAACCATCTAAGTAAAGCAGATTACAAAACATACCATGCTTAAACATGCACATTCCATGTTTTAGTGTACTGCAATGAGTCCTCAATATCCATATGTCTAAAAAGTGTGGTTGTTTTTACATTAATATTTCACTTTCTTTATCTGTTCAATTGATACCACCTAAATTTTCCAAGAACTTATAAAGGGGAAAGGATTGCAAATAAATACAAACCTCCCATAATTAGAACTAAAATATTGTGTAATCGTGTACTAAAAATGTATTAAAAAGATGAGTACTGGAACTCTAAATGGCACTAAACAAAATTATGGCTCAAGCTTCTCTAGAAAATATAGACTGGACTTCAATAAGCCATATTTTAATGTGAATTGTCAGAATGCAAAATAAAATCCATCCCCCTTCTTTCCTCTCGTCAACGTGAAAAGCAAGGACAACATCAAAGGCTTCAGCAGAGGAAACCAAAAGCTAGGTAAGGAAAGTAACGCTGAATAACACCACCAAAACCCCTGAAAACCAAAACAAGCCCACCTGCCCCAACCTCAGCCAAAAAAACAGTGTGAAGAAATCCTATAGCACATCATTCTTCTCTGAAACAATTCATACTTTTTTTCTTAACCTGATTTTCTTCTCTGTTCCTAGACTTAAAACAAGTTTCCTTTGCAAATCACAGAACGGCCAGGGTTAGAAGGGACCTCTCGAGATCATCTGGTCCAACCCCCTGCTAAAGCCAGTTCACCTCGAGCAGGTTGCAGTCTCACACTACCTTACTTTCAGCAGAACCAGAGGTTACTCCTCAGTTCTGCACCTCAAAATTCTAATGGATGCAACAGATCTTCATGCTGAAACTGAAAGAGCATTATGGAGAAATGCGACCCAAGCCATGAACTCAGTTTTGTGCTGAGCAGCACACAGCCATGCCTTTTGATTGGCATGAACATAGGGGCCTCTAGCATGAGGTTACTTCAGCTGGTATAGATGTATATTGACTACAGTAAGCTCAAGCTTCTACAACAGTTGTTCCAACACCAAAGCTTGGAGCTATTTAGCACTTTTCATCGACAGATGAAGGAGTACATGCTCTTGTAAAGCCTCTTTGAACCCTGTAAGCATGTGGTTAGAAACTTGGTACTGTCAGAAAAGGTGACTGAAATGTTAAGAACAAAGAAACTAATTATATGATCAATAGGACATTCTGTTAAGCTATCTAGCAACCTGCTGTGCTTTTTCCACACCAGTACACAAAATACTCTCCACTCTAACAACTGAGGTTGCACGAACACTAAGAAGTGAGGGTGAAAGCTCCTGTGAGTACAGAAGCTTTTAAAACAGCCTCTGTCATTCGCAAAGACTGCCAAAATAATACTAAAATACAGTCAAGGAAAGGACAAAGTATTTATAGGTATTAAATGTTCTGCAGAGAAGTTGCACCAGCTTTTGTGTTCAGGCAATCTTCTCCTGGTTTTATTAAATGTGGCTGAAAAACATATAGCAGTAGAAGGAAAATCAACAGTGAAGCCCAAAAATGGTACACACAACCAAACACGAGGATAGAACTGAGTATTAACTTCTACCTAATTCAGTTTTGGTAAATCCCAGGAATGAAGCAAGTATGAAACAAAACATGAGAGTGACTTTGGGATTTAATATTTGTTTTCTTTTTTTTCCTGATCATATTTTATGCCAGTATCACCACTTATAATGCATGGATTACTTTCCACACCTGATCATGGATAGAAATACTCAGCATGTGAATTTAAGAGAGGTAATCACCAGGTTTGCCCATATTTTTATTTAATAATTTAGACATTTGAGTTGACCTTGCACTTTTTCAGAATAAAACCCTGTTGCTCTTAAGAAGAGGTATGTACCTTCTTTCTTATACAGGGAAAGTTAGTTCTAATTCATAATCATCATCACAAAGCTGATCCCAACACCGATACAGCAGGAGAGCGTGAGTTGAGCTTTAGAGATTGAACAAGACTGCCCCTTTCCAGACACAGGCAGTGAGCACGAGGAGGTAGCAGAGACCCACTGTCCTAAATGAAGATTTCTGCCCACAAAATGACATAGTTTTTTAAAAAAGGGAGGGGAAAGGGAAGAAGAACTTCATTTTTCTTTTATTTGGAATATCTGAAGCCAAAGATTTCTCAAAACATTGCTTGAGAGCATTTCCTCAAGGAAAACCAGAGAACTCAGACTGTTCCCTGGCTAGTTTATATAGCTACTTAGCTGCTGCCAGCATTTAAAGATCGTTAATTACTTATACTAATGAGAAAATAATTTCAATCATTAATTGCAGCTGTTTTATGCTCCTCCTCCATAAAAATACCGAGCATCTGTGCCTCCTCTAAGAAAAAACAAACAACAGTAGAAAAGTTCAAGAGAAGATGACTGAAAGTGGTTATGGTATAAAACCAGATAAATATGGGACCACCTTATTTTTACTTCAGAATTTTTGAGTAGTGAAAACTGAGAAGTCATTTCACTCCAATTTAGAAAGCAAGCTAGCATCTCCTACAGATCTTGAATTTCCATCTTCTCTGCTAGATAGGATTCTCTTCATTCCATAATGAACTACCTAACGCTAAACAAGAACCAGGTTTCCAATTCAACACCCATCATGATTACAATTTTCAAAAATTTTGTTGTGAAACACCTGCGACACCTCAAAGATGAACAAACAAGAAAATCTTTCCAATGCAGCAGTCCAGACCAAATCCACATGCTGTGCCCCTGCTTTAAAAAAAGCCCCAAACCAAAACCACACAGATGCAATCTAATCAAATTATGATTACTTTTTTTTCTCTCCTTCCAGTACAGTTCACAGTAGTTCTGGTTCCTACCACTTGACTGGGCTTTGCCCTCGTGATTGTTCTGTCTTCACATAAGCGTCATACAGTTCTCTCAAATGCAACAACAGTTCCTCTAGGTTGTCTCCTGTCAATGCAGACAAAGCGATGACTCGGTCACCTATCTGTTCTTTAAGGAGTGGCAGATTGATCCTGGACTGAGCAAGGTCAATCTTATTCCCGATGACAACACATGGCCTCTCAGACAATCCTTTTTTATATTGCTCCAGTTCGTATTTTAAGTCTTGCAGCTGAATCCATGGCTGAGACACAGAGAGATCCACCACATATAGGAGAAAGCGGCAGCGTTCTATATGCCTTAGGAAAGCCATCCCGAGGCCCCTGTTTTGATGAGCGCCTTTTATTAGGCCAGGAATGTCAGCAACTACAATGAGAGAAATTCCACAGTGAACTTCACATATCCAACAAAAAACCAAAAGCCCAAACAACAAACGGACCCAGTGTTTTACTGGCCAGTGCAAGTACTTTCAGAATTACATCTCAATGCATTAATATTAAAACATACCTCATGTTAAGTTTGGCTGCTATTATCTTTTAAAACACCTGAATTTAGATTATTCCAGTGAAGACAGGATACAGGTTGCTAGTTTGATATTAAGAGCACATGTAAGTGAATGTGAAATGGGCTTTCAGTGTTGTTTTGTTTGAAGTTCTTTAGAACTAGCAAGAAAAAATGACAAACTTCTGCAGCACTTCAAAAAATAATCCAGGTGACACAAATTGCTATCAAGGTACACAAAACATACTACAGTTCTTACCTGCTACTTGTTCATAGTCTTGATACTGGACAACGCCGACATGGGGATTTAGGGTTGTAAATGGGTAGGCAGCCACTGCTGGCTTTGCACTGGAGATTGCTCTCAAAAGTGATGATTTGCCAGCATTGGGAAAGCCCACCTGGAATAGAAACACTTATTAAAGCCACAGTTCTAGGTTAATCCTTATAAAAAAAAAAACCTGTAAGCTTCTGCAGATGTGGCAAGGTTCTTCCAGCATGAATACAGCAACATTAATTTTGTGTACTTAGTTCTGAAAAGCATCCAGGTTTCCCTTTTTTGGTTCTCCTAAACCCTGTTTTATTTATATTTTCTCATAAACATTAAACGGATCAAACCTAGAAGCGTCCCCTTAACTTTTTTTGTGCCACTTTAAGTATTCACTTTGTTCAGCACCAGAAGGGTATACACCACAAGATCTCTTTGACTCTGAAATGATGTTTTGACACAGTGTCCTGCACTTCCCATTTTACCTGTGTTTTCTAACTGATATATTATTTTTGGAAATAATTCAGAATTGGCTTTGTCCTTGATTCAATAACACAGTCTGGCCTATAAGGAACAAGTAACAAGTTTGGGATTTTACAGCTCTTCATAGACTCGGTATCAAAGAATTAAATTGAAACTTGGCCTTCTGGGTAGAAGGCAAGAAATTTAAACAAACCTATCCCAGAAATGAAGTTACTCTGGGATATCCTACAGCTGACATATGATAGACAGTCAGTAATCCCCAAAGGAAAGTAGATCACATTCTGCTATTTGCTGACATCAGACACTGAATTCTTGTCAGAGGAAGTAAAGTACAGAACAGATTCACCCCAGATTTCCAAATTACTGCTAAAAATGTGAGAAGTGGATCAAGAGTGTCCAGCTGGTCAGAGAATTAAGTGTATTGATCCACCAACGCCAGCTCTTTCCTTAGTCCCTAAATAAATTCACAAAACTCTGCTAGGCCAGACAGTTGTTCTGCAGCTGCTGAACTACAGCAAGAACACTCTGCAGCAAAGCATCATTTTAACAGCTTTACCAGCTGGTGTTAACACATTTCCATACTTAAAAATTAAAACCGCTTAAGCCCTAAATTGACTTAGCATTCATGTCTGAACAGTATTTTTGATTTCAGAGGATGCTAAACCTGGAACTAACAAAGTCAAATGTTTAATATCTGTAAAAAGAGAAATATAGGGATGAAATAAAAGATTATTTGAACTTTATACTTTTTTAAAAAACCAAGAAAAGAGGAACTAATTTAGAAGAACTCTCCATGATGTACTGTTCATCTGCAGAATCAGCAGACAAAGTTGCTGTACATTATCACTGATGAATCCTGCACATTGCTTTTCTATCTATAGTGTTGACTTTTGCAAAAGTAGGATGACATCAAGTAGCAAGAGTGTGACAGCTCTGCAAATCACTTTGGACACCCTTCTACCAAGTAACAGCAAGAAAGGATTGAGCTGCATCTCTAAACAAGCAAGCCAAAAGGCTAACAAAAATGTTATCAAACATTATTTCTTCAGTCAGTCAAGTGTCATCCTACAATGATAAGGAAGTTGAAGAACCACAGCAATACTCACCAATCCTGCATGAGCTGTTGTCTTGAGTTCCAGATGGAGGACCCTTTCCTGACCTGGCTCTCCTGGAGTAAATAATGTTGGAGCTCGGTTTTCATTGGAAAGAAAAAAGCGATTGCCTTTCCCTCCAGCTCCTCCATAAGCTGCAACATACTCTTGACCATGTTGAGTGAGGTCAGCCACAACCTTCCCATCCTCCTTTACCAACGTACCTACAGGGACCTTAAAGTGAAGAGACATGCAAGCATTACACTGAAGCTCAAAGTCTGCAGCAGAGCTGCCTTCAGCAGATCCTTTAGCAGCTGATTTCAGATTTGTTGAAAATCACTCCTCCGTATTCTCAAGCTGAGGAATCTGAAAAGAGAAGCGTACTTCACGAGGCTCATTTTCTGAACCCAAACAGCACTGTCAGACATTTACACTTCACTAAAGTTTTAACAGAACCACAACCCTCCTTCTCTCCTTTTAAGAAAAAGGAGCCCAAGCACAGTAGTGAGCTAAGAAACATACTGTAGATACGCACAAAACTAGGCATGTTGAAGAAAAAAAGTATGAAAGAAAAAAAGTCTGCTCCTATTTAAGAAGTTCTGTGTTCCGACTGCTCTAGGCACATGACCTGCAGAAGTAAAGCAAACCAGGACAGTATTTGTTTTCGTCAGATGTACCTTCCAAAAAAGTCTAATTTTTATAAACAACTTAAAGCAGCTTGATCTGCCTGTGTGACAACAACCAGCTGCGTCTAAGCAGAGACAGCACAAAAGGCTCCCTGCAAAAACACACAACCAGCTTGAAAATCAGCAATGTTAATACAAAGCTAACATACTAGCATGCAGCCATAATTTACTTACTTTAACATACATGTATGCACCATTAGCTCCATAACAGTTTCTGCTTCCTCCCCGCTCTCCATGAAAACCTTGATAGAAGGGAAGGACTGAAGAAAGTGATTTCATTTGCTGGTCAGCTGTAAAGCAAAATACGCATATTTTAAACACATTGTTTTAACAGAACAAGCACAGAAGAGCAACCTCTTGTCTGTTCTTTTTTGAGTATTACATGAATGCATACCCTATTTACTGTCTCAAAACACATCAGGGAAGACCGATACTAATATAAGTTGTGATGAAGTTTAGCCCCCTATACTGATCTGCTTAGGTTTGTTAACCATGCAGTTTGTTAAGCAGTCATTCCAAAATCATCCATTACAAAATACTCTGGAAAATTAATTTTCTAGATTAGCAGCTTTTGCAGCAGGGTGGTGGCAGAGGCAGCTTTACCCATCTTGAGAGTAAAATTTGATCAGATCCCAGCCTTATAACACAGTCGCGCACCAGTCACTGAAATGTCTGCAAAATACCTTGATTTTCAAAACTATTTCTAAGGCTGTCTGTGTCATTTATGTCCCTGTTACCACAGCTCAGGACAAAGCTTAAAAAGTAAAAACATCTCATACAGAAATAACAATTTTAACGCTTTTGACATTTAAACTTTCCATTTCCTACTGTACATGCAGGGCTGTTTTTGCTGTGGGTGGGATGGTAAGCAATAAGACAACATGAAACAAAACAGATTTAATGAGTTTTACCTTTCAAAATGACATGACCCCCATCACCTCCATTTCCACCATCAGGACCTCCAAATATTTTTCTGGGTTCACTATAAAAAGAATGACCCCCTCCTCCTCCTTGTCCTCCAACTACACGCACTTTCCGGTGATCCACAAAATAGCGTGTCTGTAACAAGGGTACAGTTTATCAGAGTCATCTTTTTACAACTTGATTGTTCTGCAAAACTTTGTATTATGCAGACCTACTGTTTTTACTCATGATGAGTTCCATTCAATAGTAAAAAAACCCAAACCAACCAAATAATGTCACAGAACTCTGCTGCTATTCACAGACCAACTAAATACAGCATATTAAGTATAATAATAAAGAAAAACAGATCTTATTTTTCAAGTATTTTTAAGAATGCCCTTTAAAGTACATGCCTGAGGCTATGCTGATAGATCCTAACGCAACAGCTCAGACACTAGATGTACAACATTCACACTTACTGTAAAGGAACTAATAACAGGAAAAGTATCATTTTAAAACAGTTATATAATGTTGACAGGTAGCTCAAGACAGCTACCACACTATAAACTAAACTCACTCAGTAATTGTGTCCCTACTCATGAAAACCAAACTTCAAAAAAAAATTACATCAATGATTATGTCTTTAAATTGAACTGAAATTTGCAAAAAGGACATAGTGCCTGTGTGGGAGGGATATTCTCATACTGATTCACTGCATTCTATACCAGGTGATGAAACTAAGGCAAACTTCATTGTTCTAACAATTAAGAAAAGGATTAAAGACAAAGAATAGAAAGTATTTGTAAACAGATTAAGTGGCGGAAATCTTAATATATGCCACGACCAGTTGCTCAGGGGCTAAAAAATAAAAAATAAAGAGAATTCCAGAGTTTAGCAACATTTCTGACATTACCTTAATATCTGACTTCTGGCAAACTAATTACGCTGCAGTAGATTTCAGCTTTTTGGTCAGCAAAATAGGCTTGATGGTATTTACCTGTCTCCAGGAAGTGGGCTGAGATCCCAGGATCTCATAACAGGATAGGTATTAGAGAAGCACATTCATACAAGCAGGTGAAATTGTTTACACATTGGGATGGAGAGAGAGAGAGAAAGGATGACCTTGACTGTGGTAACATTCAAATTGTGTCAATTACTAAGGGACTTCATAATGAGAATGAGCAATGAGGGTCACTTCAATTAAGTAGCTCAAACAGCATGCGAAAGAGAAAAGGCCTTACTAGTATTATGATACCAAGACAAACAACTCAAAAAAAACCCCCTAACTCTTGATAATTAAAGTTATACTATGACCAGTGATTTCTCAAAAAGAAGAAAACTCTTTCTGAAAAGTATTTGGCACCACCACACGGCGACACAGGAAACTATGGCTTTAAATGGGAAGTGATTTATTGATCATTAGAAAATAAGATTTCCCATAGACGCGTAATTAGAAAAAGAATGTGAAGAAAAAGTTCTAGGACCCCGCAGTTTCGCTGACACAAAATGCTGTTTGGCAGCTGATTACTACGCCAGCCTATGAAAACAGTGAGAAACAAAACAGCATTTTAGATTTAAAGCTATGTAACTCTGCTTTCTCGACCTATGCATGCATTCAGCCCCAGAGCTGCTGCGGCTAAGGCAACACGTACCGCTACTACAACCCCTCTGCAGCCGATAACGTCACCGGGCAGACTTATTTCCTCACTATTCCGCAAATTTGTCAGATTTTAGAAAAATATTTCCTCACATCAGAAGCACATATATACGTGAGGAGAAAACGGCAAGGCGCCGGTAAGCTCCGTTCTCTGAAGCGCCGCTAACAGCTGATTGACTTCAGCACTTACCAGTTTCCTCTCCGAAATGACTCTTTTTTGCCTCAGCCGCCTGTTTTTTGAACACCTCGCGCAGGTTGTGGAGAAAGTCGGCTGCCGGCCCCCCGCCGGCACCGGGCCGAGGAGGAGGAGGAGGAGGGCCGGCCTCCACGGCAGCCGCCCGCCCGCCCCGGTCCAGCACGGCAGCAGCATACTGCTGCCAGCCGCCGGGACAGCCCGGCCACCC
>JAVJGI010000002.1:12737771-12756613 GCA_035590275.1 Ibycter americanus | reverse complement strand
CCGCTGAGGAGAAAGGGCGGGAAGGCGCGTCCTGCCGCCCCCGGCGCGCTCTCGCTTGCCGTCCCGCAGCTTCCCCTCACGCACCGGCCGCCGCTCCTGGGACAGTGTCGAGGCTGGGCACCGGGGGACGCACAGAGGCCCGTGTTGTGGCCCACCGTAGAATATCCCGGGCACAGCTCGCTCCCTTGAGGGTTAAATTAGTCGGTAGAAGCGCGGTCCTGCGCGTCCCGGGGCTGAGCGGTGCGGCAAGGAGCCGGGGCGGCCCGGTTTCGGGATCCCTTCCCTTCAGGGGGGCGCGGAGGGTCCTGCCCGCTTCGGCCTGAACGGTGCTGGAAGCCGCTGTCCCCGCAGCGAGCCTGGGGCGGGCTGCGGCAGCTGAAATAATGGCGGGGTGGGGGGGTGGAGGGGTGGGTAGGGTTAGGCCTGGGGTGCCTCGGCCCCCTGCCCCGCTACCCCTGAGGTGAGCCGCTCACTGCGTCCACTCGCTCTGCTCGCACAGGGCCTTTGATCCTCACATACCACACAATTTGAAAGCTGGGACGAGCTTTTGTCATCTATAATTATCTATGAAGTGTATCGGAGAAGTAGGGGAGAAGGTACAACTCAAAGAATCTCCCTTTGTTGTTTCCATTCAAAAGTCTGCGTCATAAGAAAAGTACCACCAACTTCATTTTCAGATAATATTTAACCTAAACAATTTTTCAAGCATTCTGTATTACAAAACAGAAAATGATACAATTAATGGAAGAATTCAAAATGCTGGCATCACTTTGTTTCCACATTAATACATAAAAATGGACAACACATTAAATAAACATTTTGTTATTAACAATTAGAAATATTAACACCCAAAATCATGTATAAATTAGGAAATAAATGTACAAACTATTTCCAAAGTGCTCTTTCAAATACATTATATACACAACATTCAAGAAGTTCTTAATGTAAGACATTTCAGATTGATGTAATGTTGCTGTTTCATTTTAAGTGTTGTTCATATTCTCTCAAAAGTATTTCAGCACTTTCAAAAACCACATAAAAGGCATATTTCCACGCTGGCAAAGAGCAATATTGCATTCTAATGGCTACCTGTAATTTTAATATACTGTAAAGAAAACAATCTTACTTCCTTTCTGTTCCTTGCTACTTGCGACTATGAAAACACCAGAAGGAAAGATGAGAGAAATGAGGACTGACTAAAAAAAGTCTTCTATTTTATCAGTAATTGAGATTATTAATGTAGCAAGGGCAGTTTAATAGTAAACTCTTTAGTTGTCCAGTTAAAGACTTTCCTCTACAGGAAAAAAAAAGGAATTGAGACATCTTTTATTTTCCCTGTGGTCTTCATTTTTCAAAATATAAAGTACTAGAACTCGAAATCCCATGAATATACCAGTTCAGACAAAGAAAAGGAGAAAATCCTACAGAGGGTGTATGTACTCTATATTGTAAATTTTCAGTTAACCTCATATTAAAAATGCTGATGGAATATAGTCATCCTAGCCTTTTGCCTCAGAGAAATCTGGACATGGTATTTCATTCAGCACTTATATATAACACCTTATAAGTGCTTTTTTCCAACACTTTATAAGAACATATAAACCTGAAGTGACTTACATTGTTCTTACTGGCTTTTACATATCACTAGTTTTTATTTCTAAATTCTCCCTCTATAGGTATTCTCTCACTGGCTGACCCCATTAATAGTTCCCCTCTCTATATGCATAATATTGTTTCACAATTAAAGCTGAATTTGGATGGATTTTTTTACTTCTGGACTATTTGTCTACAAGAGATAAATAAAAGTGACGATGAACTGTAAGACCAATAGACCCAAAACATTTGACAATATTTATGGTTATAATGCTTGCTGGAAAATCTGAGCAAGGGCAAGGGAGGAATCAGAAATGAAGAAGGATGCCAGCCACCTGCTTGCAAAATTTGGCATGAAAATGTATATGCGAGTTATAAAATCTGGAATAGCGTATTTAAGACTGGAGTTTTTGCCAGATGTTTTTCTCAGCTAAGCACAATATGAAGCAATATTGACGTCTAGTAGGCTGACACTGCAGATCTCACAGCTCCCTTCTGTTTTTACTTCCACAACAGAAATACCTTAGTTTACATGGATCTATAAAAGGTGCCTCTAGTGATTAACACTTTCTTGAATATAGGTTTTGATCCTCCTTCTGTACCTCTTACAACAGAAATATGGACTTATGCAGATTACTGAATATTAAGACTTGGGTAGGTATTGGGTAGGTAGGCATTACAGAAGTTGCAGTTAATTATCATACAGCATAGAACTGTCTTCATGTAAGGAATGTATCCATCCCCTTATTCTTAAGAAGTAAAGAGGCATGGATTTCAGAGGCTGGCAGGTAATCTTCAATGCATTCAGTTAAAAAAAAGATCAATAACTACCACAGGATACTTCCCTGGACTGAGACATGACTGAATGGCTTTGTATTGAGCCAGACTGCAGAATGACCTGGCTGTTTTCCAGAACAGGGCACAACTGTGATCAAATGATCCTAAAGCTATTTAGAAACATCAAGAATGGGGCAAGGGAAAGGGGGGGGGGGGCTAAATGAAAAACTTCTGCATTGTATCAACATACAGTACTATACACAGCACCAAATATCAAACCATTAAAGCATTGTCTTGTTACCAGTAGTGCACTGCTTCATATCCAGCATGAAATGAACACTGTTCACATACAGACGCTGCTTTGTGCTAAGGGGTAACCAACATATTACAATTAATCAAAACTGCCTGTACATCCAGTTCAAAAGATGGAGATACTATTGAAATTAATCTGACACAGGATCGTATTCTTTTATTGCTGATAATTTCCATATTGTCCCTATAAAAAAAGAGAAATAAAAATGTTGGAGAATAACATATCAGAGGTTTGCAAACAGTGAGTTAGACAATTTCTTTTGGTCTATCAATTTCAAAAGACCCACTGAAGTATCACCAATATGCCTGCACCAAATTATCAGAGAGATTTATATGCAGAGCGCTTTTTCATAGCAGAGATTTAGACAATTTACCTGCTCATAGCCGTAAGGCCTCTGTTGCTGAGCGGAGGGGCCTGTCTGAGAAGCTCTGTAACTTCCATATTGCTGCCCCTGTCCCTGTTGGTAGCTGGAATACTGTGAAGAGGCTCCTTGTGCAGGACCTGAGAAGACAGTGAATTCTATTACTAAGGCTTGATTTACTAGGAGTTCTTAGGGTTAAGGTAATGTAAAACATGATGGTAACAAAGTAAGCTCTGTAGGTATGAACTGTGAGTAAATTTTGCCTAGACCTCCCCTCTAGCTTTACAGTAGAAAGTGCTAATACTAATAACGATCTAGCTGCAGAAATGTAAACTTCAGGTTTTAGACTTTGCTCAGAAATTGTGATATACTTTTATCTGAAACCTGTATTGGCACAGCTCAATTATTACCTATATGCAAGCTACCTGGCCTTAATTTTAGTAACAATTGCACGTTTAACTTCCTATTTAATCTGGCTGTGCCACCATAAGCAATGCTGACCGGGCAGAACCTAAGAAATCTCTTGCATATAGAGATAATTTAAAAACATGTAAATCAGACACACAGCTGCACAGGGATACCGATTTCCCTTTATTTGGGACCGTATATTCTGTGTATAGACTGCTATGTGCACTTTCCGGCATTATCGGTGGATTTTTATAAAGGAGTACATTTAAAAAGAAGAGGCCAGATTTTAACATCGTGAACTGAATTTTGGGTTTAATTTCACAGACTATGTCTGGTTTGAGTGGTCCGAGCTATCTACTAGTACTGCAGAGTCGGGTGTTAATAATTTAATTAACTTTTTAGGCATGTAGATTCTGTTTCATGAGATCTTACATTTCTAAAATGGGTTTGCTGTTTATATCAACATCAATTTATCAACTTTGGTTAGCATTGCCAGTTCAAGGTCAAGTACCCTCACATCTGGGAGATCCAGCAGAAATCCCTTGCCTTGAAGCTAGGATTTAGATTATCCCAACCTCTCCAGGCCCTGTTTTTGTACTAAATAACCTGAAATGGTTTCTTTCAAAGACTGAGGAGACATACAAGATGCCTCCAGTTGGTCAGAAAACTGGAAGACAGCCATCAGACTTGGATGCTTTTGGTAACAGTGGAGAACTCTGCCACTGGTGACCTTAAGGGTTCAAAAGCCCTGTGCCACTGTTAGCTGCATGTTCAAAGCACTTCCACATTTCTCCTTTCACCTCACTCCCTCACCAAGGAATAAAACCCCCATCATGTTGCAGGAAATCTAAGGGAGTAGTGATTCTCTGGACCAGTGATGTTTTTTCATGTCAGTTGCAGAACTATTAGATGTGTAGGAGGCCTGAGACTCCAGGTGGTGACCTCCTGCTGACACTTTCCAAGAAGTCAACATGAGGCAAATGTGTATTTTCTAACTTCCTAACTTTCTTTCCAAAGAGAGAGGGATTCAGGATGCTAACATAACAGTATAGAATGCAGTGCTAGACTAATGTATGTTACTGCCCAGAATCCCTTTACATGCTGTGCTCTTTGGCTAGTTTTGGTATGTGGATGTCCAAAGTTAATCAAGGAAATAGTTTACAGCATATTTTCACTTAGGAATGGAGGCATCAGGATGAAGTATTGCAAACACTTGAGCGGTCAGTGGCAGTTTTCATACCGTATCCTTGCTGTTGTCCTGGGTAACTTTGTTGATTTGGGTATTGCTGCTGGGAATATGTTTGCTGCTGTGCAGCTCCCTGTTGGTATCCTGCTTGTTGCTGGCTGTACTGAGAATTTCCTAAAGAGGGAAAAAGTTAAATAGTATGATTATAGATGAGGCAGGTATTTCACTGGCCATGCAAATCATAAGGAAAACAAAGGCATAAGGAGCCTTGGTCTGCAATTCATAGACAAGTACTCTTTTCAGAAACAGATGATTGTATTTTGTCCATCAGGATGTTTACTTCTTCAGTGATTTTTTGTTCTTTTGAACAGGAGAGAGTTGCTTATTTATACAAATCACTAAACAAACAAGCAACCTGTTCCCCAAAAGATTTTTTTTTTACCACTGAAGTGTTTCAGAAGGAAAACACAGAGTCACAAAGATAAAGGTGCCAGGGTAAATAGCTGGTTTCTCAAGAAGCTCTCTCACTGTATTTATCTTCTAGATAATTATGTTGGTTCATATATCCCAGAAATACCACTTATCTAGTTGTTACTGGTATTTTTTGAAACACCTATGATGGAAATTCCATTTGCAGTATCCTGAAACAACAAAATTAACAGAAACTATACAGATGACATTGCTTTTCCTAAATGCCACCTCACTGTATCACAATTGTTAATATTTTGCAGTTAGAGTTCAGATACCTTAACAGTATCACTGAATTTACTGATGTACTACTGTTGAGAGGTTTTGAGTGGTAGAATTGTAAACTCACAGTATTGATGATTTTCAATTATTAGTTTCATTTAACCCATTGTTTTTCACAATTTGTAAGGTGAATTAAGTAAGATTAAGAAAAGGTTGGTCCTGGAATTAATCGGTAAGCTGTCTTATTTTAGAGAAATTTCCATTTATGGCTGCCAATTTTTTCTGGCTCTGAACCCCATTTCTAACTGCAGCACGTTGGTTTACCTTTGTCAGCATAATCTTTAACTTTAATCCAGCCATTTTTATTTGCATTATAGAAAATGTTTGTTAAACAGTTTTGTAAGAGTGGAGGATACTGATATCCTGGAAGTCTTTTCTCTTACTACAAAAAAAGTTCAATATCCATAGCTGTAATTCCATCTGGCTCAGCTACAACTGAGGATCATTTTTCTAATGAAAATGAGGCTACAAACAAGTTGTTAATGATCCCACAAGGCTGCACAGCATGACTGCCTCACAATACTGTTAATGACATGATACTGTGTATACAGTCTGATACAGTCTTGGTATAAAAAAATGCTATACATAACTGAAGCCTATTTCCTGGACACTCCGTAAGTAATAGCTAAGTAGCAGTTAGTGATGCAGAAATTACAAGTCATATTATACATTTTCATAAGCATTTCATTAGTATTTTAGGGGATTAGAGCTTTCGATTACAAAGAGTGCAAATATATTTTCCTACCTCCTTCATAATAGTGTTGTGTAGAGTCATCAAATGACCTGTCATAGCTCTGCTCAGTATAGGATGACTGCTGATAGGCATAATCACCGTGTCCTACAAGGAATTGCAAAGATTTATCGCGTACATTGTTAATATAACTACAGATACATTGTTGAATGCTATACTATGAAGCTGCTTATGCACAAAGATGACACTAAGAGGAAATACAGACCCATGAGGTAGGAGGTCAAATACGTGGCAAGGAAAGTCACACCTATGGATAAATCTCTTGCATTTACTAATCCAAACTTGGCTTTGTGCTCTTTCTGAAGCAGTTTGGATAGCAGGGTGCACTGATGCATATGTTTGCGTACCAGGCTCCCATGTTCTGGGATTAGAATTTTCTATCATTTCAATTGGAAATGAATCATAACGGATTTGCCATGTCCTTGGATGTGGCAGTCACGGTGGTGGTCTACACTTTATCAATATTACAGTGACTACAGCTCAGAGGAATTACCATCTGGATAGTATTGCTGATTCATAGGTTCTGATGAGCCTTGTCCATGACTGTACTGTTCACTGTAATATTCTTCCTGACCCATGTACTGCTGCGAGGAACCTGCAAGGCAAAGACAAGAGAGCGCAAACTGAGCCCACCGACTCCTAATGGATGTTTTTTTCTTATCTGATTTATTTTAAGAAAACACTGTTTACATCTGGATAAGTAAACACACTATGTACGTTGACAGCAGTTTCAAAGATGTTTTGCTCACTAGAAAAAGGAAATAAATCTGTATTCTCAGAAACAGCTGTTGAAATTGAAATTATGCAATGGACAGTAACATGTCCTAAAACCACTCCCTTCCGTGACAATATCAAAAGTAATGGCTACATTTCATCTATTAATCTGAGTTATTAGAAAACATAGGAATTTATTCCATGCTCAAGAACACAGAATTAAATATATTGTAATTAATGTATTAGTTTCTTAGTCAAATTCAGTTTATGTTAGAATCAGTCTAGCCGCTTTATTATCTCTTAGAACTTTTCCAGAGAGGTCTTAGAGCATGGTAGTTATCCTCTGGTGTTTTCCTTTCCTTGGCCTAATTTTTCATACTAATTGGTGGCACACTATCATCTTCTTTGCAGAAATGTGTTCCTTGTTAACTGTGCCATGTTATGGCTGATCCAGTACCATTTGAAAGAATTGAAAAGATTCCTAGTGGCTTGAGCGAGCTGTGTATCAAATTGTTCATCTTTTCTTTAGAGACACATGACCCCTTTTAGACAGAATTATTCTTCTAAACACCTGAAATAATTAAATAGATAAATCTTGAAAATAGATTAAAGTTCATCTGATTGTCATGATACTTCCACCATTTGAGATTTCCTGTGTTACCGGATGGGATTCCCTGTTCATAAATGTGACCTGGAAATTTTGTTGGCTTACCTACCCCACAGGATGGACTGAATATCATCAATCTAATAATAATAGTATCAATAATCTAATTATAGATTTTACCTTGCTGTGAAGCTCTGTAAGGGCCCATTGGCCGTTGCCCCATCATGCTGTTGCCTTGGTTGCTCTGACTCATCATGGCAATGGAGGACTGCCCCTGGTAATGCTGGCTCCCTCCTTGCGCTGAGTTGTAATGCGACGTCGCTGCTTGCTGGTGCATCATGGAGACTACAAGGTACATGGGAAATACTGTTTTCTAAAAGGATGTGACAGTTCTCTCCCTAGTCTCTTTGGAAGCAAGTTAAAACCAACATGCACCCTGGTAATTCTGTGAATTCTCCACAGGGGGAGATGTTTTCCTGCCGCATGTATTTAACTCTTCTGCACTGTAATCCAGAAAGGATGTTATTACATGGTCAGTTCTTGCCATTTGCTTCAGTCAGATATTTAAAAATACATCTAGTAATCATTATTACAGTAGGATTAAAGAAAGAACTAAGAACTGATGCTTATTCCTCTCTGCCTCCTAATTCATTGCTGCATTTCTTGTCTAATCAACTCTTCTCTTCTAATTCCACCTTATTATATACCTGATGATACCTGACATTCTAGTATTTATTTGATCCCTAAATTTTATATTTTCGGAAAGAATTCTTATTGGACATCCCATTCAATACTCAGTAGCAAATATTTTTACAAATTAAGAGATTAATTCTGAGTTGTCTGCTAGTCTCTCTATGCCCTGCAAGCAGTGTGAAGTATCAATAAAATAAGAAAAACGGGGCAGTAATGTACAAGCAGTACATGTGTAACACTCTTTGGCAGGCTCTTTCAGCTAGGATAAAGGTGCGTCTCAGATCCCTCCCACGGTTGTGGGATTTGCTGCCGGGGGCTATCAGATAGTGGTGCTGCACTTCTAGCTAACGCTCCTTTCCCCAACTCATTGCTAACCATAGCAAGTCGGTGTAAGTTAAAGCAAGTCTGAAACCGTTCCGACTTACAGTAGTGCCTGACAACTTGAAATTCAGAGATGTCTTAAAGCTGGCTTTTCCTCTTCTATGTTTGACGCTGTCTACAGAAAATATTTACAGAACAAATTCATGTGTGGTAAACCTCTGAGGTCACTGAAAAGTCAAGTTGGCCCAGAAGGAGGAAGAGGGAGTTTACCTGGATTAGACTGCATGTTGATGTTTGTTCGAGAGACATAATTGCCTATTGACCCCTGGCCTTGCATTGGCACATTCTGAGATGCAGGCACTGTATGGCTATAACCAGGCCCAGTTCCATGACTGCTGACAGTCATACTCAGAGAGGTCGTGGGCATAGTGTTCTGGCCTGACTGCTGCATAGACACGTGATTAGGACCTAGAAAAATTAAAGAGAGCAACAAGAAAATCTGTGCTATTATTGGCAACGTACAGTGAGCATTAAAGCCCTCGCGGCCTTTCTAAAATACCTTATGATAAGGCAAAACAAAACAAAAAAAATTCTCATTATTGAAATTCCCTGTTATCTACAGACAAATTAAAACTGCCTACTGCACAGTTAGAGTGATCCTCCTCTTCCTGGCAGCCAAATCCAGGCTGTACAGAATTGCAGACAGGAAGAACAAAACCAGCAGCAATGCCCTACAACCAGTTCCTCGCCGGCAGCAGAATTAACAAATGTCAGTAATTTCAGATAATTCAGAAAAATACATGGACTCTGGAAACATCCCAGCCTTCTGAAAAGTGTTCTTCCCTTCCTCCTGTCCTGCTGTTGACTCCTTTTCCACCGTCACACGGATGGTGACAATGGGGAGGCACAGCAGTGGCTGAGAAACACTTTGCACATTGCTCCATCCCTTTGGTTCCTCCATAACCAACTGACCTTCTTAGCTGGGGCTTATGAAGTACCAAGGGACCCTCTCCTCAGAGGATAAGCATGTCTCTCCTTTTCCTGAAGACTGACTGAAAATAGCTCAGACTTTCGGAAGAGAAGTTTTCCAAGTCACCATAATAATCCCTGTTGTTACAGCACACCCTTCCCAACATCACTGTATGTAATCATCAGACTGCCCCAGTTATATCCTGGGTTTGTATCATCTTGCTTACCCGGCAGAATGCTTATTTTTTACAATTCTATTGCTGTTGGGTAACTAAAATTGCAGAGAATCTGGTTCTTATTTTTTGTTGTTCGTTGCTGTAAATATTTTTATGAACGAGTTTTGGAAAGTTGTTTTCGTTGTGTATTAGTACATAAAATGTGATAGCGTGTATTGCTGTCTATCTAAATTTAGCTGTATTGTTGCCAATCTAAATTAGGAAGACATGCAGAATCCCTGGAAGAGAAGGAATTATGTTGTAATGTTTAGATAATGATATTTTAATTCACAGTTATCAAGTGCATCTACAGCCTCTGAAAATGTGTCTAATTCTCTTAGTACAAACCTCATTAATTACTCTTAATGGTTTTTATAGACATAAACATGAGAATATTTGCTGTAGATTATTATATTTTCCTTTGATGGAGAGATGTAAGTAGCATTTTCAACAAGAGATAAAGAGAGACAGCTCACTGAAATCAGTGGGGCCAGGTCAATATACTGCTACAGAGATCTAGCCCTGTGTTTTGCTCTAGTTTTTGTTTCTGGTAAAGCTGATTCTTCTACTTGTGCAACACAAGGCCACATGGTGTTTGAACAGAGCCAGCAGTTGCTTTGCGTGAGAGATGGAGCGTAGCAAGTGTTGGTAAACCTTGCCCTGTCTGCATGGGAAAACTTAAGAGAACCTTGGCCTTTAAAGCAAAAAAAAGTTTGGCTAATTTGTGATTGTAAGGGAAAATATGAAAGCATGACCAAAAGAACACTAAAACAGTAAGATAAATACAAAGCGTTGAACCTCTTTCATACTCTCATGCATACAAGGCAGTTGGGTTTTTCTCTGAACAGCCTCATCCATGATTTCTGAACAGCTTAAATTCTCAGTTGGGCCTGATTCTGTCCAGAGGCAGCTGAGCTTCACTGGTTGGTTTATTGAATCTGATGGGTTTACCTGCAGGGCTGTGGCATGAAGAATCACTGACCTGTGGATTACTTGAAATCTCAGTGGGTTGGTTTTTAGCTTGTCCCCATCAACAGAATTATCATTACAATTGACCTAGCTGCCACTAGACAGTTACCATGTGCGTAGGGAATTACCTAGTTACTGTCCTGCAGGCGTGATTCCTGTAAAGTCCTGACTGAGGACAATAAAGTGTAGTAGCTTCTATGACTTCTTCCCTTTTCCTGCCTCTCTTACAATGCTGTACCTGTTCATTACAGACTTTCATCTCTGTTGCCGTTAGATGAGATATTTTCACAAGTACTACAGCCCATACATTTGAATTGTTTCTGCTTATTTATTCCTAATTTCCAAAAAACGTTGTCCAGTTGTTGTTGACTGACGTGAAATAATTTCTCCATCTCAGAGACTATCTACACATCAGAAATGCTGTGTCATATAGCATCATTTTGCTAGCTTGATGCTAGCAGGCACAGAGCCAGTAGCTGTAGTGGCAACCAAGGGGCATGTCCCCAAACCCAGGGATGTGAGGGCTCTATTCTCACAGCAGGCCCTGGCAGCAGAGCCCATGCCATCGCTGCTGCTGTTACCTAGGCTACTCGGAAGAGGCCAGCTACTGCATTCTCCATCACACCTTCGCTTTGAAGCGTAGCTGTGTCCTCAGTCTGGGTTCCAGTGGATTGACACTCTCGTGATAAACTGCCCAGCGCTACCCAAGTGACCGAGTCTCAGTGACTGGGCAGAGAGTGAACTACCCTGAGACACCCACAGCTCAGGCTGGGTTTCAGTACTGGGCTGGGGCAACATGAGTAAACTGCCCTGGCTGCTTCTGTTCTGCAGATAACTCGAGTCGTCAGGACTGCCGGTCTGGTTCTTTCAGCCAACACCAAGTTACTATAGAGAACTGGAGGGTGGGGGGCAAAAAGGAAAAACCAGCAACCACACTGAAAATGGAGACTCTTAGTAACCCAAAACAATGTTTTGACTGACTTACTATAATACTTATACTAGGTAGTAAATCTTTCAAAAAGAAGGCACAGATAAATTTAAGTAAGTTCAGTTTACAAGCTGTAACTGTTTAAAGTAGGTACCTCATCCATTAGTGTAAAAGGTACTACCACCTTGACCACAAACGGATTTTTAAAAACTTGGAAGTAATTTCATGGCTTGCATCTGCTCTTGAGTCCCCCTGCCAAAGTCTGTGATTTTACAATCAGATATTTCTATTTATAGAAACTGTTTTTTTCCCTCTATCACTCTGGGAAAGACCCACAGAAACAAGAACTAAATAACTACAAACCACAAAATAAATAGATTATTCATACTGTAAAAGGCACACAGTGAAAAAAAATATTTGTCTTTAAATTAGTTTCTTTTAGTTGCACAAACGAAAACAAACAGACAAAGTATATTATCTTATTCATATGAAAAGTCTGTGCAAACCCTTTGGCTATGTAGTACAATCTCTGCAAGCTTCTGTAGAGGACAAAGACTGATGCAACACCAAATTATTTTTAAGAAGGCATGTATCCTGGAAGGTTTTTGCAATCTAAAGGCTTGGTTGTGCAGTTAGTCGTGCAAGCAATTCCATTTTACCGTGGCCAACCACACCACTTTCAAGAGAAAAATACCACAATATAAAATTTTTCTTACTAAAAACTTGGATGCATCTTTACTTGGCGATTTTCATTATGCATTTTTTTAAAAAATGTTTTTAATTCCCCCTGTAGAAATACTAAGCAGATTGGAGTCCTTGCAGAAGCCAGCATCGTTACTGACTGTAGCCATTTTGTGACGAACTCAGCATATGCCTGAAATCCCTATATGCCTGAAAGGTGAGTTAGGAGAGGTCTTTTACAGCTCTGTAAGTATATTCTGCATTAATGATGTTGTTGCCAAGCAACAGCAAAGCAGCACAAAGGGGACCGAAGCTCACCATTGCTAATCTGACTCTGCATGAGGGAGGAAGGAGGAAGGCCCGTCCCAATTGCATCACTGAGATTGCTCTGCGAATGGAGAGACTGGTTGGATGCACTCTGAGTCATTCCTCCTGGGCCCAAGTTTATGTTTTGCGTTGGTGGCTGCAAATAACAAGGAGGAGAAGCAAATTTTTGGTTAGGTTTTTAATTAGCAAAATAATAAGCCCCAAATTAGCCTGACTGTGACTAAAAATTGCCTCAACTAAATATGGGCTTCCTTTGCTTTTTGGGCTTGCTTGCGTAAACCTTTCTTCATTTGACTGCTATGTGTGAATGACATTCAGCACGACACAGAGAAGCCGGCAGGCAGCACAGTGAACATCTTAAAACTGTGTTTATAATAGAGTCTGGCTTCTGTGCCCATTCTTCCGTACTCTACACGAATTTCATTTTGTGCTGGTCAGAACATAACTGCTGAGGGGATATGCATTAGCGAAGCCAATACAGAAGTGTGTTGATAAATTAACCTTTGTCAAGCATAAAGCTATCAGGTATTTTGTGTTACATGTAATACCTCTAAAATGAACACATTTAGCAACAATAACATGATGTTTAAAGACAAACCAATGCCCAAACACTGAATTAGGTTTTTGACATAAAACAGTGGCATTTTTTGCCTGAGTAAAGACTACAATAAGAATAGGTAAAGAATAAAGAATCTGGAACAAATGGAGGCTGTTCACATCTGTACCACTGCACCATTTACAGTATATAGAACTTGAGCTACAGAGACAAGAGATCAATACCAATGTCCCAAAGAATGTGTTTTAAACACAGTAAAAGTAACTTCTGGTTTGTTTAGTGGTCTACTTGACCGCTTCAAAACTTTTAGCTGGAAAAATAGTAAAAAATGGTTTATTGACAGCGATCAGTCGCAGAATCAAAGAACATTTCCCTCTAGCATAGTAAATGTATCTGATGGTAGCACTGATACTTACAGCAGGAAGCAAGGACTGCATATTCTGGTTAGAATCTGCTATTGTTGCCAAGTAAACCAGGTTTCTGTGCAAGATTTGTTGGTATCTACAGAATAAGGAGTAAAGCTTATTTGGAAAGGGTTAACAATACACAAAATTCCAAACCTTTCCTTTTTTTCCTTTTTTTTTGCTATGACAAATAATTAGTTAAATTACATTAGCCCACTTTTTATCTGCCATAATAAACATCAGTAATAATGACCTTTATCTGTGCTATCTTGCTTTTCATCAAGGATCAGTGTGTTCCGCACCTCTATTACAAATGGGTAAACTTGGGGGAAGGGAGAGGTAAAATACACTCTCCATTGAAAGCACTTTGAGTGAACTGTGAAGCTGGGACCTCAGTCTTTGAGTACTGACACCCAGACAGCTGCTCTAACAATTGGCCACTTTTTCTTCCTCTGTTTAACAAGGGTCCTAGTAGTAATGAAATTCCAGAACTCCAAAAACCAAAACCTGTTTGCCCTGCCAGCAAGCTGAGAAGAACAAGACTTTTCTCAAGAGTGCTCTAACTGGAGTGTTTGCTCAAGTAAGCACCACCAGAACCATTTATGCTTCTTCACAGTTCTCGATGAAGTGGAAAAGCTCATAATAAAGAACAGGAGGGCATGCAAAAGCAAACTAACAGCTGTGCCACCCAGCAAAGCGAAGAGTCAAACTTTTGGAAACAGGGAGGGTCCCAAGAAAGCAAGAGAAAAATGCAAGTGCTTTTTTAAGATGAGTTTTCTTCTGATGAGGGGAACTTGACCTTTCATGGGGCACACTGGCAATTCCTCCTGACTGAGATTTAACACCGAAGCTTTATCAAAGCGTTTGGTTTCACGATTAGGAATAGGAAGCAGTGATACAAAGTGGTATGCCTACATGCATACTGTTTTAGCCATAGGTAACGACATGGCTGGTCCTTAACATTTAATTACTGTCTGATGAAAATGTGTTATTAACTTTGTACCTGATTCTACTTGTATGTAATAAATCTGCATAGAGCAAGTGGTCCAATAACCATAATTGTTCATCATTATTTGAATAAATTACCTGTTAAACATATTGTAAATACTAAATACTCAAATACTTCAGAAAAAACCCTCTGTTCTAAGAACAACATAAATTTCTTAATACAAGTGAATCTAAAAAATAGTCCAACTATTTTCTCAGTGATCAGTGAACAGAACTTTTTATAGTCCTGTTCTTGAAAAGAAGTACACCAAAAATTTCTAACATACTCCAAAACTTGTAATACTCACTGAGTACATTCTGCAGTTTTCCCCTTGCTCTGATAATCCATAATACATTGTATTAGGTGGTGATTTTCATCTAGCATCTGCATAAAAGAAATACGATCAAAACACGTTACTACAGGTATTATATTAAAGCCCTGTGCTTTTGTGCTACTCCACATTCACCCGTCTTGGCAGTGGATGGTGTTTTGTGCAGTTTTGTTGCCTTGGGCTATTACAAAATACCTACAAGTGACTTTATTGAGCCACAAGATTGTGCTTTTCAAATCATTCCTTTATGAACAGTTATCTTTACAGGAGTTAGTTGAAATACCCAACACAGAAGAATTAATGGACTTACCTTTTTTCCTCCTTAAATGGCAGATATATTTTTATGCTGAAGAAGGAAAATGTGTTCTCTATGAAATACCTCTGCCTCATTCTAAAATACCACCCAACCCTTTCCAAAACTTCAGATTTTACTAGCATGCCTACTTTCAAACAGGAAACATACTTGCAAGCAACTTAAAATTACTAGTTTCCCTGCACAGGACTAGCATGTGAAGACTACTGAACTTGATGAAGTATAAAATTTGCACTACTGGATCTACTTGAAACTGCCCTTAAGAGAATTACATCTTAGTATGTCCTTTGGGGTAGTTCAGTTCTAATACAGGGAGGACTTAAAATGAAAACACTGAGTAATTCTCTATCAGTTAATTTATGTGTATCAGTAGCTGCTAGCTTAGCTTCATGCAATAAATTCTAGTGACTGACTTGTTCCAAGAAGATCCAGAGCGGCTGGACAAAATGACCACTGACCTTTATTTAATGAACTTATATTATAACTAAAAGCTTAAAATAGCCTTTGATTTGTTTTAAAATTTCAAATACAATAGTTTGTCTCTTTCCCCCAGCTTTCTTGTGAACGTGGCAAGCTTTCTGCAGGTGAATGAATGGAAAAATAACAGTATTTACAAATTGAGATTTGCCTCTGGGAAAAACTCGCTACATGATGCAGTTTGTAGGCATCACTGCTATTGAGTGCTTGCAAGACTGGGCCTTTGAACCACAGTGTCATCAGGACAGAAGAACTCTTGAGGAAAGAATAACATGTCTTCATGTGTGTTAAACGTGAACTGATCCATGTAGCTATGCGTTCTGATGAGAATGAATTCTTGACCCATTCAGATGCAAAGGGCTAGATTATAGGAACACGAGCAAAAGAGTCTTTTTGATGCACTTGCAATCTAGCTAGTCACTCCCTTAGAGAACTTGGCTTGTCCTGCTTCTTGTAATTTGCAAGTTGGTCTTAACTTTGCTGGACACCCTTGTCCACCACCGGCTCTGCCTGCTGGAACTTGCAGGGATCCCCTGTCGCTCAAGTCAGCGAGGGTCTGAGGAACAGAGGCGTCGCTGTGGCCTGCCACAGCAGGTCAGCAGGCTGCTCTCTCGAACGCTGACAGGGAACGTCAGAACTGTGTCAGTCAAGAATCCATGTTCCTCCTGCCTGCGTGCCTATGCTCACATGGCAACCGGGGTGCAGCATTTAATTTTAAGATAAAATACTCCTGCCTGCTTCACAGTGCAGCTCTTTGTCTCATGCTCTCTACTCACTGTTGCACAGAATTTTCACCTCTTTCAGTGGAAATTGTGTATACAGAATTAGCAAATATAAACCCGTCCTTTTCTGTTTCCACAACAGCTACCACTGACAACATTTTCACATTCAGTTAAGACACGTATTCAACAGCAAAAATCCAAGCAGTATTATGGATACCTTCGTCAGAAAAGGGCTATGCTTCTGCAAGGAGCTGAGGAACACACTGCTTGCTGAAAGAAAAAGGAATCAGGAATAGCTCTTTTCGTAAGTTAGGAGGAAAAAAGAACCGAGTTCTGATCTCCATTACACAGAAGAAATTGAAGTTTACTGCCCTGCAAATGCTATTTGATGAACTATTTTAAAGCACCACCATCACTGCTCTGTTGTCAAAAGCTCTAACTTCCTCCACGTGAAATCTTTTAGGAATAGTTGGTACTGGAATAATAACAGCTTTGAAAGACTATCAAAATTGAGTTAATAACTAAAAATAAGCTGCTTATATATTATGGATGCAAACAAGAATAATCTTCTTTTTCAATGAAATTGGCATGTGTTCCAAAGAGCTCTCTTTAATGAGGATTTTTTGAGTTCCCAGCCCAGTGTCTGCTCCTTCTCTCACTGCCCCATTTCTGTACTTGACTGTAAAGCCCACCCAGCTGCTGTGCCTCAAGTCTCTTTCTCGGCACCACTGCCTGGCAAAAAGAAAATCGCTGCCAACAGCCCAACGTTGATGAACAGTCCTGAAGTAGCAGGCCAGCAAACGTCTCCCTAAGATGGGAGATGTTTTTACACGTTACGGGTAAAGAAATATCATTCTGAAGCTTCTGTAAAGTTTATGAATATGCAGAAAGCAAAGGGCTTGAAAATCAAACTGAAGATACTTTGGCTGCCCTTTGTCTGTGGATACGGTCATGGTTTTAAATACAAACTATCTGAATTATGAAATTCTGTCCTAACCCCAACCGATCTGGAGGTTAGACAAAAACTCACCCACAGCATCTAAGTTTTGTATTTAAAATTAATCGATAGACAATGCCACATGTGCTGCAAAGAGCTACAAAAAAATGGGATTAGTTTCCCAACAGTCTCATGAGATCCAAGTCATCTCTTTGGTCTCTCTTGTGGCAGTTCGTTCTGCCTTAATCTCTGTTCTGTCACAGTCTTCCACTGAGCTTGTTTTTTTTTCCCCCCCTAGAAGTCATAAATTGGCACCAGATAACGGTTTGGCTGCAAACCGCAGTGATGGTCGGTTAATTGCTGTATTAGCAATGGCACTTCTTCACTGGTCAGTGTTTGGGAATGGCCCCACAGAACATACCCGCCTCACTTCCACCGCGCTGCACAGCCCCGCGTAAACAAAACACCTACGCGGTGGGGAACACGCAGAAAATACGGCAGAAGTACAAATGACAAATAGCGGTCAAAGTAAAACCATGCACGTTCTTTATTGACATTTCCAGCCTCTTCGTTCCTGACCGTTACCTTCTGCGGGAGGAAGGGGCGTCGGGCATGCGTGTGCAGTCCCTGCTGTCAATCCTGCGGAATAGGAAACAATAACTTCCCGACTAGGAGCCCTCTGCCTTGGCCTCCACAGGAGACCCCTGCGGAGGTGTCCGCTCCGGAGGAAATCTTGCAAAACCTTTGTTTGTCCTCAAACATCAACGAACGCATCACAAACGGGCAACAGACCAGCCTGCGAAAAATACCAGCCACTGGCGCTCCCTCTATCTTCTGAGACACGACCGTTCCGCACCCCAGTACAAAAGAAAGCCCTCGCCAATTCCGCCTTTTATTTCAGTTCATTTTTCAGGTCGGCTTTTGGAGGGGGCCGGGAGCTGACACACCAGCGCACATCAACCGTCCGTTCGCAAATTTCACTGCAATTTCCCACCGCGTTACCGGCAGCGCTCTCCCGGTGCGAGCGGCAGAGGGAAGGAGCCATCCCAATTTTATTCCCCGAGTCCTTCTCCCGCTCTGCCTTTGCGGTGATCTGCACACCTTTGCTTTGTTCCACCTCCTCCTCCTCCTCCTTCCCCCACCTCTCTCTCCAGCTGTCCATCTCTGCAGCCCTGGCAAATTCACTCCGTTTCCTCCTCGCCCTAGAAACGAGCCTCCTGCCCCAGCGGCAGCAGCGCGGACGGCGCGAAGCTCTAGAACCGTCTGTACAAAAGCATGCTTTGTTACCTTCTGGATAGTTTGCTGGGTGACCTCCCCTTTGCCTCTTGGGCGAGCAGAAGCAAAGGCAACCGACATGGTGGGGTTGGTGTTGTTTGTTTTTGTTTTTTTTTTATGTGTCTATCATATATCGGTTCCCGGCTCTAATAATATTGTTATTATCTGGCCGCTATTGCCGTGCACAGATCCTCCGCAGTGCATGGGGAGGGGGGCCGGCGCAGATGGTACGATCTGCGCCCCGCAATGAGCCATGGGCGCCGCACCGCCAGCCGGCAC
>JAVJGI010000002.1:12716481-12736903 GCA_035590275.1 Ibycter americanus | reverse complement strand
GCGGCCGTGCGGGTACCCGCGGGCTGCGGGCGGCGGCAGAGCCGGGCAGAGCCGCTCGCCGGCTGCTGGCCTCCGCTTGGCCCCAGCTCTCCCTCGGTGAAGCGCCTTTCGCTTGCGGGAGAAGAAAAAAACACACCGACAAGCATTCGTTTCCACGTAACAAAATACCCAGAAGAAAATTTACTGTCTTTGGGATGGGAATAAACGCAACGAGACTTAGTGCCAAATAAGCTCTTCTGTACTTTTCAGAAAGTAAAACACTGTCAAAGGGGAGCGAACATCCAATACAATCTACTTCTGTCTTGTCTCTTGTTGAGTTTAATGTTTTTGGAGACATCTGTAACACGCTAACAGCAGGGCCACCCCGTAAGACAAAACGATTCCCATCACCATATGAGCAGCGGTGGGTATGAATGTGAGGGGTCAGGTTTTTTCCCCTCCCTGCTGTCGGAAGAGGGACATTCGAAGTACGAACTCGGACATTCAGGCAGCCAGCTCCTGACAGGCTGCTTGTGGGTGTTACTTGGTCTAATCTTCAGTGTTTTGGGTTATGACTTGAGCAATACCAGTGGACTAGTTGTGGTGGTAGTTCTGTTGTTGTCCTGCTTCTGTGGCTGCAGAAACACTAATGCTGGTATGGGGGAGAGCTGGGGAAAACGCAGCTGGGAAGGGGAGTGGGAATATATCTCTGGGGAGCCACATGGATGTAAATTGGTATGAGCTGATTATGCAACTGCACCCTGGAATTCAGTGCAATTTCTGTTACATCAGTCCTTTCTCCAGGTTGTGGCAAGAGGAAATAAAACAGTGACTTCAAGTTGAAATAATGTTTACGGTGTGGGTCGTTTTGTCTTTGGTTGGTTTTTCCTACTCATTTCAGTGAAGTCTGCAATGACTAGGTTTTTGGGGCCTAGCTTAATGTTTTTCTTTTTCTCCTTCTTCTTTTAATGCCTTAAAGGTTGGAGTGAGAGGGAAAGATATTGTTGTTCTTGGTGTGGAAAAGAAGTCTGTGGCAAAACTTCAGGATGAAAGAACTGTACGCAAGATCTGTGCTCTCGATGACAATGTCTGCATGGCCTTTGCAGGTATATGCTCCCATCAGGGTTTTTGGCAGTTATTGGAGCACCTTTGGGTATGTTTATGGATTCTGAGAACTAAGTAAAATACTTAGCATAACTGGCTGAGGATGGTGGGGAAGGAGTATATTTCCACGGTTGCTTATTCTTTTTTAAATAAGAGTACCCTACTATATAGATAAATATATATATATAGAGAGAGCCAATAATCTAATGAGAAGAAATACATGTTAAAGTTACTAAGGTCCTCTAGGTTTAATGTGAGGATGAGTACTGACAACTGATGTGTCACTGGCACAGATACATACTGTTTAAATATGTATATTTCAATTTTTTATATATTTAATTAATATATTTTATGCATTAAAAGTAAATACTTAATTTTTATATATTATATAAAATTCATATTAATACACATTAGAGGAGCTATAAGAGGTGCTTGTCAGTTAAGGGGGCCTTTTCCCATGTGCATGGAGCCAAAAAAGCTAAATTTTGCAGTCTTGCATAAAACAAAGAAAAATCTCCTCTGTCTAGTTCAGAAGACTCCTTCTGAATGACCAGCTCTGGATCTGAAGCATCAGTATTCTAGTTCTGCATTCTTCCTGTTCCAAATGCCTTAATTTCCATTGTTTGAAGCTTAAACAGGAGGCATGAAAAATTAAAAAAACCAACATAAATGGAGAGAAAATGTATTTCGGAAGGTTTCTCCTCTCCAAGTAGTTCAGAATCTTTGTGTCACTGCCAGTAGTGCTTTAAGGGGAGATCTGATTTAACCAGCAAAAATAGTGGGTTTTAGATTTGGTGTGCAGGAGTGACAGGTTCAGCTGCTTCTGCTGCCTTGCTTCCTTAGCTGGGGGTTGTGGTACGTGCAGGTGGGTTCAAAAGCTTGAAGAAAAGTTCCCTAATGGAAACAAGGCTGTAAATTGAAAATGGCATCATTAGCTAAAAAGTAAAATAAGAAATAAATTTCTTTTTAATGTTTTTCAAAGGGTCATACCCATTTTTGTCAACTGACATCATGCTGCTGTAGCCTCGTCAACTACACAAGATTTGCTGTGCAGATAAAGCTGGCTTATAGTTTGGGCAACTGCATAAGAAATAAAACCAACGTGTGCGAGAATGGAGATTGCTTTGCTAATTTGCTGTTAGATGGAACGCTATCAGTCATATTCCGATTACCTGGTTCAGAATTGCATGTGTTATCTAACTCACAAACATGAAAGCTGTAACTAAATCGTCTACTTATTTTGGTACCTTAGCTTCTTTCTGTTGCCTTAAAAATTACACTCTTGCTCAGCAAACCTGAGAGAGCGTGTTCTCTCATTTGCTTTCTCCATTGCTGTTGACACTGACCTTGTGAGCCTTTTGGGGCAAGACTAGTTGTTTTATTTGTGCGTACAGTATAAAGCATGAATTGCAGAATACTCTGTTGTTTCAGGGCTGACGGCTGATGCCAGAATAGTTATAAATAGAGCTCGTGTGGAGTGTCAAAGCCACAGACTTACCGTGGAGGATCCTGTCACCGTGGAGTACATCACACGTTACATTGCTAGTCTGAAACAGGTATGTTGGACCACACAGAGATGCTTAAAAGTATGCCCTGATGAGCAGCGCTGCAGACTTAAGTGTGTGACACGTCTGTTCCTGGCCTTGTTCTACTCAGCTGGTAGAAATCAGCGTAGCAAAACACATTGCAGCTGTTCATTGGAAACGAGGCTGTGGTAATAGAAAAGGAGGTTTGATTACTGTTTGGTTTTTTCCCCAAGATGAGGAAATTAATTAGTGCTTGCAAGGAGTGCATAACTACATTTGTGATATAAGCAGGACGACTCTGCTCGTCTACAGCTCTAACTCCCTCTCGTAACAGTGATGCCGTGTTCTTGTCAAAACATCTTCGTGGCTCCTGTTCTTTTTTTCTTCCTACTAAGCCACTGCAAGGAGGGGTAAGAGGGGAGCAAATTAGTGCAGTACTTAATGTTTTATGTTTGATATTCATGAATTTAAAATGAACTGCAGCGTGAAAATATGCCCAACTGTGTTCTGTGATAAAATTATTCATTTGCCAGCGTCTTAAACTGATTTTCAGCAACTAGTAAGGAATAGAAAAAGTATAATTTACTTATGGCCAGACGTGTTAGTACAGTGATGATGATGATAATAGTGTAATTCTTGTGACAATCACTAGCCTGCCAGAACAGAACACCACTTTCCAAAGTTTCACTTTATTCCTTTACAGTACTCTCACATTTGTGTCTTTCATTCTGGCACACTCACGATTTCTCTAAAACTGTTACGTACCACAAATCTCGCACAGTATTCCTGCTGCAGTAATGTTGCTGCGCCAGGCCTCCTGTTCGTGGGCGCTTCTGCTGTGTGGCATGGCAACAACTTTGCTAGCCCAGTCTCAGCAGGAGGGCTGTAACACGGGCCTTGCTATAGCCCCCTTATCGTCACAGAGGATGCTGTGCTTTCTGATGGAATTGTTGCAAATCGTTGGTGAAAGCTTGACTTGGTGTTCAGGTGTCATCGTCCTATTTTTTGGCATGCTTGTCAAAGCAAGCGCTACACCTGGGCTTGCAGGCTCAGCTCTCTGCCTCTCAGCACCACCCAGCAGCTGAGGAGGTTCTTCCCGATAGTATAGCTGTAACCACGCAGCAGACTCCAGTGGGTGTTGGGGACGGGGTGGAGCAGTGACCACCTCTTCCTTGCCTCGCTTAGGGTCTTCCGTAAGATACAGAAACATAACTTTTAACTAGGTAGATTGGTGAGAGAGCCTGCTGAAAATACTTCTAGTGGCTCTTCTGGTTGTAACTTGTACAATGTCTGCTTTCCACTCTAAAAATGTTTTTAGAACCGCTTCTGAAATAAGCGTCTCTTCTTTCTGATCAGAGATACACACAAAGCAACGGTCGCAGACCTTTCGGTATCTCTGCTCTTATTGTGGGATTCGACTTTGATGGAACCCCGCGGCTGTACCAGACAGATCCCTCTGGTACATACCATGCTTGGAAGGTGAGTTGATTCTGTCACTTGTGGAGGTGTAATGAAATGTTTGTGAGTTAATGTCCCCTTTAAAGAGGCACTGGTGTAGAAAGGAGATCTCACTGGCCAGATGGTGCTGGCTCACAGCTGCAAAAATCCTTAATGATCAAATTTACTGAGAATGGCAGTCTGCAGTTCAGCTTTACTTGGGAAATCTTGTCCTGTTTTCCAAAAAAAAACCCACCACCACCTGTGCCTGACAACTGTCTTTTTGTGTGACATGTGGGAAGTAACATGTTCAGTCTCCTGAAAGATACATGCTGATCACAAAATGGTTTCAGATTATGTAATTGTACAACTTGTATTTCTTGCTTATTCTGTAAACGGAGCTGTTCTTAAACTTCCGTTCGTTATCTTTTTCCCCCTCAATGTTTCCAGGCTAATGCCATTGGCAGAGGAGCCAAATCAGTGCGTGAATTCTTGGAGAAAAACTATACTGATGAAGCTATTGAAACAGATGATCTAACTATTAAACTTGTCATCAAGGCTCTTCTTGAGGTGAGAGGGGTTCAGATCCCTTGTGTGACTTTTCACTGTGTGTCGGGACTGACTCCTTAGATGGAAATATGTGAAAATCTTTGTGCATGTCACAGGAAAGTACCGTAAAAGGATCTGTGAAAGCTGTTTGTTGTAGGCCATGGCTGTGGGATTAAATTCAAGGTTCAGAATATTTCAGGTAACAGTTTCCGTAGCTTACACAAATGAACTTACAGCGGTTCTCTGGGGAGGAAGACAAACCTCAGTTCTGGGCGTTAAAACAAACGCACCAAAGATGTGCTAAATCATATGCAGAATATTTCACTTTTGTATTGAAGTTTAAGATACAGAAAATACCGAAAGTCAGATGGTGGAAATGAGGTGTTCCTCACCAGCCACCGAGCGTGTTGATGCCAGAACGAAGGCCCTTATTTCCCGAGAGTTACACTGCTGCGGGAGCCCAGAGCTTGGAGCTAGAGTGAAACACTCCCAACTATCTGTTCTCCTCCTAAGAAGACTTGGAAGGGCTTTGTTAGAATTAATGGACACGATCCTAATACCTCCATCTAACTTATGTTAAGGTTGTGCAGTCTGGTGGGAAGAACATCGAGCTGGCGGTTATGAGGCGAGAACAGCCGCTGAAGGTAAGGTCTTTGTTTTGCTTTTCTCCCTTTGTTGCCGGTTCCTGTGGTGCTGGTGCTGTCCTTGTTGATCTGCAATAGCCTCTAGCCCTTAATCCCACACTCTGCGCTGGCAAATATTTCTGTTTATTATTAGTGGCCAAGGAATGTTGTTGTGTCTGCACAAGGTACCTGTGTCCGGATAAACACCAGTTAACTTTCCTTCCATGTCAGGACTAGCATTGCTTAAATAAAAGCTTCTGAGTTGTATTAGTGTCTCGAGGGTGACCTGTGTTTCTGTTTTAGATCCTAAACCCTGAAGAAATTGAGAAGTATGTTGCTGAAATTGAAAAAGAAAAGGAAGAAAATGAAAAGAAAAAACAGAAGAAAACATCATGATGAATGAAATCCAACTGCTTAGCTGCTTCTTTTTAATTCAAGTGATGGGTTATTCTGTATAGACATGATGTAGGCATTCCACTTGCTCATACTGTGTCCCTCGAGACCTACAATAAACCTACTGATTTTTTTTTTAAAAGCTGTTATTTTAAAAAAAATCTTTTTCTTCCTTGGATTTTAATTACCTAGGACCATTTGGTTGGCTACAAAACAGCAGTAGTGACCCATTAAAGGACAAAAAACTTTGTTTCCATTTTTTTCCTTGAACACTTCACTTTGTTTAATGATTTTTTTCTGTGCTGTCTCAGTTATTGGCTTCTCCCTTTTTTTTTTTCTTTTTTTTTTTGTAAGTAGGTGTCTCAGTGGTTGTGTTAGGGCCTCAGCAGAACATAACTGATACAGAATTACACTTTTTCTTCCCTAAGTAGCATCTTTAGATTCAAATGGCTGGGGTCTGGCTGTGAGCCTGGTGACAATGGGGTTTGGCTTGCTGCGGAAGGGTGGTACGGGGGTGCTGGGGGGTCGGCGTCGGAGCGGAGCGTTGCAGGCACATCACTGCAGCAGAGGTGCGTGCCTCGGTGCTGACATAGACCGTGCATGATTCATCTGCTTCAGAATAAAGCGTTGCTGTTGTGATTGCCCACAAAGGGGAGTTCCAGACCAGTAGCTTCCTAACGCTAAAAATACCTACAAGTGTTACATACAACATGGTTAAACCGTAAAGCTCTATTCCAGTTTCTCCTGTTGTATTTACCCTCATGCTGCTCCCTCTGTACATCTTGCCTGCAGGAGCTGGGTTTAGCCCAGATTCTGGGTTTAGCTCAGTTTCTGGTGGCACCTGTTTACTGCCCCAGTCCCAGCAATCACCTGAGCCAGTTCTCTCTTCCCTTCAGCCAAGGGGGATTGTTCACACCGGCAGCTGCGGAGACCTGCCCCTGCTGCTCGAGATCTGCTCTGTGCCATCTACTCACTGCAGACATGAACATGTATAATGTAATAAACTTAGCAGTATATCAGTTTGAAGGTGTCAAGTGACAACTGTGTGCTCAGATGCATTGAAGGTGGCCCAAAGGAGATGTGAGCCGGTAGGGAATTTTATTTCAGGTCGGTATTTGCATTGTGGTGTCTCCACTATCCCGTTCTGGCCATTAAAAGCACTTTCCAGCCAGTTCATCTGCTGTGGCCACCTCTGCGCTGCGGGGCAGCTGCTGGTGACAGCTGGCTGGTGGCTGCAGCCTGTGACAGCAGCAGCAAAGCAGGCAGGGGGCAGCGGGACATCGTGCCTGCCCCAGGCTCCTGCAGGCACAGGGGCACAGAGCGGGAGCAGGAGTGACACCAGCCCCTTGATCCCTGTCTCCATGTTGAACATTGTATTTTTCTTTTGTTGCTGGGGCTTTGTCTCTCAATACGATCCTTCAGCGCAAGCGAAGGCTTTGCCCATCCCATCTCTGCTCCCAAGGGCATCGCTGTGCTTCCAGGGGAGGGAGGGTCCGTCACCCACCGCCTGGGCTGTGGCGCCTTGTGGCATCTGTCCCCGTTTCACCGGAGCCTCAGGCCTCTCCCCTCCCCGAGCGCTTACCCCCCTGCTTGCAATAGTGACCGGGGCCCCGGCGTTATACAAGTTTCCCAGTTTGTATCCAGCCGGCGGCGGAACTGGAACAGCCCTTGGGAGCCGCTCCTCAGCCGGCCGCCCGCAGCCACCGCCTGATTTCACAGGTACGGAGCCAGAGGCGGCTGGCGGCAGGCACAGCACCCGAAAGGCGCCCAGCACCCCGCCGGAGCGGGCTCGGCTGCAGGTCGCCGGGACCCCCCCGCGGCCCCCAGGGAGCCCAGGAAGGCTGGACCCCCCCCCCGGGGCAGCCGCTAGGGACCTGCAGGAGCTCAGTCACTGCCCTGGCACCACAACTCGATCTCAACAGCTCAATGCTGCAAAGCCAAGCGCGGACGGAGCATCAGGCAGGGATCGAGGCCAGGAGAGCTGCAGTGCTGCTCAGGAAAGCAGCAGAGCAAGGGGCTGGAATGCCAGCCGCCTGGCCCCGGGCCACAGAGGCCAGCGCTCCCGGTGCAGGAGGGCTCGCAGGTAACTAGCCCAGGGCTGAGCCGCAGCCATTAGCCCCCTCGCACCACTCCCATCCATGGGAGCAGCTGCGACAGCCCCAGCAGCATCAGTAACTGATTGCACGTTACATATTGGATGTGAAGGTTTACTGCAGAAACCACAGGAATTACTGCCTTAAAAAAAAAAAAAAAAGCATTACTAACAGAAGTTAACAATGATTTCTCTTTCCACCTCGGACAAGTCAATTGACTGTCACTTAATGTCACATCACCTGTTTGCCAGCAGAGACATCAGGCTTGCAGCAGCTTCCAAGCGAGCCCTTCCAGCACACACCCCGTTTTGCTGGTACGAGCCCAGACACCGAAGGCATCTGTGGCTGCCACAGCAGCACTGCCCCCCAGAACACCCAGCTAGGGCCCCCCTGGGCCAGGCAGTGGCAGCTCGGGGGGCTGGGGCACAGCACCACCCACAAGGCTGATTGCCCCCGCAGAGCACAGGGACACAGGATCGCAGGGTAACGGTGACAGGGGGGCAGTGCCTGGATTAGGGGCTTTAAACCCTTTTCAAAGCACTCCGCAGGCCTGCCAGGGCTCTGCAGCAGGGCTCTCTCTGACATCGCTTGCAGCCGTGCTAGGACAGGCGCCTGGCAAGCTGCACAGACGGCGATACTGGGCTGTGTGTAGAACAAAGCAGGAGGGAAACGTTAAACATTTACATGTTTATTATAATTACAATTTACATTACTCCAAAGAGCAGCCCCACTGCTATGTTCTAATTTTTAGCAATAAAGTCCTACAAAAATAAATCCAAGCTTTTACAGTAACCTAGGTCAATGCATAACTAAAAAATTCTAGCTATGTAAGGGGTTCAGTCATCAAGGTGCTTTTTCAACAAAATTCCCTACCAACCAAAAAGGGACACATGCCTATAGCAATTTAACCCACTTATTCATGCAAACAAATGTAACCCCTCCCTCCCAGCCCCTCTCCCCACATACAATTTTTTTTAAAAAAAAAAAACAAAACAAAAGAAAAACAACTAAACTATTTACAGTATGGGGGGTATAGAGGAAAGAAATTAAACATGCCCATCTGTTAAGCTTCATTATATGGACTCCCATCCCTAGTTTAATGAAAACATTCCATAGTGTTCCACCACAGTCTACTAGTGTACAGAGAACTGTTTGCATTGGGTACTACTGACAAGCAAGGTACAAACTGAGGCAAGAAGTCAGAGCTTCCCATCTCCTTCCCAGGCAGCTGACTACTGCCAAAAACTTTATGCAGAGACACCTGCTCCTCCTGTCCCACCAGGACACAGCACACTGTCCGCCCACACTGCCCTGACCCAGTCAGGAGCTCCAAGCCTCTGAGGAACACCCAGCGCCCTCCAGCTCAAGGGAGAGTCACGGTTCCGTGTAAACCTGCGGTACTGCCACACGAGTACCAGCCGACAAACAGTTGTACAGTCATTTACACTACTACATGATCAACAATCCAGTATTCCCAAGTGACAATATACATAACTCCTCAGCACCAGGAATCCATTCTTCCAGATACCAAGTGCTACTTCACACCTGCTGCTGAGAACCGTGAGACCAGCAGCACCATTTGGTTACTCAGAACAAACAAATTATCGCTGGTTTATTTCAAGTGAGCTTTGGTTCCATGTTAAAGTAGCATGATTTATCTTCTTCAGGGTTCAGAAAAGGAGTCTGACTTTAAGCTTAGACTATAGCAGCCTTTGAGAGACCCAGAAAGAAGAACCATGTAAGTTAGTCTGCACTTAAAAAAAACAAAACACAAACAAAAAAAAGACACCCTGAAGAAGGTACCCCTGAACACATTCCCTCTTCCAAAGAATATTCCAGCTGACAGTTGCTGGTCCAAAATAAGTCCAGAATATAAGCAGTAGTACATGAAGTTCTGTCGCTTGAGCTGAGACAGTAAACAATATGAACCATTTTCCCACATTAGTGCAGCAGTTGGTTGTTTTCTTTCTATATACAGTTTCATCCTCTCAGGAGAGATGTTAGAACCTATTCAGAAAAAGAGGTAGATAGAATTAGACACGGTATCATGGGGATCTTCTCCCAACAAGAATAGAAGCAAAGTTCACACTGAGGTATCAACAGAAATGCTTAGTTGGAAAGCCTCAGCTCAAAAAAGAAGCTCTTGCTTTCTCAGAGAGAAGGTTAGCCCAAGAAATCAACACAACAAGATGTTAAAACACACATCAAACCCACTCATTATTTCCTTCTACCACTCAGAAGGAACAATTCTTGATATATCCATGAGGCTGGAGAGAAGAGGTTGCGCAGGCAGTTCAGACAAGGAGTGAGAGACAAACCTGGCTCAGAGACAGTATTTATTCTTGCTAAAAAACTTGCCTCTGAAATTACACTCTGCCAGTACCAGCTCTGTGAGTGGTTTGGTTTCGCCTCGCTGCTCCACTACCCCTTCCACCTCGAAATCCTCCACGAAAGCTGCGGCCACGAAGGAACCGTCCAGACACTCCAAATGTCTCTGTATTGAGCTTCCTTTCTTCAGCCCACGTGGTACGCCTAGAACTGAACAAGGCTGCATTCAGATTTAATATAAACATTAAATAGCCACCAACTCATTTAGCTAGGAAGCTTCAAGCACCCTATTTTGCTGAACCAAACTGCAACAAGAACCAGCGTACACACGCTCACCAACTCAATTGCCCTGCTAAGCACGGATTTGAAAGTGACAGCTGGTGGCTGTCAAAGCTACTTCCATACTGGAAAACTAAAGAAGGGCCCAGAAAAGGGTTGAACATGGTCTTATGAGCACTTCAAACCCTGTCTCGTTTTCTTGAAAATTACAAACTCTTGACTTCAGTGCAGCCTCTCCAGAAACCCAGGAAGCCCTGTCACATCTGAGGTTCAGCACATCTGAGGTAGCTCCACAGCACCAGCATATTTCTTTCCTAGCAAAGCCTGTCCAGCCCCAAGCACCTTACTGCGAGCACTCAGAAGAAAGATTTGCTAAAGGGAAGCAGAACTACCAAGGGAATTTCAAATACTGACACTAAAGGGATGACTGACATGACCAGCACCAGCAGCAAAAGATGAAGTTTTCTTTTAACATTCCCAACATTTAATGCATTTCCACAGACAGACCTGACCTCCTCTCTGCCCAAACTCCAGACCTGGCTTGCTCCTGTCTGCAAGCTGCACCATCATGCACAGCATGACCCTGATGCCTCCTCCCACAAACGAGACAAGAAATTTGTTTACAATCAGTGGGTTCAAATGCAGTACTGGAAAACTGAACAGGAAATTCCTGTATCATGGTTTAGGTAAGTATCACCATCAGTTGAAATCCTTGCCTTTTGTTTGATCCCGCTGCATGAAGCTCGGTTAATATCACTCGTGAGCCATCAAATGCATAGAGCAATACTCCCTCCTGAAGCCTGTTTTGCATGCCAAGACTTTTAAAGAATTAAACCATGTGACATTGATTACATCTAGAATTCTATGCCTAAAATTGCATTAAAATAGCAAGCCTTTAGAAAACACTCACCTAGATTTCAGTTCTGAAGAAATGTTGTCGAAGAAAGATTTGGATTTATCATAATAGCAGTTGGGTCCCAGAAGGTCCTCTTCTGCATTACCGTCATTGTTTTGAGTTGCCACTCCAGGGTCCCCTTTTTCTTCCCCCGTCTCTGCTTTGTCATCTGAAGATAATAAAACATATTACACTTCCTTGATGCATACTGAAGAGCCATCTGTTCTCTTGCTCCCTCAAACAAGATTTGAGATGTAATCATGCAGTTTCTCAGAATGAGTTTGTCTATGCAGCATTTACTGCTAGCTCAGCAATTCATATTTAATGAAGCCACAAACCTTTAAAGTTTAGTTTCTTCTTGAATTCTTTATCAAGTTCCTCTCTGTTGAACTGTGCATTTGCACTTTCAAAGTCAAAGTCACCTTCAAACTTTATTGTATTTTCCTTCACAGTAGTTGGTCTGTTTTGTCCTCTAGAACGGTTTCTGGTTCTCCTGTTTCCTGAAAGCAGGAGAGTTTAAATGCTTGGTAACACACAGGGAGGTTAAATGACTTTGCTCAAGACCAGAGGAAATCAGGGTTAGAACTCAGGAGTTTCTGGCTTCCACTCCTGTGGTTAGGCCACACCTCTTTGAAAGTCACTTCTGATCTTGGCTGTAGAAGACATATTACAGCAACACTAACTTTCTGAGAATCATTCCTGGATGTCAGTCCTACCATTAAGACAGAGTATACCCACCCTTCCTTCCAGTGTGAGGAGAAGAATTCAGAATAAGTATTATACCAAGAAAAGCTGATGGAAGCAGGGAAAACTGTCTTTCCTGTCTGCTACTCATCTGCAAGCACAGTACTGTAATTAGGCTACAAACCTGTCATGACAGCAAAGAGGTGCAGGTAGCTGATTTCAGAAAATCCACCCGAGACTCATCCACCCACAAAGGGAGCTTGTACTTTGTATAGTTTCTGGTTTCCAACTGAGACACCATCAACTCCTTTTTGGAAAAGCTAAAACCCCTTCTACAGTGCTGCCCTCAGGCAAATTAATTTGAAGACCTGAGAGTCTGAAATTAGTTTTCCTACATTTTCTTATTTTGCTTGGACAGAAATATCGGTTTGAATTTAATTTCACTTTCTTTTGACCTGTGCTTAAACTGCAGTCTTGAGGTAAGACCTCTGCACTATGGAAGCGAGGGCTCCATACTTCCCTCTCAGTTATAAGAGCTCTGGGGATTCTTAAACTGGCTGCCCTTCCCAGTAAAAATACTTGGTTGGCTGCTGCCAACTCATAGCCTCATTTCAACACATACCTTCAAGTTTCTAGAAGAGACGCTACAATTCTGGCCCTGGTACACCCTGAACTTCTGAGACTCCAGAACTTATTTTGCTAGGGAAGCATCTCTGGATGCCCAAAACCTTATCAAGCTTTATTTTGCTCTCAGTCTTCCATCGGATGACCCTTCACTGAAGTCAACAGTATCTGCCTTTATAGGCTAACATGACTGTTTAGTGTCAGGTTAACCTACCTGATCTTCTCCTTTGAGGTCTTCTGTTTTCATCATTCACCTGTCCTTGGGTTTGCACAGGTGCTGCCTGAACTGTATCTACTGAACAAGAAGGATAAACTTAATAAAGGAGCACAAGAACAAAACTGGAACAGTTTAGTCTTGCTATGCACCCTTGAAGGATGCTTCAGAACAGCACTTTAAAGATGAAGTGGTGCATACATACCATTTGTCTTACCATTGCCCTGTGGAACCTGCCGTCCATTGCGTTGAACCCCTGGAGTTACTTTCACTGGGGGTGGCTTTTGTGAATTCATGTTGTCAACCGGGCCAGTCTGAACAGCCTGCTCCACCATGGGGCTTTTGCGGACTGGGTGAACAGAAGGAAAGCCAGCACCTGGAAAAAATCCCAATGACTAAGTGCCTCTCAAAATACGCCAACGCTATTCAAACCCTACCCATTTCTACGGAGAAACTGTTTTGTCAAGAATTACTCAAAGCCTTGAGTGTTTATCATTACATGCTATGTTTAAGTGGCATACACACTAGGTAAGGCACTACTGCCATACAAGTTGTAGCTCTCAAATCTAGAGCCTTAAAATCAGGAAATCTACCCGTTTATTTCTTAAATCAAGTTAGACACACATTAGGTAAGCAAGCCAGCTCAGTCTCTTAGACAGTTTATACCAAAATCTAATTTCTAGGTGTATCCTTGGTTATGCAGGATTTTACTTTACATACATTAAATCTGAAGCAAAAATTCACCATTTTGAAACTGCTCAAGAAAGCTTCCCCACTTTGTCAAAGTTTTGCAGCAAAAGCTTAACCACCTCAACTATATCCCATTTTGTAAGCCGCTTTTAGAAGTCCTTCAACTTCATTGCTTATTGTTAGCTTTCAGACAAAGAAAACCTGAAACCAGACCAGGATCTCAAAGTTACCCTTTTAAATTCCTTCTTGGTCAAGGCCAAAGTGTTACCAAGACTTCTGTTGCTCTTCCATCCAGGCTTATTTATTCACACTACAAAACATGTAAATACTTTTCATGGTTTGGTATACCTTACACCAATTATATTAAAAAGCGACAGTCTTCAGTACTCAGAAGAAACACTGCATTCTAGATTTAATTAGAAGTTTGGGAGTACTACAGGTTTATGTAGTTATGCGTAAGAACTGCTTGGAAGCGAACTTTAACTGAATATACTTAAAGAGCAAGAACAGTGAAAAGCTGAAGAGTACACACAAACCAAGCCACTGACACTTCTGGGTCACCCAAGTCCACATGAGGTATACCCAGTAAGTAACATCATGCAGGTTCCCAGCTAACATACACCTGGAAAACTTGCAAGGAAGACAGACACATCCTAAGGATTATTCAGTAGGACAAAGCTGCTGTGCAAGTTTAATGTGAGAAAGTTTCGAAGCTTAGCCAGAATACTGACAAAGTACGTACAGATAGATGGCCAAAACCAAAGAGTAAAAACAGTTCCATGCCAACACAAGCATACATGCTTAAGTTAAAAAACAGATGAAACTAATTACCATGTTTAAATGCAGGCTGCACCTGGTCTCTCTGCTCTGAGGATGGTCAGTCTAGTATCTCTACTCAACCTCCTTTAAAAGTTTTTACACATAGAAGCAAGCACCCAGAACTATGTTATCTCAGCTTACCACAACTCAGAAATTGCTTACTGTTAGTCATGCTTTACTAACTGGGAGTCTTGACAAGGTAAAATACCTCATGCATGAAACCTATCCTGACATTTCCTCAATTACAGCAATACTCCTGATTTTCCTATTAACCTAGGTCTCTAACAGCAAGGCCACCCACAATTTAAGCAGTGTGCTTGTCTTCCCAGGAAAGGCTAATTAATTCCTCACCTAGCCCCTAGGGTGACACACAGTCCTGGAGAGGATGCAGCACATTAGTATCTTTAAACTACAGCCCTCTCCTGATACTTACACAAGAGAATCCACTGTCCTGTACTTTTTCTTCCTCCTGTTTCTCTAATTGATACTTCTAGGACAGGAGGAATACTTCATGTAATCAAAGGCAAAAATAGCTGAGAACAAACAAGTTCTACTAGCATCACCCATAAGTACTATCATTCTATGAGGGGTTAACAAGAACAGAGTGTTTGCAAGTGCCATGCAGTTCTTCCAAATATTTGGAGTCCTCAAACTGCTGTTACCCTTGGAAGAGAGCTGATGGGGCTCTGAAGACATGTCAGGCTCTGAAACAGGTTGTGGAGACGGAGAAGAACTAGGGCTGGAAGCAGCTGCTGATGCTGGAGGGCTTACCAACTTCTCTAAAGGAGATAGAGGGAAGAAGAGAAAGCAAAGATACGTGGATAAGATACAAGGTAGTGAAACATCTGAAGGACTTGGAAAGAGATACAAGAATCTCTAGAACAGCATTAGAGCAGCTTATTCACAGTCCTCTCTGGGAGTACAAGTTCTTTTTACATGTGATGTATATGTAAGGTATGTGAGGTTAGAAATGAACTGGCCTCAACTGTTAGTTATCCACACTACCTTCAGAAAGAAACTTCAGCTCTTTAGCTTGTTTCTTTCTTTTGTGTGCATGTGTGCGCGCACACATGTAAGTGAAACACAGGCCTCCTTGCAGTAAGATCACTACACAAAGTTGTTAACTACTTATTCACTGCTTGTTGCAGCCTGACGCTTGGCAAGGAATTCGGTATTAGTTACTGTTATTTGGTTTCACAGTAGCTGCATACAGGGACCGTACCTTTATTCTAGCAAGTAAAGTTTTTACTTACCTAAACCTAATGAAGCTGCATACTGCTGGCTAAGTAAAGAGCTGGCAGCAAGCTGGCTGTAAGGTGGCATACCTCTAAACGGGCTGTAAGGCACATGTGGCTGAAAGGATGATGTAGAGGCAGAACCCAGTGAAGACTGTAACAAGACAAAGTACATTTCCATTTACAGTGTCCAGAAGTCAACTTGCTTTGGCAGTGATTCTCTACTTCATGTACAGCATTTCTAAAGAGCTTAAGTAAATACTGAGAAGGGTTAGTTTACCTCTTTATGATTTTCCTGCATTCTCAGCTAGCTCTGGCTTTTGTTGACTGAAGTCTTTAATGCTGCTGCTATTTTAAACATTACAATGAAATTCAGGATGCTTCAAACAATCTGAAGATTCCCGGAGACACTTACTGGCCTTCATTTTTATAAGTTTCTACCAAAATCCAGTCCTCCATCACCAATGTTTTATCACAGCTTTCTATCAACACTTCAGGCTAACTTACTTGAACAATGGCAGGATCTTGCGGCAGAGTATGTTGAGCTTTTGGAGGTTCACAGACAGTGATGTCTTTGATGTCACTTCCTCGAAAAATAATGTATTCATAGATTTCTTCTCTCGGAGGAGCAGGTCTGTCTGTGGGCCGGTCTTCAGTACCGAAGGATCGCACTTTAGCATTAAAAAAAGATCACTATTAGTCCAGCAGTATTACATTACCACTGCAGCATTGTGCAAGTTAAGATCTCTGCAGTAAAGAAGTAGTCTGGTAATACTTGTCAATTGTAACAAGAAAAAAAGGTTACCTCCAGAACCCTGAGCCTCCTCATTGCACACATCTGTTCCTTCAAATGCCAACCTTTTCAGCAGCCTGCATAAACAGTTTTGTTTACATCAAGCTGTGAAGGTAAACACCATAGACCAGCTGGAGTGAAGAATCCTACTCAAAAGCTGAGGGCTTCCTCACAGTGCTATACTGCCATATTCCCCCTCCCTCCCCAGCACCTGTCCCATGTAGACATTTAGCTTGAGACAACTGCCACTGCAACAGACCACGGGAGAGGCCCCTGAAGCAGCAGGGGAAAACTCTAAGCAGGCTTCAGAGCTCAAATCTGCACCTTTGGTTTCACATATTTATTGTACAGATAGAGGTCAAGTTTCATCAACAGTAAACACTTCCTATTAAAATTCTCTCTCTGCACCACACCACTGGTTTTATGATTAATATCCACTGACTACAAAGCAAGCTTTTAGTGATAAATCTAAAGCCTCAATGCCTACTGAGGCTTTACTGAGTCCCAGCTGTCAGAACACTTGAGCAGTTACTAACCAGTGATGTTACACATTAGAGTGGAAAAACTGCTGCAATTGACTGTGTGGCAGCTACCAGGTAGAAGCATAAATTAATTTTAGCCATTAAACAGGAAGAGGTCAGACTCAGACTTACTGAATTGTTAGTGCAGGAAAATAGGTAACAGTTACATCAGACACTGACATACGAAAGCTTGACATTTTGGCCACAAGTTACAGAAGCTCATTAAGTTCACTAGTCTAGTTTTCTGTCTTCATGAGGCTTTGCCAGTTCAGATAAGCACCATCACATACTGGTCTGATGTACACTTTCTGCCAATAAAAGAATTCTGTATTTGAGTTACATCAGTTGCTTCTAACAGGTTACCACATAAGTACTCAACTTCTCTGCCAGGACACACCACAATTCCTGCAGTACCTTTACTAATTACATCCTTAACAGACCTTTCACAAACACCTGCCATGTCACAGCCTGTGGTGAAGTGCCAGCCAGCTGCCACTCCCACTGCACAGCTGGAAAGATATAAGCACAGGCATAGTGCTTCATATGGATGATAGCTTCCCCAGAAAAAGGGCAGCAGAAAGTGGATCTGCTCAACCAGCGTTGAGCATCCCCAGTACACTATACTGTTACTAACTTACTGGGAGTGTTGACAGTTGTAGACAGGGCTACTCATCAAGAGCCCTGTTCTCAGAGACAAAAAGCTATATCCAGGTGGATCCCCCCCACCAAGCAGCAGTTAGTGCTGTGAATGGTCTTCACTTGTCTGACACATATGTGAGCTCACAAGCAGCAATATGCTCTGGATACAGCAGGTCAATGCCAAACTTTGTCCCTACCCCACTGATGCTATTTAGCACCTCAGTTTACACCTAACTGGAAGGGAATCTTAACTGGTACAAGGGCAAACCGTCAGTCACTTCCTTTGAATGACCGTCTCCCATTAGTTCACAGAGTATATAACCTCTCCCAGTTATTTTAGATCTCCAGCTGCTATTTGATCATATTACAGCTGTAACCCAGTCAACTAGAGGCAGATTATAAACTGAAAGCAATGCTTGTGGCCTTTTAGACATGAACCATACCACTGATATCCCTGCTCAAGATTAGATTATTACAGCACACAGCTCATGGCAAGACATACTAAAGCTACCCAGGGACTACTGCAGAATCCTACAGCTAGCTTGGAAAGCACCACATCTTCTCTGAGCCTGTCAGCTTCCACATGGAGAAAAACAACCTACAAAGCTCAAAGCTGTCCAGGGAGAGTCTCAGTTGGCTGGTTCCAAGGTTTCTAACTAAAAAGATTGAAAAACAAGGTCCTTGTTGTAAACAAAACAGCAGCGAGGACATCTGAGAGGGTTCTAGGAGTTGAGCATGCCTGCTGCTGCATTTGAAGTGTTTAATGACTTCTGGCACATCACAAAGTACAGCTTTAAGTTTCTGCGGAGGTCCGAAGGGCTGTCTCCCATGAAGAGTTACAGTGACTATTGTTTACAGATGAACAGGAAATCAATTCCACACCACGTTGCAGTTAGCGTTTTACAATACAGTTCGTACTCATGTGTAGGGCTCTGTTGAGCTAGACCCCTGAAAGGTCAGGAAGCTTAACAAGAATGACTGGATGTCTGGAAAGCAGAGCTTACGTGGATACTTCTTGCTTAAAAACTCTATCTTCTTCAGACTTCTACAGGACGGGGAGTAAGTTTCTGCTGTTCACTGCCAACAGGACAGTAATGGGCTTAAACTTCCTTTGCTTGCCATTTAAGCTTAGCATTTAACAAGACAGACAACTTTCTTGCAGTGCTTAATTAAGCACATGGAATCTCCTTATCCAGTGTTTAAGATGTTGTGCACGTGTTGAGATTTAACAGGAACCAAATACAAATCAATTGAAGTTAGCCCTGCTTTGAGTAAGAGGCTGAACTAGATTCCTTCCCGAGGTCTCTTTCAACTTACGTTTTTCTTTATATGACTCAGATGATAAAAGTCAAGAGGACACCACTTACATGAGATCCTGAAGTTGCCTGAACCTTAAACAGTGACATCTGGAGCCTAATAATAATTTACTAGCTATCTGGACAACTTCAACTGCACGTCTGTAATTCATGGTTCTTCTAACCCTTCAGATCAAGTGTTTTAAACTGCTGTCCCTCCTAAGCACAGGGTTAATATTGCTGCCACTGACTTCCACATTGTAGCTATGTTCATAATTCTGACACTAATTTTGATATAAAGTCTCTAAATTTAAAAAAACCTCTGAGCTAAAATGAAAAGTGGGGTTTGCACTGTGAAGTTTATAGCGCAGCACTTTAATTGGGGAAAAATGTATTCTCCATCTATTGTAACAGCTACTTCTTAGGTATTCCAGTTCACCAAAACTGAACACTATGAGACCAACAAATACAAAAAATGCCAGAAACCTTATACAGAGCACGTGCTTTCTCACACCATAAAGCACTTTAATCATACATGCCTCTGAAACACACCACTAAAGCTCTGAAGTAGCAAGTGCTATGTGTAAGCCAGAACTATGTGAGAAACCATTTATACTTGCTGCTGGGTAAAGGTGAAGACCTTCCTGCACATACAGTAAAGGGATTGCATCCGTCCAGCAACCTCTCAATTACTTTGAGTGAAACTCCAACATAAATAGCTCCATCTGTATGTTTAAATAAGCAGCTATGTCCCCAGGAAAAAAAGTGAAGTTGTGAAAACTCACATTTTTAACATTAGAATATGCACTAATTGGTGTCAAATACCCGTGTCCAGCATCACATAGACATCATTACACTGATTAAATACTGGTGGCACAGGCTGCCTTGAGAATAGCTGAGAATCAGGCAAGTCAGGGTCTCCTGCCAACAGATAGCCTTTCAAAACAAAAGATGTTTGGTTTATGGACGATCCTGATGGATTGCTGAAGGCAATGAAGAAGGTGTGAACTTCCCAGAAGAGGGAAAGACAAAACTTGGGGCAAAGGAAAAGCTGTTGCACATTAGCTGGAGCAGCCAAGCTGGACATTAAAAACAGTACAGCAGTAAGGTCGTTTGCGGGACTAAACAAGACAGGACAGGTTTTTCTGAGGGTAAAAACAGTAGCTCCCAACGCAGGTGAAACTGAATCCAAATGACACCATTTAAGGAGATAAAGATCATTTTTGCTACAGGGAAACAAGAGGCAAAGCCCCGCGGAGCAGCCTGCGAGGCCGGGAGCGCCAGAGCCAGGCGCCCAGAGCCCACAGCGCTCAGCACACCGGCTCCCAGCCGCCTCACCTGAGCCCAGGCCAGTTATTGATCAGTAAAAGAACAAAGACACATCCACATCCACAGCAGCTCCCTCCTCCCCGGCACTGGCCAGGGGCCCTGCTCAAGCCAGGCACCGAGACACCGCCGGGCAGCCGGGTGCTGACAGGAGAGGGGAACCAAACCACGGCCCGCCATGCCGACCGGCGCCTTCCTGCCCCTGACAATAGTAAGAGGAGCCGGCACCGCTGGCAGCTCCTCCTCCGGGGGCTCCTAACTTCCCGGGAAAACCCGGGGCTCCTCAGCATCCCGGGCCCCGCCGCGGGGCCCCGCCAGCCCCCGCCTCGGCCCCTGCCGTCCCCGCGTCGCGGAGCGGCCTCCCGAATGCTGACTC
>JAVJGI010000002.1:12700475-12715699 GCA_035590275.1 Ibycter americanus | reverse complement strand
GGCGTGTCACTGTCGCTGCCCGCTCGCCCGTGTGGCAGAGACCTTGTCACATAACGCGGCGGAGGGGGGATCGCCTCCCCCGCCCCCCTCCCCCGGCGAGCTCTGAGGGGAGCTTTCCCGCCCTGAGGGCCGCCGACGCCTCAGCTCGCCCCGCTGCCCGCCAGGCTCCCGCGGGTGCCCGCTGCCTCAGCCGCAGCAGCATCGGACCAGCACAGGAATGGCCGCCTCCTGCCCCAGCCTCTTTCCCTCGCCCACGGCAGTCGAAGAGGCTGGTTTCGTGCTGGAGGAGCCCCGGGAGCCTGCCCGTGCGGGGGTGCCCTGCCTTTGTCCAGCAGGCAGGACAGGGGCGCCGATTGCGGCAAGTGGCGCCGCGGCTGAGGGACCACAATGGTAGGCCGCAGCTGGAGAATGGATGTCTCGGTGCCGGGTCTCCTGGGATTTCTCCCGCTCCCCCGCCATCTGCGGGTCAATGAGAGACAACTGGTAGCATCTGGCAGACACAGTCAGGGGAGGTGAAGTCACTAACCAACGTGAGGGTGGATGGGGATCGGGCAGGGCAGTTACATTTGGGGCAGCAGGTCAGCGTGCGCAAATCTTGCTAATTTGTGTGACGCAAATGAATAAGATTAAAAATCTGCAGCTGGAGACGGTACAGCGGGAGCCATTGTCTACGTGTAAAGAGGTCTGCTGGAGCTGCATGTGCCCGTGCCTTGGTTACATGTCTTCTGTCAGTGATAAAACAGCCACGCAGTAGTATGCAGTCTGCAGGTTTATCCTCGTGTCACAGTGACCTGCTTCCTTGCACACCATGGCTCACAGAGCTGTTCTCCAAATGCCCCACGCTGTCCGCCCTGTGACCTTAGGTATTTTATGGTGCTACTCTTCATGCTGTTTATACAGCCTGGAGAGCAGATCTCCCTCTCTGAACAGGGAAGGCTCCTTCCTTCTCACTCTCTCTTGCAGACTTACATGTGCAGTCTTTCTCCCACTAGATTTTCATCATTCTAGCATGGAGAGAGTTGCTAAAAAATATGAAGTAAATTATTTCTTATATATTAATTGAGCAAACAGTATTTTTCAATAAGAAAGTGAGCTCTTAAAGTAAATTTTTTTTAGATTTTTAGGCTCTGCCCTAATTATAACCTATACAGAGCAAGAAAAGATTCCTTTTTTACTGCAGTAAGCAGTGCCCTTTAGTGGGCAAATTATTGGTTAGAAACTTCCTTGACAAAAAAACTCATCTAGTTCCCCTGTATGAGGAGTGTCTAGTTTAAGAATGTGGAAGAGTTTGAGTGGAGAAAAAACAGGGTGAAAAATAATAATAATAAAATGCTCCATTTGGGGCAGTCACAGATAATTATCTTGAATGGGAAAAATGATGTCAGTATAGGCAATGCAACCAAAGGTAGAGAAGCAGTACTCCCTCTTTTGGTTTATATTCTCCAATTCCACAATAACCTGATGTTCCTTATTTACACTCTTAAGATATTTCTTAGAAATGCTAAATGGGCCTCCAGGTTTTTCGGTTCAACTCAGGTTTTTTTCTTTACGCACACCAAAATGTCACTGATTCATATGCACCTCTAGTTCCTGTATTTTGTTCTGTATTTAGCAAAAGGTATTATGATTATTTTATCCTTTCACTTTTTTTTAAATATCAGGAAGGAGAAAGGGGCAATCACACATACCGATACAGACTAATTAAAGCAATGTGGAAAAAGAAGAATACACAAAAGTGGCATGAACTATACACTGATAAGGAGAGATATGCAAACATATCAGATTTTAGTTATAAACATCATGGCCATAAATTGACCTGCTTCTGGAAGATACTCTTATTGTAATGAATTTCCTCAGTATCTTTTGTTTGACAACAGTCAGAGATAACAAGTGATCAGCAAGAAGAAATACGGCACCTGACATTTTAAATGCCCTGTTAGTGTTATTTATTCTGCTAAAAAATACAGTTCTTCATCCATTAAGTGTTGAAAGGGGGAATGAAAAAGCATCTTTCACTGTGTAAATTCATGAAAAGTGTGCGATCCTGGACATCCTTCATAGGAAGAGGGAATATTTGGCTTCATATAAAGAAGCTGATTGCAGTTCATCATGGTACTAGGAAGAAACCTAGCAGAGTGGCACCTCGTGATAGCAGCAGACAGAGTTTTCACAGAACTGCATTTTGGACCACCGGTAACTGTGGTCTTTGGAAACTGGAGGTAGGGTACAGTCAAAGTATGTAACTACATAGCTGGTCCATTTACAGGAAGACTTAGGTTGGCAGAACTAAGGAGACTCCTGTGGCAGTTGGAATGCAACTTGCGGCATTTGGGACAGTCATCACCAATACATCTAATGACATTTCATAGCAGTTAAAGTGAAACCTGTGACTTGCAGCCAGGCACTGGCTGCTGAACATCACCTCTTGCACCTGTGGAACAGTGGGATATGTTTGCAGTTGGTGGCAAAGAAAAGAAGAGAGATTAGCATGGAAAATGGAGGAGGTGAAAGTGGAAGAGAGATTTGAATTTGGGTGTGGCAGACAAAACAAATGATACAAAGGAAGGGAGAAACATGTGAGCCCTAGAGGAAGAAAAATTAGAAACATACCAGTAGCCTCAAAGAGAAAGGTGGTAGCTGCAGGGAAGGAGAGTAAGGTCACCAAGTACAGAACACAACTCTGTAAGTGGTGCGGGGAATGGGTAGTAGAAAAAAGCCCAGCAAGGAAGGACAGACTGGAAAAAGATGGAGAAACTGAAAAGATGCGGCGAAGATGAGAAGGGGGGAAAAAAGATCCATCTATGTAAGTGTTTTTGTTCTAAATAAAGACAAGAAGAGGAAGTAGAATTAAAGAAAAAAACCCATGTAAAGTCAGCTGAAGGAAGCTAGAATAAAGGGAAGAGAGAGGGAAGGAGAATGGAATAAGGAAAAGATGGAAACATTAGTAAGTAGGAAAAAATCAAAAACTTGGTAACTTTTATTTAGATAATCTGTGCTTCATACAATTAGTTTCTCCATTTCCCACAGTCTAAGAAAAAGAGCTACAGTGATGTATGTAGGAAACAGTGCTTCATTACATGAGTCTGTCTTGCATCTCAGGAAAAGGGGGAACTCGTCTGAAAAAAACTCCATCAAAACCATACGTATTGTTTTCTTTTTTATTCCAGAAATAAATACAGAGGTTGTAATACCTGTAATGCTGTTCTTTCCTCTCTCCCTTTTCTCTCTTTTTCTCAGTTTTGAGTCTGTGCCTCAGACATTTCAATTTTGATGTCTTTCATTCCACCCCCATATATCAAATTTAAAGTCAGTTTAACTCCTGGATTTAAAAGAAATATTTTATAAAATGTCATAGTTTTAGGCTTGTGTGGGATTCGCTTATTTAATTAGTGCCTCGACTGTGTACTTAGTGGAACTGGCATAAATCTGCATTATTCCATTGCATTTCTCAGCAATTCAAGTGTGTTGCACAGTCAAGACAAAATACATTTTACCAATAAGGTTGTGATGGCAGAGAGCTTAAACTTCTTATGCAGACCCACAAATTTTGTGAGTGTCAAAGCAAGGCAACAGTTTGGACATTGCTGTTTATTTCAATGCTCTAACTATATGAAATACAAATACAAGACAAGGAAGTGTTCATGTGGGTTTGGCTGAAAACAATCTTTTTATTTCGTACAGATACACAGTCTTTATAAGGTATGGTGTCATTATCTGAGATTAAGCTTTACCTATAGAGATTCAAAAAGGAGCATTTTGAATTACCTACTAGATTTAACAGTCTCTTAACCTATACTTTTTAACCAGCTTTATTATGAAAACACTCACATTAAAATAGTATTTTTTATCTTGTTGTCCCATGTATCATTCAATACCACTTTTCATACTGTAGTCACTTTACTGTTTTCCCTGCTAAATCAATCATTTTCTATAGCAAAAGACAGTTCTTTTCTATAATACAAAATAAGAATTTCTTTTTGTATTTGTGAAAATCCAATGATAAAATTACAAAAAAAAAATGCTGGAGAATTTTTCTGTTTCTGTAGCACTTCCATGTGGAAGATTCAAACTTCCATGTGGAAGATTCAAATTACCATGTGGGGATTCAAATGACCAGTCTTACTTCTAAACTCTTCAGTTTTGTAAGATAGGTTCAATATATCCACTTAAATTTATGGGATAAGCCAACAGTGCTGTTCTGACCTCTGCAGTCTTTGCTGTTTGTACCTCATGAATCTACAAGGCCTACATAGAAAAGTTGTGTTTGATTACCGGAATTTATAGAGGTTAGAAGTCATTGGGACACTTTTGATGCAACAGAGTAAGGAGGGAACATACATTTACTTATTTTTATAAAACTGAAATATCTTGGACATGCATAACATCTTTTATTAGAATGAATACAAACTGCTATTCCAGACTTTTTTCACACTCACATTACTACACTACAGTGTCTAATTTACAAGCTGTGAAAATGAGACTAGAAAGCCACACCTAGTACGATCTGTAAGACCAAGAACACAACCCAAAATCCTGTCTGCTGTTGCGAATCATTCCATCATTGAAGCATGGGGGGATGGAGCCGTTAGCAAAGTGCAAATACCTTTTAGACTGAGGCTTTCTGAATCACAAATGGCAAGATGAAGTTATCCTGGCTAACTAGATGGTGATTTATTCACGGATATAGAAGCTGGAGATCATTTTAAGAGATCCTTTTATGAAGACAGGTAAATGGATAATGCATATGATACAAAAAAGATTGACGAAGCTGAAGTTTGCAGTTTGGCCACAAAAATTGAAGGATGAAGTCTTACAGGCCAGACCTAGATTCTAAAAAAGGTGTTTAGGCATCTCTCTCCCATTCAAATGAGTAAGAGGATTCAGACCTAAGTTTAGAAATAATTAGGGCATAAAGAGAGATAGTTGTCTATCTAGGACAGTGGGGAGCACTGAACATAGCCTAAAATACAAAGTTCCATTAGGAAAAATCTCTGCCTGGTTTTTTTTGGGGGGGGGTTTGCTGCATAGGCTGCTTTTTCTTGGGTAGCGTTGCACTGAAGTGAACTGCAAGCCTCTGTGTATCCTGCTCACAGATGCACTGATGTGAGGGGATGGGATGAAAGTGGGATTTCATAATATTTTTTTAGGCATGAAGTGAGCAAAAGGTGGAGTGAAGAGCACATTGAAAGGTGGATAGGAGAGAATAAATGGAGAAAGGAGGCAAAAAATTGTCTTTGAGGGATGAAATGCTGCAGAGGATTACTCTGCAAATAAAGATTTTGCAGGGTTTGAGGTTTATGCATTAACTTGGAGAATAAGAATCTGTGTATTTAGCTCCATGCCCAACTTTCCAAGAGGTTCAAGAGCTGCAGTGATAACCAATGACCTAAACCCACTTCTAGGCTGAAGAGAGTCCAAGTTACAGCTGGACTATCACAACTGACCTACTTGGTACACTTGACAGTAGTCTCAGTGGAGAGACTGAGGAGCAGATGGGAGTACAGCCTGATACATCGCTCTGTGGACAGTCTTTTCAGAACAAAATCGTATGTTTTGGAGAGTGCCAGTTGTGTTCACTGCATACTTCAGATGCCTGGATGTTGCACACTAGCAAACTTCACCATTCCCTGTAAAGAAATCTATCTTTACTAATTGGGTTTGGCTAAAATTCCAGAAGGCTTGATAGCAGTGTTTCTTTAAGAGCTCCTCCTTCTCCCCCTACTTCTTTCTCTCTACAAATTACCGAACACATTCTGGCTATCAGTATTGAGCACTATTTCATTGGCACTGAGGCTTGAATGGGGTTGAACTAAGACCCTCCTGCCCAGCTCTTGCTAGTACAAATCAAATCATAGGACAACATATATCACTGGGCTGAGAACATAGAGGAAAGAGCTCCTTTATGAGATATTTCAGTTCAGAGATGTCATTTGTATTAATTCTTTACAGTGGACTTTGTTCTTGAGCCAAAGAAATGAATCTCTCTCTCCTTACCTGTTTTACAAACAACTAGTAGATTCTGCTTCTTTCTGTTCAGCCAGATAACGTATCATTTTACCTAGACTTGGCAGTATGCTGTTCTTTCCCTGCATAACATCTGCTGCAGTTTTCATAGCTTGAATTGTTCTTGGACTTGTTTTAAAAGGCATGTTTTAAAAATGTCTTTGAGGATGTGAATTATTAGACATTGTTTTATCTGCTAGGGTGTTCTTCATTTATGTTTGTTATTTTACTTTTAAAAATAAGACTAAACAGGCTTTGGAATTTAAAGTTTATATGTTTTAATTCAAGTTTAGGTTAAAGATACCAAGAATGATAAGGTAATTCATAGCAATAGGATTTTAGTGCCATTTCAGAAAGTAATTTAGTTTTGTATGGCAATAAACTGGCATTTAATCTCCTTCACATTTTAGGAGCTGAACTATAAATCAATCTTCACATGAGACGGCAGTGTCTCTCTGGCTCATCAGTTCTAACTCACGCTTCTCCTTACTGTTGTAGTATTTGTGTACACACTTGCCACACACACCTGAAAATTCTGACATTTACTGTTCCAAAGCCTTTGCATTATTTGTAATTCGTACCTCGTTTCTCTAATATTTTATGTATGAAAAGGGTTTTATTAGTTAGTGCACTTTTAAACCACACTTTTGTTCTGTAAAGTAACCCTAATAATAACATTTGACATTTGGCATTTCAATTTTCTCACTTCATTCATATTAATATGCTTTTTTTTTTTTTTTTCCCCAGAGCACCTCACAGCTTCATCTTGGACTCTGCATTTTACTCAGCAGCATCCTCAGCATTTACTCGGCCCATGACATCACCTGTGACAAACTTCTAAAGACTATCTGGGACGTACAGTTGTTAGTAAGATGTTTTGAAGGCAAAAGGTTTGTGCAAGTATAACTGGGAGCAAAAACTGGTCTGAAGAATCTCAATTGTTGATGAAGCAGAAAGAGCCCCAAGTAGAGTTGAGGGTGATGTTGTGAGTTAGAAAAAAAAAGGTATCTTCTTTTATTCTAAACTGAAATAAATCTGGTATTTGCATCTGCAAGAGAATGAACTGTGAGCCCACAGCGACACAGTACTGTATAACTTTTCAAACAACTATTTGAGCTGTAATAGGATAATAATGCACTCTGGTCTTTACAGGGCAAGAGTTAGTGATTCACTCTGTGTGATGCAGGTGGCTCACTACTCCACCTAGATATAAAAGACGGTGGTGTGGCTCCTGTTGGAGATGATCTTTCTGAATTAAAAAGTTTGAATTTAGAACACTGAACTGCAAGAGAAGGTTTAAGGGTTCTGTTTTCTGTCAATCTCTTTTAATGACAGGAGGACTTTAGGAAGGGGGCAACTTGGCCCTGCACAGACTTTTTTTTCTTTAAGTCAGTGGAAATGCTGGTAATAGTACATGGGTAAGAGCTAGTATGTTGTGTAATCATACCAGCACATGTACCTGTATGCAACTTCACCTAGCTTTTAAAGTTGCAAGGATGTTATGTTTGATGGGTTCTTGCTGGGGATGAAGGTGTAGCAGGGATGGCTTCAAGCTGCCAAGCTGTACAATTCTACTTAGATGGCTTCATGCCAAGGAGTAGTAATGAATGAGTAAACTTACTGGCCCACTAAACTGTAGAGAGCAGCAAAAGTAGCTCCCTCTTTTGGTCTGCTGAAAATAATTCAAACAAGTTTATAGTTTCATAAAAACAATTTGACTTTCTTACACAAGAACATACAAATTGTCTGTTGCTTCCCTAACTAATCATCTTTCCTAAATAAGATGTGGTATTTGTTGCCTGCCATTTTGTCTGGTCATTGATAAATGGTTACTTTACACAGTGTGATGTGTTTACTGTCTTACCTAGAAAATTAAGTAACAGTGACAGCAACCTTGTTACGCTTTTGTGGTAATGGAAGAGTATTGCAAGTAACGCCATACAGACCAAATTGACAAGAAGGAACAACTTAACATAAAAAACTTGGCCCTTCATCTGTGTGTGTCATTTCCTTTGGGTTAGAAGTTTTCCCCGTCTTGTATTTTGAAAGATAAAATATTTGTCTGACTTGCTTCAAAACATGTACTAGTTTCCTCTGTCAACTGCGGGAACATGTTCCATATCTGAGTTATTTGATTTGTTTGGAGTTGCAAAAATGAGCAGAAGCTCACTAAAGGAATAGGGCAAGTCCTTGAACTCTGTCTCTGATAGTGAGAATATATTATAGGTAGCGTAAGAAAGTAACCTGTAGTCTGGAATCATATTCTACTATTTTAGACTGCTGGAGAATTAAAAAAACCCCTTGTATAATAGCCTTTCGTGCTGTGTTTTCATTAAGTCTGCAACAGCTCAATAAAGAAGCTACAGCATGATTTATTTTAACCAGTTATTACAGACAAGTCATTAAAAAAATAACTTGGCAAAATCTTGCTTACATACTTTTTGCATTCCAAATCCACAAAATGTTTAGATACAATCTCATTTCATTACAACCAAAACAAACCTCCTTTACTAGATTTATTTCTTTCTTTTTTTTTCTTTAAATGACGATGTTTCCATATCTCTTCTGTCTACACTGGCTTTCCAGTTCAGTGTCTTTTGTGTCTGTTTTTATAATGTCACTAAGATCAGTCAGGTTGCTCTGAGGAATCCTATTGTCTCCTAAGACTTGGTAAGAGCATTTGGCAGACTATGAACTAGAGGTGGAGTAGGGAAAATGATTTAGCCATTTTTGTCATCTGAAGACAACTTTCAGAAATGCTTGCACATGTGATTATTCTTCCAGTTCAAATCTACAAGAATCTGAATTTTGACCTACATATTGTATGTGCGCTGAAAGTTTTACCAACTTTTCAGCCAGTTAGTTTCATTTGACATTTCTTATTGTTGAGCTAAAAAGTATATATGCAGACACACACAAAAGCCTGTTTTTACATAACTCCTCTGTTTTAAAAAAAGGGTGCCATAGGGCTATTGAATGATTTAGATAGGGGCATAGGGACAAAAAATGTGTCCAGCTCTGTTCCCGTAATTTACAGTCTCTAGGTGTTGTGATAAAAAACATGCCTATCAAATTCCATAGGACAAATGTTTTCATCTACAGCAACTGCTGTTTCATGACTGATGTGGCATTAACTGTACCTGTTCTTGGCACTGATCAAGAACAAAGAACGTGAAGATTTATCTTCAGCTCTTTCATTTATTTCTATTTCTGTGTTTTTGAAGGTGAGCGAGTGGAGGGAAGCATATAAAGAAAAAGGATAACACTGATTGCTATAACTGCTCAATTGTTAAACAAGTGTCCAGTAAAAACTCTTTTTGTTGGATCAAAAAAGCAATGATGTAAGAATGGTGTATCATGGTATTGACTGGAAAAAAATCAAGCAGTCTTCAGTTCTTTAAGGAGTTCCAGTGTTAACAGTGCATGCTGCTCTGCTCTTGATGCACATGACGGGGAGTGTAATAGCATCACACCTTGTAGGTTCCCATCTTCTCTGGCTCTTGGCTTCATCTGATATGCAGAAGATTATTAGGGAGAAGAGGAAGCAATGCACATTATTAGCACATACAGCATCATCAGTGACAAGTTAGTATATTGAACAGTTAGTATCTTGACATAGACAAGGAATTTTTCTGTGGCTTTTACATCTCAAGTGAAGCCATCCTAACTATACCTCTGAAAAGTGACATGAGCGACCAGTACTGTATGTCATGTATGAAGATGGACAGAGCGGTAAGCAACTTTCTGACCATGGCAGCTACCAAGCTTGTGTCTGGAGGCACCAGACTGATTTATCCGTTGTTTTTTAAATTGCTGGGAGGTGGAGAATTGGAATCTTGAAGAGGAGTAAAGGAGGAAGAGGACCAGTGGTCTGCACTGCTCAAAAAGTAAACAGTGAAGACTGGTGGAGAGAATGTTAGATATTGAATGATGCTGGAAGGCTCAGGGAAGAACTAGTACAGCTCTGAATCAAGAGGGCACAAGAGTCCAGAACTGGAATATCTGTTGTATTAGTATACTGCTTAGGTTGTCTGAGGGCATATTATTGATAAAACATCCCTCGCAGGGTAATACTTTGCTCACAAAGAATCCCAGAACAATTGAAGCAAAAACTGCCAAAGTCACCTCTCACTAAAAATAAATATTTCAAACATATTCTAACAAATCCTGACTGTAAAATGTGCAAATTGGATTTCTAGTAATGAGACCCATCAGCAGGCACATTTCCTTGACATATTCTGTCAGAGTATCACTTGGAAATAGTGATTCAATTTTCTAAAAGTTACTTTAATTTGCTTAGAGATGAAAGCATTTTCATTTTGCCCAGTCAGTTCTAATAATTTGCTAAATTCAAAACATGTGAAATTATTGAAGCTAGTTGTAGTGACCAGAAGGACCACCAATCTTCTAGTAATGTTTTTTCCTATGAATCATGTAGACTTGCACAAGAAAATTTTCAGAACAGATAAAATGCAAATCTTTGTTGACATGCCTGCTTCTTGTCTCTTCCACAGACAGAATTCTGGTCATTTGCTAGTAATCTCCATTCAGAAGATTTACTTAAAAAAATATCTGCTAGCTGCTGGGATGTGTATTCTGAAACTTCCATCTCCTTATACAAGTGCTCCTTTTTTGTAGTAAAGTCCCCTAGCTCTTCCCTTACAGATGAGTCTGGATATTGATACTTCCTATCATGGCAGGCAGTAAGTAGCCTGGTAAGTTAGATTAAGAGCAGCTGGGAAGTAGAAACAATATTCCACAGCTCTTTTATACTGTAAAGCCTTGAAGGCCTTTAAAGAATAATCCTTTATCCCACAGTATATTCTCTGGGCATCTTCTTTTGGGCACAGGATGTTAAGTTGTGTGGACTTTGGTATGCCTCAGTACAGCCATACTTAAATAATTCCCATGTGAATTGCATGTAGCATGTATTAGTAACACAGTCTTCTAACTGTCTCACCAAAACTAGAGAAGATTGCCAAGGCAGTTGTGTGCTCAGATAACTTCTTTTTAGAAAGCAAGCTCATATGTAGTCTCTCTTAACAGATATTTTCTATGTATTTCCCAATTAATACCTAGGTATTGTTAAGTACCTTGTTTTTAAAAAGAGGGTATCCCTTAGGCTGTCACATAATATATTTCTTCAGTCGTATCTCACTATAATTAAATATATTTTATGAAAAGAAGAGTTGTTTGTTTTCTGCTCCACTTCTGGACTTCTAGTAACTGTTATGCAGATATAAACACTTAAATAAGCAGGTGGTTTTGCCATACCTCTTCCATAGCAGCACTGTGCTAGGTGTTCTGTCTGGAACACTGAATTGCAGTCAAAGGGTTGGTGCTTCTGTAGCTAGCAGAAACAGCCTGTCCTTAAGTGGACATAGGAGTGTAGGCAGGTATGATTATCCTAAAATAAAAAGGGACTGTACAGTTGCTTTCCAAATCTACTGTTCATCTCTTTCTATTTTACAATGCAAGGATTAAAACATTTTCCTGGAGCACACCATACTTAATTTTGAATATTAATCCCTGACTATTAGGAGAATTAGACTTCTTCAAGGATTCGCCTAAGGACAGCTGAAGTACATGGGATGATTTTAAGACCAAGACTTTAACAGTATTTTGAAATTCCAACAAGACAGTAAAGTCCATAGACTGCAAAGAGGCACTGAAGTTTTATTTATCTCCATGTGCATGTCTGTACTAAGGCTGCATTTACCGCTAAATTTAAAGTAAAATACTTAAAACAGGAGTATTTTTCCTACAGATTGTCAAACCTTTGTATTCCAGATGCATATGAAGCCTTGCTGTTTTCACTGAACACTTGTTAGCACAGACTGACAGCCATTTGCAGAAGAATCACCACACAGGCTTTCAAATTTTACCAGCTGGGAGCTTCTGCATAGGACTGCATCATCCTCAGTCAGGGCTCCATTCCTTTATCTCCTCCTGACACTCTGTACTTACCAAATTGTCCATTGAGCTCTTGAACTCCTCAAAAAAAAAAAAAAATATTGGAAATGGGGTACCAGGCAGAAAGGTCGAGTGGGATACTGGTTATAAGGACAGTGAAGCTTTTGGAATAAAACCAAAATTTGTGCGGATTCTGTCATCTTGTTTGGCTGAATTTGTGGAATCAAGGTGTTACTGTTTAAAACCCAACTTTCAGCATTTTAAATGATCAGTGGCTGGGTAAGGAACAGAGAAAGCAGCAGGAAAGGAAAGCAAAAAATCACCAGTCAAAACCATCACTATCAGTTTTTCATCTATTTATTGATGGGACTTTCGTATTCTGACTGGCTGGTTAAGACTTGTAGGAGCTATGTACAGACACCCAAAAGCAACTCTCCTTCTCACAAACCATCTGTAGGCTTCTCTGACATGTCCCTTATCACCATAATCCATACTGCCGTCACCTCTGTCAGATGTTCCTGTAATGAATTCTGGGTTAACTACATTTTTAGGAAAAAAACAGAAAGACAATTGCATTACTGCTTGCATCTTGAGACACAGTCTCTGTGCAATAGGGAAAAAAATAAGTATTTTAAATAATAATATACTAAAGCAAGCAGTTTAAAGGAACTGACGGTCCCATGAAGGGCAGCAAAGCTGGTGAAGGGTCTGGAGCACAAGTCTTATGAGAGGTGGCTGAGGGAACTGGGGTCGTTTAGCCTGGCGAAAAGGAGGCTGAGGGGAGACCTTCTTGCTCTCTACAGCTACCTCATAAGAGGTTGTAGCGAGGTGGGGGGGTTGGTCCCTTCCCCCAGACAGCAATCAATAGGACAAGAGGAAACAGCCCCAGGTTGCGCCAGGGGAGGTTTAGGTTGGATATTAGGAAAAATGTCTCCTATGAAAGCGTTGTCAGGCACTGGAACAGGCTGCCCAGGGATGTGGTGGCGTCACCACCCCTGGGGGTGTTTAAAGGACACGTAGATGTGGCGCTCAGGGACGTGGGTTAGTGGTGGGCTTGGCAGCACTGGGTTAATGGTTGGACTCGATCTTAAAGGTCTTTTCCAACCTAAACCATTTTATGATTTTTCCCATATAGCTCCCGCTAGCTTCTACTTTTTGACGCTAGAGAGAATCCATATGTGCGTGTAACATTCAAGACCTTTTGGTGTAATTGCTGATGGGTGAAACAGATAGCATTCACTGCATATTGAGTCTGACGACTACTACACCAACACTGATAATTACCAGTAATCCATTACTGGAATTCTTATGCAAGTTGCTCTTCCATACCATTTAAAACAGAAGGTGAGCAGTACAGGCTACAGAGGAGCTGGAATCCCAGTCCTGAAGAAACCAGTCTAGAAAGTTACTTCCAATGTCAAACAAGAGGCAGAGAGTATGAAAAGATAAATTATTCAGTAATGAATGCTATACACTTATAATGCACAAGTTGTAATGAATCTCAGTTGCTCTTGTAATTTTGTAAAGTTGTTTACCTAGTATGGTAGATATGCCATATGGTACACTAAAGAGAGCGTTAGAACAAGGACATGAAGATTTCTAGGCTTTTATTTCTGGTTTTGTATGCAACTGTAAACTACATTCAAGCTGTCCTAGAATGGGAGCAGTAGAAAAATATAGGCTGCCCTGATCCTTCATGCCGACTACTGCTGCCACTTGATAATTGCATCTGTCTCCCCTGTCACCCTCTCTCCCTCCATCGCTCCTTGGGTGCTGTGGCCCAGCACTGGGCTGTACTCCTGGGTAGATGCCACGAAAGACAGACTGGCAGCCGCTCTGCACCATCGGGCTGTTTTAGCTCAAGTCTAGCTTTTTTACCCTTGATAAATCATCTGAGCAGCTGATGTAGATTAACTCTTCCACTGGATAGGGAATGCGACCAGACTTCTATTCTGGATAGTTCTTTGGTATGTTGCTTATAGGATTTCACCATAGCTAAAACTAGCGAAGTGCTCAACTGTGGCAGCAGCGAACTGGTCAGGACCACCCTGCCTGAAGCGGCATTCCTGCCTTGTGAGAAACCTGTGACATGAACTACAACACTGTCTGTAAAATTGCAGCTCCTTTGCAACATTCTAGTTCGGCAAAAATTGATAAAATAGAAGTCATAGAGAGGGAAAGGGTGTTTTCTTTCTCTCCCTTGAGTTTCAAGTGGTGACTGAGAAAAGCTGCAGAGTACAAACCATCAGAGAACAATAATAAAAGATTAATATAAAACTTCTCAGAGGACTCAGGCAGTCCCTTCCAGTGATGCCGCCTGGTGAAGCGATCGGAGCCTAAGGAAAGGCTCGGTGCTGTAACTGCTACTCAGCAGCTGCAGCCTGCTGCAGGCGCGAGGAGACATGAGAAACTAGAACAGTAATATCACTTACCATAAACTGTGGATTTCTAAGATTTTTGATTTAAAGATATTTACCCGCCTTCTTATTTGAGGCCTATATGTTAAGAACAAACACCCTTCTGTTTGTTTCCCCTGCAAGCTTTTGCAAACAGCTTCTCCCTCGTGGACACGTTTGTGTATCAGGGGGCAGGATGACAGGGGATGGTACTCCAGCACGTATTGGGGGCAGGACAAGACGGGACGGTACTCCAGCATGTATCTGGGGGCAGGACAAGACGGGACAGTACTCCAGCCCAGTTCCCATCGCTGGCAGGGCCGGCCAGCCCGCAGAGCAGCTTCATTCATATTACAGTACTACAAGTTAAACGATCACCACAAATACGTAACGCAGGAAGCGTTGACACCCATGTTTGGGCAACCCTAAGTAGAGAAGACTTTGACCTATTTAAAGCAATCCCTTCTCATAGGTAACTCGTAGCTCTCGCTCTTCCAAGCCACCACCTTCGCAGCTGGCCACCGGCTATCAGGCTGGGCGACCCCGGGCACCCACAGCCAGGGCACCAGCAGGTGCCGAGTGGGTCCTGCTGCAACGCGGTCCCTGCCTCTCATTCCACCCATTCCCAGTACGTAACAGCAAAGTTTATTTTATAATACTGAAATAAGAGGTGCTATTTTAAGCTTGATACACCTTAAAACTTACCACATGCTACGATTTATCTCTCAGTTAATGTTATCCCAATAGTTCAGTTTCCTGGGCGAAACAGTGCCTGGCAGCAGAGAGCATTTCTTACAAGGCAGGTTGCATCTTTACTTTATTTACTTCCTTTACGATGGTTGCACAACAAGGTCAAAGTGCAGCTCCCTACTGTAAGGCCGGCGCCCGGCGGGACACAGCCCCCCCGCCCGC
>JAVJGI010000002.1:12666265-12699756 GCA_035590275.1 Ibycter americanus | reverse complement strand
CGCGCCGAGCCCGCCGCCCCCCGGCCGCCCCCAGCCGCTCCGCCACCGCCGTGCAGCTGCCGCCCAACTCCCAACTAAGCGGTCGCAGCCATTTGCCCCGCCTTTTATAAGCGGCCGCCGGCCAATCAGCGGCGGGCGGAATCCCTCTCCGGCCGGTGATGTGAGGCTGGCGGCGCGCGCCTGCGCGGTTGGTCGCGGAGTGTGGGTGTGGGGTGGGGGGAGGGAGGGAGGAGGGAGCAGCTCACAGGAACCCTCCAAAAAAAAGATGGCGGCGGGCTCGGATCTGCTGGATGAGGTTTTCCTGAACACGGAGGTGGATGAGAAGGTGGTGAGCGACCTGGTGGGCTCCCTGGAGTCCCAGCTGGCGGCCTCCGGCCACCACCACCAGCACCACAAGGCGCAGGAGCCCCTGAGGGCCGCTGGGGGGCTGCTGGGGAACCATGTTGTGAGCAGCAGCAGTAGCAGCAGCAGCCCTAGCCCTAGCCCTGGAGGAGTAGTAGTAGGAGGCAATGCTAATGCCCAGACAGAGAGCAGCAGCAGCAGCAAGATGGGACTGAGTGCCCCAGAGATCACAAAAGCAGGTAACATGGGCAGGGGTGGGGGGCTCTGAGGGAGAGGGGCCCTCCCCTCCCCCCACTCCCCAGCTCCGGCTGCCTCCTTCCCTCACTGCTTTCCCCCCTTTTCCCTCTCTCCTCCTTCTCGTTGTGGCAGGAGCGGGAGTGCAAAGGGTGGTATCGATCATATGGGGGAGAGCCTCCCCTCAGCATGCCCCCTCGGTGTGTATCCGCGCCTCTGCGCCCTCCCCTTTATTTTCCCTCCTCGCCTCTGCTTACTAGAGGGTGTTTTATCCTGTGTGGGGGCAGCCTCCCCGCAGAATAAGCCGGCAGTGCCCGTCCGTGACTCTGCCGGTCCCCTCCGCTTTTCCTGCCCTTGTTGCTGGAGTGTAAAAGGGGCTCTCTCGATCTCGGGGGCTGGGGGAGGCAGAGCCCACCCCCTCGGTAACGGCTGTGCCTCCCGTGCCGTCTGTGGCTGCTCCCCTTGCCTTTCCAGGGGTGGAGGTTATGGGGGGGATTCCCTTTTGATAATGCCGCCTTAGCTGTCTCTGTAAATGCTCCTTCCCCTCCCCCTTCTCTGTTGCTGAAGTGCAAGGGGGTGTTATTAATCATGACACCTATTTCCTGTAGAGGAGGAAGCGAGGGGGGATTTCAAGGGGAGGAAGTCCCTCAAAATGCTTCCCCCCCATATCTGCCTGCCTGGATATTCCTCCCCCACCCCCCTCCCTTGTTCCAGGGGCTTGGAGGGGGCATTCAACACCTCCGTTCCTCCTCTGCCCTCAAGGGGGTGTTGTCACAACACCAGGTCCCAGGAAGGGGGGGAATTCAGGCCACGACACCCCACCTCGTACAACGTCTTCTCCCACCCGCCCACCCCCGGTAGCTACCTGGGAATGAATGTGCCCCCTCTCCCTGTGGTGAAGATGCCAGGGGATGGTGTGAGGGCTGGGACTAAGAGCTCACTACATGGGAATGGAGGGAAGCTGTTTTTCAGGGGAATTAAAAGAAATGCCTCCCCAGAACCTCTCTGCAATTCCTTCCCAGCCCCCTCCCCCCCCGCCCCTTTTTTTTTTTCTTTTTTGCTCGCTTTCTTGTTGCTGAAGTGTAAGAAGATGTTACAGACCCTCTGTTACGATTAATGAAGCTCTTCTAGGAGGATCTCCTTAACCCTTACAACGTGCATCTCGGTATCTGTCTGTCACTGTTCTTTCCACATTTCTGTCTCCTTAGGGCCAGGACCTGGACTGTGTGTGGTTGTACTTGTGATAACACCAGGCCTCTCATCAAGGGGCGTGAGGATTATTCAGGACAAGAAGCTACATCACCTTGTCTCTTCTCGAAACCAGCTTTGCTTTTTATTTATTTATTTATTTTTAAGTATCTCTGGCTGTGGGAACTTCAGATCCGGAAGAACAAATTCTGTAATAAAGTGGAGGGCTCTTCTGGTAACCTGCTCCAGGCCTTGCAGCACTACTTACCTTGACAGGCCAATGTTTTTCTTTCCTTTTACTTTTTCATATTTTGCCATTGTTGAGCCTCCCAATCTAACTGTAGGAGATGAAAGGATTAGAGGGTAACATGTGCAGGGCATAGGGAACATGTCTTATTAACGTGTGTTCCACTGCTGTTTTTCCCTCTTTGCCGTTGCACTCCTGCTGCTAAGCATGATGTCAGGTTCTAGAATGGGGAAGAGGTCTAAGATGGTCTTCCTCCTCCCTTCCTTTGCTTCGTATCAAATCTGTTTTCCCTGTTTTGTCTTACTGTAGTGTTGAAAGCAGGGGTGTCACAATTAATATTGAATCTGCCAGTCTTTGGTGGGAAATTGGAGGCTTCGAGATAATGTCTTCAAAGCTGTGATCATTTTGTTCCCTGTCCCGTTTCTTGGCTCCAGGTGGGCAGCCTGGGAGATGAAGAAGACTTGGTGATGAGGGAGAGCATTCTGTCTTCTCTGGACATCTCTTCTTGCTCGTTCTCTCTGTTTAACCTTCTTGTTGTTTTGCAGGAGCAGGAGGAGTGCAAGGGGGCGTTATTAATCATAACACCAGGTCCCAGACTTCAGCTCTGGATGGAGCCACCACAACGAGCACCAGCACCACCACTGCAGTAGCAGGAGGATCTGAGGTCACTGCTGCTCCAGGGACCCTCAGTCAGGGCAAATCGGTGGTTATCAGCACCATGGCAACTGCTTTGTCCACCAGGAATGGCAAGATTGGGACCACAACAGTGCAAACTTTGAATGGGAGTAATGTGGTGATGAATTCTCACCACACAGGAAGTGCTGCTTTTTCTGGGACTCCTGTGACTGCTAACCCTGCTTCTGCACCTGCTGTTGCCCCTCTCGTTAACAATGGACCTGGATCTGTGGGGAAAGGAAATGCTGTTAATGCTGTTTTGCCGTCAGCTTCCAACACTGTAATCCAGACTTCTTTTCTTAATACTGCTGTGTCCTCTGCATCTTCCTCCTCGCCCACAGTTATCTCCTCACAGCCACCACCAAGCATTGGAACTGGGGCGCCTACGGTAACGCTTGTGAGGCCACCGATTCACACCGCAGGACCCACAGTAGCTGCAGCTGGTGCAGCCACTCAAAATGGGAGCAATACTGTGATCAATTCAACCATCAGTGTGGGGAGTTTTCCTGCTGTTGCTACAGCCACTGTGGGATCTGGAGTTTCCCTCCAGACATCGCTTGTGAACAGCCAGTCTGGTTCCACTGTGCCAGCAGCTCCCGCCACACAGGTCATCAAATCTGAGTCTCCTAAAACTATAGTCCAGGCAGTATCCCAACAGCAGACACTGGCTACTGGTGGCCAGCCCAGTACTACAGGGGGTAACATGATTATTGGGCAAACTATGCAAGCTGGGCTCTCCAATGTTGCTCCCAATCCTGGTGGGATACCTCCTGCAGCTCCAGGCACCCCCACAGGGATGGCTAAAGGCACTGCCAATACAGTGGCACAAAGTCTGCCAAGGACTCCAACAGCAACTACGAGTGGAATCAGAGCAACTTTGACTCCTACAGTTTTAGCACCTCGTTTGCCTCAGCCACCTCAGAATCCAACTAACATTCAGAATTTTCAGTTACCACCAGGTAAGTAAGAGGATCAAGGGGTTTTATTTTGGAAGTGTGTTTCTTGCAGGGAGGAAGGGATCCATGTAAGATTTTTTTGCTGTTCAATTGTGAATTGTGGAAAAGGCATTACATTTAACAATGAGAATCGTCTGGTTTTGAGTAGTAGCGTAGTAGCATTCTACTACTTTGCGTATGATTTCGGGTGACCGAATAGTCTTTTCAGCAGTAATAATTTGAAAATAATTCTGCCTGGCATCTTTGTTACAATGTGAGTGTAGATGAAGCTGCAAACTGCCAAAGCATGACAATGGAATATTTTTATTATTCAATGAAGTGTTGCTATTTCATTTCCACGTAAGGCATTTTGACTTTTAAGGCGGTTTTGTCAGTAGTTCGTGTAACCTTTGCGTGCTGTTCAATTCCCTCTCTGTCCCTGCATGCCCCCAGTACTGCAGAGCACTCGTGAACAGAGAAGCAGCAGATACAACACAAGAAAACTACCTTCTTTTGCTTTAAAGACCTTCAGAGTCTAACTTAAAAACTCGCAGATTTGAAGCTTGTGATCATCTTTTTAGTCACCAGAGTTCTGATACAAAAGGCAGTCTTCCTATGTCCTTACCTCACCCTGTTGTGTCTAGGGTTGCAGCTTTTGTAGTAGCTAGTCTCGTGCTTAGTGCTGAGCACCTCTGGACAAGGAATCTAGTGCTGAACTCAGTGGGTGAGTAAAAGGCGGGATGAGAAGCATTTCTTTTCTGAGGAACTGTTCTGTCCCTCCTTAAATACCTTCTAGATTTGGAGATTTAAGGCTATATATTTGCTGTTATTTTGAACCAGGCTTGTACTTGCATGCAGGTTCATTTAAAACTGAAAATGCTTGTGTGAACCTACACATAGTTTCCTGTCTTTTTAATAATGTATAGTAATAGGTATTCTTACTATCCACTGTTTTCAGGGCAGTATACAAAGAACAACTAATTGAATTTTGCTGCTAGTACCAAATGAAATCAGTCGTGGTTGTGTATCATCTATTTCAATTGGTCTTTGTAAAAATACATCTACTGAAAGTCCTATCCAACCTTAAAACAATGCACCTGTCACAGAAGGTAGATCAGAAACTGTACTGTTACTATACACCATCTTTATGTGTAATATACTATCTATGGTATGTGATGCCATGTAGTTTGATGAAGTCTGTCAAACATTCTGTGTGTCTTCAGTTCAAACTGGCAGTAATATTCCTCATACGTTTTTTTAATAGAAGATTATTCCCTATCAGAGTAATTTGAATTACACCTGTTACTACTTCAAAAAAATAGCAGTAAAACTCAGAACTTGAAAGCACAGTGCTTAATTTGAAGCTTGTAAATTGATAGGCTGGAAAAGCCTTATTTATTTATTTATTGCCACAATGTATCAAAGGATTTTTCAGGTTTACAGTCTATTGCCATGTATACCTACATTTTCACTAATACTGCATTATAGACCTGATTATGGGAAAAATACTACTGTTGAGTCCAGTGGGACCTTTTTTCCAGGTAGCTGATGTTTTCAAACTGCCATAGCACACTGAAATGTGTAACTCTTAGAAGCAGCGTTGCCAGTCCTTAAGCATAATTGGACCATAAATTGCTTCTTTGGAGGTCTTGATAGATCAAAGTAAAACAGTATAGGTTCTAAACACTTCAGTTTTTTTATTAAGCACTTTTCTTGTCTGTCCTACACTTTAAAAAATATTTATAACTTCAAAATAATACCATGACTCTCAAAATAAGCAAGTATACGTGACAATACATAGAAACTGGAAATTGGGTTCTTGCATGATGAGACAGACAATATTGGAAAGGATTTTTTCAGTGGAACAGATTATTATTTTTTTTTAAATTGCTTTGGTTTACATTTTTATACTTAGTGCAAGTAGCCAACTTTGAAAGTGTTTTGCATGAAGCGTTTCTTTCACAGTACTTAAAAACTGATGGATGTTGAGCTCTTACAAACGTATCACAGGTGCAAGCGCTAAGCACCTCTGAAAGTCTAGCCATGTGCAACTGCTGTAATCTTTAGCAGAGTGCATGTACATTCATAGTGAAAGCAGAATAGATGGCTATGCTTTTGAAATTGTATTTCAAATTACAGTGTCATAAGCCAGATTTTTAAAGGCGGCTTGGTAGTACGAAGCTGCAACTGCAGTGCTTGTATACTGTGCATCTACTGTATGCATCACATTTGCATTCACAAGTTTATGTTTTTAAAAGTTAGTAGTGCATGCTCATAGGGGTTTGTAAGGCTTAGTGCTCGAAATAGCTTCAGATCATACGCTGCACGTGTTGCTTTCTACACCAAGATTTACAGACACTTGGAAAGAAAATTCTCATGGAAGGTTTGACTGATAAGCAGCACATGCTTTATAGTTATATTTCTTACTGTTTCTAGCTCTCCAAAATGCAGTTAGTTTCCTATGTGTGGAAAGCAGAATATAAAATGTCAGTAAGTGTTATTAACCTGGGACTTGAAAATTGGAAACCTTGAAAGGTTTCAAATGTTCTTTTAAAAAGAGCATGTGGAAAATAAGCTCAATTAATGCTCTTTAAAATATATTACTTTTAGAATAGTGCTTTGTGTTACATCAAGGCAACAAACGTTGACTGACCAAACTAGAGATGGTGGAAGAGCTAATGGGCCGTAGTTGTGACCTTACTGGGTTCTGGTGTATCGCTTCTCAAAGAAACTGGGCTATTCAGAGTATCTGTGCATTAATAATGGTTTGCCACCACTGACATCTTTGAGGAAGAGGACTGTTGCGCTTAGGCTTTTCTTCAGGAGCCTGTGTTGGAACTTTGTGGTCCAATTGGACAGATCCAGGTAATGAAGGTCCAAAAATAACCTTACTTATAGCTTCTTAGCAATGACATAAAAATATTGTCAGATGGTTTTCTAGGGGACAGGGACACAAGTTTCTCTTTATACAATAGTGCTTTAAAGATGCAACATCTTTTGAAACTGTGACTGAAAAGAAATTGTATGAAGTTCTTTGTTTCCAAGTACTTCAAGCAATAATGTGGAATGTGTTGTGTACAATAATATGGTAAGGGGTAGGAAAATTGGTGAATTTGTTAAAGCAGTAAGTCAGTGTTCTGTGGTTACAGATGCTCAGAAAAGTCTGCAGAAAAGTGTAACTGAGGTTATGCCCTAAGATTAATCTTCTGCAGTGTAGGAGTTCTTAAAATGTTTAGAGGTCACTGCTGACATATGGTAGGGTTGTCTTGTAAAATGACAAAACTTGTGTGCTTTAAAATCACTTTTCAAAATACTGTCTTCTCAGCAACGCTGTAATACGATTTCAAAACCAATGTCTATGAGCTTACGCTTACTTTAGCAGTACTGTCAACTTGAGGGTTCAAAGATTTGGTTTCTGTTCTTGCAGATGCTTTACGTTGTTACACTCTTCTGCTTTAGTTTTATGTGTGAGCATCTCATAATAAGCTTTTAAAGGTGCCTGTGTAAAGAAAGGAGCAGGTTGGAGAGAGTGCTGTAGGTGTACAGTAAGAACAATATAGAGCTGATAGGTCTGGACAGTTTTCTCTACTAGCTTGTGTGAAACTGAAATCTAGAAACCTTCACTTCCCCTTGTCCCTCCCTCTTTTGTTTTACCTTCTGAGTTAATGTTCGTACTTGTGAAAATTTGCTAGCTTGATCCTAAAGGCTATTCCCCCCACCCCCAAACATGATTCTGTGACAGTCCTGTTTGAAGATAGCAGGTAGGGTAGGTTGTCTTTATGTAATTTTTTTTTTTTTTTTTTACTTCTGTGATCATGACCAGTATTCTCATTAGCAATAATGTGGTTGTGCAGCTGTAGTAGAACTGCTATCACAGATTTGTTTTGCTTTGTATCTAATAATAAAACTTCTTTTTTACTTTAAAAAATGCAGTTGGATCTGCCAGTAGCTGATGATCAGGGATGAGACTAGACTTCTTCATTGCTTTCTTTCTGGAGGGTGTCTCATGTGCCATTTCTGTGGTGACTACAGGATGAGCCCTTTCCCAACTGAGAAACTGATGGGGCTCCTCTAAAAATTGAATGTTCCAGAGTTCTGAACAGTACTAATGCAGATGACCTCTACAGTTGGTTTAAACTTACTATCAGTGCTTTCTAGAAGCAAAGGGGACATGGGAGAACATTGGTGCTATACATCTGCAGACCCTGGAGGGTGGACTACATCTATTTGCACGTTCGAGGGTTTCTTCATGGCCTTGGAGACTGCAAACTTCACTTGGTGCTAAATGGAAGCTTAACTTTTGTAGAAACTGATGATTTTTTTAGCTTGTGTTAGCTGTCCAGGAAGGATTCTGACTTAGGCCTTGATTCCAGTGGCTTTAGGATGGGAAAACTACCTAAACATATACTGAATTTAAAGAATGGGTTCAGGTCCTTTTGACTTGAGCAGTCATACTATTTGGAGCTGGAGTCACTGAAAAATAACGTCTGCTGGAGCAGTTCAGTTTCCTTCAGTAAGGAGTTGGGGTGCTAGGCTGGTGGGCAAAAGACAGTGGATAGAAAAAGGAGAAAGGTGGCAGGCTGAGAAGGATCAGTCAGTCTGAATTGTGAAACAGTTTGTGTTACTTCTTCATTCTTTGATGGGTTACTGTGTACTTGAAACATGTACCCCAGAAGTGTTTAAAGTAACTAGGAATATAAACAGATGAGGAAATCTCCAGACTTCCATAATGCAAGAAATATAGAAAGGAACAGAAGAAATACTATGAAGTAGTGGAATGTAGTTGTTTCTATTTCTCACTGACTAGTAAGCGAGTTCAAACATATCCTGATTATAGTTTCCCTGTATGTTGCATGTGCTGCCAATATTATGCCTGTTAACTGTGTTGGCATGGCTCTATTTTGTTAAAATAATGTCTGTAATGCACAATGATAGTAGGAGCTTCTTAGAGTACTTATAGTATGTTTTACTTTCAAAGCATTTTACAAAACTTAATCCTTGCAACATGCCTGTGTGGTTGGTAAATAAAGTAGTATGAACTCTGCTTTAGAGCTGGGGGAAAGAGCAAGTTAGAGAAGTTCTGACTTGCCCAAGGCCATGAGGGAATCAATATTTTGCCAAGATTAGAGCTTGGGAGTCCTATACTTGGCGCATAAAGTGGTATCTCTTTCTGAAAGATAACTGTGGATCTCTTCTGCAGCACTCTTCTGGGTGAGGGGTGGATTTTATGTTCAAGTCATGCATCAGCAAAAGGAACATTCTGCTTTATTTGAAATCTGCTACATCAGATCTGCCATATGTCACCAGACTGAAAGTTGTGTTTGTTCTTATTGAAACTTTCATAACTGAGGAATCCTGCATGGTTAGCTTTGTACCCCAAAGAACTTAACTCAGAGCTGTGCAATAAGTTATTTTTGGTTTTGTTAAAATGAGTGTCAGTGTCATGAGATGTTTTGCACATCTGATAAGTGTCTCTTTAAGCGATGGGATCTAATGGAAATATAATTGCAATTCAGTTAAAGTATGAAAGCTATTAACTTTGACTACATACTGTTCAGTTCTGTTATGGAAAATAGTTGTTCCCAACAGCCTTTGGAAGAGCATGTGTGGATTTTCTTCATATGTCTGTCTACACTTGGTGTTTCTGGTTTTTTTGGTTATCGCTAGGCTTATGATCAAGGTTGTTGGTCAATCACCAGAAGAGAGTGATTTATTTCTTTTGAGCCATTTCGCACTCTACTACTCTAGAAGTTACATGGTGTTTCTATGTTAAGTGAGCTAAATGAGTTTTCCATCTCTGGAAATCTATGTGGGTTACTTCTGAAATGCAGCGCCTTGGTTTGAGGACCACAAAGTTGGATGCTGCCCAGGACTTGAATCACTTAGTAACACAGGATGCTGCAGCAAAGTTAGCAATCGGAGGTGAAAATGCAACAGTTTTGGGCAGTGATAAGACACAGATTAGTAGGTATCACAAATTTTTCAAATGAAATATTGTGGTGTATGAAAATTGTCACTATTGTTTGTCTTCTCTGTTTTGGGAAATAATGTGTGAAAAGAGTCCTAAGAAAGTGTATGAAGTATATCAGTAATGCGGTTGAAAATACTGATACTAGCCTAACCAAGTTTTAGCAAAGAGAAGATACTAGCCTGTGGAAAGCTTGCTTTCTGTTCTTATGAAAAAAATGTGTGGTCTAATACTAAGAGTCTGCTTAGTAGGAACTGGACATAGAAGTCACTTAAGAACACAATATGTTAAACGTTTTTTTGTTACTATATGCAGTTTTTGTCAGAAATACTTGATATCAGCATTTTTACCTGAAAATAACTACTCTTGTCAGGGTTGTTCTCTGTGTTGAAGCTTTATGAATATTTGTAACTCCATTTATCTGTCTGAATCTGCTCCTTGAATTTGATGCCATTGCTCAATGCTAAAAAGAAGGCTTTTGCCATTTGGAAGACAGGAAGTGTTAGCAAGTTTAACTTTTTTGTTAGGCATATTATCTCTTGTGAAAGATTTGAAGAGGTAGTGGCATGAAAAAAATAATTTTGGAAGTTGTGTTTCGCAACTGAAGACAATGATGGAAAGGAATTTTTAGTTGTATTTAGTAGAGTTATTTCAGTTGTGTTATGAACTGTAAAGCTACATGTGAAGGAAGGCAAACTCTAGAGAGAGTGTGTGTGGTGCTCACAAGTTACAAAGGGCTTTTACTGTGCACGGCCACAGGGATGTTCCTGTGCACAAATAGTTGTGTGATCTGTGGATGTTGCCGAAGTTTCCCTGGTGCACTTCTGGGACCGAAGCCTCAGTACGTCTTTATCCCTTTGACACATTGCACACAGTTGTTTTACAGAGGCAGTGGCTGTAGGGATATTCAGGCTTTTTGAATTGTTGTAAGTTGTTAATGCTTTAACTTGAATTTTTTAAACTAATTAAGGTTTTGTCTAAATGCAAAATGTTGTAGTGTATTTATAGTGATAGAGGTTTCTTGAAAGTTGTAAAACCTTTCTTGTCTGGATACAGTTTTTGCTGTATCAGCCCTCTTGCATACTGCTTCCTCATAAGAGAAGGAAAATAGCTTATGCAGTAAGTATCTTTTACGATGATATAGTTGTGTCCACACTGGAGGTTGTACTACTAAATTATTGTGGCAAAATGGTCCCATTTCCAGCTCAAATGTTGAGAGAAGCATAAAATCTCTACACAGACCAGGTTGTAATTAAACAGGTGTAAAGACTGTGCGATCACTCATATTTCAAATTAATGAGGCTTTTTTTCTGTTGAGGCCATGGATGCATGAATAGAGCAACTTTTTTTTTTTTTACTTTATTTTTATTTTAATTTTTTTTTTTACATTTTAGGACAGTTTTACCTTAGCTTAATCTGGAAACTTTTACCCTGGTTCTGTTCTGTGGTAATTTCCTTCCAGAAATGCTGGTTGTCTTCTGGAAGTATGGGGGTGTCAAGGAACTGAGAGCCAAGTTTTTACCACAAAGTCTCCTGTCTTGGAGTAATTTTCTTCAGGTGTCCTTAGTGTAGTATTTAATGTAAAGTGAATTAATTGTCCATGAGGCTTTATTTATGCCTTTTACTAAGGGTTGTAAAAATACAGAATATTATGGGGGAGAGCAAAACCTTGCTTGTCATCGCTATATAATGGTATAGATTATCAATAATCAAGAAAGAGGTGATAATCATAAGGAATTGATAAAACTGCATCCTGTTTCTGCAGTGAGATCTGATCGGCACCTCAGTAGAGCTGTCTTAAGGCATTGTACAGATGCAGATAGTCTGGCTCTGCAACTGTTGTCAGGCTGGAAGTGACATTTTAAAAATAAGAGTTTCTGTACTTGTATTACCAGTGATCTGAAAGTTATACTTTGAACATAAAAAGCTGATTCTCAGCAAAGTGCATAAATAGGTTATAAATCCTTTTACCCAGGGACAGTGCTTTTATTGTGTATTTGTACAGGATTTAGTGCAAGGTTTGACTCTGTTGCCAAGCTCTTTTTGTGGGATTTGGAAAAGTGTATAGATAAAAATTGAGTAACTTCTTGTCAGTGCAGAACTCTTGTTTATAAATTGGAACTGTAAATTATGAACACCCTGTATCTTTTAATTTTGATGCTTTTTTCCTTAAAATGCATTTCTAAAATATTGTTTTCAGTAACACATTGTAACCAATACCTAGTCAACTAATAACACAAAACTTGCATCAGTATGATGTATTATTTTACACAGCTAGCGTGACTGTTTGAAGATTTGTATTGAATCAAGTAAGCCTGTCTAGTAAAAATGATCTAACTTACCATTGTAGCGTCTGGGAGTGTTGAACTGTTAAAAGCCACCACAGTACTTGTGTACAGAATGAAGCACATGCTGGGTAGGCTCTGTACAGACAACCAGTATAAATTCAGTTGAAAAATGTGTGCTCTAGATACCAGAGTATAAACAAAAACTAAGCAATGAGGTGTGGTGTCATGCTCTAGTCTTTCTTAAATGGTCTGGGGGGGCAGCAAGGCTGTAGTAAGCTGTCTTCACACCTTTCTTCAGTTTATTAATCAAATATTTCTGTAAGGGAAGGTTAAATTTAGTGCCTCTCTGAGAATGTAATAACATCAGGTGCGTTCAGCGTTAAGTGGTGGTATGGCGAGTGGGACCAGTTGTACTCACATGAGTCAGAATTACCAACTCCAAGGAGTAGCACAGAGGAGCTGCAGCATCTGTAGCAAAAGAGTCAGTGGAGGTGGCCAAAAGAGTGTTTGCTGAGGGATCAGTGAAGGAAGTCAGAAGACTACATCTGGAGTAGGAAGGCTGAGAGTGGCTAAACTCTACAGAAGTCTATAGAAAAGCATGAGGAGCTGTTAAGTTTTTAATAAACATACATGCAGTCATGTTTGCAATAGTAGCAAGGGTAGATTGGAAGAAGAGACAAGTGTTCATGCCATGAACCTCTTATTTTTTTTCATTCTTTCTTTTTCCAGTGTATTATTTGGTTTTCTTTCTTTTGCTCTCCTCCATGGGGGAGGGGGAGAGAAAGCACTAATTATTTATGTATTAGTCATACCCAGTCATTAAGCTTAGTCATTACTCAGGACTGTGCATTTCATGGTTAGTAAAAATCAAAAGGAGACTTTATTTTGTTTAAAAGCTTACAGGTGTGAAAATACTTCTGTTTCTGTGTTCAGCCTAACTGAAGAAGCAGTGCTATTTAATAAATGTTGCTGTCAGCCAAATGACATGTAACATCATGTCCATGTTGATAGTTTGTATTCGAACTCACAGGCATAGTGCTTGGCATACTCTCAAAGCAGAGTAACTTCTGTATTGGCAGTGAGAGTTGTAAAATCGCAGGCTGTCTCTGCAGAGGAGGATTTGAAGGGAACATTTCCACTGAGGCTGCCCTGGGTAGCTGTCAGTCGGCTGGAATTGTCTGACATTGAGTCTCCATAGCTCCGGGTGAAGAGGTGGCATCAGCAAAGCGTTTTGTCACTGCTAAAATTACAAAGGGTGTATACCTAGGGTAGGGCATTCACAGTGGGGACGAATTAAAGAAATGAATTTTTTACTGGTTTTCATGTACTTAGTTGTTTTAGGGTGTTGCTTTTTGAAGGAAGATAGTGTGGATTTAATCCAGTACTCCTCATTAACTATTTGTGTGCAGACTGTGGTAAATGCAAAGTAGCTTGCCCATTCTCATTTCATCAGGTGCTTGAACAGCACTAATGTTGATATGCCTTGGTATAGACAAACTGCCAGAAATGAAGATTTAGTTGAGTTTTTAAATCTCCTATTTAGAATAACAGATCAAAAGAACTAGTGAAATTTTATTTTCTGTCTTCCTTTCTCAAAAAGAAATGTAATTTTGGTATAACTGCATTGTTGCTTGATATAAGCATATTGAAATTAATGGCAGAGCTAAATCTGAATCACTTTGAGATCAATAATTAAAGTAATCGGTTCAGCTCTTGATAGTGTTTTGCTTAGATCTTTCTGCATCAGGATAAAGACAGATTTGTGTGATGATTGGGTTGCAGTTCGACAGAGCACTCTGGTGTTTTGGCTTTGTATGCTTGACTAGAAAGGAATGTTAACACACTTTCAAGGAACACAGCTTTCCAGAAAAGTTAAAATAGTTTCAAATGACATTGTTGTTGAAGCATTTGTCAATTGTTGCTGTATAAAATGACATACTTCCCAGAACACTTCTTACACACCTTCTCAACTGAGCAGGTAAGACTTTTTCCATATGGGATCACTGTTAAATACAATGGCTTTTTGGCACTCCAGCATGACATTTTTCCTTGGACTGTATTCTTAAAGGACTTGTGAATCAGTAGTCTACAAATGATTCACTTCTTCACTTTTTAGACAGTACAGTTGAATTCTGTAGTTTGAAGCTGGTTTCTTGCATAATAAGAGTAAGCAAAAACTTTTACTATGAAGTTGTTTCTTTTGTCTGTTGACTCTTTAGTAAGAAGAAACAAAAGCAGTTTTTCATAATGTGAACTTGTGTACTTGGTCTGTACAAAATACATTTTCTGTGCACTGCAGTCAGGATTTTTGATGATTTTTGAGAATATCTTTCATCTGTGTTGGCAGTAATTGTAAATCAGCTGTTCAAGAATTAGTATTTCACTGACCATAACCATTAGTTATGATCTGTGATCTGTGTTTGCAGATTTGGCATATGGGGAGAGCGATGACAGGCAAATGAAGCAGGGTGTTGTAGAAAATAAACTAATGCTGTACCAAAACTTTTAGGCATTGTATCTGGCTAAGATTTTACTTTATTCCAGAGTGATATGAGCTGAAAAGCAGAAGGAGTGATGTGCTTTTGTAGCTCTTGTAAGTTCTTGTCCAAAACTCTGTGCCATGCCAATCTTCACTACGGTGTAATGTTTAGTGCTTGTCAGGAGAGACTCCAAATACTTTGTATTAGAGGTGCTCTGAAGCAACACTTGACAGTCATGTTTTTTCGTGCCAAGTTGTAGCTCACCTTAAACACAAAAGGTGCTGAACGTTTAACAGGCACCTTTAAGATGTGTTCGGCATAGCCTGGCTGTGTGCTCTCAATACAATTGTGTGCAGAGCCTCAGCATTCATTGCTTTAGGGCACCCATTACTCTGAAACAAGAAGTGGGGGAGTCTGGTACGGTATCTTGGGTTGCTTCAGTGTGCTGGACAGCTCTGTCACCACCTGGCACTTTTATGGCCTGTAGACCTGCAACTTAGCAGGGAACGTATCTGCTACTAACTCAGTTTGTACAGGCTGACCTCATCTGTGCCAGTGCAGTGCAAGCATGTCTGCAGCAGGTGAGGTCACAGGTAGCTGTGGGTTCATTTTCAGCTAGCTGGCTTGCTGGAGCTGGTACCTGCACTATGTAGGCTTCTCCATAAGCCCTATGTTTGTCCTTGTGGAGCTAAGAAGCCTTTATAGAAGTCACAAACCAACACACTTGTTCATGAAATTCAAGAGCCTGGATCACTGATGGTGTCAAAGACTTTGGCAAGAAAGTTCAAGTAAAAGTTGTTTCTGGATTTGTTGTGCAGCACAGATCACCTGAGGTTCTAAGCACATAAACTAATACAGTGTATCTAATGTGGTGGTGCACACTTCTCATCAGGTGCAAAATAATGTGTCTTCGATAGTATCTAATCCACGGCTGTGTTGCCGTTTAAAGTTCTGTGCTATGCATCTTGATTAGTAATCGCTGTTTCTTGTGAGTTGGTGTATAGATTATCCTTCATGAGCTGCTATGCTGGTTTATTACAGATGTTGTTTGACATACGTAAATAATTCTAAATCTGCTGAAAGTTGTCTTGTATTAGGGAAGATTCCCTTAATTACCCAGATTTTCATGGAGCTGCAGTGAACTAGCAGACTTTGATAGGTTCTCTCCCCTTTTCCTGGCCTTCCATTCCTATAGAGTGAGAACTTTTCCAGGCGGTTCAGTTATCATAAGAGGAGGAATGGTGGGTTGTTAGACAGTGTTGATGTCATACCAGGTTATTTTCTTTTCTGCGGTAAGGGACCATATCATGTATATCGCTGCTGCTGGAAGTTCTTCCTGTAGTTTGTATAGGCAGCTATCCTTTTCTCCAGCTGTCTCTCCAGTATTCCAGCTTTTTTGTACTGGGAAAATCTTGGAAACTTTGTCCTTTTAAAAAGATTCTGTCATTCCAGAGTGTCTGTGTAGCCTCATCCAATCATCTGCAGAGCATTGACTCATCCCCTTTGCTTTATATGGGTTTTGTGGTGTATATGATACCAACTTGCATAACCTTACACATGCTTGCTTTCCTTTTGTTGCAACAGAATCTCTTCTGACAATGCAGAAGGGATACTATTATAAAGCTTTCTTCTGCTAATATGGCACAGCCTGCTTATGATTGCTGTCAGATTTTTTTTGCCATGTCAAATGTTTGCAGCATCTTGCCACAAATGAGTATGTGCTTGAGAGCTTAAGGCACAAACTGCTTTGACGTTAGGATAACCTCTTGGTGAACTTCTCTGGCAAATCTAGTTAGGATTTGAAGATTTGTCGATGTCAGTGGACTTTCTGATCAATAATGCTCTTTTCTAGAGATGTTTGTAAGGACTTTGATTTCCTACACCAGAAGCATCAATCCTCTAGCTATTCTTTTAGGCTTGAACATTCTTTCTGAACATCAGCGTGTGTGTATGGAAGGTGATTCTTTGCTGCCTAACAGTTCTCCCTGACACTGACTGGGTTTTTTTGGTGTTTTGTTTTTTCCCCCCCTGGAAATAAGGTAAAAAAGTAACTGAACTTTAAGAAGAGAATTTCCTCAGGAGACTGGAAAAGGGTGTTCTCCATTCAATTTCAAGATCATGCATCCATTAATTCTTCTGTCATGTCTTAGCTGCTAAAGTAAAGAACTTATTAAAAGTCTGTATTCCTTAGTAATGGTTCTGAATTGATCTGGGTTAGACCATGAGCTACATTGTGGGTAATGAGCAAAATCTGTCAGTCTGAACCTTCTGTTCAGTATCTGCATCAGAGAGAGAGATGTTGTCACTTAGCGATCTGATAGGATGCTTTCTAGGTTTTATATTTCACAGGTGCGCAAGGGTTTCATTCTTGCACACTGGTATGCCCAGTGACAAGCATGGGCATACATTTTTATGGTCCTCATATTAGGTGCTTGCTAACCAGAGATGAAGTCTTTCAGTATGTCACCTACTGTATGAATCGAGTCCCTGAGAAATGGAGTGTTTTTTCTGAGAGGGTAACACCTGGGTTTGTTGATGTTTGAGTGTCTTCTTAATAGGTGTGGTTGTCAGAGGTGACAATTTGCTGCTGTGTATTTCCTCAGAAAACCTGAGGATGCCTGCTATATCTGCAGGAAGTTTTAACTCTGTCATTGGGAAGTCCAGCTCCAATAAATATTATTAATCTAGGTTTACCAGTGAAAACTGGTAACAAAACAGGAAACTCTTTTGGTTTGGGTTTTTTGGATGTAGAGGTTCTGCAGCAAGAAAGCTGCATGTCTCAGGGGTTATGCAGATAATCAGAGCGGTCTGCAAGGGCTTAATATTTTTTTGTTGTTCTTTTATTATTCTGATAATTTTTTTTCTTTAGTCTTTGTTAAGCCAAGCCACATTTGAAAGAAAGAAGGAAGAGGAAAGCATTAGAAAGAAGTCTGGTTTGTGTTTTTCTGACATGTCATATGGCTAGAGCTCTTCACTTTTTATTCCAGTGCATGACTTTGCAAGTTTTATTAATTTAAAAAAACCCCAGTGAACAACAACAACAAAAAAAACGCCAAAGCACAACACTTTTTGAATGAAAATGCCATTAGCAAATGGAAATACAAAGAGGGCAAATACAAGAGACAAAGACAACACAGTATAGAAACATGTGGCTACATTATATGATAATGAACTTTTCCATCCAAACACTCTTGAAAACAGGAGAGATCTGGGAAGGTCTCCACAACAAGAACACATGAGATGACCATTGTATTAGTCAAGAGTGCAAGTCGTCTTGGCATAAGGAGCAATCCAACTCAATTTTGTTAATCCTTCATTTGGAGCCATGATGAATTGTTTAATTCAAACTAAAATATGAGCCTCTTTCAGGATTCTTTTAATCCTCTAACTTCTAACAAAAATGGTAATTAATTTTCATTTTAATTAGGTTTTTAATGAGAGACTTGGAAAGAATGCTTGAATGTTTGCATTTTTAATAGTGAATATGATTTTAGAGTACATGTGATCAGACTTTCTAGGAAAAAGAAGGCAGAGAGATACTTAAAATGGCTATGTTTTATTGTCACCTTTTCCTAACTGAACATTTCCAATTATCTTTATTAGCTGTTGGGTCTCAAATAGCAATCCATCCAGGTTTTTTTCCACAAATGGATGGTAAACTTGAAGTATAAAGATATTCTCCATCCTTACTTTAAATGTTGCTGAATTAGAGAGGTGAGATACCTTGGTACGATTCTAGTACCTGCTAGTTGTTTCTGATCTAGTTCATACAGCATTTGTACCCTTATGCACTGGAGTTTGAGGTTATGATACTTATCTATATTTAAATACTTAAAATCTAAGTTTTGGAATGTAAGAGAAAGTGTGTTGTTTTTTTTTCTACACATGTGGCTGTCAACTCTTTTTTTTCCTGTTGCAATGAATGACTCAACTGAGAGATGGTTAATGTATGTATGGAGAGAGGGGGCTGTTATAGTCACACATTGATTTTGTTTAGAAGCGGGAAATAAATGGGACTTTCTTTTTAATTCTTAATCAAGTTAGCTCCAATGAGCTTTCTGAACTTCACTGAAAATCCACTTAATGCCAGCTTGGGTATAGTTTTGGGTTAGTGAGTTTCTTTTTTAGCTAATTGGGTTGGATAAGAGTCTGTAGTTGGGCTGCGGGGAGAGAAGCTCTCAGAGAGCAGCTCTGTCTCCCTTTTTAATGAATTCTCAACAAGGCTGGAGAGGTGTTAAGGGTTTAGTAAAAAATTAGTTCTCTGCACACTACTGCTGTATTTCTGCATGGAAGTTTCAATAACAAAGTTCATCACAATCTGAATTTTTACACCTTTTCTGAAATCACCCTTATACTAACAAGATACAATTTCAGGCAAGTAAAATGTCTTATATCATCATACCGTGATTAAAACTGATGCAAGACTAGTCTGATGTTTGTAATTGTCTTTATGTTTGTATGTAGCCCATCAAGTGTGCACAGCAATTCTATTTTCTAAAAATTTTTGTTTCTAAAAATCTATATTTCTAAAAATCTATTGGTGGTAGACCCTAACTGAAAGACATGTTAGAAACTGTATAAATTGAAAATAATTGCATATCAAATATGAGTGCAGTATAAAAGAACAATTTAAATAGGGACCAAAATGAATGTAGTATTGTATGAATTACTTTTTTGACTTCAGTACCTGAGGGAAGGTTCAGACTTCCCATAGTTAGAAATTTAGCAGGGTAGTGCTTAGAGTCAGGGTTTGAATTACAAATGATTGTTTTGTCTGTCTGCTGCCAAAAATTGAACTTTCTTGATGTGTTTTCTAAAGCTCACATTAATATGCTTTTCAACTGTCTGTTTCAGCAGTTGTGCTATGTTAATGTGTAGGCATGTTCTCATTTTGCATGTAGCTCAGGGAGAATATTTCATTGTTCAGGTATTGTGCCTGCTCTTCAGGGGTAGTCAACCTTCATTTTGTGGTTATCTCCCTTCTTTTCTCTCTTTTCTCATTCACGTTTTGGGGAACAAAACAATGAGTTGACAGTACTGGTGTCCCGGGAGGGTGGTTATGCTGTTGCAGGATGTCAATGTGTGCTGCAGACCCGTTCTTGAGCCTGATGTGTGTTTTGAGCTGCAGACTGGAACAGGTATCATAGAGCTGTGTGCTGGTGCCTGATGCGATAAAGCTTCTCATATGCAGGTGAGCTGCTTTAGGTTGGCACTTTCAAATAACTGTAGTCACTTTTGCACTGAGAGAGAAGTTTATAAAACAAACACCCGCCCTCCCCAAACCCAAACCTAGACTTAGTATCTCTTATGTTGCTTCTGGAAGGAAAAAAATGTGTAACTCTTTAAAGAATTTGGATGGTATGTTAGCCCTAGAATATCCTAGGGAACCCCCAAAATGGTGACTCTTAAGCAAAAAGTTCCTTATAGGATGTCAGTATAATTCTGTGACATTTAAGGGCTTCTGAAAGCACTGGCCTGTATAGTTGCATTGGTTTTCAATTGCTAGAAACAACAAGCCTTGATATTTGACATTGACTTGAAAATAGCTCCTCTAATCAGACTTCCACTGTACTGATATTTTCAGTTATAATAATACTGAAGATTTCCACTGATTCAGTGTTTAGCTTCTTCAGCTGATCAGTATGAGGGATGACAAAAATGGGCAACATGAGTACTTTTCCCAAGATTTTGTGTTTGCACATTTGGAGAGGATGCCAAGCTCTGTTTGTGCGGGAATGAGCTTGATGTAGTAGCAGATCACTCTACTCGTTAAAACGTTGAATTTCTCTGTGTTTTGTCAGTAGCGCCCTCCTTGTAGAGTGAGGCTGGTGGTGAGAAAGTAGTGATGGCTCTAATGAGCAGCTAGCAGGATAAAGCTCTGCATTCACTATTGCTGTTCTTAAATTTCTTGTAAGCTGTGGTGGTGGTGTATGCCTTTGCTGTTTTAATGAAAATGCTTCTCCCTACATAAGTTACAGAAGAAAAGACCTTACTTTTTGGAAAGGCTTGTAAAATGTGTTTTTGGACTTGACAGCTAAACTAAGAGTATTTATTTCTATAGTCTGCAAGATTATAAATAAGCTTTGCCCCCTCCTCCTTTCCTACAGAAAAACAGTTTGAGAATATTTGTTTCTAGATATAACTGTTGTTCATAGCACATTGTGGTCCCACCTTAACACTTCTAAATAAGTCGCAATGGAAAGTCACCTTTTTAATGTAAACTAGTTTAACGTCTTCTCTGTGTGACTGTTTCATTAAAAGAGAGTTAATGTAGAGAAGAAAATTAGGGGCAAATCAACTAATGTAATCTGTTTTTCTTTTGAACTCATTTTTGTAGAAATCATTATATGAATTTTTGCAGTTTAACGCTAATTTTCAAACAGTGCAAGAAAACTGTTTAAGGTGTTGTCTGTAAACATTCAGCACTACAGCTGAATAGGAAAGCAAATAAATTCTTTTGAAGTAGTCATGCTCTGAGATGGCATAGACCAGATCTCCAGGTATTGTTGGAGAGTGTGTTATAGGCTTTTTATTCACTGAACGACACTTAAACTTTCTGATTTTAGTAGCTCCTCTTGATTTTCATGGTGAAGTTTCCTACTGTAGTTCGTTGCTCAGAAAGGCTAATTTTGAGTGCCCAGTTTGTTTCCTTAGGTGGCTTTTTCAGAGCTGATGAGGTCCTGAGGCTCTCATGGAATGGCTGAGGCGTGCTGAATGAATGAACGCTTGAAAACAATTCATGTTGTCTAGATCCTGTCTGTGCCTTCGAGAAAGAGAGTCTATCATCTGAAAATCTGCCTGTTAGAATCTGGTTCCCTATAGCTACCCAGTGGGGTTAAGTGTATTGATCTGAGTGATTGAGCAGGGAATGACTGCCTCATTTCCTTCTCCATTCTATTTTTCTTTTGGGGTGTAACATGGCACAATGCAGCCTGTTGCAGATGCACATGAGAGAGATTATGATTTTACAGCCACTTTCATTACTAAATTTGTTATGGGAAATTAATTTAGAACTTAGACAATTGTGTTCGTGTTGATGGTGAAGCCTATGTTTGATTATATTTTTTTTTCCACTCTTAAAGACAAACTAACAGGAATCTTACCTAATGGCAAGATTTTCTTTTATTTGCAGTGTTTCATTAAACAAATTTCTTAGTAAAGAGCAGGTAGGATTTTTACATGATTGCTAATTTCACATGGAGTTTTTTGGTTGGGGTGAAATCAACTCTGTGTGTTCTGATGTGCACCATACTGAACATTTTGATAAAGAGTGTTTCTGTAATTAAGCTATTCTATACAAAATGTGATGATGCAGCTGGGTAGTTTGCTTTTATTCTAAACCTCTTTTGTTAGCTGTGTAGTTCTTCAACAGGACATTAATTCCATATATATCCAACTTGAATAAAAAAACCTGAAAAAATACGTTCTTTCGTATTTCAAAAGAATGTATGGTTCTTGACCAATTTCTTTTTTGACAGGCATGGTCCTTGTGCGTAGTGAGAATGGGCAGTTGCTGATGATCCCCCAACAAGCCTTGGCGCAGATGCAAGCACAGGCACATGCCCAGTCTCAGCCTCAAAATACTATGACTCCTCGCCCTGCTACACCTACCAATGCTCCTCCAGTGCAGATATCGACAGTGCAGGTTAGTTCAGTAATTTGTAGTGTTAAAAACGGTAAGATTATTTTTTTTCTTCTTATGAAGAATACACCAGAAAGTAAGGTATAATGTTAGTGTTTTGAAGAAACCATTGATAAAACTGGTGCTATGCAGGCTTTTCCACATGGCGTAGGCATTGCATTTTGTTCCTAATTCTGTTACAGTTTGGCTGTTACTCACCAAAAATATTTTTACCTAGCTGAATCACGTTGTTTAAAACTGTTTGATATAAAGACGACCATTCAAGACCATATATCATTAATGTGCATAGCTGTCTTCCCCAAAGAATCATTATCCTTCATAAGACTAAAAGAAAAAAGTGGAAATGGGTATATGTACACTGAGATAATCACAGTTGCATGAAGTTCAAGACTAAAAATCCTTTTCAGTTTTATAGTGGTCCTGATGCATTCTTTTGCATCTGTAATAATGGCAACTATTCAGAAACAAAATACTAGGTAAGGCAGATTATATTTAAATATAGGAACTAATGTGGTTTTTTTCCCTCTTCCTCAGGCTCCAGGAACACCTATTATTGCACGACAGGTGACACCAACTACTATTATCAAGCAAGTGTCTCAGGCTCAAACAACAGTGCAACCCACAACAACGCTACAGCGTCCTCCTGTTGTGCAAGTGAGTTTGTAGAAAAGTCATGTATGAATGAGATACATCGGTTGTTAAGATAAGCTGAAAACCTGCTTGAGACTGCCAGAAATACAGGAAATGTAGTTGCTAAGTGCGTGGAAAAAATACATGCTGGATGATCCTTTCTAAAACATTTGCAAATCTCAATTTACTGTATATTATGGATGTATATATAATTTTTTATATGTATATTGTTCTTATTTCATATTATACCTATATGCATATATATATTTAAAGGTATCCCATTATTAGTTTGTATTATCAGAAAACTGACTAAAATAAAATACCTCTAGGCTTTCTGCCTCAAGTCACACCAATTCCCTTTGGATTTGGAGCTGTGATGCTATTCCTATGATGGATCCTTAGTTCTCTGAATTCTGCAGCAAAATTTACAATTACATTGGTAGCCTTCTCTTCCACAAGCCTTACACAAGAGTCTGCTTTGGTCTGTGTACTTAGGGAGATTCTGATAACTTAAGGAAAAATAGTGGTGTCTTAGTATGTGGGCTGTCTTCTAGTAGCCTGGCCTGTATTAATGGTAGGCTTTCGTGTAGATTTTTTTTTTTTTTTTTTGAGGGGTGGTGACATGAGTTTAAAACACAGTGCAAAAGTGTGAAATTCTCCACATGGCTTCCAGGCAACAGTGATACAATATGATTGCTGTCGCCTAATCTGTTTCATTGTGCTTTCTTCATCCTTTGAGTAGACGGGATTAGAGAGTTTTAATTTAAAACATGCAGGTTTTGCAACGCATCCAGTTAACCTTTTTCCCCTCAGAGAGCCTTTGCCTATGCCAGTGATCTTTCCAGATCTAAGAGTTAATTTACCTAACTGAGTCTCCTTAATTTGCGCTGCTGTTATATTGGACAAAAAAAATATCATTCCATCTGCATATTTTTTGCTGTAATGAGCATACCATGGACTTAATTTATCCTGATTTCACAAAATGAGACAAATTAAATCCTTGTCTCCTTTTTTGTCTTCTAAAATACCAATGAAAGTTAGCTTTGGCAGTGCTGGAGCCTCTTTTCCTGTGCATCTTTATATAAAGAGCAAGCTTACAAATGATTTATTAAAATCCTGAGAGCTAGCCTTAGCTTGGTAAGAATTACTGTCTCTCAGATTGGGTTGTCGTTAGTAATTAGACTGTTGGAAGTCCATGAATGAACTGTGTATATGAAAAGTTCTTGTGTACAATGTTGATACTTTAAGGGTAGTATTCCTACTTTGAATTACCAATTTGTCTGCAAAACTAGAAAAATGTTTTTTCCTATTGTTCATCAAAAAGATCTAGATAAGACCTGAGCTTTTGTGTCTGTTGTGTCTTTTTAGAAATTCTTCCCTTTGAAAGTGGCATTTAAGGGAGCAGGCAAAAAAGCTATTTCATTCACAGAAATTTAGCATGCATTTTAATTGTGTTTTGAAACCACAGTGTATGAGGGTATGTTTATGGTGTTATTTTGCCGTTTTATTCAGTAACCAAAAATCGTGCAATTTTTAATCAACTTTTAGGATTTCAGTTTTGAATGCGTAGTGGTTTGTGCCATCTGGTGGCTCGCTCTTTCCACTGCAGCTGATGGCAGGTTTGTAACTTCTTTTTATAGTAGCTGTGAAAGGTATTCTACTGTCCTGTGGCTCGGTTTCTGTTTGGCTCGGGAAAACAGGTTTTCCTATGTTCCAAGTGAAATAATCTTATGTTTGTATTCTCTGCAGCCTCAGATTGTTCTGGGTGGTACTGCACAAACAACTACATTGGGGACGGCAACAGCTGTACAAACTGGAACTCCTCAGAGAACAGTGCAAGGAACAACGGCAACCTCCACTGCTGCCACAGTAAGATACTGAGTGCATTTAGAATCTTTTTTTGTTCATCTCCATATACGTGTGTGCATGTATGTGTATATATATACATACATAACACACACACACAAACACAGATCAGAGTGGAGAGTAGTAAAGATGTAGGAGTTCTGTGAACTGTTGGTCTTGAAAAGGTAATTTTAGTAGAACCGTATAATTTACAAAGTGTGAACACAGGTCATTGAATTTTGATGGCTGTCAGAGTGTTAATTTTGATTTCTCTTGCAGGTGTAAAACACTCCTGTTTGTTAAAACATATTAGCTGTATCTTACGGAAGAGTGAATTGTTAAGCACTGCAGAGTATAATCAGTATGAGACTCATTAAAGATGCATGTTTCCGGGACTGCAAAACAGGCAGAATCCATGCACTATGCTATGCACTGGGAAGGAGGAGCTTTGCTATTTGTTGTCCTGCTAAAAAGTGTATTTTTGCATACACAATGTGTCATTCTTAAAATACTTGGTGTTTCCTGATTTCATTAAAGATCATAATTTATTAAATTTTGACAACAAAAATGAGCAATACATGTGTATACATGAAGCAAAATAAAAATTTGAGTCTGATTATGTTTTAAGGGGTGAGGGACAGGAATCTATAAATAATATCCTGCAGTGATGAACTAGAGAAGGACTTTATTTTTCAGGCTATATGGTCAGATCATCTATTAAAAAGGGCTTATTTTCCTTTCTCTGACTGTTTCACTTCTACCCCTTCTCGTCTTGTAACAGGAAACTATGGAAAATGTGAAGAAATGCAAAAACTTTCTGTCCACATTAATAAAACTGGCATCATCTGGAAAACAGTCTTCAGAGACTGCAGCTAATGTGAAAGAACTGGTACAGAACCTGCTGGTAAGAAGAGTTCATTAGAAGTTGTAAGATATTGTATCTGGGCACATTTAGCCTCAAAACTGAGGTGGTTTTTTGTTTGTTTTGTTTTTTTGAGAGGAGGGAGATTTTATAATCTGAGATAAATCAAATTGAAACTTTGGTTCTTCTGAATCAAAATAAGCTTGTAAATGAGAGGTTACTGCTTATATTCATGCATGAGAATGTGAGTTAAATTGAAGTGCAAGTAATGTAAATTAAATTCTACATGTTTTTATTGATAAAACAGTGAATAAAAAGATGAATTCTGTACTGGAGGGAGGACTCTCCAGCTAGTGCAGTAGCCAAGTGTAGGAAATAACAAGTTTTTACAAAACAAAAAAGTAAGTAATATTATCTGAAACTAGTGTAAAAACTTGACATACTTAATATTTCTGGAATGAGTACTACTATTGCTTAGCTTAGTTGTTGGTAACCTTTAAGTTAAGGTAGAGCTCTCTATTCCAGGTGTCGTCATGTGATAACCAGAGGTTGTCAGAAGACCAAAATTCAAAGTGTATCTTCTCCTGAGGGATATACATTTAGTTTTGAGAGACACATCTACCTTTTGAGCATATGATGGGCACAACTTTAGTTATTTGAAATGGGGTAACTGTAGTACCTTTTGGAAAAAAGAACACCAGAGATGGGGCTGCCCGGCTGCTCTGAGCCAATTGATAGTTGGCTGATTGCAGATCAGGTGAAGTATTCCTGTAGGTTCTACCTGGCTCTTTGGTCTATAGTTATGACGTTCCTGTAACAGTGAGAAAACTGAAGATGTTTCTTAAAATTGACTGAAAGACAGGAAAAAGAAAAGGAAAGATGGGACTGTAGGTCTTACTAGTTGAAATTTGTAGTAAAATTAGTTACTACCATAAAACTATTGGTAACTAAAAGTAGTGAGGGATGGTAAAACCACTTAGTTTGAATAAATTGTTGAGTCTTAAATGTTTTTTTATTTTGAATATCTGTAAATGAACTGACTTGTAAAAATTAACTTTTGAACGTTATGTTTTGAAGGATGGAAAAATTGAAGCAGAAGACTTTACCAGTAGGCTGTACAGAGAACTTAATTCTTCACCTCAACCTTACCTTGTGCCTTTCCTGAAGGTATCTGATGTTCTGTAGTCTTTATGTATTTCTGTGCTTATGTATCGGCAGCAAATGAACACAAGCACGCCTTTTACCAGTGTAGGTGGAATTCCAAAATGGTGTAAATGGAAGTTTTAAATGGTGCGTGGTTAGATTTTTACTTCTGCCTCTTGGTTCCAAGAGCTTGTTAGTATGACTCATTGGCACAGTCAATAATGTAATTTCTATGATAGTGTCACATTGTAGCTCTTATAAGAAATCTGAAACATTTTCTTTCTGTGATTTATAAGCAATTTCTCTCCATAGCACCAAACCTATGAATTGATTTATTATCGTCTTTTTATTGGAAAGAAAACAAGAGATTGAATGATACAGAAAACTACCTTCTGGACAAACTCATACTCCTGCGGCTGCTGTATACCTCTTTGTATGGATAAACAGAAAATTTGTCACCTCAATAATAAATCCCATTTGTCATAAATTTTATAGTAATTGAACACATCTCAAAATTATGTTTGTTCAAAAACACTTACCATCTGAAAATCAGAGGAAGTACAACAGCACTGTAGGGTAAGAATATAACTGCTTGACTAATACATGATTAAGGGTTATAGTTGTAGGTGTGTGTTGACGTTTCTGGGTACTTAAATGCTTTTTCAACCTTGAGCTGTTCATGAGGACAAAAATTGTTACCATAAGAAAACAACTAATATAAGAATCCAGTAAACCACTGTGGTCTCTGAGCTATTCTGAAGTCTTCCCTGGTGTTCCAGTCTTCTAAGCCATCACATGTTATAGCTTGATATATATATATGAACACAATCAAGGAAGGCAGCATGGGCTTGGATTGTTAGATACATACCAGGGGGTTCAGATAGGCTTGCATAACCTAGATGCCCATGATATCCAAGCTTCCACAACTAAAGGTACTGTCACTCTGTCTGGCTTTAAATGTGAAGTAGCATTTCTGTGTGCACCCCAGTCATGTTTTCTCAGGTGCATGCAGGCTGATACAATGGACTGAAATGAAATGCATTGCTTTTTACAATTAACGTTTTCTTGTGTGATCTAGTATTAAAATACTCAAAAAAAATTATTTCCTTTCCTCTTTTCAGAGGAGTTTACCTGCCTTGAGACAGTTAACACCAGACTCTGCAGCTTTCATTCAACAAAGTCAACAGCAGCAGCCAACAACGCAAGCAACGATAGCCACAATTCCGTCTGCGGCAGTGCTTCTAAGTTCCTCAGTTCAGCGCACAGCAGGGAAGGCAACTGCAACTGTAACGAGTACTCTCCAACAACCTGTAATCAGCCTAACTCAGCCTACACAAGTTGGTGTTAGTAAACAAGGGCAGTCTACACCACTGGTATGTAAACTTGAAGTGTATCATCTGGTTTTGCACGGGGGTTTTTTGATAACGCAGTGACTTTTCTTTTTAAATTGGTGGTTTAGTTCAATCAGAGATCTTTGATCTCTTTAGAGAAACTAGCTACTAAGAAAGAAAGTGTGATTTAAAATCCATTCTTGGTTAAAGTACTATATTATTTCATATTTTAGCATGAAATACTGGCAGATTGTCTCAGTCACTGCATATCCTGAGAGCAATGTTCTGGAGGATCTTTTATTCCCCATTTCATAAGTTTAACAACTTACGTAAAACATAAGTTTACCCCAGAACAGGAGAAAGAATAACCTTCTCAGACCTGGACATAAACCAAATAAGAACAATATAATATGCAGCACCTTTTTTCCCCTCTTCTCATAGCAAAGCAGTGTCTGAGTGTAAGCTTTTTCTAAGGTGTGTATTAATATGCATTATTAAATTACTAGGGATTTTTTGCTACTTAGTACTTCAGTGTTCCCTGTAGAATGTTTGGCATTCATCTGAGCTGCTCTATCCAGAAATTTTCAAGTAAAATGAAAAGGAGAGATCTATTTTGTCAATCCACAAATATTTTTCACTTACCTTGAGAGAAAACCTAGTGATTATATCCGTCTTACTGCCTTTATAACCTAGGTATTATAGAAGGAGGTTAGGAACCTAGGGAAGGAATAAAAACTGAACATTGACTAGTGCTAGATTTACAAGAAAATAGTTTCGCCTTTAACTTAACTATATAAAGTAATAGCAAAAGTAGCAAAAGAAAGACTTGCAGAGTTAAAGAGATGGAGCTTGCAAAGTAGGCAGAGTGGGTAGCTTTCTTTACAGTAGGTTGAAAGTAAGCTTTCTGAAAACTAGTTGAGGCCAGAAGACAAGTTTGCATAAATGGCTCTGTAGCATCGTGATGTAACCCTACTTCTATGAGTTCATGTTCAGAAGCAGTATGCCTGAGACTCAGTCTAACCTAACAATCCGATAGTACAAAGCTACATGGCTATAGCTTATGCTGATTCTGGTTGAAAACAGCATATGTAGAACCAGCTGGATTATCTTCATCATGCCTCTATTATTTTTACTTTTAGAGTTTGTTCAGGCAGATCCAGTTTGCCTCTGTATCTCTTAATGTGGAAACCACATGTAGAAAGTTTTAACTGAACCTTTGTGATTATAGGTGTTTGGGTTTTTCGGTTGTTTTTTTTTTTTCCTCACAGAAATAGGTTACTGATTTCTTTTTTTGTGTCACGAAGTGAAATATTAATTAATTTTCCTGTAAGGTATGATTTATCTAAAGAAACTTTAAAAAACCTTAAAATGTGCTTATTCTAGATCAATGAACAGATATGTTAAGATCACAACTTACAAGTTGATTGTTAGGGTTTGTTCTTCCCACCTGACTCTTAGCCTTGGTTGTGTCTCAGATTGTTTACGGTTCTTTTTTTCTTATTATTTGCAGGTTATCCAACAGTCGCAGAAAGCAGGGGCATTGATAAGGCCTCCACAGGTAACGTTGACACAGACACCAATGGTAGCACTGCGGCAGCCACATAGTCGTATTATGCTCACTACTCCTCAAATTCAACTGAATCAGCTTCAGACAGGTAAGAGGTCAAGATATTTGGTATGTGCTATATTTGATAGCATTAACTGAAGTCTGGTTTATGAATGTCAGTAGTTAAGTGCCCTGTAGCTTTACGATGGCTGTTGTACTACTGCTAAAAATCTTTAGTGCAGAGTACCATAGGGGCTGGGGATACGCATATGTCAGGGCAGCATTTACAGCCAGAGAAACTCTTTGGGTACTGGAATTGTGTGGGAGGGTCCTGTTTTAGGTGCGTGAAATGCTGACAGAAACTACTGAGGTAGGGTGTTTGCACCAGACCCATTGCCATTCCTACCCATGAGTGGCTTGTAAATCTGAACTGTGGTACAGATTCGATGGGGTACAAATCTTGTCTTTCTTGTTGCAGTACCTGTGGTAAAACCAGCAGTATTACCTGGAAACAAAGCTATTGCCACTGTTTCGACACAAGTAGCTGCTGCTCAGAAGAATAAACTGAAAGAACCTGGGGGAGGCTCTTTTAGGTGAGGAACCACATGTGTGTTTGTGCTTGTGCTGCCTGGGCAGCCTGCTGAACTCGGAGGGGAACCTTTCTGGGTGCTGCAGTGGTGCTGAATCAGACTGGGTAAACTTGCAAGAACTAGAGGGGGATTTTCTGTGGGCAAGTTTGCTACTTCAATAAAGACTTCAGCGAACAGCTGTGGACATACTTGTGCCAGATTGGTTTTAGCATATAGCTGGCACTAAGGGTAAATACCAAACCTCACAATTCCATTCCTTCACCTCTCTCAGCTCTGCTTGGGTTATTCAGACGTACAGCCTTCCTTAGTGATGAGTGCAGTTTATTATTGTTTTGGGATAGTGATGTGTCTGGTCTCTTGTTTCTCAAGGTGTTGAAACATTATGTAAGAAGGGATCTTGAGAAAGCAGTTAGGAAGTAAAAAACTGCCAAAATACTTCTAGTGCTCTTTGGAATCAAATTATGCTAGTTTTATCATATAATAAAAGCAAATAAAATTAAAAAATGAAATAAAGTATTCGGGTTTACTGTGGAATTCATTATATGCAGCTATGGTATTGTAGCAGTGAGTGCAGATAAGCACTAAATGTTGCGATTATAATGAATTTTCCTTTCTTAAGGGATGATGATGACATTAATGATGTTGCATCAATGGCTGGAGTCAACCTGTCAGAAGAAAGTGCTCGAATATTGGCAACAAACTCTGAGCTAGTGGGTACACTAACACGGTCTTGTAAAGATGAAACTTTCCTTTTCCCGGCACCTTTACAAAGAAGGATATTAGAAATAGGTATGTTGATTTTTCTTGAACTTTAATAATCAAATTTCACTAGTCTTGGGTGTAATTGAAGGCATTTTCCATAGGACTTGATTTGAATAGTTTAAAGTTGCTGGAGTGGTTACCTTTTGTATATTTGGATGCTTCGGGGCAATCGTTCAGCTTATAAAAGTAGAATAATGTTACGAGATAGCAAACCTATGGAGTTGCCCTCTAAAATGATGGCAATTTAACACAAAATTTCTGGACCTGGTTAAAATTCTGACTGTATAGACTGACAAGGCGTAACAAAAGTAATGACGCTTATTTTTTAAGAAATAAATCCAGAAACACTTTTATCATGTTTACTTACTAGTTTAGAATTGATGGTGGAACAAAAAAGCATTCCTCAATTATTTGTTATATTGTAATATACAGCATTTATTAATAGATTATAGATTTTGTTAAGCTAATGTAAACTTTCATATGTGTGCCGTTTCCTGTTTAATACTTTTCTGAGAAATACCTGAAAGCCTTATTTTGCAAATGGCATTTAAATTTCCATGTCTGAGATTAGCCAAATGTTTAGCTGTATCATAAAATAACATTTTACAACTGATTTGTCCTGACCATAGGTAAAAAACATGGAATAACAGAAATCCATCCTGATGTAGTTAGCTATGTATCACATGCTACGCAACAAAGAATACAAAACCTCGTGGAAAAATTATCGGAGACTGCTCAACAAAAGAATATTTCTTACAAGGTAACTGTATTTAATTGCACGATTAAAATGGCAAAATTGCACAAATTCAACAGGCTGTTGTGTTGGCTGTAATACATGCATTCAGGTGTTCTTCATTCTGTGAAGTCAGATTGTTTATTCTTTGATTCATCTTACATTAATATCTTAATACACAAGGATGACTAGAACTCTTCAGCTTGCCTATACAAAGTGGTTTTAAAACAAATGCAGAGAAACTGTGCCCTCCCCTTTATTATGTCAAATGTTTAGAGTCTGAGTGATTGTACAATCAGATAGGCAGATAAAAGCACTGCTTTGAATTCCCAAGAGAGTGCTATCTGACAGATGTGTGTTCTTAATAGATGCAAATGCCTAAACAGCGTTTAAAAAAACCACACAGCTCTGTGAAGTACGTTCATGAGGTTAAAGCTGTGATGATATTAGTTAGAAGTCAAAACCTGATGATTCATGGAATAGAACAAAATGCTTTTTAAGAATTCTAGCTGATTTGACTGGTGTAAATATACACTTGCTATTTGTTTGAAAAGGACGAAGTGAACATTTGAGCTCTTAAATGTATATGTTCTTCTACAGTGCAGTACAATCTAACAGCTTTGTTAAAAAATGTAATGAGAAACATATTTGCTGTGTTTTCAGGATGATGAAAGATATGAACAAGCAAGTGACGTTCGGGCACAGCTCAAGTTCTTTGAACAACTTGATCAAATAGAAAAGCAGCGTAAAGATGAACAAGAAAGGGAAATTTTAATGCGTGCAGCAAAGGCAAGTTCTTGAATTTCACATGTGTTTGCAAAGTGTCATTTTTGACGTCAAAACTGCAGTTTCTTTTAATTCTAAAGCACTTGCAATGAAGGGGAAGACTAATCTTCAGAGATGGAGCTTGATGAATCTGTTCAGCTAGAGCTCTGTTCCGCTTTTCATGGTAAAGCATGCGAGACAGCTTCTTTGCCAGTCTCATCGCATGTTCCCAAATCAAAGTAGGTCTTAAAACTTAGGTTTTTGTACTTTGCATTGTGAAAAAGATTTTATAGCTTGGTGGTACTCTTAAATGGATAGAGAGGTCACAGGATTTTGGAGAGTAGAAATAGAATTCAAAAAGTTTTTTGCTGGTTGGAGAAGTACAGTAAATAAGCAGTCAACGTAAGTACAAATGTAAGCATTAGACTTTGTAGTTTTACTCAGTGACCTGAATACAGGGTCAATATGACTAGGCAGGAACACTCTAGAAATAATTCACAAAACAACCTAAAGTTTCTGTTGGGTTTGTGGTCCCCTATGAGTAGATAACGTGAAATTCCAGTTTTTGTAGTGAGATGTTTGCTTGTGGGTTGGGAACTAACACCTTCATTTCACTTGGTTCCTGTTAGACCTGAGCTCAAATACTCTATCCAGTTTTTGGGCCCTACACAAAGTAGACTTCAGGAGGAAATTAATTTAAAGGTCTAGAAAATGTGACCTATGAAGTAAGATTAGAGAGTAAATCCATTTACTTCAGAAGAGGTAAGACGGGTGAGACATAAGTCCTCATGACTGTGTTTTGCACGTTCATATAATTCAGTTTGCTGCACCTAAAACGCAGCAGGAAAGACATAGGTTAATCATTAGGAAAAGCTTAATATTTTAAGGGTACTTGAGCAACTGAATTAAAATAGTTTATATTGTTGCTGGTCTAAGGAATGTATGGGATTAACAACAGTCAAGATTTGTTTGAATATAGTTAGTCTTGCCTTATGTGAGAATACAGATGAAAGACTGTCTTGAAGTTCTTAGTGTTTTCTGTTCAACTTCTTGGAAAAAAACAGTAAGACAACTGATATACATAGCAAAAAAACCTAATTGGTGAATGTGTGTTAATAGTATTAGACAATAAAGTTTGCCGAAATTATATCTTCTGTTACTTTTGTTCTGGTGAGGCTGAACCTCAAATACTGTGTTCAGTTTTGGGCCCCTCCCTGCAGGACAGACCCTGAGGGGCTGGAGCGTGTCCAGGGCCGGGAACGGGGCTGGGGAAGGGGCTGGGGCA
>JAVJGI010000002.1:12646449-12666071 GCA_035590275.1 Ibycter americanus | reverse complement strand
CCTTCCCCGAGAGGGTGTCCCAGCGCTGGGACAGGCTGCCCAGGGACGTGGTGGAGTCACCACCCCTGGGGGTGTTTGAAGGACACGTAGATGTGGCGCTCAGGGACGTGGGTTAGTGGTGGGCTTGGCAGCGCTGGGACTCGGTGATCTTAAAGGTCGTTTCAGACCGAAATGTTTTTATGATTCTAGAAGTATGATAAATAGAAGTAATTGTAGGTGCTTAAGTGAAATGGGCAATTGCTAATGTAAATGGTCTGTTGGTCAGTTAGCGGCAGTTTGAACAAACTGGTATCTGAGTTGTGTGTAGGTGTAGCAGAAAGATATGTTCTTAGTAAGTGCGCAGTTACACAGCAAGGGGAGGAATTTTTCCAAAAAGTACAGGTCTAATTTCTTTTTTCCTATGCAAAGTATGTGTATTTCAATTCACAGATCTGTGCAATTTGTGTCTTGTAATGGTTTTGTTTAAGGCATAAATGCTTAGCTATTCCTTTGCTATTTTTAATAAAGCGGAAAAAAGGGATGCTTTTTCAAAAGTAGATATCTGAAACTAAGAAATGGAAAACTACTTTTAATTTCTGAAAATGCTTTCCCCTGTTGCCCTCTCTGGGAGTTGTAGGTAATTCTCCATTTCCTGCTGAAGTTTAAGAAAAACTTTCATGTGCTATGTAAAACTTAGTCTTTAACTGCTTTTGTAACCAAATTAATTTTTCTTTCTTTTTCTCCAACCATTCCATGTTCCTCCTTTATCAACATAGTCTCGATCTCGACAAGAAGATCCAGAACAGCTTAGGTTGAAACAGAAGGCCAAGGAGGTAAGTGTTCAGCTTGACATGAACTTTTATTTTGGAAATTGAAAGAAAAATAATTAACTCTACTTGTTCTGGCAAATGCAGATGCAGCAACAAGAGCTAGCACAGATGAGACAGAGGGATGCCAACTTGACTGCATTAGCTGCGATCGGTCCCAGAAAGAAAAGAAAACTAGATTCATCAGGATCTGGATCAGGGACGGAGGTACAGTGTAATTATAATCTTTGGTTTTGCTGCGTCAGCCTCTGTAAAAACCTTTCTGTTCAGAGCTTTTTCCCTAGTTTGTGGGAGTTTTCTGAGCAGCAGAAGTATATTTTGTGTTCAGGTTTGCTTGCTCCAAGGCTGGGATCAATTTTTAATGTCTTTGTGGTGGCATAGGGAATGAAATTTGATTTGTCATTCCCTGATTCGTGGAACTAGAGGAATGTTAGAAAAGCCACCTCTGTTCTCTCAAGTCTCTGCTTTTCTGGACCTCCATAGTTTTGAGAAGAGATTGTTGTGGTTGTAGCCAGTCTAACTAAATAAAAGTGTAGAGTAGTGCTGCTGAGGTGGGTGCAGTGGTAGAATTGAATCACTGCTAAATTTGACAGCTGTAGCTTCAGGTTATAGGAACTTTTTCTTCAGCTCTTGATTTGCCTTAGTTTTAGTTATCTCTTCAGCAGGTTAATTTGACCAATTCCATCTGATCATGATGATCCTGAATATCCTTTGTATATTCTGCTGTCCAATCTGGCCTTTTAAAAACTTCTCTGCAAAATAAGTATTAGTATGCTCAGTATCTGATTAGTTAAATGTTAATTTAAATTTGAGTAGATTGGTAGACTATCTGCTGTATTTCTAAACAAGTTAATAAACATGAAATGGTATAAAATTGCTTTCTGCATGGAAGACATCATATGTAGGATTTCTCTAGTGTTTAAAAAGAACCAAATCTCCTTAAAAGTTGTCATTTACAGGGCCAGAAGCTCTCCTCATAATATGAGGATTTTTCCCTGCAGAGTTTTGTGACTGACAGCAAGTGACAGGATAGTAATAATTTCATCATTTTGATTATTACTCCCTGACCATTACGAATTTTCAGTGCTGAAGCATTTATACTGTAGAAAAGCCTCTTGTTTCAAAAGAATTCACCTTGTTTTGTACTGAATTGCTAGAAGCAATAATTTCTATGTGCTTGATATAAAACGTTAGAGAACAATCTGAATAGTAGTAAATGTTGGTTTTATTTATAAAAAAAATCAAGCCTCAAGCGTCTTTCAGAGTAGTTCTGAAATTTACTAAAATGCCTGTTTCTGGTAATAAGGCTTACTTTTATATAAGTTGACAAATTACTGTGTTAAAAGTTTATAAATGTGGTTTAAAATTATAAAAATCACAGAATACGGCACTTCCACAAAGATAGATGTGTATATAAATGAAGTTGTCTCTGAGGAATACGCTGAAGTATCTTATGCAGCGTTAATGTTGGCATTGCTTACTTATGCATGCTCAACTGTGCAATGATAATAGTCTGTTAATGTCACTTAGGTTATGGAATGTATTTTACATTCTGTGAACACATGCTTGTATTTCATCTAAATCTGACTAATTTAGTTATCCCAGATTAATCACTTACTGGTTAACCAATTAACTACAGGTTCCCTGGAAATCTAATCTTTTTGTCTGTTTAATTAAGAACCAGCTGCTTTTGATCTGATAGACTCACAGCTGTGCTTTTGCTGCTGTGTCACTTGACATTTTTAAATTGAGCTCCACTTGTCACCATTTGTATACAGTTTGTAGTTAAGGCATATCACAAGAAGTGTGGAAAATAAGGTTTGTCATTACTTAGACACAGATTTGTAAATGCAAGCTTTTGATGTCTAGGAATGCTGAATCTTAATTACATGTAAAATCACTTCTAAGTAGTAATTGTACTGTTTTGTTTCAAAATTTAATGAAACAGGTTGCTGTCAGTTTTAGAGCTGTATGTCCATGTGATTTTATTAAAAGTTACCAAAAAGCTTCTTAACTTATTCCGTGGCTACAGGAGTAGCATAGTTTTGTGTCTTCAAAGACTCCTGAAATTTTACCTTTGCATTTGAAGTATTATAGCCTGCATAAGAAAATCAGGCTTGAGCTTCTACTAAGGAGTATTTAAAACCCCCAAAATTAAAATCCCTTCCAGCCATTCTTTCTATTATCTTGTTATTAGTCATATGTATATACTTGAGAAAATTTAGTTGGCATCCAGTGCTCTCCTGCATCTTCTAATTTCCATTGCAGGTGATGTACAACTTAGGTGCCTAATTTCCAAGTGCCTTAAAATACCCCTTTGAAAATCCAGCCTTTAAACTATGTTCTAACTACAGGATTTCAATGATTTGGTGCTCACTGGTTCAGCAGGTAACTTGCTTGAGTAACAGAAGTCTGACTTTATTGTTAGCAGTGTGGTGAAGCAGTAACACCTGCACTGAGCACAGTATACTACGAACCCAGGGAGTAATTTCTAGCATAGGTTTAGGTTGGTTTCTTAGTAATGTACGCTGATCATAAATATACTACTTCCACATGTAGAGAGGACTGTATTAGTGTGAGCCTCAGCAGCTTGTTCACATGGCTTTGGCTTTTCTCAGGTCTGGGGGATTCTTATTTAGAACAACGTTTTAAGATTCTCTTAGGCAGATAAATTTTTATTCGCTAGTGGAGTGTGTTTTGACCTTCTGGTGTCACTAAATATTGAAGTTCCATTAAAAAGGAAAAGAAAACATTGTTCTAGTAAACTGGAGGAAAGAAAGAATCCATAGATAAGCCACCGAAATATAACCTGTTCCTAGTCACTCAGAACACCTTCATTATTTCATTAATACACAGAGAGCAAAGCGTAGGCAACAGGCAACTGCCAAAAAGATTCCCGACTATAAAATTTGCGGTAAAAGCTGGCTTTTCGGTCTTTGTGTGCCATCTACTGGTGCCTGTGCCTTGCTGCTGCCACAGCCGAGAAGCAGGGAGGGAGGATGCTTCAGCCTGGTTTCGGCCGCTGATGCTGTGAGCCGTGCCGCTCTTCAGCTGGCCTTGCTGGACCGTGCCCCTCTGCCAGCCGCGGGCCGGGCTGCACCCCTCTTGCACCAGGAGCACTTTTGCAGTAGTGTGTGCGCAGGATGCAATCAAATCCGAAAGAGACACCTTGTTACTATGTAGTATTCCTGCTGATTCTGATGGCTGATAACTTTAAAGCACTCCAGGATTTCCTTGCTTGTAGAAAGGAAAGCATAACAGTCATCGAAGAGTCGCATTAATTGTATGTATCCTATCAGAACTGTGTTTTCTGCAAGTGAAAATATATGGAGTTAGCCCCAGCAGACTTGCTTTATAACTCCCTTAACAGGCAGTTTATGTCTAAACAGCTGAAGGATGCGGGTATCTCTGGAGATATTGAATGATACTTTTTTTTCTCCTGGTTGTTTGTTTTGAAGTGACAGATACAATAACACGCTACTAGTTTATCTCATCAGTTTGTGTGGAAAACTACCAGTGTGTACTAGAGGGATAAGTGTTGTTGAATGATGGAGAAGAATTCAGAAGTCATTTGAGAATGTCTGACTGTGTCTATGATAGCTGCTTCTTAATATAATCTTGAGCTTGGTTACAGCTGTTGTCACCAAAAGGAGAGCTCGTGGCGCCCTAACCATGAAGACTGGGGGGGGATCTAGGACATTATTCAAGACCTCGTGGTCCAGGGCATAGGACTGCTCCGCAGTTCATAAGGAGCTCCAGGGCTACCCTTGGGATCTGTGTACTAATGTTGTGAAGATTACGGTCTCTTCTGTTTTGATTGTTGGGATTGCCTATCGTTAGTGCCTTCCTAAAGATAAGAGCAGTGCTTTGGGGTTTTTTGACTATGTGAAATGTCACTGAATACTTCTGCTTGTTCAACTATCGTTTATAAATAAGAATTAAAAAGAAATCACTGATCTGATAGCATACAGCATACTGTTTGGTAGCTTCCTGTACATAGTCATTTAGTTCTTTGCATGTTTTCTCTGAACAGTTTTGGAATACCTGGGAGCACTGGCATGTTCTGATTTATCTGTTGTTCTCATTTCCAGGGATCTGGTTCAAGTGCAGCAGTCCCAGGCAGCTCTGGAGTTGGAACAACCAGACAGTTTACGCGACAAAGGATAACGCGGGTGAACCTCAGGGACCTCATATTTTGTTTAGAAAATGAGCGAGAGACAAGCCATTCACTATTGCTATATAAAGCATTCCTTAAGTAAAATGGAAAAGATCAAGGTATTTTTGACGGAGAGACGCCTGAGGACATTTTTTAATATATTTGCAAATTACGCCTTTTTGTAACAAGCAAATGGGATATTGTTTAAAAAACAACCACCTCTTTACATGGAACAGTTTTATATTCCTGTTTATAAATAAACTCTTCAGTATAAGAGAAATACGTTTCTGTAACAGTGAGGATACTTACAAGGCCTGTGGATACTATAAAAGGACAATTAAATTTTAACTCATCTCTTGATTGAGTGGCCTTCTTGCCAAACAAGCCATATATAAAGACTGATGGAATCGTTTAGCAAATAACTAGCTACCCTTTGTCAGCCCTGTAGCAGTTTCGACATTAATTGTACATTTTAGTTCAGTTTTATTCAACTAAATCAATTATATAGGCATATGTCTACAGCAGATGACCTCATTTCATTTAGCTTTTTTTTTAAACAGTCAGTTAGCAAAGCAAACTGATTTTTTTTTTAAGAATATTTATCTTTCCCCAAAATGTTCAAAATCTAGAGGGATATACAATTAATTTTAAACATAACCTCAATTTTAATCATGTTATTGCTTATTAGAGGCCCTGAAATCCCATAAAGGAGGGTTACTTCTGAATGTTTTAGCAGCATCTGTAAAAATGCATTTTATTTGCTATAGTTTGTAAAGCTGTAAAGTTAAAAAAGGAAAAAAAGGAAAAAAAGAGAAACCTTTTCAGCATAAATATATTTTACTTGCACTGTGTTTTTTAGCTAAAGTGAAAGCTTAGATTAAATAAAATCAAAGTTGAGAGGAATCATCAAAAGACTGTTTCTCAGTGTGAATCAAGTGTCGAAAAATGGTTGGTGTATTTTGTCAGTAATTGTACATAATTTTTGGCACATAACATAAAAATGGCTATGTAAACTATAATTATTTTGCTAAAAGACTGTATGCAAGCTGTGGGCCTACTTTAAAGATGTCCAGAGCAAAGTCCCTTCTTTGTACCTATTTTTTTATTACAAATATACTAATTGGTTCTTTATATTTTCAGAGGTTATTGTATTAAATTGTCTATTGATAGTACTTTTATGACTGTAAATACTTTGGCTTTCTTTGTGTGAACTCTCATGGTAGAATTTAACTCTCTTGCGTGTAAACTGAATGCTGATCAGTATTTTTATCAACACCTGACAACTGTTACACCCCTTTTATTTTGTCTTTTAGGAAATCCTGTCTTTCCATTTTTTTTCATGTAAATTTTGCACAGTTACTTGTTCATATGTAAATATTTTACTTTCAAAAATGAAGTTTTTAATTGCTATTGTTTTATATAGGATTGAAAGAAAATTAACTCCTTTATTAAAAACAAATTTATCTGTATTTGCTAATGTATTTTTCTCTCTGAATCTTTTCTCATTTTGGATTTATTTTTCTTGGTACAGTAAAAGATTAGTCTACTTGAGGGGTTGCTGTTTCCTAAAGATGCACTTTGGGGTTTTTTTTATATTGTTTTGTCAGTATTTTGGAGGTATGTGGCTTTGACTCTCGACATTTCATTGCTGTCCTAGGGATCTTGGACTAAGATCAGTGGATAGTGGGTTTGATTTTGTTTTTTAAGCAGGGGAACTTTCTGAAGAGATTGTAAAAGTATTTGGTTTTGTCTAGTGAAGGTTTGATAAAACACCCTCTCCTTGAGGGCAACCTGTTCCCTCAAACACAAATAACTATGGTGGCTTTCAGAAGGTGTGACGTAAAACAGAATTTGGAGCACGGCTGTGAAAGGATATAATCAGGGAAACGCTTTAGTTTATTAACATGAAAATCTGAGAAGGTGTATTTCTGATGCTTTCTGTCATGGGCAGCTTCAAAAAGTAATAATTTACAGTTGTGAGGGCCTAATCCTGCTATTAGATAAATAGAAAAATCACATTAATTTGATAATTATTTCTTGGATACAGACAAACCTTTCTACAGGCTACTGCACCGAGCACGCTGCTATTGCACTGGCACCCAGCCCGGCACTGACTGGGTCCCGTTGTCTCTGAAAAAACGGATTAGCCCCTAAAGTGATGTACTGGCCTGACACCGTGTATGACACTTACTTCAAGATTTTAATTGTTTGTAAACTCCGAACTGTCTTTCAAGTTGCGTAATGTTATTAAGTGGAAAGAAAACAATTTTGACTTTTGGAAGAAACGCTGTCATAGCCTTCCTTTAACTGTAACAAGTGTTGGTTGTAAATGTTAATCACCGCTAGACGGAGCACAGGATCTGCAGAGCTGTGGCAGGTAAGTTGGGAAAGAGCAAGCTGGGGGTAAGGCATGTTTGAAAAACTGAAGTTATTACATGGTGTGCTGTACTTTGCGCTCCCTCTTTGGCAGAGGTCGTAGCTTAGAAATATGCTGGAGAGGCCAAGGGATTTAGGCGGAGAGAGGAATCTTCTATAAGACCATAGCTCTTGGTTTTGTTTTAAATAACAACATGGTTTTTAAGTGCACAGTCAGCCCTTCACTCCATATAGTTTTTCTCAGCTTTTAAAAATTCCCCTTCTTTTAGTCTGAAAAGCTGTTAGCATCCATCTCCCTCCAGTAGTTCAAGTTCGTGTAATTTTTGGCTGGGATATTCGCACTTTATTGTTGGTACTGGAGTGAACAGTGCCTCGTGGCCATGGGCGTATGGCTGAGGAGATGTTCTCGGGGCATATCAGTTGTTGACTTTGGGTTTGTTTGTTTTAATGATAAAAATGGTATCTATTTTTGAAGCTGCTCAAAAGCTTTACATTTCAGAGCAAAGTCACAGCTGAGGGAGGAGGGTGGCGTTTACAGGGCAATGCCTGTGTACAGCAGCACTTCTCTTGTGCGTTAGTGACCTGTAAAGAGAGAAGCTGGTTCTTTTCTGGCCCCTACGCTTGCACAGCTCCACCAAAGAGTGAGGGTTAAATTTGCAAAGAAATTTACTGTCCCTTTCCTTTGTCCTTTTCATCCAAAGGCTGATGCAACTTCTTTGTAGCACCCTCAAAACCGAGGGTGCATGCATTGAAGATTGCCACAGCTGGGAGGCTCTCTCCGTGTGTGAGTCTATGATGGTTTATTCTACTTTTTTTTGTAATGCCACTTCCAGCTCCGTGTCAGGGACAGGTTGCTTCTCTCTTGCCTGTAAGTTTACCAGCATTCATGCGTGTGACCTAGAGGTGGGCGCTCTACCCCGTTGTACGGGAGTCTTGATGTCTCTCTATTATCTTAACACCTTTGAGTAGTGCGTAGCTGGAACGTTCCTGAACTATTGGTAACATTTGCTTCCTAGCACAAAAAATTCAACAGAACAAATAGGATATAATAAGGCACCCTGAATTCAGCCTGTTTTTCGTATTTCACGGACATATAATTAAATAGGTATGTTTTCATATACGAAATACACAGTGAGAGATGCATGCACAAATGCTCTGATAAATGCCATCAAACAATAACTAAGATTTTACTGGAAATTTTCATGTGATCCAAGAAATCTGCCCATATTTCTGAGATCGTCTAAATTACAAATAATGGTATGAGAAGTCTAATGCAATTCTAATCTTAACCGTTTCCTTATGTTCACAGTTACTTGTCCATCTGCAGGGAAGAGTCTTAACCTTTGGGGTAGGTTGGCAGCTTGGCTGATACACAACTGTAATCACGGTTCCAGCAGTAATGCTTCCCGGGAGCGTGTGTGTCCAGGTAAGCGCGCAAGCCCTTATGGTTGTGTGTTCAAAGCGGGAGGGATCCCTTCTTAAAAGATTTCCAGTGTTTGCGCAAGGATTTTTACGCATCAGGGCTTTAGGCAAGTGCAAGCCAACCTAATGGATTAAGATAGGGTATAAGGTGCGGAGAGGAAAATGTTTAGGTACTAGGGGTTGATCCTAATCTTTAGATTTTTGGAAATGTTATGCAAGCAGCACTGCGCGTAAGGCTGTCTTCTCGGTATTTGGGGAGATTTTTTAGCAAGTGACGTTTCCCTGTTTGTGAAAGTTGTCAGGCTGACAAATTTGGGAGATGTTTGTTTGCTGATGGGATAAATGGGGAGGGCAGCACGTTACTGCCTGCTCTGCCTCGCTGACCTGCCTTTAACTTGCCCAACATGTGCCACCTCTGTAGGTGAGTGTGCATGTCCTCCCAGTTAGAACACCCTGCAGGCTGCCAGTGGGACTGTACTTCAAATTGCATTTTCATAGCACAGATCTGCCCCTCTGCTGCAAAGCTGCTACAGCCAAAACCTGCTCTCTCAACTCTTCCCTTGCCACCTGGGCACGGTTTGCACCAGAGACCGAGGAGCAAGCCAGCACTCTTTTATTTTGTGTGGTGGTGTTATTACTCAATGACATATCGAGCTGTGAGAAAGGGAGTGAGTTCTTTAGAACTTGCTTTTAGGAATTCAGTTACGGTCAAGGTATTCTTGTGGCTCCAGAGGGGAACTTGCACCGTGCTGCTGCAGACGTGGGAGTGCGAGCAGGAGCTCGGGGCACACGGCGGGGGAGGCTTTGCGCTTCATAGCTGCTACCTGATTTTGCTTTTGTTCTGCTACTTCAGCAATAGCTTTCCTTGTGAAACACGGTACATTTTCCCTTTCTTTTCCTGCTTGGCTTATTTACTGTTACTTTGGGTAAGGAGCTGAGTTGCACCCTGTTTGGTTTCCTCCTGGGAGTTTCTCTGCTCTGAAGTCAATAGACAACTTGTACAAACAACACAAGCAGCATTTGGTCTGTGATATGTACCATGCTTCTGTAAAAGTACTGAATAAATGCATAACAAATCTCACTTTTACTGCATTGTAAAAGTATTGTATGGCTTTACTTGAGCACTTACGTACTTTTTTCAATCCAATAACAAAATTAAGTTGCCAAAAAAAAAATAGTTGCTAGTGCTTTCTAGTTTACTGTGATGCATTTGGTACTCTAATTTCAAGCAACCACATTGGAGCATTGCCCAATTATTGCAGATTGGGCTGTGAAGAACAATATATCTTAATTTCCCAGGAGACCAATGTGGTGATGTTTAGATACAGCCTCTTTAAAGAGGAAATGAAAATCCTAATATTGTCTCAAGCATATTCCTATTTAGCACTCAGGCTCCTTTACTCCACTTTGAGAAGGACAGGAAAATCTGAGTAGGTTATGGAGAAAGCCCTTCACTTAGAGGTCGAGCTGGTGGGGTTGATTGTTTGTATTTGAGAAATAGTTGTTAAGCGCCTAAAAAGACATGTGATATTCTCGCTCTCTTCATACTGATGCACAGCAGTGGTGTGTGAGTTGATGTTGTGGGGGTTTTCCTTCGTATAGTAGCTTTTCTTTGTCCTTCTGGCTCTTCCTGAATGGTAGGAGTATGTTTTCTGTGTCTGAGCTTATTCCTGATGCAGATATGTTGTGGTTTAACCTTAGCCAGCAGCGCTCGCTTGCTGCCCGTCCCGGTGAGATGGAGGAGAGAACTAGAAGAGTAGAAGTGAGAAAACCGGTGGGCTGGGATAAGGAAGGCTGGGGAGGTAGAGCAAAAGCCGCGCACCAGCAAAGCAAGACAAGGCATTTGTTCCCCACGTCCCGCGGCAGGCAGGGGCTCAGCCACCCCCAGGGCAGCAGGACCATGGGGACTGGGGAAGACAAACGCCATTGCTTCCAGCATCCCCCCCTTCCTCCTCCTTCCCCCAGTTTATACACTGAGCACGACGCCACACGGCATGGAATGTCCCTTTGGCTAGCTCAGGTCAGCTGTCCTGGCTCTGCTCCCTCCAGCTTTCTTGTGCACCTGCTCCCTGGCAGAGCACAGGAAACTTGGGAACTCCTTGACTTAGTAAACATCACTTAGCAACAACTAAAACATCAGTGTGTCATCAACATTGTTCTCATACCAAATCCGAAACACAGCCTTGTACCAGCTCCAGAGAAGAAAACTAACTCCCACCCGAAACCAGGACAAGGTATTTCAGGTGTTTAGAGCACAGCCCTGAAATAGTTGTGTTGGCAGAGCTGAGGGTGAGCACTGTTCCCATCCAGCCGCTCTGCTGCCCCAAGCCCCCATGAGGTCTGTCCCTCCCTGCGAGCCCAGCAAAACTCCTCTGTTCTCTGCAAAACGCTGGAGAGCTGGTGTGGGCAGGGGTGAGGGCAGGAGCTGACAGCTGGGGATGAAGGGAAGGGAGACCTTCCCCTCTCCCCAGCCTCGTACCCCCAGCAGCAGACGGGGGAGCTGAACCGCGAGGCGGTGCGCGGGGACGGGGGAGCTGGCAGCGCTGAGCCCCTTCACCCCACAGGAGCCTGCTTGAGGCTGCCCGTAAATTTAAAAAAAGAAATCCAGTTTTAAAAGCAGCGAAACCAGGTAGCTGGTACCTACACAACACAAATCAGGTCTGTGCCAGCATCCCCCTTGGCAATGGGGGCACGCAGCCGGGTGTGTGATGGGTGAGCCTTGGAGGAGGAGAGGGCTCACCCCCCAGTGCCGGCATCGCACCCCTGCGATGTGAATGGCTGTCCTGGGGGTTTTACAGGCTTGGCCAGATTCTTGGCCAGTGGGTTCATGAAGTTGCTTTGCCAGCGTGGGGGAAGGCGAGGAGGTGCTGTGACCCGGGGCTCCCTGTGGCCTGAGCTGCACCGAGCCGCTGCCCGCAGCCACCCCTGCTCCCAGCCTGCTCTATTTCTTTACATACATATATGTACACTTAATTTATGTGTTTGTATATATATATTTATATATAAATATATGCATATGTGTGTGTGCATGCACACACACCTCTCTCTCTCTCTCTCTAAATTTAAATGTTTCTGCTTTGTATGTATAAGAGCCCCCGCTGCAGGGAAGCTCCCTTCTCTGGGCAGCAGGGTGGGCCCCGTGACCCAGCAGGTCTCCAAAGCTGATTTTGCAGGATCAGGGAGGGTGACTTGTCACCCAAAGCTGCTCAGAGGTGCTGGAGGGAATCGCTCTGTAATTGTGCAGCAGGGAGCCTCCCAAAGGTCTCATCCTGCACACGAAAGACGTGCAGGGGGATGCTGGCTCTGAGGATGCGGGTGCCAATAGCTCCTTCGAGGGAAGTTACTGGGTGTTTTTCACCTGTATCCAGTGCGTGTTTCCGTTGTATTTATGGCTGGATTTGGAAAGGGGGTTGGGGGAGGAAGCGTGAGAAGCTGAGGGGGAGGGAAAAAAAATAAAGTGTTGACAAAGTGGTTCAACACTCAGCGTGAGTTTAATGGCAGAAACCCGGGGTCAGCGCAGAGCTGGGTGGGAGAGAGTAGCACGGTCAGCACCGGGGCTTCGGTGCCCTGTGGCTGGGGGAGAAGGAAAAAATGATTTGGGGGTGGGTGGAGAGGAGGGGGAGGTGGAGGCAGCGGGTCCGTCTGTGCCGTGCCTTCACCCATCGGGAGGGTTAACACCGCACCCCCTCCCTGCCTCAGCTGAATTCCTGCTTGAGGGAGCTCATGGAAACCCGCCGCTGGGAATTGCTCTGTAATTGCCGTTATTTCATCACCAAGGCGCCGTACCCGGCGGGCGGCAGGTGGTGCTCTGAGCCCGGCTACGCCGCAGCCCGGCATCCCTGCATCCCGCCTGCATCCCTGCATCCCGCCCGCATCCCTGCATCCCGCCCGCATCCCGCCTCCATCCCGCCTCCGTGAGATACAGTCCTGCCCAAACCACAGGCCGGCGTGGGGGGAATGCTTTTCTGTTTAAGGCAAAGTATAAATAATTCATGGACTTAGTACTAAATAATAGAAAGTGGGAAGGGGAGAAAGGGGAATGTAGCTTGGTTCATGTAGTAGGAAAAAAAACCCCAAACCTCCAATTAAAAAATAAATAAATAAATAAAAAAAGAAACGAGGACAGCCCTCTGTGCTTCAGCAGACTTTGATCAGAACGGGTGCCCCAGAATATTTATTTATGTGTTTAAGTCTTTTTGGAGGGCACAGTCACCGAGCGTGGCAGATGTCTGAGCTTACAAGTGCAAAGGCAGGTACAAGCCAGGGGATTTAATCCGGGCGCAGAAGAAAGCGAGCTGCCGATTAGAAACATTTACAAAACAGGACACAGATGTTCAAAGGGAACTTCTGGTGATGGCAAGATGTAAGAAAATCAGTGTCAAAAAGCATGGTACACACAGAATCAACATTTCAACCACTGCCTCTTAATTTCCCCACTTCTTTCAAGTGCTGTGATTCCTACAAGTTACAAACCTATAAGGCTCCATACGAGATGTGTTTGAAGAGGGTGGAGGTAAGCTGATGCCAGGACCTGTGGCTGCTGGAGGCAGAAAATCCCAAAGATCTCAGGAATGTGCTTTGGGAGGGCTGTCAGGCAGTGAGAGCAGAGGCTGCCCTGGTTCTTGTCTCGATTAGCTTCACTGCTGCTTCATGCCTTTGCAGGACAACTTCTGTGCGTGGAGGAGTGAGTTGGTGTGGGTTTCCCTGCTGCCTGCGGTTCAGCTGGGCTCCCTGTGGCTCTTGGCCCTAAATCCCTGTTAATCTGTGCTGAGCTGAGCAGTGGTGGGATTTTTTTTCCCCCTCATCCATCACTGGGGGACGCAATGATGGGGAGAGGTGGGCACAGGGCCAGGCTGCTGGGACAGCAGACGGTGACCCGGCTCCCATCCCATCCACGCTGCTGGCAGCAAGCAGAGGGTTCAGCCTGGCCCTGCTCCCATCTCCTTGGGTGCCTGGGTCACTGCAGACCTCAGGGGTGCTCCCCAAGCTCTACTCTAGTGTCACCCCAAGCTGGCTTGGCCCCAGCTGCCAGCACTGTCATGTCCTGGCCCCGACTGCCGCATCGATTCCAGGTCAAACCTCCCCATGGGCAGCCCCGTGTTAGGGAATTGCTGGGTTTTCTAGGTCGTTAAGTCCTTTGCTCTTTAATTCTTTGCCTCCTGAACACCCCCAAGGTGTGTTATAATCACCCCAAAATGTAGCTGCTAATTGTTGGGTGTCCCTGGTGGGGAGGAAGAGCAGTTGTATTAAATGGCAATAATCAAGAGCTTCTGTAACAAATGAACTCAAACCTACTTGACAGGAGGAAGCTGAGGTGCTGCCTCACTCCCTGTGAAGGGCCGTGTTTAGTGGTAATCTTATTTGTGATCTAATCAATATGTTTACTGAAGGAGAGAATATCATCAAGTATTACTTTAAGACACTTAGGGGATGTGACACCGTTCACAACTCGAATTGTAAACGCGTTAGCTGACTGCATGTGCTAATAGCAAAAGCACGCTATGTCTTAGCGGGGCTGGCAAGGGGCTGTATTTGGGGAGCAGGAGGGGACTCCATCTTCTCAGAATGTCAGGGATGGGCTACCCTGTCTGAGCATTTCCTCGGATCCCCATCCCCCCATCTCCAAGCGAGTGCCCTGGCCCTTTCCTGGGCTCATGAGCAGGCGGTCACCTCCAGACTGCTGTGGCTGATGCCTGCTCTGAGCCAAGCCCATGTCTCCTGTCCCATGAGGCTGGAGAGATTAACTTCAGGAAGGTGATGTCAAAAGAGTCTTTTAGTTTTTTTTTTTTTAATTCAAGACATAGTTATAAACCCCCAACCAGTGCTTTCCATCAGGGAAAGACAAGTGGTGGCATCTTGCCTTCAGCCTATCTTCTGCTTTTGCTACTTGCTTTGCTTCACACTGATGCTGGGAGGACCCCTTGACTTGGGTCAACACCAAAGATCGTGAACCAGGAGTGTCACACCATCCCCATTAGTGCCACCCCACGCCGAGCAGAAGCAGACCGGGCTGTGTGGGGCACACGGCTGGGGAGAGCGAAGGCAGTGGGAGGAGGAGGAGGGCGGGCAGGACCTGCCCCAGCACCGGGGCAGCTGCCAGAGCAGGGTCACCTGTGTCAGAGGACACGGTTTAAAGGCATCGCCTCTTTGAAGGAAGAGGCTGCTCGTGCATTGGCAAGGAGGAAACACTTTTGAAATTGGAAATGATCTAAAACCAAAACCGCCATTGGCTCGGTATGTTGCTGGAGAGGGAAATGTTGGCAGCTATCCCCCAGCCGCAGGCAGGCGGAGGAGAGCAGGGCTTGTGCCCGCAGGTGAGGGTCCAGGGGCAGCCTGTTGGCTTCAGGGGCCTCCCTGGAAGCATCTGCAAGAGCTGAGATCTCCAGGCTGTGCCGTTTGCTGTGGGAGCAGCTCAATGGCATCCTCCCGTGCAGCTGCCAAACATCAGCCTGGCTCAGCAGGAGCACTGTGGGAAAGGGGAAATCTCAGCGAGGGCTTTGAGGGCTCGGTCCCAGCCCAGTGCCTGGGATGGCCAGCAGCTACATCTGTACCAAGTGTTTCTCGTCCATTGGATGCTCTTAGTAAGGAGCTGTTCCTAAAATAACTAGGGTTTTCTGAGAACTGCTTGTTTGCTGCTTCTAGGGCTTTTGGAGTGGGTTCTGACATGCCTGGGTCATTAGAGCTATGCAGGCACAACCTGCCAGCACTGGTGATGGAGGCTGATGAGGGATGAATGACAAAGGCCAGCGGGGACTGTGCCAGCCCTGGCAGCTCGGGGACATGCGACTGTGGGGACAAGCGTGGGGGTGAAGACGAAGCTGTTGAAAGGTACGTTTTCAGAGCCCTGTCTCCAGGACAGCTCCAGCTGAAGCAGGAGTCAGAAGTATGAAAAATCAGACTTTTTTTTTTGTGTGTGTGTATGTGTGTGTGTGTTTGGGAAAGTTTGGAGGTCTTAGTAAAAACTTACAGGGCATCACATAACATCCATAGCAGTTAGGTTTTAATGCACCCAATGGAGGAGTTTCCCACTCGCCCCAGGCAGTTAGAAGGTGCCTTTTGTCCTGAAACATGAGGGTTATACATATAAAAGCATATAATGTTTCCCTCATGAAGTTTTTATCCTGTCTAATGTATCCCAAAGCTCTTTAAAAACTGAAAAAACAGTCTCCAGAGGTTTGGCTGCAGTTGCAGGGGAAGGGACGGCTGCTTAGTTCAATGCAGCCCCTGCAGACCAGCAGCGAGGGGGGACGTTGTGTCCTACCAGGGCAGAAACGCCATCCAAAAGAGGTGGTATGGGACCATCCTGATGGGTTTTGGCCAGATGTGCTGAACTCCTGGACCATCTTTCTGGATCCAGAGCCTGCAGCATTGCACAGACATGCATCCACCCTGCTGCTGCAAAGCACCTTAAATCTGAGCTAAACTGACAAGGAAGCTGGTAGGAAAATAGAAACAACAGGAGAAATAAATGCTGCCTGTTGAATTATTTAAATTAAGACTTATTTGAAAGCTGTTTGCAGCAACCCCCTCCCCCTTTATTTTTTAATGAGCTCCAGTGCATTGAAAGGGGAGCAAAAAACCCAATAAACTCCCCCTTGCCGTTTCCTAACATGTTTAATTAAACAAGTAGGAGAAACCCCTCCACCCACCGCTTCCAGATCAGGCAGCATCAGCACTCCTTCCCCAGCACGTTATCCCCACCTGTGGGAAAAGGCCCCAGAGGATTTCTAGCAGGGCTGGGGGACCCCTGCTATGACTCAGGAGGGGTTTGGGGTTGCAGAGCAAAGGGTTCAAAGAGCTTCTCTACAGGGAATCCAAGGATCACAGCCAGCCCCGCTCATGTGAAGGCTTTCCTGCATCCCTAGTGCTGGTGCTGCAGAGGAATGGACTCACCCCTTGCCTAGACCAAAGGAAAAAATCACGGAGGGAAACATATGTCATTTCTACCCTCCTTTTGTCATTTTAATTGAATTGTGTCTCATTGCTTTACTTTGCTAAAAATTGTTAATTAGCAGCTCAGAGCAGTGGGCCAGCGGAAAGGGGGAGGTCTCGTCTCTCTGATGTTAATGCGGTAACTGCAGGGCTGAACTGGGGAGTCAAATAAAATAAACTAGGGAATAATGAAATAGTTGGAGATAGCTGTGTGTGAGGAGGTCAAGCATGTGAGTTAGAGCTGGGGCCATTTGCTAACTAATTATGGCCAGTTATCTGAGCAGGAAGGTGGGCAGGTGGGTTTAGGTGGGCTTTGGAAATTGTTACCCCGCTCCTGCTGCAGCCCCAACAGTAGTACTAGCAAAAAGCAGCTGATGGGGCATACTAGAAAATTATGATTTTTGCTTGTTTGTTCTTATCTTTGTCTTCCTACCTGGATCATTCTGTGGTCTTGTTTGGGAAGGGCCATCTCTCCCTGTACGTACCTTGCATGGTGAAGCCCTGTCTTGAGGGAGCCACTGTTCACTGCTGTGCTTCAAGAAAATTAAAAATCAAAGGAAACCCTTATGCTTTAGTTTTATCTCAAATACAGGAGGGCAGTGTAGGTGGAAAGGGGAATCGTTGGGTTGTGTAACACGGACATTCTGCTTTGCGTCCGGGCTGCACAGGAGAGGCGTGCGGGACGCGGCGGTGGCCATGCCTTTCACCTGCCTAAGGTCACCAGCGCCCGCGGGGCGAGCTGCCCTGGGCCGAGTGGGAGCAGGGGAGAAGCATGAGCGATGAGTGGGTTTCCACCAAAGTATGTTGTACGAATGCTCTGGAGCTGTTGTCTCAGCCAGGGCATTCCCTGCCAGCTGCTGTCTCTCTGAAGTCACGTAAATATTTTGGCAGCTTATCTCCGTGCTGCTGTTGCTGCTCTAGCCATCGGAGCAACCCCAGGGCTGCTGGTCCCTTAATTTAAGGGATACTGGGTGGGGGGGAAGTGCTGAAGAGGTGTGATGTTTCAGGGATGTCTTCCCAAAGCACCTGCTGGAGACAGGTAGCTCTTTCCCCCATGCGAGCTCAGACATGCTTTTTACTCTTTGTCTCCGCTCTCTTCCCGCTGAACCTCCCTGTGCTGGTGCAACGGGGCTGTACAACCCCGAGGAAGCCCTGAGCAGCCGCCGGCATCCCATGCAAGGCAACAGCACGGAGCTTGTCTTCCTGCTGCCTGCAAGCAGGGAGCAGTGTCCCCACGCTGGTTTCTCTGCAAATCTTCAGTCGGTGTGTGGTGACACTTCCACAGTCAGAAACATTGTCCCTGGACACCCCGGCCGCTGTCCCTCTGTCCCTGCCCGTCCTCACAGTGCCGATGCCCTGCTGCTCCTGCACCCACCGACTGGCAGGAATCGGTCCTGATCCTGCACATCCAGACCCGAACACCGCTGCCGTCTCCTGTGGGGGGGAGGGGACTTTGCTTTAATTTTGTTATTATCAGATAGACTGAGTCACACCAAGATAAATACTGCAGATATTACAGTCTGTCTGTGTCTTAAAAAGAAGCTAACATTGCTAGTTGTCACCATGCTATGAGAAATGCTGTAGAAATAGAAATAGAGAAAATATAATAGATACTTCAGATTTGCAGCCTTAATAGCTTTACAGCACATCCTAATTATTATATATCTATCACATCAGTATACTGCGGCACTCACATGGTATTTTTATTTAGCTCCATCTGGTGTATGATAACATGCTCCTGATACCAAAATGTGCATGAATTGGTACAAAATTTAATATATAGTTCTGCAGAGAATTTCCTTAAAAGTCATCCTAAACAAAGCAGGCATCGTGTAAAAATAATACTGCGGTTTGGACAAAGAAAGCACTTCTGGGTGAAAAGGAGGAACGTGAGTGATTGGAAGTACAGGCGCATGGGAACGCTGGTCCAGGTTCCTGCAAATCGAATGTTGATGCCGTATTTGCTGATCTCTTGGCACTTAGCCTGTATCCCGGGGTACAGGGGTACAGCTTGATTTCAGGTTTTCTCTGGCTTTGCAAGAGATGCAGGAGTGGAAAGGCCAGGTAAAGGATACTGGGGACTGAGAAGCGAGATGGGAAGGGGCCAGCAAACCCCCCTGTGAATATGGGTAGTGGGGAAAGGCGTAAATACTGAACAGCAAAAGAAATCCTCCTTGCTGTTGCCTCCTTTGCCAAGAGTTTCTGACTTCTTCAGCTGTGCAGAGGAGAAAATGGCTTTACTTAAATGGCAAAACCAACAAAATAAATTCCCCGCTTGTTTCCCCTTCTCCTTGCCAATGCACAGTCCTCTGGGTCACGTGTCCCCTGCCAGCAAGCGAAGGGCAGCCGCGCGGGTGCTGCCAGCCATCGTGGCACCATTCAGTGCAAGTGGAACAGAACTGGGGAGTGTTGCAGGACGCGTCTTAAGAAGGAGGAAGAGATTTTGCAGAGGGTGGTGCTGTTAAATCCATTCCCAAGCTGTGTGGGGCGAAGGAGATGACACATGGGCCTTGCTGCAAGCATCCCTTGCTGGGGAAGCCTCCTGCAGAGCCCTGGGGATACACCAGCACTTAAACCCTCTTTTCTCTTTCTCTTGCAGAGATTCACCTTCGTTCTCACAGACATGCCCTAGAAAACGTAATTGTAGTGAACAACTCCAGTAATGAACTACTGGATCTGCAGAGAATCGGTTTATAGCCAGGCTAGCAATGAGCAAGTATTAAATACCTGGCTCCATCTAGCCCCAGGTGCCCTTGGAGCACGTTGGCACATTGCATTGACCCTCCAGGCTTCCAGGCTGCTTGAAAAAAAAGCACCGAGTGAACACAGAGTCACAGAATGGTTTAGGTTGGGAAAGACCTTTAAGATCATCGAGTCCAACCGTTAACCCAGCGCTGCCAAGCCCACCACTAACCCACGTCCCTGAGCGC
>JAVJGI010000002.1:12621038-12646081 GCA_035590275.1 Ibycter americanus | reverse complement strand
TCCCAGCCGCTGTGCCCCCGGCCTGCAGCGCTGTGGGGCTGCGGTGCCCACGGGCAGGGCCGCACTCGGCCATGTTGCCCTCACACAACTGCCCTGGGCTGTGGGCCCAGACCCCCCAGAGCCCCCTGCCCCCCAGCAGGCCAGCCTGGTGCCTGGGACCTCCCTGCTTGGCTGGGGCTGCTGGTGGGTGACAGGAACTGGCCCGGGAAGCACTTCCACCAGCTCCCCCAGGCTGCGCTTCTACCGGCGAGGAGCTGCGTGAGGTTTTCCGAGATTGCCCGTAACACCAGGTGCAATGGGTAAGTGATACAGGCAGGTGAGCGAAGACCTCCCCATTTTGGCACCTGTGGGTTCAAGTGGGATTTTCCAAGGGCATCTGGCTCTGCCTCGGTAGCAGGACACTGACGGCCGCACAGACCCAGGTGCTGCGGTCAGGGAGGACGATCCCATCAGAAGCTTCTATATAAAACTGACCTACAGGGCGTGCCTGAGCAACTTGTACGGCAGCAGAGGAATGAGGGGCTGTGCTATATTCACTGCTGGGCTACTTTTAATCATATGTTTTCTTCCAAACAATTGCCAACTTGGTACATGGAAATCAATGCATTTTATTCATCACCTCCAGGCGGGCACCATTTCCTAATAATGTTTTCCCTAATTTATAGTCTAATTAAGGTCATCTGACCAGCAGAATGTTGCTGTGTTTGTTTTAAACTACCATGCCTAGTAATTTTTTTTTTTTTAAACCTTGCATGGAATAGCCTGTGTCCGACCAGCATGTCTCTGCTGCAGGCTGGAGGCTCAGCATCGCCTCCCTCCTGCTCCAGGGCAGGAGCCAGCACATGTGGGGATATTGCATGTGGTCTCCTGTGATGCTTTTCTTTAAGATTTGGGAGCTCAGAAAAAGCCCTGGAAGCTGCTTGGCGTTGACCCAGCCTCTTAGCATGAGCAGCAGCAGGGTACCTTGCCGTGGAGTGACCTCTGAGCAGTGGGGAAGTCCCGCCTGAGCCTGGTGGTCCAGAAACACCTGAACAGTGGTGCATCTCCTGCAGTTTTCTTTGATGTAGTCCCCATGCTGTCAGCACTGGTGTCATTGAGCCTCACTTGGTGTCACATCTGATTTCGTTGCAAATAACCTCAAAATCCTTTGAAGGGCATGGCTCCCCTAAACAGATTGTAGGACCTCCACCTACCTCTCTGCTATGTTTAAATCAAACTTCTCTGAATATATTACACCACAGAGCCATATGTTCAGTGCCACTTCCCTCGGCGTGTCATGTATTTCATCAGTTATAGGCTTCCTGAGATATATGGACATTGCCAAGAAAGGGAGCAGTGGATGAGCCCTCCTCCCGCTGCAGCAAGAAACCCATTTTCAGCTGCATGAAGAGGAGGTGGGCTGGGAGTGGGCTTGAGGGGCAACCGCTATGTGCCATGCACAAGCAGGTTGCTTAAATTTTTCTCTGTGGACCCCATTCAGTGAATGCGGCGAAGATGACCCTTCCTTCAGCTGGTGCTGGTGGTCCTGCTTCTTGTCAGAAACCCCCGCAGTTTTCTGCATCTCTCAGCACGCAGAGCTTTGCAGCTGCACTGCAAAGGTGGTTTTGCCACCCCACGGAGGTGAGTGGGTGCCTCTGCCCAGCCCCCTGCTCCTGCCACGTTTGCTAGTACCCCCAGGTTTGTTGGGTCTTTGGGTCCTGCTGTGCCTACCCCAGCTAATACCCAATGCCCTGGGTCTGGCCCTGTCCCACTCGGTATTTTTCATGGTTTTCAGTCTGCATTTCCATGTAACACTTGGCTGGATAAAGGAAATTGGAGTGTGTCGGGCAAAAGGCATCAAGGACAGTAATAAATTTTTGCTGCCATGGGAGGACAAACGTATTCCCTTCCCGTGTGAGGAGAATGGTATCTGCTGAAGACCTGCCAGGTTTCATTTCATTAATATTAGCAGTTTCTCAGTGGGGCCATCAGCTCCCCGTCCCCATAGTGCAGACCATGCCTCATGCTCTTCTCCCACCATCCCCACCCTGGGAAAAGTCCCTCCCCGGTTCTATTTTGCAGCCTCCCTTTGCCCACCCTGTTTTGCCCCCTTTGGCTGTGGCTACCCTGAGAGGGGCTGCCTGCCACCCGGGTGATGCAGCCACCACCTCTGGGGATGCGCGATGTGCAGGAGGCGCTGGACCGCTGCGCTCGGCCGCGGGCGCTGCCTGGCTCTGTGCTCGGCGGCAGCAGCTCGGGTACAGGCAGGGCGCTGCCAGGCCCCACTGAACGGGCATTGTCGAGTGCAATTACGGCTCTGAAATGTACTTTCCTGTGAATACGTTCCAGTACCGGCTAATATATGCTCTGATATTGGCACTGCTTTCGCTAATATTCCTGCCAGCAAATTCTCTGCTCTGCTTGAATATTCATGGGAAGCGAATGTGAAGAGAAGCACAAGCCTAAATGAGGTGAGTTCATTTAAAAATTCAGGCTCAAAATTCAGTGGCTATTTCTTGCAGCACTCACCCAAGCGTTAGCTCCTGCACTCTATTAATTTAAGTCTGTGTTTCGGACTTCTGAGCAAATTTTCTGCATTTCTCCCTCACTGAATCTGCAAACTCGTCCCCCCTCAAGATCAGTAGCTTTGTATAAAAACAGCAACTCTCCGCGCTGAACTTTGCAGTCAAAGGATTTGTTTTCCGTGACTCTTATTTAAATTATTTTGCCTTCACCTCCTCGTGCATGGTTCAGAGCGTGTGGCGGCTCTGTGCTGGGATTGAAATGATTCTTGCTTAGGCAAACTCTCATTTGAACTTGTCAAAGGAATTCAGTGTGTTTGTAATTAAATGCCTATCACACCTTCTTTAACCTCCCTTACATGAAGTCAAAGCGCTAAAAAAGCCTGTAAGAGGCAGAAAAGTCTCATTTGCACCTTGAAATGCCCATGTTTTTGGAGATCAATGCTGTCTGTATGAAACAAAACTATAAGCAACTTTCAAGTGCTTTTTTTGTAGTGCCTCTTTTACATATTGGATTTATGTCTGATTATATAGCGACTAAGGTGCAAGATAATAGGGAAACAGCCTCTAATGCATTAACTCCTTTACACATGCAGTGGCTCCAGCACGGCTTGCCTATGCTTTCTTGTGCTTACTCTCTCCTAAATATAATCACACCCAACCGGATGATGGAAAAGAAACACTACCATTACAAAGCCAAGCGTAGGAAGTTTAGACTGTATCAGAATTAGGGTAATTAGTGTTTGCATTAGGCTGTTTCTCAGCCGTGCAACCAGTTCCAGGTGCAGGGGAGGCAGGAGGGGCTGCTGCTCTCTTCTTGCTCCTGGGAGGTGCCATCAAGACCAGATGACCACCCAACCTTGTCCTTGCCCTCTGGCTCTGTGGCAGCTTGAAGCATGCCACATCCATGAGTCCACGTTGAGCTGGGAACTGAGCAAGCCCAAGCTTTGCCCAGCTACCGCTCTGCCCACAGTGCTGTCAGGGTCAGCTGGAAGCAGGTACCTTGGTAATTGTCCGTGAGCCACTCATGAAAAGCTATGAAATTTCCGATTAGCTGGGAAAAAGTGGAGATAAGCGTGTAATTCTCAGTCCAAATTGAATCAAGCGTCCAAGAATGCTTTTCCCTCACTGCTATATTACATCCACCACCGTCATCTCCCCTCTGCATCGTTTAGCGTAGGACATTTTTCTTTTTAATTGGTGACAGACGTTATATTTGTAGTTTAAACTTTGCTAGTGGATGGAAGGAGGGGGTTGTCTTCTTTATTTGATTTAAAAGAAAGGCTTTGCCATTATGAAAATCTAGCGCATAGCTTTTTTTGGGGTTTCGTAACCACTCCCGTGCCAGGTTGGCGATGGCAGACTGGCTTTAGTCTCATGCAGCAGAGGAAAGCAGAAAGCTTAGTTTGAGATACGGCATCACATGGACTTGAGGAGTGGAGTCCTGGACCTGGCTCATCAGGAAGCTCTGTCAAAGGGTTTGCATTAGAAATGCATTGACGCTGCTGAACGTGGAAAGCCAAGGGAATATTAATGTCCCATTTATTAAAAATCTCAAAGTCCATTTAGGATCCCGTAGAGACCCCAAGTAAACTAGAGATGAGGAGATAAACTGGTGCTGTTGCATAAGGAACATCAAGTCTGTGCAGCCAGCTGCTCCAGGTGAGGGACATCCCACGCTGACAGGCACCCATGAGGAGGGCCAGACCACCAGGTTTGCTGTGCCACTAACACCTTCCAGCCAACGCCCCAGCAGATGCTGAGCATGAGCATGATACAGAAATAAATGAACGATGCATCAGGCCTTGGCTTGCCCTACTGGAGCAGCGTTTTGGGTGCTTGGAGGTGGCATTTACAGGGGTAGGTACCCACTGGAACTGTCCTTATTCTCTTTGCTCAGCACAGAGTAATCCCATCCTTCCCACCTGGAGTGAGTGCCCTTTCCCAAAGCTTTCTGATGCTTACTGCCTTTTGATATTTAGCAAACAAAACCTGACACACACCCTTTTTTATTTCATTCTATCCTGGTATGAAATTGTGAAAAATGTCCAAATCACAGGGATGGCCAGGGAGCCTGTTCCACCCCATCTCGGTTGCTTTCCCAGCACTGGGCTCATCTGAAAAAGTACCTATCAATTAGTTTTCTGTCTATGCAGCAATTGCTCCTAATTGCTGTCTCCATTGTGCACCTTCTGGTTTCGAGCATGGCTAGTGGGAGGTTTGTGCTCGGCTTGAAAGGATGCAGGCTTTTAATGATCAGAGAACGTGCCAACAAGCTGGAAGTTCACAAAGCAATGCCCTTATTTCTGATTTCCAGTGTGAACTTCTCCCATCTGTGGCTCCTGAAATTTAACAACGTGGGGGAACCCAGAGCTGGGCAGGGAGGTTGCAGGATGGATGATGGTTCAGCTGCAAAACCATCATGGGGGTATTAAAGCAGACTTCTGGGGACAAGCTGGCATTGCGCTGGGGCTGCTGTTCGTGGTAAAGCGTGGTGGGGTGGTGCTTAGCAATCTGCATGCAGAAAGCTATGGTTCATCTGGTTGAGTTCACCCTCTTGCTGTACTCAGCAATCCCACCACCGTATCACCCGGATGCACCACCTGCAAATATTGGGGCACGAAGGAGGGTCGGGCAGGCACCGAAATACCAATGGCTACAGCAGCCCTTCGTGCCAGCACAGACAGTGCCTGTGCGGCGGATCAGCATGGTGGCATCAGCTTCTCCTGTGCTTACAGCAGAGGCTTGGCTTTGCTTCATCATTTACGTACCAGCAGGAGAGACCTGAATCCTGCGAGAATGTGCCTTATGCCCAAGGAAATTCAGCTTGGGCTGGGTAGAAGCAAGTGTCAGGTCACCCTGTCCTGAGGGGGCCTTTGCCAGTAAGAGCAAGAGCCTTGGTGGGACAGCCCGGCGAGACAGCCCGTGGTGATGGTCACGGGCCATGGTTGGTGCAGGGCTCCAGATGGATGCCTTGGTGGGTTCCAAGGGCAAGGCAGAGCTGATGAAGTGGGATCAGTCAGCACCCTTGGAGGCAAAGCCCTGCGATGGAGGTAGAGGGTTGCTCTGCTCAGGGCTGGGCTTGCTGTTGCGGAGAGCTGGAGGAGAACTCACCTTCATCACCAAGCTGCTTCCCCCAGCCATGGGTCTCATTCGGCAGGACGGATTTGGCCATGTTGCTTTGGCCAGTGATGCCCATGGTGGGACAGTGAGCAGCTGGGAAGAGCTGGAGGAAGGGACTAGCGGTCTTTCTCCCATGCTGGAGGGAAGCATCACTCCTGCAGCCACACACCCTGATTTTCTTGTACAGTTCCATGGAAATGGGGGCGATTGTCTGTGTTTAACTAGACAGGTTTTGGTGGAGAACTTGGATCCTGTCAGCAGAGACAGGAGAGTGATGGAAGGGGAAGAGAGTGCAGGGAAGGGAGTGGGGAGGTGGGAAGCACTGTCGAGATGCTCCCGGCAGAGAGAAGGTGACAGGTGCAGGGGGAGATGCTTCCCACCACTGCTCAAACAGGCAAGGGGAGAGCAGGAGCTCGGTCTCCTTCCCGGGGAGAGCTTTCTCTCAAACTTAAGCTGTGATTTCCATTGGTACCATCAGATCAGCCCCCGAAATGCTGGCAGAAAGGGCAATTTGACATCAACTACTGTGGTCCTGTCTCTCCGTGGTTTCACAGCAGCCCACGGAGTGCATTGCAGACAGATGTGTTTGACTCGCAGACATGATGTAGAGCAGAATATTAGGCGGTGTGTTGGGTTTGGTGATGCTCCGGGTGTTGTAGTGGGAACTAAGACACTGAACAAGCTGGAAGCAATGGCCTCAGTGAGCATCAAGCTGCCCAAATCCCTGTTCAGGGGCAGAGATCCACACAGCCGCAGGGAACTCTGGCAGTCATGACTGGCAACACTCAGGATGTGGGGACGGAGCAGGCGGGTGCTGGCAGCCTGCCTGCTGCCAGCCCATCTCAGAGCCAGTTGCCTTGTGTTGTTGTTGAATCCTCCCAAAATGAAGCATCAGGCAGCCATGGGCTCACATGGCTGATAGCAGCGCTGGGTGTGCAGTGGTGAAGGATTGATAAACCCAATGCAAAATAATTAATATCAGCTCTCCCTTTTAACCTTCCTTCTTTTGCAGGGGAGTGCTGTGCATAGCTGTCTCACCTGCATCTTTCTCCAGTACAAAGGCCAGAGTTATCCTGCAGCTGCCACCATCCTGCCTCCTGCTTGGCTTCCCCATCTGCGGTGCATCCTGGAGGATGAAGCAAAACTTGTCGGGATCAGATCTTTTTTGTAAACGCAACCTCAACACCCCCACACTTTAATACAGCACTTCCAGTTCTCTGCTGGAGGTTTTGTAGTGGAGGCTTCTAAAAAAAGGGGAATTTCTGGCATTATTTACAGTTAAAAAGATTGAGTTTGACACATTTATGGCTGAGACAGTAAATATGACTTATGGCAAATCAATTTACTACATTTGACTGCAACATACGTGCTGCCAGGGATTTGATTGAGAATTGACAGGGTTATTTGCTGGAGGGCTGGGAGATGCCACCACATTACGGCTGTCCGGGGTCCAAGCTGGAAAATCGCAACTGTCACAGGGTGCTGGGGGCTCTGCCCACCCCAGCCAGCCCCTGCCGTGCTTCTCCTGCTCCTCCTAGAACCTGGGAATCGCTAGCAGGGGCTGGGGCAGGAGCAGGCTGAAGCGGTCCCTCTGTGCTGAGTTGGCATTCTCTCAGCCTTGCTAAACTTTTGAGTTTGTTTTCTGTCTCTTCTCCCTTTCCTTGGAGCTCATTTGGATGTCTGGAAAGAGAGATGTTGAAAACTGAATTTATGCTACAAAGCGAAGTGGTATAGATGGGGGGGGAGTGGGGGGTGGGGGTGAGAGGGGAGCTAGAAAGGCAGCCTTTTTTTATATATATATTTTTTCGCTGATGGCAAGCGGTAAGCATGTTTTATTTATGTACTCAGAGATCCGCCAACGTTATGTTTTTCTCCTGACTGATGCATTGGCTGCAATGACAGCTTACACCGAACCGGCTGTGCACGAGGCTTATTTACCCTCCACAGATGCCTTGCCAAGATTGACAGTGAATTATTCTGCACCTTGAACTGCGACTCAGTTAAGACAATGTAAATTTTGCCTCTTTATTAAAAAATGATTTTTTTAAAATGTGAAGATTATTTTTTCAATGAAAGGGGCTAGAGGCTTTTCCGAGATGGAAAAGCAAGCCATCTTCAAAAATTCTAGTAGACTCTACCTTCCACCTGCCTTGCTTTTCCCTAACTATGGTGGTAGTGGAGTGTAGATGTCAGGCGAGAGCTGAAGGGTGGAGATGCCTTTCTCACTCCTTCCACTGCCGGAGGACGGCTGGATTTTTCAGGACTGCTCACCCTGCCTGCAAGAGCCATCCTGTGCATTCCCAGTGCCTGATCTCATTTCCAGTTACACTGGTGAAAAGTCATTTGTCTGCTGCTCCCTGAAACACTTTTTTGGGTCCTGGTTGTCAAAACCAGATTAGAGCAAAGATCAAGGTATAAAATGCGAGTGAAATGCCCCGGGGCAGTTGCCAGACTGGGTCTGCAGTGGTAGGAGATGCTCATTCTCAGACGTGTGTGCACAAGCACACGCGTGTGTTTGGGAGAAGCTGTTACCAGCAGGAAAGTTTCTGCTGATGCTGGTTTGCTCGTGCCACACAGCTGTCCCCACCGCAGCACGGCTTTGGTCCCGCTTCAACCTCAGCTTGGGAACTACTTTGGCAAAATCATTGCTAAATGAGGTTTTTAGCAGTGTGCAGTATGGAAGACATCCAGGATTGTGGTTTTCCAAGGTAGCAGCTGAAGGAAAGAAAAAAAAAAGGTAAGACTGAGCTTTTGTTAAGTAATTAAAGAATTCAGGCTTGCTGGAAAGCCCCAGGGCTGTGCTTCTGCGGCTGATTGGGAGTCTTTGTTTGCACGAGGCTGGTAAACAATTTGCGGTTCTTGGCAATAACCTGAATTATGTTGTACAAAAAAAGAAGTTGAAAACGCTGGGTTTATATAGTTATTTCAGAGCAGAGAGAGGAATGAAGGAGGGGCTTTCTCATGGGGGATGGTGTTCACCAAGGTCGGTGTGAAGATGCCCTCGCTTCTCTAGCTCTGTCCATGGGATGCTTTGAGGTAAATAAATAAAGTTCAGCAAAAGCAGAGAGTCCAGGATTAATCAGCACTGGCACTCTTTCCTTCAGACAAGGTCTAGCCACTGCTTTTTAAACAGCGGGGCTCGATGCACAAAACATTAATATGCTCTGTATGTATCCTGGCTGTATGCTTACAGCCCAGAGATTTGCATGCTAAATCTATGCTCCTGGAGCCTCTACACCCACATCTTTAATTAAGCAATGCCCCGTGTTTCTGCTCTATAGGATAAGTGAATATATGCAACTCTAATGCACAGGAGATAATTTTGTAATGATTTCGCTGTTTGTTTAACTGAGGAGGAAGTTAACTCGGTGGGTTAGCCTTACCGCAAGCTACACTTTGTTGGAAAAATATATGGAGAAAGCAAGCTGCAATTTCCCAGCTGGCACGAGCTGCCGAGACAGCGCCTTCACCAGCGCGTCGGAGAGAGGTGGGCTGTCGGGAGGCTGTAGCGCTGCTCCGGTCTGCTCTTTGTAGGGCTGGGGTTAGCCCACATCCAGCGGTCTGCACGGCTTTGGTTTGGGGCATGCTCAGGGGTAAGGGGAAACGTGAAAACTGGAATAAAACCAAGAAGCGCATCTAAAATATGCACTGCATTGCCCAACCCTCTGAGGGTGAAGTTTGCAGCGGAGGCTGAGGGAGCACATCCACCCTGAGCTGGGGGCACCCTCTGGTGCTCCAGCCCTGTGTCCTCACACCCATGGGGTCCCCACTGGTGCCTGGCCTGCTGGCCACGGGGGTCCTGCCGCAGGTACGGGATGGCAGCAGGTGGATGCTCACTTAAATCCCCTTCAGTCCTGCAAATGGATTGAGGAAGCTCCGCAGGCACCTCTTAGGAGGAGATGCTTCTTGGAGAGTCTCTTTTTTAAGCACTATTGACTCTGCCCAGCCTTGGGTCAAGTGGCGTTTGATAGTGTGGTAAAGGACACGTACTCCATGGTCTTTGTAAAGCCACAGGAGGGATATTTTCATTAGACACATCCAACAAGATTCAAAAAAATCTTCCAGAAGAGGCCCCCTTCTTTACTGCGCTGTGGAAAAGATCATCTGAATTAACATGAGCTTCTTGGCTATTAAACGGAAATTTTAAATGGGAAGAAAATTCTGCAGTGACTGCTAAATTGTGTGTCAGCAGAAAGGGGGGAAAAGCAATGTGTGTCATTCCTATTATCATCTTGAAATCCATCTTTCCTCTACATGCCATGACGGTGGATAATCCCCGATACGACGCCTGCATCACTAATGTTTGCAGAGGCAGGATTCCTATTTTGGAAGACTTTTGCTCTGCATATCTTATCCCCCACCTTGAAATTATGGTTTGAGATTATCTGAAACACTGAACACACTGTTCCTGGGGGGTGAGTTTTGCCATCGGTGGCAGCAAACTGGCCTCTGAAGTCCAAGGAATCAAGAGCTTATTGGAGCGCCAAGTCCCTGCTGGCGTGCGAGGGGAAGGGCTCCTTCTGGGCTGAGGTTGGAGTTGTTGTGTCCTCGCTTGCTCTGTGCCCAGCCTGCGGGGTTAGACCTGCTGACAAGGACCTGGGATGTTTTCATTGCAGAAAAGTGGGGTCAAGCCCAGTCAGGATGAGGGTGAAATGGCAAATGTGTATACCCAGGGCTGCAGAAGCGCATCTTCAAAAAGAAAAAGCAAATCTGAGCTGCTTCTTTCTTGCCTGTGGACAAGCACAGAGATCAGGCAGGAATGCCAGGGCACGATAAATTTTGCAGCACCTGCATCTTCTTAACCTCTTGGTTGCACTTGGTGCGATCGGATGCTTTGCTGTGATGGGTTTAGATGTGAAGTGCATGAAGGTGGTTCAGGGATGCCGAGATGGGGCTGCATCTCCACAGCTCCTCCTCGGGGCAGGGGCTCTGGCTCTCCCCAGGGCTGCTGTTGTCACCTCAATGGTGGGACAGCCCAGCTCCAAGGTAGGCTCACAGCTCTGCAGGGTTTATCATGGTCATTAGCCAAGGGTCATGACGTGGACAGCCTCGTGCTGGTGGGAATTTAAAGCAGGGTGTTGTAATTAGGTGGTGACGTACTGTATGAGTCAGTTTGTTGGCTTTGGGACTCAGTTATGGTCTGTCACAAATCTCTCCAGCAGATGTCCTGGTGGATTAAGGGCAACTGCATGCCCTTGGCCTCCAGCCTCCCCCGCCCCATAGGATGGGCACCGAGCAGGGAAGAGGTGGCTGCGACCTTGGTCACAGCTTTGGTTTTCCAAAGACCAGACCTTGTGCATGCACTTCTTTGCAAGTGGCACTGAAAAACTCTGGACCAACTCCCTCCTTCAGCAAAACAGCCTCAGCGCTAACAAACCTCCACCCCCAGCTCCCCGTCCTGCTCTGCCTGACAGGCGGCAGGAGCACAAAGATGGCCAGGAGGAGAAAAGTGCAGAGGGGCGGGTGATACAGGGGGGAAAAAAACCCGAGCCAATGATATAGACACTTGTGCAGAGGTTAAAAATGAAGCAATAAAACCTTTATACAAAATTCCAAATGCTTCTGCAGCCACACACTGTAGCTCAAAGCAGGGAATAAATAAGAGAAAGCGCAGCTGGCTGTGGGCAGAGGGAAGCTGACAGAGCCATCACTCCTTCCGAGTGCAGCTTCAGCAGCAGCAGTGTGAAAAATATGTTCCCATGGTGGCCCCATGGCCCCCGAAAGACGGTGCCACTGCTCCCCTTCCTCCTGGCTGGAAGAGAAAAGGCTTGGGGTTTCCTGATGCCTGCCGGTAGGTTTGGGCCATCGGATGGGGAGCAGGAGGGATGATGCATGAGCCGAGTTTGTCAGGTCTCTGCAGCTCACAGCAAACGCCCTGACCAGCACGGCAGCCCACGTGGTAGGCATGGTGGTTTCATGTTCCCTGGCAGCCTGGCAAGGTGGGAGTTACACCTTGTGTGTGGGTTGAAGGGTTTATCTTCCACCCTTTTAGAAAGCTTCTGAGAGGAGGTCTGTGGGGGGAGCAGGGTGGGGGGTGCAGGTGGGACATGTCCTGCTTGGATTTGAGGAAAGGTGGGAAGCAAACAGGAACTTCTGGGATCTCATGATTTTTCCACTGTGTTGGTGGAGATGAAGGGCTCAGCTGGGGGCTGGGGGAGCTGCAGAGTGCTCTGCAAAAGGGGTATCGGAGGCTGTTGGGTGGCCCAGGCCACCCATCTGGTGTCCCCATGGGTGTGAACACCCCCTGCCCTGGTGATGCCCAGGGGTCAGCAGCTCCCCGGCTATAGGAGTCTGGGGTCTTCCCTGGGATTCGGGGTGGGGACAGACAAATTCAGCCCCTGTCTCCTCCACAATGATGCAGGGCTTGATGCTTGAGACCAAAGGGCTGGTCTTAAAGTCAGACCAACACAGGGGGCTCTCCGAGGGCGTGTGCAGGATGGCAGGAGTTTTGCACAGGTCCAGCTCTTCCTCTTGCTCAGGCGCTGCCCGCAAAGCCGAGCAGGACTCCTGGGCAGAGGGAAAAACGTGGGTGTGGTTGCGGGTAAAAGCCCCATGAGCTGAAATCTGGCAGCACATGCTCCTGGAATAAGGTTCAGTAAATGCGATTCGGAATTCCCACCCCTGGGGCAGCCACCTGAGGGGTGGGAACTACCATTATCCTTGAAATGGCTTTAAGTGGCTCAGTGTAATGGGACTGTTTTTATCCTCTTACTCTTTGCCCAGAGGAGATCTGGGCTTTATCCTGCCTTGTGCACTTGAGAAATCTATGCACTTGACTTTCTGTTCTTTGGGTTGATTTCCTCTTTTTTGCATGCCTTCAGGAGATGGTTTCCTTCACCTTTTCCTTCCCAGGCACCATTTCACTGTGCTCTCCTGCCCTGAAGAGCTGTGGTCACCGTTGCGATGGAGGACAACAGTGCTGAAAACTGATGTCTTCCGAGCGCATACCCCTTACTCAGGCTGATGCATGGAGGATCCTTCAGCCCTGCCTTTGCCTTGGCTGTGTCTGGAATGGAGGTGCTGTGGCAATAAGGTAAAGTCCAGGTAAAACCCAGCATTTCACTGATGCACAGCAGCTTTGCATCATGGGCTCCTCCACAAAGGTGTTATCCAGACGCCAGGGGAGAGCAGGGAGCAACTCATGGGAGGACACGGATGATGGCACTTGCTCTCTCCCAAGGCTTTCGTGCTGTTTGCACCAACAAGAGGCTTTTCTTAATTGTGTCTCTGACTGGAGGTGCTAAAGACATTGTGAATTCATCATTGAGTTTCCAGAGGCAGAGATCTGCCGCCAGGAATGCAGCTGGGCCCCTCCAGCTCCTCATGTGTGCAGTGTCCCTCCATCCATCCTGCTGGACTTTCTGCCAGTGACCTGACGGCAACAGGTAACCCCCTGCGCCACAGCAGCACGAGGCTGCCTGCACAATTCAGAAGGTGGGAACAAAAGATGTATATCCAAATGAGCATCAGTGTAGCGCCGGGGGGACTCTCCAGTCTCCATGCAAAAGTCCCTCCTGGCCGTGCAGGCAGGAATGCTGGGTCACCCTGCCCGCACCGTGCCGTGGCTCCTGGCCGTGAGCCGAGTCCGGCCCCGCTTCCAACCTCCGCTCTATACAGGGGTGTGCAAAAGCAATGTGGGTGAAGTGCAGCTTTCCAGGGAGTTATTCTGCAGCCTCTGCAGATGAACTCACCGTCTCCTTAGCTTAAGGCCTGGGTAAAGAACTAATTGTTTGGACCTAAGCTTAAATCTGTTTCCACAAAGATGGATTTGTGACTCTTGCCAGCTTCCCCTAGAGGATTGCAACCTCATTTTGTTCCTCATGAACTTCTGCTGAGGTGTAAAATAACAACAATCTTGAGAGCTAAAATCGCTGAAGGATGGATTAAATTATAATGCAATCAGTCCGAAAGACCTTCTGTCTGCAAGCAGCGGCATTAGGCTGTCCTGGGAGCGGGACACTGCCGGCGCAGGATTACCCAGCCCGGGCTGGCCGCTTTGTCTTCACCAGGAAACTGCATTTCTTGGGCAGGGAGATTACATTATCAGCCACCAAGTGTGTTCCTCGGGTGCCTTGGCATCGCCCTGCCTAGGCCAGCACTCACTTTGAGAAGAGCTATATAAACCCACAACAACAACAAAAAAAGAAAGACACAGACGGCAATGAATATTTTGAGGTCCGCAGCACATTCCTGGGGAGGGATTACTTCCGACTTGCCATCTCTGCGTGGACTTTAAATCACAACTTGAGAAGCAAGCCCTGTCTGGGGTCTGTTAATATGTATTTGTATAGGATTTAGCATAGCAGGGCTCCAATCCCCACTGAGACTTTCAAGAATAAGCTCCTATAAATAACTAGGACAGAGCCCATGGGATGATTTTCAAGCATTTGAAATACCCTGGGCCACGGCCTCGCAGCCCTGGCAGCTCGGGGAGCGGCCAGCAGAGCAGGAGCCCCCTGGCCGTGCCCAGCCCTGCGGGGTGCTGTCCTGCTCCCCCTCCTGCTGAGCCCTCCGCCCCAGGTGTCCCGCACGCTGCTCTCGGTGCCCCGTGCCACCGCATCTCGCTCTTGGGGGGATTGCGTGTCTTTCTCCGGCAGCGATGCAGGGCCCTGAGCGGCTGGCGGGATGCTGGAGGGTGGCCTCGCAGGGAACATGCGGTTTCACAAGTGCCAGCGCAGAGGCGCTGGGTTCTCACGGCTCCCTGCAGCCAGCTGCAAGGGCTCTTGGAGGCTTCATCCCTGCTCGGGGCAGGTTTAAGGTCTCTGCCATGGAGACTCATTTTTGCCTATATAAATTCTGTTTTATCTGCTCCTTGGGCGAAGCATCTGAGCTGACAAAGCTCTCCTTTGGCCCCTTATTTTTCACAAAAGGTGCAGGGACTTAATTATCTTTCTGGCTCTGTCCAATTTAGCTGCTCCTCATCAACAAGCTCAATGGTCTGTGTGGCGCAGAAGGGAAGCAGGGGAAGGGGACGCAGGCAGTGCAATGCTGCTTTTTCTTAAGAAGCCCTGCTAAAAAGACATCTCCTTTCTGGAAATGACCCAGCGTTGCCCTCTGCTCCATGCTCAGCTTGCAAAGGAGCCTCAGCATTGTTCGGCTGTGCTTATTAGGATGCTTTGAGAAAAGCGATCCTTGAGGACCCTGCCCTGATACGTTCCTGCAGCAGGTAGGCTGAGCCTGGCCTTGGCCCTTTGGCCGTTCATCTGCATTGCTGCTAGGTGATGAAATGGAGCGTTTCTCTTAAAAGGTCCCTTTTCTGCCTGGGCTGAAGCCTGTAGGTTTGCCACTGCCTCCCCTGAGAAGGAGGTAGCCCAGGTGATGGGAACTGAGCTTCCACCTGCAGCGGGGTGGCATGGCCAGGGGCTCCCCCAGTGACTGGACATCATTTCCAGTTTATCTGGTCTCACTTTTTTTATTCTTTACTAAGTTTGGTTGAAAAAGGTAATTTTTTTTGCAGGGGGGAAGGAGTGTTTTGGGCTTTTTTTTTTTTGTGGAGAGATTGACGTGCCGAGATGGTGCTTGCTTTGCAAAATGGCAGGTTGAGCGGGGCCCCCCTTCTGTCGCACATGCGATTGCCTCGGTGCCACCAGGGTCCTTCTGCAGCTGCAGAAGCAGAAGGACAAACAAGAGCCACAAACAGTGAACTGAAGCAGGACAAATGGAAAACCAAGATGCTCAGTGAAATATTTAGCGAACCATTTTGAGCAAGGAAAAGGTTGTTCCTCTTCTATTTATTATAAGGGCTGGACGCGAGGTGCTGCCTTCTTGCAGAAGGCTGAACACCTGCAGTAAAGCCCTGCTTTCTGTTGGCACATTTCCTTGTGTTAAGGCAGGGAAGATGATAAAATGCTTTTGATTAGAGGCACTTAATAGCAGAAGTCTCCTGTACAAGTGTGTTTTCCTGCTGTGTTGTACTTATAGGCGTGTGTCTGCCAGGGCTCGGTGGCTGTGCCGATGCACAGCACGGCCGTGGTGGCACCTCGCACTGGCAGACCCGGGGTGTCCCCCTCGGAGCGGGAGGTAATGCAGATTTCGTGTCAGCTTTGTCCTGGGTCCCCCGAGCCAGCCCGGCTGCTGCGCTGCAGCGATGTTTGGTTGTTCTGAGATGGATATTTGCTCTCGGCTACATGTCTTTTACAAGGGCACAAATGTAATGTCAAAAGAAACCACTTCGGTAATGTACTCAAAAGTTAAATATTTTATACAGTACTATAGTAATGTGATGTATTGCCGTCTCGACATACTCTGCTTTTTGCCCAAGGTCTGGGATTTGGGGCCATTTGCAGGGCTGGATTCCTCCATCCTCTCCTCTCCACAGCCTCGTGTGCCTTTCTCACAAGGTGCTGAATTTCTTTCTGTCCCTACAAAATGCGAAGAGCAACTCAATCGCAGTTCCTGGCAAAAAGTGAATTCTGATTATACGATGGTTATTGTTTTAAGCTCTCAGGATCAATAATGCTATATTAAAGCAAGATACTTGCTCCTTCTCGAGCTGCAATGTGAAAGGAGATTCATGATGATAAATGCACGGCAGCCCACGTGCTGGGTGCCGGGGACCTCAGCGGGGGAATAGCTAGAAGGCACAGGCCAGCGAGTCTTCACAGAAATGTGTATACCTACATGCCTAATTTGCACGTACTCATCCCCCAGCTGTAGTAACTGGGTGATGCGTGACTGCCTTAGCAACTTCATCAGAGGCATTTGCCAGACAGTGCGGGTTTGGCCTGTAAGCTGAGGTGTCTGCAAGGTATAAAATGTATCTGGTGGCTTTAAGCGAACAGCAAAGCGTTTGCCTTTGGCCAAAGCCAAAGCACTTGCGCAGCACTGACACCGCCATTTCACCCGCACCAGTCGTCAGCGATGCCTGGCACTGGGTTTATCCCACCCCATACGCCCACATGGGGAAAGCTGTGCGGGCTACGGCATCATCCCCGCCTCGCCTGTGCCAGGGGAAAGCTGTGCAGGCTACGGCATCATCCCCGCCTCGCCTGTGCCAGGGGAAAGCTGTGCGGGCTACGGCATCATCCCTGCCTTGCCTATGCCACAAAGGCTGGGAACGGGATGTTTGACCCGTGATGCAAAGGGCTGGGTATCATCTGCACAGTAACACGCGCTCGAGTGCATTTTTGCAGCGGACTATAAATGCTCTCGCATTACTTGGTGGTTACATTCCAATCAATATGGTTTTCACAGACCGGGATTAGTTATGTCACCTTTTGTACTCCAAGGTAACTCAAAGTACTTCATAAAGTAATGAGTTTAGCTGCAGATAGGACAGGTTAATGGCACGGCCATTACGTACTCAGTGATAAAGCTTCCGTGTGGCCTTGGATATTATAAATCTGGTTTATTAGAATGGAAATATTGACAGAGGTCTGATTCTGCCTTACTCCTCCTGCAGCCTCCTGCAGTGGATTTTTGACAATCCACTTCTGAGAGCTTCTAGCACAGATAGAAAGAGACTCTAACCTCTCAGCAGAAAACTGCTATTTTGGGTGAGTGTTGACCCCTTGATTCGTACTTGCAAACATTTGCAAGTGTTTGGAGGCTAAACCGGATCCAGGATAAGCATAAACCAGAGGGACTGTGCTAATTCTTTAAACCAAAATAGGGTTGAAGGGTTGAACTACTCTGAACTGATGTTGGCCGGCCAGGGCCAGCCCGGCTCACCATCCTTCCCGTCCCAGCTCCCAGCCCGAGCATCGCGCTTGGCTGCCCGGCTCGGTTTAACAGCCGCTGAGTGTTCCATGATGATTCTCCCATATTTTCATTACCAGATCTAAAGGCAGATTTTTGAAGGTGCACACAGCAGGCAAGCAGGCAGCACCAGGGAAGTGCACGGTGTCGGATCTTGCTCACCAAGGACAACGTAGCAGGAGCGTCCTACACAGGGTGGTTTGATGACTCCACTTGCCCTAACGGCAGCTGCTGCTTTACGTTAAGTCCCGGCGGGAGGCGCGGGCTGTGCTGGTGGCCAGGCGGCTCCGCAGGCAGCCTCGTCCCCTGGGCGGGATGGGGACAGCTTGTCCGGGAGGTCGCTGCAGGGAGCCGGGGGCTGCGGGAGCGGCTGGGGCAGCCCCCCTTGCCCCCATCCGGGCAGGGCCGGGGCTGTCCCCGTGCCGATGGCTCTGCCGTCATTTGACTTGTCTCCGCCAGAATAAAGATAGCTCCTGGGGTAGATGTGACCCGTGTTCCCCGATGCCCATTGAGCAGCACCGGACCCTGCCGGGCAGCTGCCAGCAGCCAGCGCCCGAGTCTGCACCGGCACTGAAATGTCTCATTAGCGCTTACTAATCCTCTTTGTGCCTTTCCCACTCTGAACCACCTGTATAAGGCCGCCCCCCCGGCGCGCCCCCTTTTACTCCCAGCTCCAGGGCAGGGACGGTGTGTGGTTGGGGTTCACAGCCCCGCACACGGCGAGACCCCGGCCCCAGGGTGTGAGTCCCCGATTAGCCAGGGAGGGACAGTCACCTTTCGCTGCAGGTGGCAACAACCCTCCAAAGCCACTGGGTCACTAATTAACGCAAAGCCACAGAGTTACTTGAAGCAAGGTTTCCCGTTCCAACCCTGTCAACCGAGTGCAGCTCACCAAAGCCTGCAGGCGTTTCAGAAGAGGTTTGGGGTCATTTGGGTTAGGCTGGCTTAAAGCGCACCTTCCCGAGGAGGCGGGCGGAATGTGTCGGCTGAGGCAGCCGCTTCCCGCGCTGCTTATCTCTGTCAAGACGGGTCTGGGTGGCGGGCAACAGCGGGGAGGGCGAACCTGCCAGCAAGCCATCGCCTTTCAGAACAAAGCCAGGAATAGCCAGGAGGTTGCATAAATCTTTTATTTTCCCGATTTTTCAGTCCTGGCCATTGCACGAGGCCCTTGTCACCGGCTTGGAGGTGTGCGAGATTGCAGCCCGGTCCTCATGTGCCCATCGCGGGGAGACTGTGCCATTACTCACGGCCACCCCCCGCTGCTGCTGTCTCCCTGCTTGCAGAAAAACATTGCAGCAAAAAAATAAAAAAATATTTTCTCATTAAAAAGAGGAGGTGGGGAGGGGGAGGGCAAGGCGACGAGCAGGGGAGATGGATTGTGCTGTGGCGCTGAGATGAGTGTGGAGAAGCTATACATTAATCATTGTGAGAGGGGAGGGGGGGAAAAATCCTACAGCTCTATCAGGGGAAAGCATTTACTGTTGTGAAACGATGCCACTGCAAATGTCCCGGCACGCCCGCGGCTGGCTCCCTGCTCGGCAGCTGGTTCAGCCCCACTGCTGGGTGGGGAATCCGCGGCTCCCAGGCTCCGGGGTTCAGGCTGGGAGCACCCGACTTCCCTCCCCTTGGCATCCAGTGCCCTCTGCTTTGCACCGACACCCAAATTGTTAATGTCTCGTTATCTCTGTCCCCTCATGCAGGATCTGCCCTGTGTGGGCAAGGAGGACGCCGTGAATAACAACCCGAGCATCGCTGCCACCACCTGAGCCAAGGGCAGTGCCCGTGCTGCGTCCCCTTGGGCTGCCCTCACTTGTCCCTGGTGCCTTTCATTTTAAGAGGGATGCTGCTGCTCTGGCTGATGAGTGCTGCGGGGAGGTGCTGCTGTCGCTAAGGCTGGAAGGAGGAGTGCTGGGGTTATTTTCAAGGTAACTAGTCAAAGGAACTACTGAGCTGGCCATGCAGTTCCCGCAGGTGTCCCCTGGCTGGGCCACACACACCTTGGTCCTTCGCAGCACTTTTGGTCCTGCTTGGAAGAGGGAGAGGGACTGGTGTGCAGCCAGGGTCTTCTTCACAATGACTTTGCATCAGAATAATAGTAATAATAATAGTAACATTAGTAGTAGTAATAATAACAATAATAACAATAATGATGATGATGATGATGCAGCAAAAGAAGCCAAAGCTCAGTCCCAGGCTCCTGTTAGCACCAGGACCTGCTGCTGCTGGGCAGGAGGGATGCGGGTGCCCAGGGGTGTGAAGGTAAAGGTGCTCAGCTGAAGCGCGTTCCTGCTCACACTCAACTTCAGGGTGTCATTAGTTACAGCTGAGCAAATCTTTCTTTGTATGCGGAATGAATGTTGCAAAAAAATATGAAAAGGACTCTGGACTCTTTTAGCTTTTTTTTTTTTTTTTTTTTTTGAGACAAGGAGACAGCTCGGCCAGTGGTTAATAAAAGCATTTAATCTTCCCAATGCTTCCCCCGCTCCCACCCAGGGGCTGTTTTGACAGTGCTCTAGTATTGCATTTAGAGTTTTGGTTGGGCTTTTTTTGTTACCTAAACCAGCTTAATGTGTCCATTAACTCAGGTTTTGGTTAAAAAACCTGCTCTCTGCTTAAAAAGATGTGGGGGAAATGGTCTTGGTAATGCAAAAGTTTTATTCTGGAAAACAAAGAAAAGTTCAGTTATTTCATTTATTGGAAAAAATCATAATCCCTGCGTGCTTTAGTTTGATCTGAACAAAATTCTATTGCAAATTCTGGCATCTGCCTTTGACTTGGGAGAAAAAAACACAACCCAAGAGCCTATAACAACAACTGTAATAGGAGTTGTTACTATTTTTAATTTTGGTACAAAAGTCCACGGATTTAGGGGGAGAACGGCAGTTTCCATCAGCTTAATAAAACTATTCACATGGTCAAAGTTAAGCGCGCAGCTAAATCATTTGAGGAACAAGACTTTCTGCAGGCAGATAAGAGCCTAATAACACGATGATGAGAGCCCAGACTTCCACAGCAGAAACTAATATTTGTGATGCAACAGTCTTGCATTATTCAGTAGTTAAAGATAATTCTAAGAAACAGAACAGCTTGAGAATTAGCAAAACTAGCAATAAAATATTCTTAGCTGACTCCGGGGGGAAGTAAATTGCCATGTACAGGATTTGCATTCATCTTAATGTTTATTAAAAATGAGACTGCGCTGCTTTCCACATGCTCGGCTGGAGTAGCTCCGCAGCCTCTGGAACGACGCGTCCTTCCCGGCCCTTGCTCAGCCCCGGGTGCCTGCGGGACCTGCTGAGGCCCCTCGCTAACTCGTGGTGTATGTGGGTTGATGTTGGGGTGAGGACGATGGAAACCCAACTATTTGCAAAAGTCCCCAGGACGATGTGAGTGGTCGCTGGCAGCGCTAATTGCTAATGGTGCGCCTGGCAATCGCTGCTTGGCCTCGTGGCGGGTGCTCGTGCCCCCTCCCAGGGCTCTCGGGCAGGGGAATAGCAGCTTAAGCAAGGAGCTGATGGCCTAAAGGAGGTGCATGCAGAGAAGTGCTGCGGTGTGCAGTAATGCCACCGTGCAGGAGCCGGCGCACTCTTTGCTAGGTGCACAGCGGCGGCGCCAACCATGGTTTTGCTCCTGCATGTGCAGAGAAGGTGGAGAAATGCAACTGGGAGCAGCAAGCTCAGGCTTCCTCCGTAGGGCACGAGCTGGTCCGGGGTGCTCGGTCATGCCCTAGATATTTTGACCCATCCCTGTTCCCTGGCAGTAAAAGGACTGGCTGCTGCGTGCTGCAGCTCCCGCGCACCAGCTGCAGGGCAGCGGGCAGGCGAAGGTGCTGGGCATCCTGCTGCAGCAGCCCAGGGGGTTACCAACACGCGAGCGAGTAAAGACCCCTGCATGTGCCTGAACTGGGCTAAAGCACAAAGATTTTGTGTCACAGGAGCAAAACTGCCACCTGATTGATTGGCACCAATGGTTCAGTGCAGCACAAGCGTCCGCAAGGGGCTGCAGGAGAAACCTGCACCACCACCGCCTCCTGCGTGCACTGAGATGAGCCACGCTTCTGGCTTTAACGAATGCAGATTCCCCCCCGCCAGACAAGTGCAGAAGCACCTGGGATCTCTGAAACCCCCCAATGTCAGCGTACCAGGACCCACACCTGCAAGCAGGCCACCATTTACCAGCTCACTGCAAGGGCAAGTGTGCCGTTAGCAGCGAAAGAGCTGGGGTGTGCATGTGGGAAAGGAAAATGAAATAAGGAATAAAAATAATTAAAAAAAAAAAAAGCAAGTGAGACTATTCAAAAGGGGGACTTTTATTTTTATTACACTGGAGCCAGGCGTCAGTGCGCCAGTTCAGCTTTGATACACAATAAATCAGCAAACCTGTCACTCAGTTTGGAAACCAAGATTGCAGTGGCACTAAAAACACATTGAAAACACTTACTTTCTTCCCTTTTTTTTTTTTCCTCTTTTGTTTTTGGTACAAAAATGGTACAAACAACAATACAAAATATTTGTGCTGTTGACGGTTACAAAAAAAGGTTTTTGAACTGGGTTAACGGGCGCAAACTGCTTTTGCGCTTCAGCGTGAATACAGCAGAACAGCAGAAGTCTTCCTTGAGAACAACCACAGTCATGCGGGCTGCTACACAGCTTCTCCATCGTAAAAGGAAACATGCAAAATCATAATTAAAATAATAAAAAAAAAAAGTGCTCCAATTATACATTTATATATCGTTGGTTTTTTCCCCTATTTGATTTGTAGCTTCAAGCACTAACTACATTATGTACACATTGTGTGAGCAATTGTATATGGGGTTGGTGTGTACTGGAAAAGAACTTTTATTTTCCCCATGAAACTGAGTTAACTTTGCGTGGGAGACACCTATGTTGTCTAGCTGCTGTTTTAAACATACGCATTCATCGTTATACAGCATTCCCCGTCCCCCCCGCCCCCCCAACATTTTTTTTTTTTCACACTTACAATGAAGAGCTCCAAAAGACATCACAAATAAAAGTCCCGTATTTTGCCTTTAATATGTTTTTTTTTGAGACTAAACAAAGTTGCAATCTTGGCATATTGTGTTGTACAGACCCTGCACTGACCATTGCCATTCTCCAATGCCCAAACGTCTACCCTATGTGAAGCAGTTGCAGGCGATACAGCCATCTCCTAAGTCCCACCTACTCCTGGAAGCTGGATTCGGACCTGACTATCCCTAAAAACCCCTTGAAAGAGGCCCAAAGCAGCTCAGCCGCAGGGGAGCGACCTGCCCACCACCGCCTTACACCGCCAGCGGCATCGCCTGGTCCAACGCGAAAAGGAGAAAAAAAAAAAACCGAAAAGGAAAATGCTAAAACCAGAAGCAAAACTATGACTAGCACATCGGACACCTAGAACAGACTTGCCTATTTACTGTCGTTAATTACCTGCTGAATCTCCTCGTTGCCTTGCAAAGCATTTCTGTGAGTGATGCTTCTCCCTATTTACAGGCTACACAAGGAGCAGAGCGGCGGCTGTGGGCACTGCGGTGCTGCTGGTCCTGCACGGTCCCTGGCGCGGGGACGCGCAGCCTTCATGCCCAGGAGCTGGGGAGGCCACAGGAGGTGTCCAGCGTGCCCAGCACCCTGGGAGCGCCCTGTCCCGTCCCACCCCGTCCCGTCGGCAGCGTGGATTGCTCCGTTGGTGCCCCCCGGCAGCGCTACAGGGTACGGGGGTGACGGGGTAGGACAGTGGGATTTTGGGGACGGGCTCCCCTCCACCTGCCTAAAAGCAAGTCCTTCCCCACCACCTTGTGGCGTGCAGAGTGGGGACCTGAGCTTGTGGGCACTTCTTTAATTAGTTTAAATTTAATGCTTTAGTTTAGATTAGTCAGAGAACAAGGATTCTGCTCTCAATGCATTAACCGCTTCTGTGGCCTGTAAGAGAAAACGGTGACTGTGCGTTCAGGCAAAGGCGCTGTTTCCCCATCATGTTTCCCACGAAAGCCGTCGTCACCTCCAGCTGCGAACGGCAATGCCACCTCATGTCCACCAGGATCAGAGTGAGGCGACGGAGCAATGGCACAGTCGCCTGTTCAGTGGGACCCCCTGGCTTAATGTAAGTTTTCTTAGCTGGGTTACAAACGATAACTAGCATCAACATGCAAAAAGGTTTGCAAAAAGTGATCTGTTTTCACTGCTCGATGAGCTCCTCGCTTACCTTGTCGGTCCCACTGGGAGGGAAGGGGCCTGACACTGCTGCTACTCTGTACAGCTCAGTGCTGGAGGATGCAGGGAGGGAGAGGAAGAAGAGGGAGAGGAGGAGGAGGAAGAGGAGGAGGTCCTGCAGAGGGTGACTGAGCAGAACTGGGTCAAAAGACAATAAACTAGTTGGTTTGATTTATAAGCTTGTGGGGATGGAATGGCTGAATTGCAAATGCTGCAGATAAAATATCTGCTGATATTAAAAAAAAGTCGCCAACAGAAACAGGTTGGTTTATTTTTAAGCACTCAAACAGTGTTGTTTGACTTAGGTCGCATAAATGTTCTTAAAAACCTGAAATGTTTAGACAAGCTGAAGTCTGACAATGACTCCTTCATGGCCAAGCGGCTCCTTTCACTGCGCGTCCCATCCCCCTGGGTGACAGTAGGGTGATGCACGCTGCCCACCGGCCCCTACAGCCCCCAGCCCCACAGCAGCCGTCCCGCACCACTGCCATCTCCTTCCCTACCTGAATTCCATCACCTCAGCCAAAGCTGCAGCAGACACCACGCACCAAGCGCTCCGGAGCAGGGATTTAGCTCTTGGCTAAGTGGTGCCAGGTAGATGGCATGGCACGGCTCCCAGCGGAGACCCGGCCAGCATCCTGGGACCCGCACGAGCATCCCCGGAGCTGCAAGGGGCCGGCAGGCAGCGGCAGCAACCCACAGATGGAGAACTGTCGGCATCGCCCCAGCGCTCGAGCCGTGTTCTTCTCCTGAGTTGGTGATGAGGTTACAGTGACAGACACAAAACACTGACGGGCAGTCATCAGCAAGAAACACCAAGTACATTTTTATTATTCACTACTTCTGCTGTGACCGGGCAGCTTCTGCCGAGGTGCAAAGCCCAGATGTGAAATACTCCAGCCTGTGGCTTTTCCAAAAGAAAAGGGGAAGAATCAAGACCGCCCGTGGGTAAAGAGCAGGGGCTGCAGGGCAACGCAGCCCACCCGTGCCAGGTGGCTGGAGGACAGGGGCTACGAGGTTTGCCGAGGGTGGCCAGGAGGAGGTGGACAGTACATGGCCGAAGCAAACTAAGACTTTCACAGTGGTCACACAAGACGACTGAGTTCCCAACTAGAGAATGGGAATTGGGAAAGGTGTTGGGTGCCGGCAGTTTGCCAGGCACTGCGCTTCATCCCGGCTGAGGCACGTGCTGCCGGGGCGCAATGGCCTCGCCTCGCTGCTGCCATCGGAGCCGTCCCTCTCCCGAGGTCCGAGCCATCGCCTCCCGGTTTCCTCAAGAAACTTGGGTGAGAGTGCGTTCGCTCTCCGAGCCGTGAAAGGACAAACTGACCCATCGACTGCTTGACTGACCGAGACAAAAAGAAAGATCGCATCCTTGGTAGTTAATCACGTATCGGTGACGTTGGAGTCCCCTGGGGCAGACTTACCACATTCCACTTCATACAAGACACATTTCAAATGCTCGTTAATTTACAGAAATTGCATTTTATAGAAAATATGATACAATGAAATATAA
>JAVJGI010000002.1:12608538-12616038 GCA_035590275.1 Ibycter americanus | reverse complement strand
CTTGAACATCACATCTGAGAGTGTCATGGGCTCTTGTGTTAGGCAGGAATAAAAACCCAGTGACTTAAACATGAGTGACCGAACTTTGCTATTTTAGCTGCGGAAATACATCCGTAGCAGAGGGAGAGCACATCCCAGGAGTGCAGGCCAGGGAAGTTTTCATGCAACATCAGCAGCGGTGTCTGTAAGAAGAAGCCACCGCAGAGAAGCTGACACAATCAGGCAGACTATGGCTTAGGGCTCTGTCACCAAGCAAAGCTTTGCCATTGTACGCTTTGCTGTGAAAAATAAAATCCCCAAATGTATTTAGACATTTCCCATAAACCACGTCCAGAAATTAAAAGAAATTAAAGGCACGTTAGAGACGACTAAGTAAATGCAGGGAAAGCCCACAGCAGCTCTAGGCTGAAGCAAGTCAAGGCAAGTGCCTGCAGCCACAGGTCTGAGGAGAGTGGCAGCTGCTGCCTGGTCCTACCAAGATCTCTGATGCAGAATGGTAAAATAAACAACTTCAATGACTGAAATAACAGAAATACTGTTTGAACATGAGTGTCAGTGGACTGATTTATAGTCCCTCCCCAGGAAGCTGCCTAGAGGGTAGAAAGATCCATGTGGCATCAGCCTCCTGGCATGATCCTGCTTGCAGGGGAGAGTGCCCCAGTGGCACGCTGAACCCCCTGGACCTAAGCTGGCTCTCACTGATGTCCGTGCCACACCAGGGAAGCCAATAAAGCTGCTGGGGCACAAACAAGTGGAACACAACCCTTTGCAAGTACTTTAGTGAAAATCATGTGGTTTCTGCCTCTTTGAGAGCACAGAATGCACAGCTGTTCCTTGGCCATGACCCATGGTCTCACCTGGTCTTCCTCTCCACCTCCCTCTTCGTCGTACTTCAGAATATTGTCCCTGACATCGTCTTCGGGGTCGATCAGGAGCTGCTTGGTGTGGCGTTCCTTCTCCCGGCGTTTCATCCACACCACGAACAGCAGAACCATGGCTGTAACGGGGGAGAAGCTGCGTGAGGCCAGGCTGCCTGCGCCAGGGCACGGTGGCGTGTCTGAACGCCTCACCTGCCCTCTGCTAGTAAGAGGAATAAAATTTTATCCTATTGCATGTTCTAATTTGTAAGGGAGAGATCAGTGAGAGCTGTAAATACTGTGACAGGCCTCCACTACAAACATTTCTTTAAGATCCATCAGCAGTGCTGATTGAGCTGATGTTTATCAGAAGTACAACACACAATCAAAGGAAAAGCAAACAGAAAGTGTGAAAACTGCAGCTTTCTGAAAATATTTCATCTAAAACCTGAATTTTCAGGATTAGATTTCCGCCTTTATTTTATTCAGGGGCATAAAATAAAGGCAGAGGGCAGACTGCTGCAGTGTGCTGAGGAGCAGCCGGGTACAGATGACCACCACCTCTGCCTGACCGGCTGTCCCACCAGCGTGACACAGCGATGCCCGTCAGGTCGCCAGCCCTGGCCAAGGTGGTCATTTTGCTGTTGCCTGCAGTTGGCCAAGCAAGACTGGTTTGGGAAGCTGCATAGCACTGGGTCCTGTAACCCAGTCTGGACTCCCTCATACTCTTCCCGGGTGCCTGAGGGAGGCTTTCCAGACTTCCAGGATCATATTACCCAGGACATTAGCGTATGCATTTGGCCACCGACTTGCAAAGCACATCTAAGATCGTTTGAAATCCTTTCAGAGAGCAGGGCTACCTTTGCGGAGCGAGGGAGAGCAGATCTGGCAGCACACAGCCAACCTCCTCAGGCACCAGGCTGTACGTGCCAGGCCCTGGCTAATCTCTCAGCACAGTAACAGCGAGGGATGAACAGCTCTTGAACCATGAGAAAGTTTTCCCCACTTCAACAACTTTACCCAAAGGGAACACTGGCTCCCTGCTCCACAAGCTCCTCCTTGCGAGGGCCACCCCCATCCCAGAGGCTGTGCGCTCCCTGTGACTTACTGCATGGAAATCACTCTGGCAACTGAAGTCTCCACTAATATAAGGCAACCAGACCTTGTCTTCTTCAAGAATCTGTTAATAAATTTGTTTTCATTTTCGTACTCAGTAGCTGCAAATAATGCCATCAAAAATGAAATTAAGCCTGGGCAGGTGATGCAGTTACATCTCCCAGTGGCTGCTTCCTCCTCCGCTCCCCACGCAAGCCACACGTGAAGCTGTGACTGTGGCAATCTGCAGGAGAAGGGAGAGGTGGATGGACAGCAGAGGTGGGAACATGTGGCCCAGGTTCATTTCATCTGGGTCAACCCTCAACAGCGCCAAACCCGTGCAGCCAACACAAGCGAACTCGGGCAGGACGTAAGATCCCAAACCTTCCCTGTGTTTTACGGCTGCATAAGGACAGCAAGCAACAGGGTTTTCTTTCCCTTTGCCTCTTCACAGAGCCTTGGCACTGCTTCATCGAGGGCAAGGATGGAGAAGGGACCAGACCCTGGGGACACGGGCGGGCAGCCCAGCCGGCAGCCCCACTGCCGAGGAGGTGGTTAGCGGGATCTGAGTTTTTCCTCCCAGCACCAAAGTGTTTATACACAACAGGAATTCACTGAAGTGAGCAGCAGAGGACAGGACAGCTAATTACTGCCATTGTGTGCCAATTGGCTGCCATCCCTGCCTGCCAGCTAACAGAATTGTTTTCAGATAGTTCAGCATTTCTTTAATGCTTATCCTAGATCTATTCAAGAGAGAAAGAAGAAAAGGAAAGAAAATGTAACTCTTATCTGCAATATAAAACCTCAGCTATTTAGCAGACTATTGAAGTCCTTTTCTCCTTGTTCCTTTTCAAGTCTCTCACAACAAGATACCTGCCTAGTCCACAAAGACAATATTATAATGGTTACCGGGGTTTATCTTTTTCTTTCCTTTTTTCTTTTTTTTTTTTTTCTTTTTTTTCCTTTTTTTTAAAATGCTACTTTTTCATGCACTTGTGGAAAAATCTGTGCCATTAACGCCTTTACAGCTACCTTGAAAAAAAAAAAGACCTTCAAAGTGTCAATAGCGGATGTAGTGCACTCTCCTTCCTTTTATTCACTCTGCAGAATGGGAAGTGCTATTACTGCTGTTAGACCCATTTTCACTCTGCATGTAGTTTTCCTTGAAATCTATTGTCTTCACCCTTCACAATTTTTATGGCATTGCTCTTCTAAGTGTGTTATCTGTGCAGCTAATACATCAGGTATCAGGAAGAAGAAAACTCTGAGCAAAGGTAAAGGCAGAAACTTCCTTCACCTGAGCAACCTCAGATCTGTCCCCTTGGTGCCTTTTCCTTTTAAAGCCATCAAACTTTGACCTGCTGATGCTAAAATGGACAAATAGCACAAAAAAATCTCGCATCTGCCTTTTTCCAGGCTATTGTTCAGAGGTCACAATACAAAACAGATAGAAAGAGGCAAAACACTGGAAGGATGTAACTGGAAACCTGCTCATCACAAATTACATTTTTCATCACTGATACAGTGCTTTGCAGCTCCTGAAGATAAAAAAAAGTCAATTAGAGTTACAATGAATGTAAAAATAAGCTTTTGTAATAAAACCCATAATTTAGAAGGGGATAATGTATCTGAAAAAGAAAAGAGGAATCTCTTAAATCAAATGTCCTTCAGCTGAAGTTAATTTCAGTCAATAGGATTTTCAACTGTTTAAAATCATATTTTAGCACTGGATTTATAAAAAGCAGCAAAAAGAAGCCCCGTGTTTAATCACCTCTGTGGCTTCCAGTGCAAACTTTCAGCCCACTGGCAGCAGCACGCCTGCACACCCCAGTGTGCCAAACGTGCCAGGGCTGACCAGCACCACGTCTGCTCCTGGGACCCCACAGCCACTGAAGGACAGAAACTGAGCATCGTGGCCAGGCACAGGGACACTTTCAGTAGCTCAGATGGGCTGGGTAAGGAGAGGGGACTGCACGGCCACAAACACCCAGTTTTCTTGCTTGCTCTCCAGACTGCCTCAGTAAATCAATTATACAACCATACATTGCCATCGCTGGCCCAGGAGGGTAGATGTTTGCCCAGAGATGACCCATTCTCCTAATGTACCATATCATATCCACATTAGGTGACATTTGTAGCATACGTCGCTCTGTCTGCTCTCTGTTTAAACACATTGGGGGTAAATATTAAATGTGATTTAGCACCATAACTCCCATTAGCTTTAATGGGAGTCCCATGGTTTCATCCTGCGTTTCTTGATGAATATTTACCTCATTGTTCATTTCAGCGCTCATTTTTATCTATTCCTACTGTGCCAACTCCTGCTTGAAGTTATAATGATATCATTTTTATTTTTAAGTGTATGCACACATGGTTATTGGTAATGCTCATGGAAGTCGGGACTAATAGTGTTGCTGGGCAAAAGGGATGGCTTTGCCTAGAGCAAAGGGATGGCCAAGCTTTCTCTGCAATGCACCCCCAGCCCCCCAGTGCTCCTGACAAATTGGGGATCCTTCCTCTAAAAAGTCACAATCTACCATGACTCTCCAATCTGTTGTGATTTTACAACCAATGGGAACAACTACCATTCTCCTTTTCCTTTGAACAACCAGAAAACGACAGCTACGCACTGGTTCTGCCAGGGACTTGGAGACTCTCATAACCAGTGCATCCGGTACTGGGAACCAGTATAACCACAGCCAGCCAGGGACCTGAGAGCTCTGGGCAAGCCTGCTGCAGGATTTTGGACAAGTCCTTCAACTTTTTCCTGCAAAATGTGGAGAACCATATCACGCTCACTATATATAAGATGTTGTCAGGTGTAATGATGCTTGTAAAGCTACTGGAAGCCTTAGAAGGAGCAGTCTGACACGTGCCGGGAGTGCTGCAGCTTGTTCTGCTGGTGCTGCAGCGAAAGAGGTTTGAATGCAGATGTGCAACCCCTGCCCCTGCAGCTCAAAGCTCCAGCTCTGTCCTTTGCATGGAGGTTGCATGGCTCTAGAAAAACACCACCTATAGAAATGGGACAACAGGCAACAGGATGGGAAGCATGATGTCTCCCAGCGGTGTCAGCCCCTGCGGTACTTACTTAGTAAAATAATGATGCAGATCAAGATGGCGATGATGGCACCCGTGCCCAGCCCCGCAGCCGCCACCGCCCCGATGGTGGTGCAGTCGCCGTTCTCGTCGCACGGGCACACCTTCACCTTGATGACGGACGTGTTGTACAAGGGGGGGTTTCCCGAGTCCGTCACGATGATCGGCACATCATACACACCCGCTTCCAGGTACATGATTCGTAAACTAAGTTGGGCGTAATCGCCTGGAGAGACCAAGACAGACAGAGAGATGACAGACGCTCTGGTAGAGCCTTGCAGCCACACTGCTACAGGCAAGGCTCCTCTGCCGGAGCAGTCTTCTGAGTCCTGAAGAAGAGGCTATCAACACCACACCTGGGCAGGACAGCTGCAGACTTCTGCCCTACATTTGGTCAACAACTAGCCTGTGTTTTGCAAAATACTGTGTGTTTTCACTGCTGCACTAACCTACCTTGATGCCGTTTGCAAATCCAGTTGTAAGCATTTGAAATGGCACGAAAGGCAAACGCTAAAAGCATGGATGATGCTCCCTGGGTCTGGGCTGCCCCTGGTCACTGTGCAGGCTCTCTGCTCACCCATCCTCCCACCTCAGGATTTTTGGGAAGCCCATCACCCACTGATGACATGCTCATCCAGGAAATCCCTCTCCTGTTCCTTCCCATTGCGATATGAGAGCTGCAGGACTGAGCCCTGAGCTGAGGACACAAGCCGTTGCTCTGGCCTGGCAGAGGGTGCCAGACCTCGGCGAGAGGGACCAGCTTTGAAGCCAAAACCAGCTCCATGATGTTTTCCATCGTCTGCTGAAACTACCAATAAGAGAAGCAATTAGGGCCATTTGTGGTTGCACACTGCAATATAAAAATCCTTCGCATACTGGTAATCTTCACACTTACCTAGCCCTCCTGGTTCCATGGTAAATTAAAAGGCTGCCTTTATGCAATTATGGTCAGAGAAATGAACATTGATCCTGATTGTGGCTTATGACAATTACACTGGAGGAACATAAGGAAGACTGATAATAGCTTTTTTCCCCTTGGCCATTATGGATGATTTATACTCTGTTCACTACTGATAACTGTTCATAATTATGAACTGCATTAAAAAAAGCCAAGTGCCAAGGCTCTTAGAGTTATGCTGCAGGTCTGATACAAATCATTTCTGATCAACTATCTTGTCTATAATGTCAGCCATAATGTGCTTTAAAAAATAAAAATCAGATAAAAAAGTAGGAAAGTTTGGAAGTTTGAAACCGCATGTGGCCTCATTAGTGAATCAGAGTCCAAATGTCCTCAGGATTGCCTGCCCCATTTACCATTCAGCCGTGTTATGGTCCAGTTCTTCCTCACCGCAGATGGCACACTTGGCAGCTCGAAGACGAAGGGCCCAACATTTGGATCGATGTCAGCATCCGCGGCCGTTATGTTGATGACATTCAGGTTTGGCTTTTCACAGATCTGTGCCTCCTTTGGCAGGAGCTCAGGAGCATTATCGTTGATGTCAATTAGGTAGATCTGCAGCGTGCCAGTGCCGCTTGCGGGGGGTATACCTGAACAGAGAAGGCAGAGCCGAACATGGACCGATGACCATCACTCGAAAAGCAACGGGATTGACAACACTGTGGACCGGCCCCTTCTCTGCTTTCCAGTTTCAATAAACCAGGATTTTCACCCTCCTTCCTTGGACCTTATGAGGGACATACTGCACTTTCATGGTCCCTTGCTTTAAGAGGTACTATTAAAACTTCCCCAGGCTTCCTAATGTTGACATTTTTTGCTCCTGCAGAACATGGAGGTAGAGTCCTGCAGATTTGTAGCTGATAGCATTGTCCTTAGTCAAACTCTAAAAATACAAGGAGGCGATACCCAGCTGCTGGCGCAAATTTTGGTAATGGCTGTTTTGAAGAGGAAAAACCATTAGAAAGATAGCTGACAAGAGGAAGAAGAGGGCTTGGAGGGGAAAAAAAAAGTAAGTACTGTAATCTGTTGGTCAGCATTTACTATAGATAGCACTTGCTAGCCAGGATTTAGATTTGCAGACTGTTACACTGCTTCAAAGAAAGCCCAAGTCTCCAGCCCACCCCACAGTCAGGCCTAGTGTTATGGTGAAAGGTCCTTGCTCAAAGCCTATGTTACAAGCTAACCATCACCAAATGTGTTGGGTGACGCTAGTGACCCACGGCAGCAGCACTATGTCCTAATATACAAGTCCTCATCCTCTCTACATTTGCCCCAACCAGCAGGGATGCCACAGCACAGCAGTCTTGGTTCTCCAGCCCCTTATTGATGAAGGGCCACATTTGTATGACTAATGACCACTTACACAAAGTAATACCTGCCCTGGCAAGAGAGAACAGCCTTCCCAGAAATGGTGCAGTGTAGAGGAACTGTAGAGGAATTGTAGAGGGTTAATTAACATTGATAATATACAGTTGTGGGCTTGCTTCAGGGGCG
>JAVJGI010000002.1:12570372-12608438 GCA_035590275.1 Ibycter americanus | reverse complement strand
AAGCTGAGAGAAGAAGGGGGCCTGGATGAGGAGAGGCTGGCTGGAGGAGAAGCCAGGAACCCAGACACAGCAGAGGCGAGAAGCAGGGTGGACTGACCTGAAGAGGGTGAAGAAACAGCACAGACAGTAGATGAACTTTTGGAACCTTGTGTGGGACTGGTGGTGGTGCCGAGGCATGAGAGAGCTGGTATGGGATGGTAAAAGCCTTGTTGCAGCTTGATAGTTTGGTAGTGCTGCAACAGTGTAGTATTTTTAATTTCTCTCCCCACACATACCTCTGGCAGCTCCGCATTGGCCTGCCCACTGGCTCCCTTCTCAGGCAGCATTGCTTCAGCAATTCTTTTTAAAGTTTGTGTTTTCAGTCCTGGTTCTTCCTCCCAGTGCTGGATATAAAGCTACACAAACCATTTCCCCCACTAGGCTTTCAAATGTTGCTTCTCCTTCCACAGACTTTCCTTCCTACATTCATTTCTCATTTCTGCTCCATCTTTCAAGGGAGCCTTGAAAACTCTGAAGGAGCCCTGAAAATCCTTCTTTCATGGTTCCTGCATAAGCTCTTCAATCATTGATCTCATCCTTTCATCTAGTTAGCATGGGGTAGGTCTCCCTCTAAAACAATGTCTTTGATCAGCCTTGAAAGTTTCTGGAGAGACAGACAGCCCATCAGGATACTGGGGCTGAACACGAAAACTGGCTTTCAGGACTAAGCAAAGTGATTTCACTGTTTTCACATTACCCAGAATAGCTTCTGGGATGAACGCAAGTCCCACACTAGCCTCTGAGACAGACTGGATGCAAACCAGCAGTCCTGAGGGCACCAACTGGCACGTGGCTGAAATAACCTGCAACTGCTGCACATAGAAATGCAGCTCTGTAGGGTGATCGGGTGTTGCTGGGCTCCAGTTCCTGCTATGTTTTGGTTCTTTGTGCTCCTGAATGCAGCTCTGGGGCAGTCTTGGGAGGAATGAAAAGCAAAGAATTTTTTCAAATGTCCAAGTATGAGAACATTACAAATTATTTCAGCTGTCTTAGTGGAGAAAGCAAGAACATGGACAGAGCAGGTATTGATGTACTACTACAAAGGATCCTTGGACTTTATGCTCAAGAGGTGAGGACTGCTGTGGCACCATTGACTCCAGTGGAGACGCTGGTCCACTCCCTGAAATTAAGATTGAAATACTAATGACAGTATTTCAAAAGAAAGCGGAATATACAACTGCTGCATCTACACTTAACTGCTGCATTCTTGATCATTGCCTTTTTCACAGCGCCAGAGTCAGCGCTGCTGGAGCAAGGTACAAGCCAACTGGTTTTCATGTTCAGCTGCAAGCAGGAGTCACTCCCATCCTGCTTGTGCAAAAATTTCGAAGAAACTTGGGCCACTATCCTGACAAATCATGGCAGAAATGAAGTAAACTGTGCCTGTGGCTAACCGGCATCTTCTTGTCATCGTGTGCCTGCAGAAAAGCAGGAACCTGCAGACAGGGTCACTAATGCAGCATGGGGTGAGTTCCCATGGGCAGGACCCTGCTTCCTTCAGTTATGGAGTCTTTCTCCCCTACTCAGCTCCCTATTTTATGAAACCTGTTGGAACATTTGAGTTCTCAGCTTCTGTGTGACATTGGTTGAAATTGGCTAAAGGGTTCAAACACTGCCAGGCTCCACTTGTGTAGACATGGTGTGATCCAAGAGTCTCTTTCCCCTGGCAAAACGGGCTAAAAATGTGCTGTTGATTAGGATTCCCCTTTTCCCCCCATTAAGTGACTACCTCTGCACTGTAGCCCAGACAGAGCGAGCAAGCATGTCCATGGAGCGTTTGGTTAAACTTCTTTTTTATCATATACCGAAAACAGCAAAAAGAACTTCAAGGAAACCAGATGCTGATGCTGCTTCAAGACAGGAAGAAAAATCCCCACCAAAACCCTGGACCCAAAGCTTTTCTTTGATGAGTACGTGATGCTGGAGGCCTGCAACTTGGGAGAAATGTGGAAAGAGTCTATTAGCCTAGATGAAACTTTAGTTGTTATCCTAAGCACTCTAGACAGAATTTTAAATAAGGTGTTGCTTTATGTGCATTTTAATGGCTGCAATATAGCAGTGATAGATTAATTTTTCAGAATAAAGAGATTTATCTAGGTCCTCACTTTCTGAACTGCTGAATGATGGATGTGGAGCTGCCAATGCACTGCAGCATCAGCACTGAAGCCGAAGCAAGGGGTTAACTCCATATCATGTTGTACTAAGTGCCTGGGATTTGCAGATGGTGAGATGGTGAGGATTAGTTTGACGGGTTCAAGCTCTACCACTGTTTTTGTGAATAGCCTTGGCCAACTCATTTGACCTGTTTTGCCCTGCAGCTCTTGCAGATGAACACTGCTAGATCCCCCTGAAACTATTTTGGATTTTGCTGTCCTGGCTGCCTTCACAGAGGGGAAGCTTAGGATGGGGCTGTGGGATCACACCAGTCCTACCACTGATGGCACAAAGAAGGGGCAGTATTTGCCTCCTGGTCCTGCTACTCAGCACTGAAACCCTTCCATGAGTTTGCCTTGTCCCTGTGACCCAGGATGCAATGACTGAAGTGAAGCCTGAAACCCCAGAGGGAGGAAGTTTTCATTAGCCCTGCAAGCACCACCGCATCTGCTCATAATGGACATGGCACCCTTCAGCCTGAGGGATGGCAAGAGCTAACACAAAAACCGTCCTGAAAGCACCTCCAGAGTATGAGCAATATACGGTGCTCACAGCCAAGCCTGGACTTAATTTTACTGCTGAAGCATGGCTTGGGTTTGATGTGAGTGCTCAGCACCCTGCAGGGGGAAGGTGAGGGTGGGAGAGGGGGTGGAAGGCCCTCTCCTTGTCCAGGGAAACTTCTGAGCCCTCCACAGAGCCTTTTCCAAGTGGAAGAACTGATGAATGAAGTAACAGGGTGGCCACATTTAGGTATGGTTAGCAAAAAGGTTATCAACCCCTCCTAATCCGAATGATGAGAGAAATCCAGGGCAGCAATGGACCACCTGCCCTTGAGTGAGACCAACGCTGAGGCTCACAGTGATAATTTGACCAAAAGCGCTGTGTGATCTTTAATGGGTACAGAAGAGCAAACCTGAATAAGGACTTCTCCGCAAGAGGATCTGTACTGGCCTCAGCCACTTTGATAATAAAACACACCAGCATCCAGGCGCGCCGATGATGGCTGAGCATTTCAGAAATGGTAGTGGACAGAGAGAAACGAGCTCTGATGACAGACAGACAGACGTCTCTCATGAAAGCCACAGCAGTTCAATGGACCGGCTTATTTTTAATACCCTCCTGCCATCCCCTACAATCATTTCTGGTTTCCTGATGGAAGGCTTCCTGAACGCTCTGATCAGTGCCTTTGGGACGATTACCAGGACTGGTGTGTTCGGCAGCCCTTGGAGAGCACACCCCTTTGATATTTTTTTAAGTTCAGGCTACACTGCTACGCTGAACTCCCCAAATCGATTTTCCATTTGTCCTCCCCTTTCCCTTAATGACACTCTCCGTATACTGTGCACATTTAATTTACTCCAGCAATTTCCCATCCCACTTTCACATTTTTGACCATAAAAACCTGGGAAAAAGATAACTTATACTGACAACTCTGTCAGGGCATCATTTCTCTTAATGCATCACATTAGAGTCTTATTGAAGCATGAACAATGTGAAGCCTGGGCTCACCGTTGTCAGCCGCCAAGAATGTGGCCTCGTAGACATTATTCTTAATGTAGTCTGACTCTCGATCAAGGACAGCAGCAGTAGTGATCTGACCATTTGTGGCATTAATGTTCAGCCAGTTTGCAGGATCTGACAGCTTAGAGTATCTACAGAGAAAGGAAATAAATACATGGCAGTCTTTTCACTGACATACCCTTAATATTGCTTGAAATAAGGGTTTTCTGGACTCCTGACCCATGATTCAAAGGACCTTTGGATAACTGGTTTTGTTGACAAACAAAACGCTAATTGAGTATGTGGGTTTTGACCTCTATGATTATTCAATTTTTCTATTTCTTTCATTTTAAAGGTTTTTCTTTCCACCCAGTGCCATGCACGTGGCAGCTTCCTGTTGCTGGGAGTGGACACAGGCTGAGGTCTCTGCAGCCGAGGAGAAATGGGGTCTGCAATGTCCACTGCGTTGGGATGCCTGAATTAGAGGGTGGATTCCCGCTCTCTCCTTCTCTTAACATTGCCCGTCCTAAAACAGCTCTTGTTCTAAAGCCATGGATATTCCTGTTTTCTGCCCATCACTAATAACAGTTTGGGAAATACCAGGCTGGAAGAATGGCTACTCTTCTGCAACAGAATCGTATCTTCAGCAGCAACTGCTTCGGGGACACGGCAATGGAAGCTCACCGCTGTCTTACGGCATGGATCCAAGGGTGAGGCAGTTTCAGGCCTGCGCTCCTGAAACATTTTCACACGTTCCTGAAATGGCAGGAAGGTGATCCCATGCATGTGGGAGTTTTGAAGAGGGCAGCAACATGGCAGTGCCCAGCATGCCCTGGGCTGGCAGGACCCAGCGGCAGATTCACCTCCCAGCTACTGTCAACTCATAGCTCAGGTCTGTTCACGTGCTGCACAGCCAGCTATGAACATGGCTTGTTTTGGGCAAACTTTTCCATATTCTCCATATCAATGCGTTCCATTTACCTTTGTCACTTGCTTGTTTTCTTGATTTCATTTTGTTTGTTGCTTTTGGTTTCTACCTTTCAGTTTTGTACAGTTTGAGTTGAGATGGACCCTTATTACCTAAGCTGGAAGCTAATAAATGGCCAACCTATAAATTATTGAAATAAGCAAACAAAAGCTGAGCTTATTTCATGGGTAAATCAGACCTGCTGATAGTTTTATATAAATTTTTTGTAGTCAGATACGCAGGTGGGAGAACTTGTGGCTCTTGGTGAATATCCCTTTCCAGAAATGGGCTGTTTGAAGCTAAAACTCCAAGTGAAACTTGAGCTGCGTCAATCTGTGTGAGCAGGAAAGCAACACACAGCTGCACAAGCCCCTGCCAAAGGAAAGAATTACATTTCATGGAGCTAGACTCTTTGGGGTGTTTTCATTTCTTTTTAATATCACCACTGTAAGTCTCCTGCCCTTTCTCTGCTAAATGACCAGGGATCCAGTTTCAAAGCTGGCTTTGTGAATGTGTCTGTGGTTAATGAGGATAACTTGAGGTGTGACGTTGGCCATGCCAAGCTGTGCCTTACCGGAGATGCTCCTGCTTCCTTATATACTGTTTGTAAAAACTCTATTTCGTCAAAGACGATTTAGAGAGAGGCTAAAAACCGTATGCGAGGCTTTAGCAGCTGGATCAGCTCTCTGCAAAGTGGTCATCGTGGGTCTGCAGGCTTAGCTTTTTGGGTATCTTTTTTCCTAACTCACCAATGCCAACTGCAAAGAAAAAACAAAATGCCCTTTGCATAGCTCACGAAGACAGGACCCCAACAACACCCCACTGCTTCTTGCAAAGCCTTGGCGTTGGGCTGTGCTGATGAAGAGGGGCTAAGAGATTGTGCTTGGGTTTGGAAACAAAGCGCTGGTGGATACACAGAATGTGTGTCCCGCAAGCTCTAGGAAAAAACAACTCGAGTAACTGGCTGTTCATATACACAGAAAGTCTTACAAGACCCTGCACATGCACTGTGCGACGACAGGAACGGCTCAGCAGAGCTGGTCCTTCTCCTAGAAATGGCAGATGCTTGTTTGGATTATAGATCATCCACCTCCGGGTTAGAGCTGTTCTCTCCTCTGAAAACCAGCCTTGGTACAGACGTCAGCAAAATAAAGACCCTTCAAAGGCCAATATTTCAAAAAGAACATAAGAAAAACTGACTTGTTAGTTAGGATGGTCTCTCTCCTCAAAAGTCACAATACCTGTCTAAAGACAACAAGATGAGGCAGTGAATAAACTATCATTTTCTAGACCAGACAGCTCTGTGCCAGGTGGAATATTTCAAACTCTTCCTGACACAAAATGTCACAACTGATGTAAGTTTAAGGGGCCTCGGCTGTGGTCATGTCATATACTCAGGTTTTGCCAAAAATACTGCGATCCTTCCAGACTGAGAGTAAAAGAGAAACAAACTTCTGTGGATGCAAAAGTGTCTGAGAGCAGGAAACGCACATCCCGTCTGCGCAGACAGAGGCTGAAATACTTGTGAGAGGTGTCACAAGGACCCTCATTTTCACACACACCTTTCTGTCAATGTATTTCCCGGTGGGAAGGCGTGCGAGTTGGGGTCCTGGAGCGTGGATTTAGTCCCCAGTCTGCCCAGGCGGGACAAAACACAGGGACTGCCACTCTCCTGGTCGCAGCATGGAATAAATCCAATCCTAAACTGCTTAGAGCAAACATCTGACATTCATAAGGCTAAAATTTTGCCAGCTGAATCCCATTCATGGAGAAAGCAGCTAGCAAGGAGGTTGTGTTTGGCAGTTGGTCTGAACGGAGAGGGAAGGTCAGAACAAATCTCGCTCGCTGCAGAGCAGGCAGGGGCTGCTGGGGTGCTTTGGATGGACTGGCGTTAGTCAGATAAGGACCAAGTGCCAATGGCATGTGCATGGGTGTCTGACTGCTCGGGCAATATGGAACTATATGACATCTCAAAAGCCTGTTCAGCAGCTGTTTGTAACCAAGTGAGCCTTGCCCTGAAATAGCTGACAGCTCCTCTTGAGCTGTGGTTTTTAAGCCAGGTTGAACCAAAATCCTCTGGAAGCAACACAAGCCATGATTAAAAATCCAAGTCACTCCCTTCAAGCCCTGGCACTTTCTGTGCCTCAGTTTGTCCCTTGTAAAACAGAAATAACAAAGCTGCCTTTTTCTAAACCTCTGTATTTATAAAGCGTATGAGCAACACAGGTCAAAGCATCCTTGACAAGGCAGAGACAAAACACTTGGTACAATGTAGCCCTGACCTCTGTCTTTGTAGTGGCACAGGGACGTCTTGCTATCGACCGCTTGCATGTGAAGCTGCAAACTGCCCCTCTGCCGGGCAGTAGCGCGGGACCCTGCCCTCCCCAACCCAGCCGCTCAGTCTGGCTTACCCGCAGCGGCTAGGACTGTGAGTTTACCAGCTTGCAAGATACTCTGCAAGCACTCGACTGAGGGTGCCAGTCACTGCCAAGCACTTTACTCACATCACATCAGTTAGTTTGCAAATTAGCATTCAGCTGCTTTGCTCCCCAAACTTGTGCAGCTGAAATCCCCCACCTGTACACGAGCTCGCTTTGGCTGCCTGGTCTCCCACCTTACTGCCTGCTGCATGAAGCGATCAGGATCCACTGCTGAAAACGTTGTCAGGACTGTCCCCGTAGGCACCCCTTCCTCCAGCCTGATTAACTTGTGGTTCGTTGGGAAATATGGTGCTTCGTTGACATCTGTGACTGAAATGGTGACTCCTGCTGTTGACTGGAAGGACATCTGGATGCCACTGGCCAGGGGAGCTTGGTTTGATACCATCACTGTCAGCATGAAAGCTCTGTTCATCTCGTAATCGACTGCCTAAAACAAACAAACAAGCAAGCGTAGAGCCAAGCAGAGAATAAATTCTATCTTCTGGCTGAAAGCTGCAAGATTTAGGAGGCAGATGATATCAAAGTCATTGCCTCATCTCATTTCCTCCTGAGCTCAGGTCTTTTGAAGGTGTAAATCCAGACCAGCTTCAATCCAGTGGAGGATTTGGCCTTCCAGTATGTGAAGGGTCACATAGTTAAACCCCCCCCACAGAGCAAAACCTACAGATGGCAGGGAGGACTTGCCCTGTGTTTTGTTCCAGAGCTAAGTGGTTTCCAAAACAGAACCTGCCTGTGTTAGCTGAGCGCTGGATGAACAAACCCACCACGGGCTGCTCTAAATGCAACAGGCAGAGCCCGTTAAGAGAGACTGGACAGGTACTTAACAGTGCTATTAGCATTTCAAGCTGCTGACTAAGTAATGAGGACAGTCTATGTGGACTCATGAGCCTGAAGTGCTCTTCAGTTTTCCTCTTAAATGAGTTTATAAGCAGAGGTGGAGCCGCAAGGAACAGCGCCTGGTCCAGGAACTCAGGCGGTCCTTCCAGTGGGACCTCTCGCCCTCTTGCACCACCTCGGGATCTCCTGAGGCTGCCTGCACAATCCTGCAAGTACCTTGTGCTGCTGGGTGGCCACAGATCACTTTTCAACACGTGCATCAAGATGATGTGTCTTAGAAGCCAGAAAAAGTGAAAAGCCTTTGCTGGCACAACCGACTGAACCGCAGCATAATAATAATTTCTAAACCATCCCACTAATTATTATGAGGGAAGTCACTAATCATTTGCCAGGGAGGCTTGAGTTATGCAGCATCACACCTCTGCTTGTTAAAAAATGCTTTGCCATAATTTATAAATTTAGAAGTGTAACCATTCTCCCTAATACCTTCTCTAGCGCTGAGCCTGCAAAGCGTACTCTCAGGGTGTAAAATGCCGCAGTTACACTGACTTCGGCAGAGCTGTACTGATTTACATCAGCAAGATCTCGCTTCAGTGTTCTGCTTAAAACCCAGTATTGTCAGGAGAGAAATCAAATCATAGGAGGCTACACGAGAGAAACAAATTTCAGGGGCAAAAGGTAAAACAGTGGAATCTCTATTCGATTGAAGTGCAAATGTTCCTATTGCTAAATGGTTTCCTGACAGGCAGGGCCAACATTTAATAAATAAAAGGAAGCATAAAGATTCCCAGTACACCCACCAGCACTGACTCACGGACTTGTACCGCATTCAGAAAAGACGCACGGTAAAAGTTCCCATTTAAACACTATTCAAGGCCTTGAAACAATTTGACTAATGCATTTCCTCGATTTCTTTTCACACCCCTCTGATTTATATTCCACCAGTCCTCATTTTTTGTGTGTGCTGGCTTGTTTGCTAACCTTGCCCAGAGCCAGCCTGCACCTCCCTCCCCACAGGGGCTCAGACGGAGCCAGGGGGGGCCGATCCGAGCAGCTCCAGGGGGGAGGGATGTGGGGAACCTCTGGGCTCCCTGCCTGATGGTGCACAGGACACACTGACCACACACATATTTGCTGGGATGCAGCCTAATGCAAGGGAGTGGTTTCCCCCCACCCCCAAAATGTAAAGCTGCTCACTCAGCTTCTTTCCCTCTCTCCTAGGAGCAACAAAAACACGGCTGCAGAAATGCTGTGCAGGGAGTGGGGCTGGACCAGCATCACCAGTAATGGCTATCCCACAGACTACCCTGGAGGCACCAGTGCCCTGTGCTGGCACGTGGTGGCACCGTGTCCATCACGCCTCAGTCTGCAAGAGAGAGCCGACCTGCCTCTTTCTCTTCTCCGCCCATCTGAGTCCCATTTCACGTATTTTGTTGAAAAAACCAAAATGGTAACATCAAGAGCCCGTACCTTCATGGCAGTGTTTGTTCTATGGTCCCAGGTGGGAGATGAGCCCCTTGCTGCCAGGCACAGTACAGCCCTAAGCAAACTTCTTTCACACCGTAAGAAGCAGTTTCTACCAGAACAGCTCATACTTCTGCTCCCTAAAACTGCCTCCCTCCGAGGATAACGGTGCACAGAGCATTCCGTGTTCTTCATACCACACTAACACCTTCCATCTCCCTGCATCTCACCGAAAATGCTGCGTACTGATCACTCCAACGGGGTGTCAGGGACAGGGTTTAGTGATGGACTTGGCAGCGCTGGGTTAACAGTTGGACTTGATGATCTTAGAGGTCTTTTCCAATCTAAACAATTCTGCAATCCTATGACAGCAGGATCCTGAAAAAGCCCACGGAGCCGCTACATTTGGGACAAGGAGGTCCTGGACTGTTGCCTACTTTTTCATTTCATGTCCAAGAAGCACATGACATGAAATTAAAGAGTAGCACCTTTGCAGATACCCCTTCTTGGATTTGGATCTGGCACAAATGTCTCCGAAATCCCCTGGAGATGCTGCACAGCTTCCTCCTCCACCAGCATCCCTGAGCTGGGTGTAGCAGAGCGAAGCTGAGGGCTTGCCACGTGTCCTCCTTTTCTCAAGGTACTTTTAACTGAAGTGAACAAATTTGCCTTATGTTATTGTTAAGGCAAATAATAACTGAAGCTTCAGCAGCATCTCCATTAAAAATTCACAGCTCTGATCCATGCAGAGTTTATAATAACATTTTACTGAGCCAGCTGCCACGGGGCAGCCACTGCTGCTCTTGGAGATTGTCTTTGGACTCCGCGGTGTCTCATCGGAGTGGGAAGTTTCTCTCTCCCCTTGTTCAAGGCTTTCTTTGAAGATTAGGGTCTTGCATGGTATGAAAATGGTTCGGAAAGGGATGAACAGAAAAAGGAAATGTTACACTTTTGGTGATGGGACTGGAGCTGCAGATGGGGTTTTGCTGAGGGCGGCTGTTTGGAAGCATTTCTGGACCCCAAACTCCCGTTAAAGGTGTGGGATTCCTCACAGAACGCCCCTCCTGCGCGGATGCTGTAACTGCCTTAGCCCAGATGCGAACCCCTTTGCTTGCATCAGTGGGGAGTTATGTACAAGTGCCTCCAAAGAGCCACATGAAAACCCAGCCATGTATGGTCTGTAAATACAGGTTTATTACTTGACTTAATTTTTTACCTGTGTTTTCAACCTACACCAGTGATCAAACCAGCAAGAAACTGCTCCCATACCACGAAGAACAAGCTCTGACCGGCCACCCAGTTTGACGTGCATACATTCCCCAAATCTTTAAGCATATTCACTTATTAACAGAGAACAAAATATTTCAAAGAAGAAGGTGGAATCCTAAGAGTCTTCCCTTCTTCACCATGAAAATTTAATCACAAGCAATTTCACTCATTCTCCCTGCTGAAAATACACCAAAAAGCCTCCCGGCTTGATAAGGGTAAGAAACTCTGGGCACCCAGGAGGATCAGGTGAGGTTATACAGTGAAGACATTCAATGCAATTTCAAGCTTTGAGCTCAGCTTGACAAGACAGGATTTTCATGTGGTTCTTTGCATTGTGATCACTGTGGGTTACACAGCAGTGGAAAGTCAACACCAGCATCAACGGTGTCTTGACAAATCTGCCTTGCTTTTTGACTGCAAGTTCTGAATCAGGGATGGTTCACTATGCAGAAGTCCTTGTGTAGCAGTGATGACCATGTACAACTCCTGTTGTCAGTCAGGATACTTTGCTAGATTAAGAGTAGGGGGTCCACCTCTGTTTGCAGTGAAAACATTGGCATTTTGATTTCAGACTGGCTGCTGCTGTCAACAGAAGTTAAACTGTTGCATTTTACTTTGTTGAATGTCTTCTGTTTAAGCAGAAAATATATACATACAGATACGTGTATACTTACATACATATATGCATCCACATACACGTGTCTGTAACTACTGCTAAGCTTGAAGAGGTTTTGTAATGTTGCACCAGAGAAGGCTGTCAACCACCATTACAGAGCAATAGAGAGTGATAAATAAAAGGACCTTGCTGAAATACCATCTAGCAGGTAAGATGATGTCTCCCTCAAAGTTTCAGCAAAGTGGCATCTGCAGACACACACACATACCCTAAGGGTCAGCGAACGGGACAAGCTCACACGTTCCTACCAGCGTAACCTCACTGGCATTTCACTGATGTCATTTTCCCTAATACCCAAATCGTACGTATTAATAATGATTGCAACTTATTAGCTACAAGGGAGTGGGGGTCTTTTTTTCAACACAGAGCTATTCTTAAATCACATTGTTCCTCAAACATTAGTGTTTCATCTTAAGTTGTTAATTAAAACTTTTTGTTAGAGAAGGCCAGAGTTATCAAAAGATGCAGGCTTTATCCATCACAGCATGTATTATCCTTTTCAGCTGCAGCGCACAGCGCGTGTCATGCAAGCTCCTATAGATCACAGCAGCCTATTCGTGACACCTTCACTTTTTTGGTAGTCAGAGGGAGCATTCACAGGCATCTTATCTGGGAAGAGATTCAGTGAACACTGGAAGGATCTGGCTACATTGTGACTGTGTGGAATGACGGCAGAAGCCTTCACTGCCTGGGCTGCTGGCCTCAGGAACTGGAAGGGAAGCAAACGCTCAAATGAAGATAAAGCCTTGTTCTTTGGAGGCAAGGAGGGAAACAGCGTTTGATACCTGCTGCAGGTATCTTGAGGGTTCCAGCTCTCCTAACACTGAAGGGAATGGATGGAGGGAAGAAGGGATGATGGATATTTACAGTCTTCTTTCTCAGAGTCTCTGGACAAGGTTGTCTGCTGATCTGAACTGGGGAGTGGCTTTCACCTGAGTGAAACTATCCTGAGCTGAGGATCTGTCCCACACTGTGTGTTTCTCTCTTGATACTAGGAAAAGGAAAATTTCTCCATCTTTTCTCAGCCCAGCGACTCAATTGGAGAAAAATCTTTCCTTCTGTTACCAGGATATTCACTCCTGAAATCTCTCCTGCACTCCCCCCTTTCACAGAGGATCACTTGACTGATCCCCTGCAGTGAAACGCTGCCCCTGACTCACAGCTAACGGGGAGTTCTCTGCCTGAGAAAGGAGAAGGTGCAGCCTCTGCCCTAAAGCTGTCAGGCAGGGCAGGGCTGCACAGCCCAGGCGCCATTCCCTCTTAGAGCGCTCAAAAAGCTAAGGAGGAGCAGGACATGGAGGTCAGGCTCGGATGCTGGGAAGAGCGTTCAGCACGTGAGTTTATGAAAGCTTATGGTGGGTCGGGCTGAGCTGGGAAACCCTGAACCAGTGGCATACGCCTGGAGCAAAAGTATTCAGGACTCCTGCACAGAGAGAGATGGGGAACAACAGATCTGAGTGCTCATATTCCCAGGTAGAGAAGGCATGAAATAACTGCAGGCTTCTGGCAATCCTTGTAGACATAGCTAGCTGAAAGGGTGACAAATACAGATTTGCTTTGGCTTCCCCCTTACCTTCACAACGGTTACCATGCCTTCGTTGGTGACGGGGTCTGTCCGGATGGTGAAATGGCCAGAGGGGTCTCCGCTGATAATGCGGTAGATGGCATTCCAGTTGGGGGAGTGAGGCTGGTCCCGGTCCATCACTGTCAGATTTGCCACCACAACTTCCACTCTGTTCTCAGGAACTTCTCCTGAATACTGCAAAGGAAAGACAGGAGCAGTCATGGTGGGTGCTTTCTGCTGGTCCTCACAGCTACCTCTCCTTCCCACTACACCAGCACGCCGACTGGGACATCATTCCCGAGAAGAGGACCACGGGGTTATACGTTACGAGTAACTCCTCCCTTTCTCACTTCTGGTTTCCCTATTTTTTTCCTTTGAACATTTTTCCAAACCTTTGAAAGCCTAGTTTCACCTCTCAGCCCAAAGGAGAACAAAGCCGCTATCACCCAGCCACTGCCCAAGTTTCAGTAAATCCTCGAAGTAAACGAACAAAAAATGTCCCTGACATTCTCATTCAGTTTCAGCAATCAGAGAGTTAATCGTCAACAGCAGGTACAAATGGCAGGCTACAATGTGCATGTTTTAGGATGACTATGTCCCTTTAACCTGAGGTATTTTGCCTCACTCAGATTTCAGTGATGGCATTTTATTGCTTCTTCCGTGATTTTATTTCATTTTCTTTCTTTCTTGCCCTTGATTTGATTTTGTCTCATTATTTGAAGTGTTTCTTGTGATCTTGCCACAGCCTTTCCTGGTGCTTAATTCTCTCACTTAGCACTGATTTTCATGGAGCATGTCCTGTTCAGGCACATCCTGATGCATTAACTGCATTCTTTTCTGCTTCCCAGTCCTTGATTTATCATATGGCTGATCAGGGATCCTGGCCTGTGAATACTTCCAGTGTTTGGGGCTCAAAAGCTGCCAGTAAGACACATTCCCAAATTCTCAACTGCCCTCATCTCTCAGCATCGCCTATTAGCAGCACTTGCAAATCAACACTCTGATTGACATATGGCAAATTAAACACCGGGGAAATGATGGGAGCGGCTGGCTCTGAGTCTGCCACTGCAATCCTGGCCCCAAACTGCAGGAGCGGAGCACTTCCGAAAATCTGTCCTTTGGTGTGCACAAATGCCAGGTTATATAAATGATAATAAATCATTCCTTTGTTAGCACAAGAGACCCTTTCCACTCCTAACCCTTCCCCATCCATTGGAGCCCTTCAGTTACGTGTGCTTATATTTAGTATATATTATTTCACCATTGACAGCAAAAATATTCAATCTGCCTTATGTTAACATAAATTTAGATTCGCTCTTTAGTGGTATCCTGAATGGCATTTTGCCCTCCTTTCTTTTATGCACCTGTCCTAAACAAGTTTTCATTAGTGAATGCAGATGGCGTCTCTTTCCAGCCATGCTGAGTGGTGGGGAAGAACAGTGGGAAGCTGCAAGATAATTCTAATTCCAGTACATGCTACAGCTCTTCTTTTTTCTTTATTTCCCATGATTTCACTCGTTCTTTACCCATTCTCTTGCCCAATTTGGAATCCCTGCAGCACACCGCTAAAGCAGGGGAAATATCATATGGAAATTCATCAAAAGCCTCTCGAAAAATCCATTAGATTATGTCATATGTACACTCCTATTATCAACCTTGTCTGAAACCCGCTCCAAAGAACTGAAGGAGATTAGCTAAGCAGGATCGTCTTGTACTAAATCCACATTAGTTATCGCCCATTACATTAAATTAATGTTGTATGGCATGCCAGCAATGACAAGCTGATGAGCCCCCAGCCTCTTTTAGGAGGGGGCTGCACTGCTAACATCAAGGCATCGTATCGCCATTTCAAAGCAGTCAAGCACTTCGTGCAACCTCCTCAAGTCTGTGACCTAGGACCACGCTTTTTCCAGCCGTTGCTACTAGGCTTGTGCCTTACAGAACCAAACAGAATTAACTCACCAAGAGCAAGCCATTGGTTGTATTTGAGACATTTATGAGGGACAGTCCCACAGGCTGCTGAACCCCTTTAGTGGGTCATAACCCAGGTGCTGCCGATGAGTTCGGGTTACAGGGAAAAATCCCACACAATTGCAAACAGATTTTAGAGAAGCCTCTGTAAAAGCCATCACAACATCCGTTTTCAGCCCATAGCCGTAAAGTTTACTACAAGACATATTTTAAAAATATGATGTATATTAAAAATTATAAATACACAAGCATGTCTCAGCATAAAGCCTGGAGGAAGATCGCAACAGTTTATAAAGCTTTTCCATTAGGGTAAAACCCGCAATGCTAGGCACAGACTGTGCAGTCCAGGAGTTCACCCAGTTGTTGATATCTATTAGGTATAGTTAGGGAATGATCAGTCCCAGGTAGCACTGAGGGTGGATATTGTCTATTATGCTTAAAAAGCCAAGTATTTTTCTGATGAGAACAGAGTACCTTCACTGGAATCAAAGGAGCCCTCAGAAGATATCCAGGTTAAGAAGCAGATCTTGGAGAGACGCACCATGAAGAACAGAACAAGTTTCATCAGCTACACAGCAGCAGCTACTGGGAATCCAAACCGGAGCCTGTCTTTCCTCCTTCGAACACTCCCCCACTATCATTATTATAAGTAAATGCTGTAATGTGTACTGTCCGCAATTGTCTTTACCTTTAATATAATTAAGTAATGACATTAAATTACATCTGCTAAAGGAAGGATGGCAGCTTAAAGCTACCCACACTTCTTTAATGTCATTCCCTCCCTACCCTGGGGTAATTCAGGATAACGAACAATGCCATCTTTCACTACGCTGCTTTCCAGCATTCCCTGTGCTGCAAGTTATCTTTCATAAGATTACAATTGATTTTCAAATAAAGAAAAACGTATCTATTCAAACAAGGTAAAACAATGGGCAAGGAAGGAGCTGCTGCAGTAAATGTAAGATTGATAAAGCAGTGCTTGACCCACACTTGTAGCATTTACACATATTCCCCTGTATTTCATTTAGCTTCACTTTCAATTGTTGTGTTTGAAGTCCTTAATTTCCAGACTGCCTTTTTAAAGACCATTCACAAGGATTTCTATGGCTGATTGTTACACACTTCGCTTCCCTTCTCAGGTAAGGATTTGTCCTGAACCTGACATGTTCTTAAATCCTTGAATTCTGTAGCGTCTTTTTTCCTCCCCTCCCATAAAAGCCTGTGCTGGCAAAAGTCCTTCTCTCGTTTCTCTGGAGCTGTCCTGTCTGAAGTCATGCCTTGCTGAAAAGGTAATAATTCATTCTGATTTTCAGGTTGCATCAGATAATACTAAAATTGGTTAATCCCAGAGTTTGTCTTTCGTCTCACTCGGTACCTGACAGCATATAAACATGCAGACAAGTATCACTCTGGAGGAGAAAGGAATTGATGTGGGGGGACAGATGATGAATTCACACAATGACTTGACTTTGTGCAATAAATCTGGGGTCTGGGCGGTGAAGCCACGCACAGCAGAGTAAAACCAATTAGCTCACTGCAGCCACTCCTAGGGAGGCGTGGAATTGAGATGGATGAATACAAAGATAATTATTCAGGCTTGCTTCTAAAGGGAATTCCTTTTTTCCAGTGTTCTTACTTTTTTTCTAGCTGGTTGTGCTAAAAAACAAAGACTTGTTCACATGAATGTCTGCAGGAAAGATTTTTGTGTTGTCTCCAAGATTTGCTAATGATGACGCAACATTTGTTATAGGCAGAAGTAGTTTATGAAGGCTGAATTGCCTAGAGAAATAGTGATTTATGACCTATAGCTATGGATTAATGCAGAAGAATAAGGGCACCTCAGTCCTCTTATTAGACTCTGAGCCCTTCCCCTGACAGCTATGACTGCTGAAAAGTGCTGCATCTTCTCCCTAGGTCCCCTAGGTTGAGAGAAACTGAAAAGAGAGCGAGCAAGCACACATGTGCCCGTGGCGTGGGGTGTCCCATCCCTCACTGCTTTGGGCTGCCAGGCCACCCGGTCAGGCAGCCTCTGGATACGAGGGATGTGCAGCCAGGGAATCCTGCACACAGAGGGCTGCATATCCCCACGCAAACGATGTGAGCAGGCACTCAGCCTGAGCACCAGCCCGCAGCTCCTCCATGCTTAGGGGCATACTCCCAACCACGGGCTGGCATCCCAGCCAGCTGTTTACCTTTTCCGCACGATATTTAACAAAGACGCTTGAATAGCAGGCAAATTAATAAACAACTGTGGTCCGGTTGCAGCAATCTGTGAAAAATGGGAAAAAAAGACGAAAATCTCCTAATAAATCATTAATTGTGATGTGCCTGCCCAGCTGCAGCGTGGAAACAAGCAAATGCCATCCTAATTGATTGCTTCTTATTCCATCTTCATAGGCCTGCATTTTTTATTGTGGGGGTTGAATAAGCCCAGAGGTGTAAAAAACCTCTAGATTGTACTCTGTGTATCTGCCAACTTGATATTTAGATCAATAATCCTCTTTTTTCCCCCCGCTACTCCTACTACCGGTAATTTAGCTTTTCTTCCTAGCAGCCTAATTGCTGTTTTCTTAAGCCTTACTATCAATTCTCTGACCTTTAATTTCCAATATTGTTTGCTGTACGGATGACTGTGCTAGGTCTGCAAGTTATCCTACCCCCTCTACACCGTACGGGTCAGACATGGCCATCAGCCTCTGTGGCAATCAGTGAGCTCCACGCTCTTGCTCCACCGTTGCTGTTGCACAGACCGCAAGCTCGCTTGAACCCCTACAAAATCGCCATAAAGTCAAGCATATTTTGCAAATCAGGTTTTGAGATGCTCATGCCTTAATCAGGTTTTATTAAAGAACTGCTCACTCTAGTGTGGTCTTGAATGATGATCACCTTAAGTACCAATGTTCTCACTTTTTCCGAGGCAGCCCATGGCTCCCCTGCTTTGTGCTACGCCAGCCAGCAACCCCTACGTAAGTCTCTCTGCGTTGCTTTTTTTCAGGCTCATGCCCACAACACCCCCTGCACTGCAGCATCCCTGCTCCAACTTCGCGTTCACTTGGATCTACTCCACAGCCCGTCCATGTACGCCGATCGTACTTCCGACGAGTTATATGGCATGTGACAAATGCTTCCCGAAACGTTATCTGTAAAGCCCAACGCACTCCTGCCAGCTTGCAGTTTTGCTCCGCAGGTACGCGGCCCAGCTGTCACGCTGCTCACTCAGAAACGACTTGCAGGGGCTGCAGGCGCCGGCTCATCGCAGGCGGGCAGCACCCAGCCCTGCCCAGCCGAGCACCGGGAAGCACGTGACAATGAGCTCACCAACTTCTAAAGGATGCTTTGGCTGTCCTGCCTGTATCTTCAGCGATCTGTGCTATTAAAATGCCTCACCTGCCTGCGAAGGAGCTCTCACAGCTCTGTACGTGGTGTGGTGGAGCCAGCTCACCCACCTGTGTATTGGGGGTTTCTACCAGACCGTTGAGCGATGCTCGGCGTGGTCTCGGCTGCTTCCACTGCTGCTGGATGAGTTTGGAAAACAACCGTCTGGCACTTCTGAAGCTGACCTTATGATGGGGTATAGACAACCCCCACCGTGTTCCTGCAGCTGATGACAGCCATTGGCTTTATGCTTTGTCTTTACTGGTGTTATTTTTTCAAAATCTCAAGTAACGACTGGTTTTGGATTAAATTACAAGATCTACTCTTTGAATACGAAGACAAAGCAGGAACAGCGGAGAAGAAAGCAATACCCTTTCTTTCAGAAGAAGCAGAAGAAAACCCTTTCATTTCAGACTCTCTGGTGTGAGGAAGGAACGTGCAGGTTTCACCTTGGTTCAAAGACTCTTAAGAGTACTTGCCAGGAGTTCAGAGACAAGAGCACATAATAGTAAAAGGATATTAAAAAAAAAAAGAAGTTTGCATGTCTGAAAATGAGCACTAATTTTTTTTTCATTATCAGATGTTACATTCTTGTGCCAGTATGAAAAGATGCCACAGAAATGATGACACAAGACACTACTCTGCTGCAAGATAACCATTTCCAGATAAATATATCTTATGAAATGAGGTTCGAAGTTTGCATAGAAATTTAGATATTTTATAAAAATGCATTACAACACAAAGGAGCTTTTTACAACGTTCATATGAAAGGTTTAAAAAGAGATTAAAATTATGTCCTTGGAAAGGCATATAGCCTTGTCAAGAAAAAAAAGTCTACATTAACCCCGCGTAGGAAAGTTGTACTTTATCTGTATTTCAAAGGCTATAAAGAACCACTTTAATCAACCTACTTGACTTTGGGGACTTGCACGTCTCACTGAAACTCATGAAATCTGGCATAGTGTGGTTTCCAGAACACAAAAGCCTTTAATCTGTAACCCGGCACTCTGGTACATTCAAATCCTGATACTATCTCCTTGTTAGGAACTAAAATTGTGTATTTATCCAAAATGGGATCTCATCTCGTCTAAATGATGTAGCCTTTGCAACAGTGACCTTTAACAATGGTTATACTCAACAATAAAAGATTTTATGTCAGGAGCCAGTGGAAACAGTATATGTTAAAATTCTGATCTGATAGCACAGCCTTTTATTTTCCAGTTTTAGACAAGAATCCTTTGAACATTTCATTTGCTCTCTTGTCTAACATACCTTTGTTTTTTGCCTACAGAATGAACAGCAGGAAAAGGTAGCTGATACCCTTCTGCAGACTATTTGATTGTCAGGTGTAATTAGTAATGCTATCTTTTAAATAGAGGCATAGATTTTAAAACAGCTGGAACTGCCTACAAACCCTCATTTTTGTAAAAACCAAATATTATATATATACATTTATATAATAAAACATTTTTGCACAGATACATCATTGCTTTACACTGGTTGACAGCCCTATGCTTCCCTTCAGCTGCAGAACCCAAGGATAAGTGACTTGCCCACGTCTCCCGAGGCAGCTGTAGAACTGGGGATGGAGCTGTGTCCTGCCCTCCGCTGCCTGTGTTGGGTCCCGAGAACATCATTAATTCCTGTGTTACTTGATAAATCCATTAGGTCAGCCTGGATTAGTCTATTGATCTCCCCAGTGCATTGCCATGTAGCCCTGTGATCCCCGCTGAGCTCCAGAGATGGAAAAGCTCCCAGATGGGAAGGCTGGCAGCCCCGCGTGCTGGGGATGAGCCGGATCGCCAGCACGGCTCTTCGCCAGGCTCTGCACCACATTGGCTCCAGCTGAGGAACCTGAGCAGGTTTGTACAGCTGGGGAAAAAAGAGGCCAAAAGGACAACTGGTTGTGAAGCTCCACCATCCCAAAAGGCCAACAGCAGTTTGGGTATGTTGCCCTCCAATTGCCAAAGCAGCGCCAGTGTCACCCAGCACAGCAGGAGGACAGCTTTCCAGCGCGCAGGCTGTGCTGTTTGCCCTTACTCTCTAAAATAACTCTCTTCCTTAAAAGAAGATGGAATTCATTCATTTGTTGGCATGTTAAGCTTCACATTTCTTTCTCCTTCTTCACACTGCAAAGTAGCAAATAACTGCGCTGTTTTGAACAGAACTTTGAAAACATATTTTTCCTGATTTACATGCAAACCAAACTGACAAAAACTGTGACAGAGTTCAGCTCCTGGGCGAGCAAAATGTACTTCACAGGTGTGACTCTGTATTTCTTGGTAAAACTTGTATAGAAGAGGATGTTTCATTTCAGGCATCTGTAATAAAGTTTCATAAAGAACGGCCTTAAGCTGTTAAGTCTCGTTTAGGATTTTCTGATTAACTGCCCACTCCTCATAATGAGTTTTTTATTTATTTTTTTCAGATTTTAAGGCATAAAAAAGCTGCTCATGTGCCTTTGGGATCTGAAGACAGATATTTGGGAAAGGGAGAATTTTAAGAGTACTGAAACTGAATTTTTTACGTACACTATAATCATCCTGGTACTGAAATTTTTAAGAAGTTGCCTGCCTAGCACAGCTCAGTCAGTCTGCACGCTGACTCCTGCTCAAACCTCCTCTTCACTGCAACTGAAATCTCTGTTGTTTTCAGATTAGTCTCAGAATTAGCACACAGAGGGAATTTTTTTTTTTTTTTTTTTTTTTTTTTACTTGATCTGGACACCACAATCAGGCAGTGGAAAACCTGCAAGGTCTGGTTATAAACAGGGTTCCTCACTGGACAGAGCATCCTTGTAGGAGAAAGGCACTGAAGCCTATGTTTTATTCTATAAGTGCTGCTACTGTGGCCTGAAGATGTGATTTCCTGAGCTGGTGCCACCATGGCCAATTTTTTATGTCCTTACTGCTGCATAAAATGTAATGGTGATGCTTGTTGGTGGGGGGGGAGAGCTTGCACTCACAGGGGGGTTTGTGTGCCCCCACCTGCTCCCCTGTGCTGTGGCTTCTATGAGAAGGGAATGAGGAGCGGGGGAGGCATCCCCTCGTTGCAGGGGTTGCTGAACAGCCCCTCCACTTTGCAGACAAACCCAGACTGTTCAGCTGCAGCCCTGCCCTGAAGCAAGCAGAGGAAACCTGCCCTTCCGAGCCCACCTTCGGATGCAGTCCCTAAAATCACAGAATAGCTTGGGTTGGAAGGGACCTTTAAAGGTCACCTAGTCCCACCTCCTGCAATGAGCAGGGACATCTTCGACTAGATCAAAATCTGGCAACACAGAAAAATTCATGCCTGCCTGCTTAGAGTAATTCAGAGCACAGAATGAAGACTAAATTAAATTAAATGTTGTGTAATTCATCAGCCTTGTCATGAGAAAAGAGGGTTCTTGCTGAACCTGTGTTTACAACGGGAATGCCAAAGCGCATGTAGCAGAGAAACGCAGTGAGCAGTGGGAGGATGCTGGGTCACACGAAAGAGAGGAGATTCACTATCTACTTGTAAATTTAGGAAGGAAAACGTTATCATTTCTTCTCTGTCATTTTTTTGGCAATTAAAGCATGTTACTACACTAAGCTGAACAGTTTGAAAAACTCTACCATGCTCAAAAAAACTATGTGAAACCTTTTAACTGTCCTCTGATTTTAACTCTGGCTGTTCTCTGTGTTCTGACCCTTTCTTCTACAATTGGGAAGCGTTAAGACATCCTGGACAGTTAGAAATATTTGATAAGAGAAAACTCACAGCACTACCAAATCCTTTGCTAAATCTCCTTCCCCGCCCCCCCCTCTCCCCAGCATGTCACTGAAGATTTCATAAGTGAAATGTGCTTAATGAAATTCCAGATATATATCCTCTTAAAATGACATCCCTTGGAAGCAACTGTTTTTAAGGCAACAGAATACCGAAGAATTAAAAACCTGCCGACCCAAGGAAGTTAGCTAACTTCAGAAGGGGATTTATTTCAGTGCCTTGCAATAATTGAGTTACAAATGTCTTTAAACTTCTCAGCCTTGCATCAGTGCCTGAGACGCTGTGTACTTTTAAGATAATGAAATAATCCACTACAAATGGGTATTTGCCTGGGACATGTGGCAGACATGGAGACACACCTGCCAGGGTGCGTGGATGTCCTGCCTAACCAGGGACCTCCTGGATGGTGCTGGGTGTTTACGTTCAGGCAACTGAACTGGGCCCTCCAAGGCCAGGTCTGGGCTCAGGAGGAGAATTCGGATATTTAATATATATCCAAAAGCAGACAGAGGCATACAGTCTAGAAGAAATCATTCAAATTTGAGAGAAATGCTATGGGTAGATAAATATTAGACAAGAAATGCTGGTGTGGGTAGATACGTGAGATATAGGAGCATTAATGTCTGGTTTCTCCTTGAAATTTTAGCTTGACCGACACACCAGAGATGATGGGAACAGTGTCTAATCCACACACACCTCTCAGGTGGTGGAGACCACGGGGATTTCCATCACAGCGCATCACAGAGCAGGAAGGGCATTTCTCTGCAGAAGTTCCCTTTGCCTACGGACATTTTGTCAGCGCCAGCTGGCTGCGTCCCACCTGGCCGCACACATGTAGCTCACACGCGCCCCGGCACCTCCTGCTCACTGGGCAATTCCTCCACAGCACTAGGGAAGGCATCGCCCGGGGATGTGGTCTACAGCTTCTCCCTCAGATCCCATACACATTAACCAGGGAAGGAGAGGGAGGACAGAAATCCCCGCTAAATGAGACATCGCACCAGGAGATACAGCGCTGCCAGATGCTGCCAATGAACCGGCTCAGGACAAACGGGTTACGGCAAGCGACAGCCGACAGGTGCTGTCACACCGCGTGCGTCCAGGGGTAGTTTTGCCAGCGTACAGGTATCATCTGTGTTTTGATAATATTAACCCAACTGCATAACCCAGCAAAACAGCCGGCTAGAAAATCAAATGTCAAAACCAATTATTATGTATCACTATAACGCTGGCGATGGATATGGACACGCCGCTCAGCCCCGTTAATGACAGCTACCTATAAGCACTGTAAAGAGAGGAGAGCCTTGAGCTGTACACTACAGGTGGGTGTATATGCACGAGGTACGCAGGCACAGAGGTTGTGCTGTTACTCCTGGATTTCAACCGCTTACGTGCTGAGAAGCGGGGCACAAGCAGCGCCGGGGGCTCCACCTCCCGCGCGGGGCTGTGGCTCCGACCGGCTGCGGCTGCGCTCTCTAGCACCGAGAGAGGAGGTTATATTACTCTTGATTTTACACCAAGCAGTACACGTGTCCTATCTGAGAAAGACCAATAGAGTATTTTTTTATGTTCCTCTATTATTATTATTATTATTTTTTTTTCTTGTGACAGAAAATTGAAATCTGTAATGAAACTATCGTTCCCATTTTTTAAATCACTGGTCTTTGGCAATTTTAAACTCCGAGGTCTGAAAAATTCATTACTACCAACTTCCATCAAGGGTGTTCCTGAAACCAAAATTACTTAATCAACTCAATTTAGCTTCTTGTGTAGACCTAATTCAGAAAAACTTTATCTTCTTGAATTGTTATTGCAATTAATTTCCCCCCCTTCTTTTTCTGCAGCAGATGACATTTCAGTAATTAGATATTTTATAAAAATGAGTTATTCATTCGGGGTAGTTTCACTTTTATATTTGATTAATCATATTACCACTGAGGTCTGGGTTTTGTCTCCAAGGAAAGTTTAATGACCTCATTTTAATCCTTCTTTTAACCACCAGGCAGGTATCAATGAAGAGAAATAAAATTATCGCCTTTTTTTCTTTTTCTCTCCTTTTTTTTTTTTGCAATCTCAAGATTACATTTGATGTTTTTTCTGTGTGACTGACCCATTTACAAGGAAGAATCTAGCTGATTCCAATTAGGCTCAGGACAGAATCAGGCTAAACAGAGCCTTGAACTGTGCCTTAATAACTAACGCTCAGTGTAATGGAGAGGAACCAGAACTGTTTCACCAAACGGCAGTTGGTTTAAAGCACTGTACATGATTAATTTGGTGATAATTTGAAAATGAATGTACTGAAGGGAAATAAACAAAACAAAAGCCACTGTAAATTTACGTTTTGATTAATGGGGTCTATTAGTAAGAGACTTCTATCAAGGAGACCACATTTTTTTATCTCAATGCACATATACCCACACACTGTAATGGAACAATTCATATAAACCACAATTTATCTGGGAGTAGAGACTTGGATATTATTGATGACTGTTCGCCTTCTATCAGTATCTATCTATGCTTTGAATCTAGCTACACACATATCTATATTTGCGTATTTGTACATATACATCTTTGTATCTATCTATTCATCTTGCAGACTGCACTAAGTAGTCTCGAAGGTATTTCATCCTTTCTGTCATCTGCTACACTGGTGTAAAGACCTAACAGAAATCACAGAAGGGGCTGATGCTCTTTTCATTAAGACATGAGGAATTATTGTTTTCTCATAAACTGAGAAATATCTTTCATTTTAGATGAAAGAGGTGATAAAATAAAGAGCAAAAGTTGAGTATCCACAAGAGAGTATGAAGCGTGCCTTATTTTCCATAGCATTGCATTGGAAGGGCCTCCAAGTGCTTAAAGATGCTGTGCCTGGGGGAAGATCCATACTGCTCACAAACAAATCTGCTCCCTGAGCTGGGGATCTCACTCTTCCCTTACCAGAATCAAAACTGTGCAGGCATCACACTTCCTAAGTTCTGATGAACAGGTTTTGCATGTAGGTAGGGATCCACCTCCAAAGGTTAGTTTGATTCAAAAGGCAAGTCAAGATGGAAATAATTTCTGCCAAGACATAAATGCTTTCCTAACCAGAGCTAACCTGCATGTCTGCAGCAGCAAAGCCCCCAGCATTAGTGTGGAGAATCCTGGGCAAGACAGGATGGGAAGAAAGAATATTGTTTCTGCTTGTGCTCTCTCAGTTTGTTACTGCTATCTATCTCTTGGCCTAACGTCCTTAGTCTATGTTTGTTTGTTTGTTCATGACAAAGACTTTCATCAGGAAGCTGCGATGAAAGGCAGAAAGTCCATTTCAATTTATAAACTCTGAGTTCTTATTTAGGAAAACTACACTGAGTTGTAGTTTTTAAGACTTCATCGACTACATATTTAATTGAAATGCACAGAGAATTAGGTAGATGCCCATGTACCCAAATGCTACTGGGCATATTAGATTCACTTGAATATAATAATTTATTTCAGTTAGACGACGACAGCTCTGTAACAGCCCAAGCTTTACGGCACAGTTTGGCTGAGCTTCATTTTGATTGGAAAACTGCAAGTGAACACAGCCACCTGGGATTTTCCATGAAAGCACAATTGATTTTTAACGATAAAACCCGTCTGCAGGACTCTACAGAACTCCTGGGTTTGTTTTCAGCTGTAGGACAATGCAATCCTGTAAATTTTCTCACCGTGGTATGAGGTCTTTCCCTTTGCCAGCTCCGACCTGCGCTGTTCAACTTGATTTCTGCCTCTTGTGACAACTGCCTCTGAATTATACCACGGGCATAATGTTGATGATTTAAAAATCCTACAGCATCCAGGCTAATCTATATTCACATGTTATTATAGACATTCTGAATGGCACAGGTGTAACGATGGGGACCGTGAGATCTGAATGGGCAACTACATCCACAGCTCTAGTCTGTGTGCTGGGACATTAGGTACGTGGTGCTCAAGACTCAAGCCCTTGGTCTTTTCCAGATTTGGACAAATGCCCGGGTCCTGGGTGATATTTAGCTACCCACTTCCACTGGTTCTTCCTGGATCAGTGTGGTAAGACCTCTTTCTAGGAAACCCTTGGTAGATATCCAGGTCCGTTTGTATGTCTGCAGGAAATCCCACTGAAACCCCGTTCCTGCGGGCTCTCCCTGCACAGTGTAAGATTAATTTATAGAACACCAGCATGCACGTAAGGGACTTCTCATAATGCTCACATGTGCTGAATGCTTCCGGATACATCTGGCTATAAATGTGCTTAGGAAACACCAAACCACTGGCAGGCTGACTTGGTTTCCAGTTTTGGTTTCCTACCACCATTAAATATTGTTTCTCCAAACTAGAACTATTTACATCATGCATCACAGTCACGTGGAAGTCAGTATCTTTCAGTCGGACGGAAAAGCTGAGGGTTTCCTCTGCTACTTTGCTATTATTGAACTCACCATTAAAAACAGAGCTCAGCAGGATTCAACTTGGGGGGCTGGAGACATGAATCATTCACCCCAAGCTTTGCCACTTGCAAAAAAGTTGCATTTTTGCAGCTCACATTGGCTATCTCTGCAGCTCTGGACAGCGTTGCTCTTACATTGGTTGATGCACAGCTATATTTTGTCCTCAAACAGACAATTAACATGAGAACAAATGCACACAGAACAAGGAATAAAATTCTGGCTTATGCTTGTTTGCTTTTCCAGAATTTTGGCAAGTTCACAGAGCAGGAGGACTAAGTGTGAGCTATGCCATGACTGTGAAAAAGGCAAATTTGATCCCAGGAAATATTAGTGCTCTTGTTCAAGACACTGAAAAATCTCGTCTGGATTACTATATACAAATTGGGTCAGAAAAAAGAAATCTGAGCAGAGCCTGGAGCACAGCAGGGTTAGCAAGATAACCAGCAGAACAGAAAGCTGTAACGTAAAAAGGAGTTGGAGGATCTTGGCTTGTTTAACTCCACAAAATGATGTGCACTAGTACATCAGGGTGGACATGGGGAAGAAAATGGGAAGGAAAAATCAAAACGGGAGAAGGAAGAACTATTTACGGTAAAGGACAATGCTAGCATGGCAGTGATGCACTGGGAGCCTGCTTCCCTTTCAAATTTCCAAGCACTTCTTGGAGTGGGCTCATTAGCATTTTCCACAGTACTCGGAGGAACCAGAATACCTGCACAGACAAAGGTCAGACATTTTTGGCAGTGCAGTGCCAAAAACAAAAAGCCCTTTTAACTTGGGTCTCTCTCCATGTCATTTTGCTCATGAAGTGCTGAGCTCTTCACTCTGCGGATTTCAATGCCGACTGATTCAGCCCAGTACGAGCCAAGTGACTAACTCGGTGTTACTGTAGCAGCCAGAGATGAGTCTGATCTGACACTGTTAATTAAATAGCCCAGTTAAAAACTGGCAAGAACTGCTTTTTCCAACGTACTTGCAACAGGTACTTGCTCCTCCACTGATCACCCAAATCCATTTTGTAGCTTGATTAACCCCACCCCGTGACACATCCCCTTCTGCTTGAATATGAGCATCTCTCTATGCACGGTTATTCTGTGCCAGCTACTCTGAGTCCACCGGCAGCCTTTGAGCAGCCTGCCTTTCCCAGGCTGAGTCACCACTGCCTGGGCACTGGGAGCTGGGAAGTGCCCACCCGTGCCCGAGAGTCGGGTCCTAAACCTTTAGAGCTGTTCCTAATGGGAGTCAGTGCCGAGATTAGCCAGCGAGGCAGCGCAGCGGGAAGGGGATGTGGTCCTAGAGCTGCCTCTTTAAAACATGCTCCACTGGATTCAGCCTCGGAAGAGGAGATTCTCAAAGCAGTGCCAAAGGGCAAATTTTAAAGTAGCTTTAAATAAGACCTCCTACGGCTCAGGAGCTTAAAGAACTTGAATAGCCAATAGCCCAGTTTCTTTTTTTCTTTTCTTTCATTTTTTTTTTTTTTTTTTAAAGTAGAGGTTGATTGCCAGGCAGGTTTTCCCAAGAATCCACAAGCTCAACTAATCATGAGCACTTCAGCCCTGTGAAATAATATTTCCCTTACACAGGCTACTATAAAAACAAGTTCTGCACAGTAGGCAAATTTAAAATAACTTTTAATTAACATTTAAGACACAGAAGTCTGATCATGCAAATTCATCTGCGTCTCCTCTCTGCGCCTGATTGTTCCTGATTGAATACGATAAAAATAGACTTTGTATGAGTCAAGTGTAGGCATGGATTTCTTTAACTTCTCCTCCCCTCTGATTATGCATTTCCTTAGATAAAGTGGAAACCCTTGGATGGCTATTAACAGTATCACGGGTCAGACTGGAAAGGGCATCCTGCCTGATAGGAGTTAAAGATTCCACCGGAATTAAAGGCATTCCTTCCATGAGCAAAATAGATGCTTCCACCTTACATAAAACCTCACTTGAGACTACCCAGCATTGTTCTGTCTAGCTGGCTTTTAATCTCTGAAATACCAACACTAATTTCATTGCATCCCACGTTTATCGGAGGTGAGCATCAGGCCAGAGGCTCAGCTACAGATCTATATTAATACAGAAAAAAACATGCAACTCGCCTGCACACGAGATAAATATTTGAAGGGAGGCTGAGGCATTTTCACGTAATCAAGACATGTCAGAGGACACGACCCTGTTATGAGTAACAGGGACTCTGGATAACGGAGGGCACGCTGATACCAGTGCCTTGATCTTGTAACAGTAATGGAACCAGTTTCCCAGTAAAACTCCCTACAAAGCCTTTGTAACAGTCCAGTTCAAGTGTCAGGATTCTACACCAGCTGTTGATTTGACAGATTGAAAACCCACCAAAAATACCATGAAAATGAACCAGCACCGCAACTCACTCTCTAAGGACCGTGGAAAACTTGTGCCTGGGGGATTAAAACATCCTTTTCCAAGGCATCTGACCCAGAGCCTGTGGGCACAAGCTGGTCGGACACGCTGCGGAGACCTCTGCTCGCCCAGCATGTGCACCTCTGCTCTTCAGCAGAGGGAAGAATCGCCTCTCCGTTTATTTTTGCAAGCAACAATGTCACATGAAGAACGCAACACAAAGAGCAGGCTGAAGTCCCTTAGCTAGCCAGAAGAGCGTTCCCTGGGTCACGGTCCTGCACTAAATCATTAGAATTGCCCAAAATAGCTGCCTGTGATGTTTATGGCATTTCACAGGATGCTCCACTCTTCTGGCACAGATCTGATTGCTTCCCACTCTGGGCTGGTCTCTTATGAGACATTTCCTCACTGTTAGCTGCTCTCTGATGCTTCTCAGCACAGCCAGATAGCATCGCAGATCAAGAAAACATTCACCATCACAAAAAACAGAGCTGGAAAGGACTAGAGGAGGTCACCTCATCCTTGCTGCACCCCAGCGCCTCGCAGTTCGACAGGGGTAGCCCTGGTCGTGACCACCAGGACTGGTCATGACTCCTGCTGATGGACTTAAGAGTTAACAGTGGACTTAAGATCAAAATTGTTTCATCTAAAGACTGTGATTTCACCCCCGCTATAATTTCAGAATCCTTTGTATGAGAAGGTGGAGCTTCTCCACGCCCTGCTGTTGTGCAGGACCTTCCCCCAGCCTGTCAGGCGATGTACTAAAGGGTATGAAACCCACACTGATCCGTTTTCACACGAGCAAGCAATCATTCTGGAGTTTTACTGGAGTATCTTCATTTTGTAGATTTAAGAATCTTCTATGTGATTTTATTGCTCCTTTCCCAGTTCTCATCTAGCACTACATTTTGACCACAGTCCACCTGGGATTTTGGATGTCTGTTAACTGACACACCTCCGCAGGTCGTCACCCCTGTGGACATGTGATTTGGGCACTTGTGTGCCCGTGTCTGAACTTTCACATGGTCCGTGCACTCAGCCTCTTCATCCCCCTGCACGGCGTGCTCGACTACGGATGTGACCCGACTCTCCTGACCATCGCAGTGGCTGTTCTCTTCTCTCCCGTCCCACTGTTAAATTTTACACAGTAACATTAATTCCTGCTGCTGAATATATGAGCTGTGACACCAGCATGGTGCAGTGTCCTCCTGAGCTACATTCTTATCCAGAAACGATTAAGTCTAAAAACACCCTGGCTGAATGACAGGTAATTTAGGAGCGCTATAGGGTGGGTCTTTGTATGTGTCTATGCTGAGCACAGTTCCTTGAGTTCCTTTTGTCTGGCAGCTTTCCAACAGCAAACCACAATTTCAGTTATTCGGCGTATTTTGTTTTTACAACAGCATCTCAATACAGAAGTATTTAAAATAAAAATATACTGTATCTCTCCAAACAGTTGCCAGTCTTCAAAGAGACCATGAGCTTTCTTACCCTCTGAGGAGCTGTAGATTTCCTGGAAAGAGATTTTTGCTATTTTTTAGAGGTGTTAACATGCAGATCAGACTATTTAAGGACAGCAAGGAGATTCAGCTCAGGTTTAAAGAGACTGATCAGTTTGATGCTGTTGTCTCCATCAGTCAGGGAAAAACCATATCATACTTTCATACTCGTGTGAAATTCATCCTGACTATACCTGGGAGTATATCAAAGCTGTTTGTTTCTGTAGAATTGGAAAATATTGTAAAACACCCCTGGTTTTCAAATCTTTATGAAGTCCCATGTGCTGCTGTGTAAAGCCCTTTGGCCCTTGCAAAACTCCTTCTTCAGTGGTTGAAATCAGAGAAATAATGGTACACACCAACACTGCTTAGACGAAGAGTAGCATTTTCTAACCCATTTAACACAATCCTATGGGAAACGCTCTTGATGGCTTTTATTCCTTCTAGGTCTAACACACCCCGAGACATTAAATACTTAGAATTTACCTGAAAGCACATTTCTATTATCTCCCCTTCCATCAGATTCAGCTTTGGAAAGTGGTCTGGAAAGACATTAAACTATCCCACACCTGGAGGGATGCTGCCCTCTGGAAGGCACTGATGTGCACGGGTGACTAACGCTGCCACAGCTCACGCCGCTACCCGAAGCATCACCTCCAGCCTGCATCTGGAGGCAAGGCGCAGGAACCCGGGTCATCCGCACCGATCTGTGCTTAAATGAGGTGGCCACTAGATGTCATTCCTTTTTCACTCAAATGTAGGTTAAAGAAGTATTTACCTGGCAGAATGAGGTCCCCTGTCCCCCCGGCAAACCCTGGCAGGCTGGGACACATGCACTGCTGTGGGGAGAAGTGCCATGGCCCGAGAGACACAAAACTCTGCCAGACTGGCTGCTATAAAATTTTCAAGACAGGACAATTCCATGCTGGCAGGAGAAAGGACCACATGGCCCAAGACTTGTATCACATTTTTATGGCTCTTTGCAACCATATGTATCACACTTCAGGAGATACTTAATGACAACTTTACACTACCAAGCTCAGTGTATTCACTGTGATGTGCCGCTGTTAAACCCACCCTGTATTTGCTGGGGCAGCGACGCAGGCTGCAGACTGACACCCAGATCTGAAAACACGGCAGGGGCCCGTTTTCATCTGATACAGAAGGAATTCAGTGCCTGCCTTTTTCTGAGCGTCTAGGTCCAAGTCACTTCAACAGAAAACGCTGGCACTGCTGGGGAGCTGAGCACATCACAGCCATGAGCCTGGGTCCCGAAGCGATGGGAAGGACGGACCCAGCTCCGCAGCTGGCATGGAGCCCACCTGGGTCTGCCGTGGCATCAGCTGGGCTCTGCACGACTTCCTTGAGTTCTGCTATGTATTTGTGGTTTGTAATGGTGTAACTAAGGGGAACCTTTGGTGCTACATTAATAAATACCTGCAGATCCTCTAAGATGGAATGAAAATTCAGGATAATATAAATAATAAAAACATTCCTTAAAGGATGTTTAGTGACTTGAGTACAATGCAGTTAAGATTTTCTGTATTTTTAAAAATTTGGTATCAGTTTAAGATTCATCATTTACTGCTCCTTGTTGATCCTCATATGAACCATGATTTCACATTTATTAGCACGTAGACCTCTGTACTGCTCTGTGGTTTCTAGAATTACTACACACGTTTCAGATGTTCTATAGAAAAGAAAGAAGGCTGGAAAGCACCAGACCACATCATTTCCCCTTCTAGCTCTTCATTTTTACCTTAATCAGCTCTAAAAAAATTTGTCATTTGCCATCTCTTTATTCCTCCCCTTGTCCCCCAGTAATCGCAACTTCAAGCACGTAAGAACAGAATAGAGAAATACTTTGCTCATATAAGAAAGATCTTTAACTGATTAAAACCAGATGTACTGAAGAATGTCTACATGTTTACTGCCGGCACACACACATACATCTGTTAGAGCTATCAGTGAAACACAAATTTTACCGGATACTTGTTACCATTTAGAGTATTTACTGCTTCCTTGAAATCATAGCCCAGCTACTAAACACAAAATATCTCTTAGTGCTCAGGATTTCACTCATAAGCAATAATAACTCTGATATGTCTACAGCCGATTGCTGTGAAACAACTGTATCCTCTTTGGTGCAATCAGACATAGTCTGTTTGCCACATTATTTCAGCTCCTTTAGCACCTCAGTGAAATTGGTCGCCAAATAGTGTTGCTGGTTCATGAATCATTCCTCTTTTCCTTTTTCCTTTTTTCCTCCTTTTTCCGCCCTGAAAGTCTTTATTCCACTGTTATCTATCAAGTTCCTCCTGTCTGCCAAACCAGCTAAGAAAGACGATGGATATAAACATCCATGAATTACAAACACGTGTGTGTCCATGCATCACTGTGCTGATGTATTGATACTTACAGTGCTGGTAGTGAATTCGGGTGGGTTGTCATTCACATCTGTCACCGTAATGATCGCTGTTGCCGTGTTTGAGAGACCATAGTTAAGATTTCCTTCCATATCTGTGGCTTGAACAATGACTATATACTGCTGAACTTTCTGGAAAAAAAAAAAAAAAAAAAAAAGAAAGGAAAAATATGAGAAAAATGCATCCTTTAAAATGCCTTGGTTTGTTTTCTGTATACAATCCCAATCTTTAAGCATACTAATAATTTAATTGGATTCAAAATGTTAGGAAAAAAAGGACAGATAAAATTTTCTATCGCGTTTTTGAAGGGATTTTTGCATACATTGGTGGATATCACCTGTTTTATGGGAAAATGAAAATTCTGTGGGCAAAATTCCTTGGTTGAAACAGACATTTTTGTTAATTTTAAAGCATTTTCGGCAACATTAATTTCTGTCTTCTGAAAACCAGTAAAAATTTTGTTGATGTGTTTTCATTGAAAACACCACGAAGAACATTATATCCCCCAAACTGACAGCAACACTGCCTGGCAGCCCTCCAGCTCATTCTGCTCACACAGTTCCATGCCCACAAAGCATTTTGATACTTAAAATACTCTCCATGTTTCAATCCTTAACACAATCTTGGTAAATAAGGAGAATTTAAGTCCAGTATGAAAAAAAAAAATATTCAATGCAATAAACAGAAGTTCAGCAGAACTGATTTAAACTCCTGAGCACCCCAAACAACATCGCTCTTGAAGAAAAAGCCTTACAGAGCCAGTCATAAAAATCCTACATTAAAGTTCTTCTAAAAGACACTGTATGTCAATGGAACTGGAAAATACACCTGAATAAAATAGGCGAGGGCATCTGATCTTGCAAGTGCGTACGTCTCCTTGGGATGCTTCTTTACTTAGGAATAGCTGCCTGCACTGAGAAAAGCCTCCTCGTCTTTAAAACTGGCCTCAACAGTAACTTTTCATTTGGCTCTGCAGAATTTACTGTCGGTGTCTCCACGTGCCATGTGCAGGGCGCACGGAGCACAATCCTGGAACGGGGGCAAAGCGATGCGCTGGGAACCAGGGGGGGATCCAGCCACAGTGTGACTCAGGGCAGAGCTAAACATTACACCCCGTTCCTCAAGGATTAAGGTGTAATTACAGGTTGGAGCCAGGACACAGGGACTGAGCAGCTCTAACGGTGATATCAGAGCGTCCCAAGGGTGTGAAAACCCAACGGAGGGACAATGTTATGCAGGAAAAGCTTTTTGCACAGCCAAGGGGAGGGACTTCACTGTGCAGAGACCTGCTGAACGCTGGACTGCTCCTGCTCTCCGCACAGCTCCGGTACTCAAGGGCTGCTCCCTTCCTGTGCTGATGTACAGGCATGTGTAAAATGTCACATCTCCACTGCAATTTCAAGGGGCAAGAATTAGGTCAATCAGGCCTCTCTATTACTATATAAACATTCCTGAAGTGCTGTAACTGGCTTAATTCTTTACTTCTTCTGAGTTGCTAGAATAACAGAGATCTGAATTTTAGCTTTATCTTGATTTCAGGATTTTTAACTGACAGGTATTAACCTGCTAAATTGACAAGACATCACACAGGAATCCATCAGCAGCTTGCAACTGGGATATATTATGGAAATGCACTTTCATTATCTCTTGCTACCTTGTAAAATAAAACATGACGGAGAAACTGTTGTCAGCCCGTGTCTCTCCTCACGTGAAAAGGTGCTGTTCGTTACTCCATTTGTAAAGCACTGGGTAACTGTAAGGCTGAAATGTCCTTATTAGTGAATGTAATTTCTATTTCATATGTTGCTTTTCCTTCCTTCTTACTCTCTCTTACAGACAACTTGGGAGGCTGACAGAAGCATTCTGTAACAGACCAAATACTTGTGAGCCAAATTAAGTTTAAATCACAGAAGGGGGAGGAAGATATTTTAAAAAATAGCGGCCATCAGATTCCACGTAAATTAGAAAAGCAGGTTGGAGGCCCACATGAGAGACTCCATTTCAACAGTGCATTTAAATGGCAAAGCCACCTCTAATGTTCCTCACTGCAGTCAGACAGAGACACGTAATTCACAGCATTTCCAATCTGATGGCAGAGCTGTCGCACATTATTGTAAAAGCTTCATCGCTTCAGCAGCGACTGCAGGAAAAAAAAAATGTTCCTGCCTTTCCATCAGCCAAGAGGGCAATAAAACAGCCTCCATCGGCGTGGGTGGTTCTTTCTGAACTCGGCGTTTTTCCATTTTACCCTGTTTGCAGACTGACCCCTGTACAGCTGCTGGGCTCCCCGGTCCCGGCCCCAGTGTGCCCGTCGGGACCCCGGCGGCAGCGTGCCTCCAGCTGGGGCACGGCAAAGGCAGCGCCGGTTCTGCGTCAAAAGCAATTCTGAAACTCATGACACTGAGACGCAAACTTTTATCTGAACTCCAAGAACAAACTGCAGTCCTTGGGTAAGGCCACATTCTGCCTGCACAGCACCTATTGATACCGGGACCCAGCCCGCACACCTTCCACCGCCTACAGCTCCTTTCTAGCTTGCTTTAATCATTTCTTAATCCAAAGCTTCCCCTGGAAAAGTGAATCCTCACATACAAGAGGGGGTAAGGAGTTATAAAGTCTCATTTAAAAGTGCTGTTAACTTTGTCATTTTACTGCTTATTAAATTACACATACTCTGATGACACACACATGTGTGTATGTGTACTCACAGACCATGTCTTATTAATCTCAGGTTTACAATAAAATTTTTTTATTTAACAAAGCGCTTTTCACTGAGCATCGTACTACAGTGTTAATAAAAACCTCCATATAAATTCAGAACACTAAACTAAAGACATTTAAAAGAAAGATTATATCAATCAGATAATACAATGCCAAAAATGAAAATATCCAGAATTTAGTCATGTACAAATGTACCTGCCACAAAGAGCCGGTGCGTAAGGATGGGAAGAGGGGAAGGATAGCAAAGGAGCACTGCACCTGTGCAAGCAAGCACAGGGAGTCCAAGCCTAGTGAGAAAATGTGAGGAATTATAGCAGATCTTGAACGGCTGGAGCGATCAGGTAGGTTTGTTACAGAAATGCACGTTTGAGATGGGAGCTAGAGCAGGATACCAGAGGCAGCTGCAATCGGGGACACGTGAGAGGTGAGCTGCTGGTGGAAACTTAAGGGACATCACCAAAGTCACGCTCATTTCCACCAGCTGAAGACCTAACTATTGCGTTTAGAGCAGAAGTCCAATTTGACATGGAGAATGGCCTCGGCTTGTACGTAAAGTTGTATAAAACACAAAGGCGTGCAAGTCATAGAATAGAATCATAGGAACATTTAGATTGGAAAAGACCATTAAGATGATGGAGTCCAACTGTAAACCCAGCCCTGCCGAGCCCACCCAGTGGAAGCAGTCTGAGACTGGCCAAACCTTCAGGCACTTTTGCCATCCACATCCAGTTCCACCCGAAAGGCTCCCACGTGGGCACGAGGGTGGTGCTTTTAGTTTATAACTAATTCAATCTCCAGTGAGATTGGCCCCAGCAGATAACAAATTACTGATTTTTTGTTTTTCGGTAGCTAACCTTTTTGCTTTTGTGCATTAAGCTGATTTTATTGAACTATTCAATCAATTTCAATTTCAACATGTCCGTCCAATTTGTCACAACATCTCCAGGGGCATCTTCGTTTGTTGTCCTAATATTATTATTGCTACGACTATTAAAAAAAAGGCAGCCCCATGCCCCCAAGCACGAGAGACATTTTCTTGATGGCATTTTGATCATACAGAATAATTCTCATATTCTCTTTACGAAAATGACATTTTAAACAGCACAGGACAGAAACTACAGCATAGAGGTAGCACAAAATGGTCCTAACCCAGAGAAATGAAACAGTTACTCTATGTTTGCACTGATGGTGATGTTGTGGAACTAAAGAAATGAGCCTCTGCCCTGAGGGGTGTAGACTAAAAACCCAGCTTCAGTGAAGTCCCTGGGAGGTCCAGTGGCCAGTACTCTTAATAAATCTAACAAATCTTCACGCTGCAGGAAAGTAAATGTGCTGCTTCTATTTAAGCCAAGGAAAAAACCCTCATCTTGATAAGTGCAGAGCTTTTAGTCTGACCTAAAAACTAAGAAGGGCTTTTGAAGGAACAAATCATGAAGGAAAGAATAATTAAAGGAACTGTGGCAGATCTAATCTGTCTGCTCTTCTGTCAATCATCTGGTACAGTGCCACAAAGAAATACATCAACTAAATTCCAGAAGATGGGAATCAGTTGAAGAAATTGGTTAAGCTGGTCAATGGGAAGTTGATCAAGGGCTTGGTTAAAAAACATAGCAGTGCCTTGTACGGGAAGAAGTAACAGCTTGGAAGAAGGGTAACCTGACAAATAAGTAACAGAAACAAGATGTGATTTAATAGTACCAAATAAAAGATAATGCAGCAAGGGACCAATAACAAAACTTTTCTGGAAGCTGGTTTATTGCACACGAGCAAGGAGGACTGGCACCATGTCCCTGCCACTCAGCAAGGCACAAGCACTGTCGGCAAATGCATCATGTGCAGTATTAGCACCGCACATACGGCAGGATTAATTCCTTGTGTCAAGCACTGAGGGCTCATTGGGATGCTGTGCACAATCCAGGTCCCTTGTATTCACTGCGGAGCAACCCAGATCCGACCAGGTGCCGGCAGTGAAGAGCCCATCACCGGAGGAGAGCCTAGAAGAGCTTGGCTTGTTTAGTCTAGAAAATGAAGGCTGATAGCAGATATGATTGCTGTCTATAAATACATCAGGAGGATAAACACTAGGAAGGCAAAGGAACAATTTAAACTAAAGGACAATGTTGACACAAGAACAAATGGGTATAAAGTGGCCATGAATAAATTTAGGCTAGAAATTAGTAGGTCCTTCACCACTAAAGGAGTGAGGTGCTGGAGCAATCTAACACAGGGTCTGGGGAGCAAAAAATGTTCAAAAGAATATATTAAATTAAGAAGAGAATCTTTCTGGTCTAGGTAGAAATTATGACAAATCGAGCTAAAGCAGAAGTCAGATCTTTCAGCGTTCTCTGTGTACAAACCACTTTTTAGGAAGAAAAGGAATAAAACCCCATTCAGTTCAAATACCGCAATATGTGTGTGTGAAAATGGTTTAAGACTTAACACCGACTGGTAGCAGCGAACCAGCCCGTTCCATTGGCGCAGGCAAAGGAACCGGTGCCTGCGCTGCTCTGGCTGGGGCAGAGTCACCTTCCTTCGTAGCAGCTACTCCAGGGCCGTGTTTGGGATTTGTGCTGGAAGC
>JAVJGI010000002.1:12527234-12570094 GCA_035590275.1 Ibycter americanus | reverse complement strand
GCTGGTGCGCGGCTTTTGCTTTACCTCCCCAGCTGTCCTTATCCCAGCCCACCGGTTTTCTCACTTCTACCCTTCTGACCATGGCCCCCATCCCCGAGGGGAGAGAGCGAGCGGCTGCGGGGGGCTGAGCTGCCACCGGGGTGAAACCGTGACAGTGCCCCAAACAAAATGACAGCGATTGCCAAGTGGCTCTCCCCGTCAAGATGGCACAAAAGACACGGTCTCAAATACCTGGCCAAGCTGTGCAGTCTTGCCTAGAGAGGTTATAAACAAAAGTAAATCATATTCAGAAAGAGAATCTCAAAGAACAAAGTATCTTAAAATGAACTCCTAGTAATGAAGTGCTATCTGTGATCCCAATTTTCAAATGCACATGCATAGTATTTTTAGGAATATGGCTATTCCTGGTTTACACATGGCATTACTATAAATCACACACAAGCTGGGTAACTGCATATACCAAAGTCCAGAAATGTGGTAATTATGTGATTATATTAATCTGCATTTTGGACAAAGGGTTTGCAAAATTAGGACCTACATTTCCAAAGCTCTGTACAAATATTGCCCAATTAATTACTACTTCCTGAGAAATGTATGACTAGCTAATTTTAGCATCATGTCTGGTAAAGCAAATAAAGTTACCAGGATGTTGCTGTAGGATATATTGAGTAGGAATCTATTGGGGAAGGAGAAAGAAAATCTAAACCTTATTTCCTCCCATGGCTACCCTCACACCTTCTTTATATTTGTGTGGTTTTCCATCTTCCCTTACTTTTGCAGTACCAATGAGAAGAATATGGGATGCTCTTCTGGCTTGTTTTCCAAATAATTTCCTTACATGCTAGTGAAGTTTTGATGTTCACTTTTTTTGGTATAAGATAGTTGACGGCAACACACCAGTAATAAACATTGTACCAAAGCCAGGAAAGCCGATTTGAAAACAAGTAAACAAACTCCCCACAAACATTCACTTGACTCTAGCAGAAATACTTTCTCTGTAAAGATGTAACTAGCCATCATTTAAACAAAACTCACAGGCAGACTTTTTAAAGCATTTATCCCTTAATACTCCCTACTTAGCCACGGTTAAATATGAACATGGATTTCCAGAAGAAAGCCCTATTCTGGGAGCTCAGTGAAGAAGGCAGCTTTCACCGAACCACCAGAGCACCCGACATCTTTCGCAGCTCCCCCCCAGAGAGGGGGGTGGTGGTGAGTGAGCTTCATCTTTGTGCCAGAGTCGAGCAGAGTCTTTGATATAACTTGACCTTTTCGTTTCTCACATATAGCGCAGCATCATGTCATGTATGCAGCATTCTCGGCAGACATCAAACCCTGAGCCCATGAATCTTAATGCACAAGCTGCTGCTTTCTGAGCTAAAGAGATGCAGTTTTGCTCCATCTCGACCACGCAGAACAGGACCAGGCACTATCAGAGGTGTTCGCGCTCCTGCTAGGACAGGGCTTATAACTAGGGAGGGGACCCCATTTTTAAATCGAACTGGGCTACTTACTCAGTGCTGCACAGCCACGAACAGTGAAGCACACAGACAGGTTATTCTATCCGTTTGGCTGGGCTTACACTGGCTTTTCTTCCAGCATGGCATGGTGTTCCCCATCCACGAGCATCTGGCATATTTGATTTTATGAGCTACCTGTGATTGCAGAGCTCCCAAGCAGGGGCAGTGCCTCAGTCTAACTGTATCGAGCAACGTGCAGTTTACTCTCCTCCAAACAGTGGTGTGTTAATTAAGCTGGCTTTCTTCCTTAACGAAGGTGTTGATGTGAAACACCCTGGCCTCTGACACTCAGGTCAGACCCTGTGAATCCCTACTACCGTCTGACCGAACCTGCCTGTCCATTCAGATACCAATAAATGCCTCTGGCTCAGGAAAAGCCTTGGTGTCACCACCCACAGCTCTCCGCATCGCACTTCGTGGCACGCTCCCACCTCTCCTGCGCCATCAAACCAGTGCTGCGGCGCTGCCCGGCTGCTCGCCGTCACCGCATGTCAGCCTGGTGGCATTACACGGAGAGCTGGAGGGTGGGAGAGCTGGCACACACCAGGCAAACACCCGTGGGAGATTTTTCTCTGCTGTTCTCCAAGGGAGAAACAACGCCCGTGCCGGGGGCCATCCCCGGCTCACACCGCTCCGCTCCCACCCACGCCGCGCTTAACTGGAGTTTATAGAGGAGGCAGGGAGAGGATAACTTCTCATGCTGAACCTCCACACGGCGGAGGATTCTGCCAGCAGCGCAGAGCATCCGTGACTCAGAAAGAAGGAAAATATTTATCCAGGAGCCACTCTGATGAGCGCTCCTGCTGTGCGCTCTGACTCACCGGCCGAAGCCCCGGCGGCTGTCCCCCGCACCACCCGGCTGAAGGAGCTGCTCCACCAACCTTCAGAAACCAGCCCAACACATACCAACTTTTTCTGAGACAGAAAAAGGTCCAGAAGCCAACCTCAGGATTTTCATTTGGCGCCGCACCTATATTGACATTCAGCCTTCAATAGCTTTCACCTGGCAGCTTGATTAACAACCAGCAATTAAAACTTTTTTTTAACACTTTCCCTCTCAGCACCTGAGACCTGTAACCTGTGGGATCTCACACCTTATACTACTCATCTTTTCCCCTCTTGAGCTACCGCACTTTAAGATTGTATTTTAATGTGTTACAATTTACACATTTTAACCCATTCGGAGCAGCAGACGCCACCGGCTCTTGCAGCCTCTCCCAGGGTGGGTGCGGAATCTCCCACGCAGGTGTAAATGGGACCTGCTCCAGCCTAGCAGCTATTTTCTCTTTTGTGTGGCAGCTTCTGAAAGCAAAACAGCTTCTGGTGGTGGGTACGACACCCAGCAACAGAGAACTGAGTTTTCATATGAAAGCACGAGGAAGTGCTTTAAAAGTTACCTGAAAGAAAGCCAGTATGATCTTTTTATCACAGAGAGGTTATAAAATCAAAGAACGCCAGAAAGCCTTTCAGGAGTCAACTCTGTTTGGCCTTTTAGTAGCGTGAGACCAAATAGTTCAGCGGCTGTTGCCCCTGGCTGCTTTTTTTTGTGTTAATCAGACAGTGTGAGTGGTGAGAGTGGAAACCTTTCCAAAGGACACTCTAGGTACAGAGCAGACACTAGCAGTTGTACCAAAAGCCTTCCAGCATCCTGGCTGTACCTCCTCGCAGCCTCCAGGACAGAAGATACGTGAACCAGACGGAATTGCTCATCCACCCCGTCTCACTGTGAGAGGCAGGATTTCGCGGAACAGCCAGCTCTGGCAGCAGCATTATTGACTAAGAATCTCATCTCAGAAAGCGATCTGCTAGTTGTCAGGGATACAAAGGGAAGCTTAGAAATATAAACTCCAAACACTAAAAAGCGCTGAAACAAAACCAGACCACCATCCCTCCCCAGCAGGCAAATAACTGAACACGGCACCAAAGACCAGGGATCCTGGTGGATCATTTTCATTTTTTTCTTAATGCCTGCTGCTAGCAACACTGTGCAGAGGAAGGGCTGTACTAGACAGGAACAGAGATGCTTTTGAGTGCGATATGCTGCAGCCACACTCACCTGATATATACATGGTTTGGTTTTTTCTTTTTGAGTGAGTTTTATTCCTGAGGGATCAAACACTGAGCCTGGGCTATCAAGGTTTTTAAAAAACACCCAAGCTGAAACCCCACTGTGGTGGAACACATGAGGAATATCAATGCAGCAACTTCTGCCCCAGGAAAGGGACCTACTGGGAAATACACCCACCACAACAGCCAACTGGCCCAAACGCACCTTGCAGAGGCTTTGCCGCACTCTGGCCCCAGCTGGCCACCACTTCTGGCAACAGCATGTTTTGAAGTATGCTGTATACAAGGTTAATAACAAGGCAGGGTCTGTTTAAACTCATACTTGTTCTAGACTGAGTTGCACAGGGTGGGGATTAGAGGTCACAACATTTTTTTATCTGATATCGGAGCACAGACATTTGTCAAAACTTGAATGCAGTTGCTTAAAAAACTTCAAAGTTCACCCAAAATGTAAACAGTACTTCTATATTTAAGATTGTGACAGTATTTTCCAGTTTTGGGAAGTATTACAACATGAACATAACATTTGTTGAAATTTTTTGGGGATTTTTTTGACTGAGCCTTGACAAATAAGACACCAAGCCTGGAGCAAACAGAAAATAAGGACTGGGCTGTTTTCAGAAGGTAAGTATGAAAAGACCACCATCACCAAAGACAGGCCAGCCTTCTGTAGCATTTCTTTTCCATTCTTGAATTGTTTTATGTACTGATGCTGCCACTGAGGGACCTAATGGATTTCTGTGCCTCAAGGAGTCCCACAAAGGCGCTTGGGTTGTGCACAGTCTATTGAAGCTATTCAGGCGCTCTGGACTGACTTCAAAATTATTATCAGAATTATGATCAGAAGCTCCATTGTAACAGTATCTCTGTCCTTGGATAGTATCGACTTCCCTGTTTAGAAAGACTGTCAGTTAATGAGCTTCTCATATGGTTCTCTTATTTAATGCCAAAATTAGACTCACAGAATCATTAGAAATGGGTTACGTGTCACTCTTCAGTGATCCAAACTACAGATCAGACATAAGTCCAGAAGGAAGCAGGAGAGAAATAAGGAAAATGAATTATATGCTTCTGATCGTCACCACTGATAGTCATGCAAGGGGGTGGCAGTGAGATGGTATGAGCTACAAATAAATTTCATTAAAAAAAGAGATATGACGAATATCTTGGATAATGTATTTTGATTCTGACTACAGCCACTGAATCGGTGCCAAAACAGAGTAGGTTGTGATTAAGGCTGCAGGCTGCAGCTTGGAAGACCTGGATTTCTTTTGCATTTTCCCAAACACTCCCCATGTGACTTTTAGTAGGTCATTTCATTTTTCCATGCCTCAAAGAAATTGAAAATAACACTTCAAAATGAAATTAAAACAGTTTCTTATCTCACAGTGATATCGTGAGAATAAAAATCCATTAGTTTGTTGAAGCAAAATGATGAGGAGGGCTGCAGAAGTACCCATCTCCAGCACCCTTCCCTCTGGTGGCAACCGCAGCAGGTACCGGCACAGGAGTTGGCGTTCTTCTGCACCTCAGCAGAAGCAAGAAGCAATTCAGATCCAGCAGATGCTGCTTGCAACGACTGTCAATATTTTGCAGGCTTTATGACCCAGAGATCCAGGTCATCTCGCAAAGCACTCAAAAGGAGACCTGAGGAATAAGCCTTCTAACTTTGGGCTGAGGCAATTTTTGTAAAACCATGAAATTACATTCGACTTCTCCTCGCCAGGAAGAGATGAGCAATAGTTCAATGTCTAGGTGGTCACATGGCAACCGGTGCTGCTGAGCGGTGCCCTTTGGTAAATCTGCCAGTATTAAATTGATGCTGCTTCCAGGTTGTGTCTGCCACTTTCTGACAAAAGGAGTGAGTGTTGAGAGATGGAAAAAATCCAACCCCCCCTGGCAGACCACAGAGACGGGAGAGTAAACAACAATCAGAGAAACATTTTCTAAAATAAAAAAAATGACCTTCTTTGGACTGGTGCAAACCAAATTCTTCCTGTAGTGTGTAACTTCTTGGTGATTACCTGAAGGCCAGGCTTCAGGATAAAAAAAAATCCTAGTTATGTCCATTGCACTCTTCTAATCCACAAAACCTTAGCTGTCAAATGCTGCCAGAGCAATTTAATAAACAGGGAGAATGCCTTAATGTATTCTGAAACCTGAAAACCACCCATCATTAGCCCCACATGCTGTTTTCCTACTTTCTCTGCTTTAAGCCATTTAGCTGTTACAGCTGCTTTTTTTGTAAGTCTGACTTCTGTTTTTATCAGCCTGATTTGTTTTCTGGTATATCTCACCTGATTAACAAGAGGAAGAAAAACCTTTCACAATTCAGGTAAAACTGCCTCCTTCTTTCAGCTCTGTCAGGCTGGAAGCTTGAAAAAGATCATCAAGCAGATCAGTGTAGGTGAATAAATATTCATAATATTGCTCATTATTTATACTCGGTCTCATTTTTGCAGATAGGCTTGAAATTCCATGCTCATGACACTGCTGCTATAGTCAGACCTTTTTGTTCTTAGGAGCACGAGGTTTTCTAAATCCTATCAATGCAGCAATTAAAAAAATAAAATCAATGTAATATATTCAACATAATACATTCAAACCATTTCCTCGAATCCTATACATATACACGTGGTGTGTACAACACAAGGATCCCGGATTTTAAAATTAATGGCAGCCAGCAGCTCAACACAAGTCTTGGGAATCTGTACTGAATGTATGGTCTGGATAAAATAAACTAATTTGGTGTCATTTCTTATTCATTGCTGAGAATTATTTTAAGAAAATAGCTTGGCTAAGTCCTTGCTAGCTACCTATCATATATGCCTTCACCATTACGAATTGAAGGGAACATCCAAACGGTGAAGGAACATGTTATATTTGGAAAAAACAGCTGATTTAATTAAATTTGGCAGAATGAAAGGTTAGCGGAAAACAGTCAAATAACTGAGAAGAGATTAATGTGAGATGTTCCCTATTGTATTTCGCTTAAGAGCTGTTTTACCCAGTATGGGTAGGGTCATGTCGTGTCGATTCGCTGAGAGAGAATGTGACTGACAGAATTACTGGAAAAGAAACTCGGTTTGGTTTTGAAGTCGGAAATACTAATGGGGGCTTCTGTCAAAACCAGCTCTGCCTGCAAATGGCTTTGTTTCTCTGGCTTTAAGAGGGCTACGCTCTTCCAGGTGCTGTAGACAAACACTCCAGACATGATCGGCTGGCCAGGTTAAGTCAGTGTAGACCCAGCTGGAAGACCCCGCATTTAAAAGCCATCATGGGTACTACGCCTTGCATGCATCACTAATGTTGGGTCTACTGGATCAGCGCCAGGGATCGAGCAACATGGGACACACAGCAAAAAGTCCTGCCTGCCTCCTCCGTCACTCTCCTCTGCAAACTCTGACCCCCAACATTGTGGAAGTTTGCCAACCGTTTTGTTTCAGCAGCAACTGCAGAGTTGCTTCGCATGGCACCAACCCAGCCCCTGCTCTGACTGCCACGTGGATGACACCTGAGCTAACCTGCCAGTCCTGCTGGTTGGGGAAAAGTAATTTTTAATGGGAAAACAGGTGTGAAGGAAAAGATCTTCAGTGCTGTGGGAAAAGTAGGCAAAAGCTTATCCTGTGCATGAAGGATTTTGAGCTGGTTGGAAATTCTGACCCACGACTTGAAACAAAGACATTTGAACACAAACGATCTTTTCCATTTGATGTTGTTCGCTTTGTATAGATTTGTAATGTCAAAGACGTAACACACAAGACATAAAAATATGCAAGTGTTGATTCAACACTTGATTGTTGTATTACGCCTTGGTGTAGAAGAAGGGATACAATTCAGAATCTGATGGAAAAAACACTGAGGTCCAGAGCAAAATACAGTAATAAAGTTTGTGATAATTTACTAAAAGCTACAGTCACTTAGATGGTGCAAACCACTCATTGAACAAGAGCTAGGATTAACGGAGGATAAAATGCCGTACTCAGAATGAGGCATCTTGGTTGTTTTTTTAGAAGCTAATGATCCTACTGTTTATATGTAGATGTACTAGATAAATATAAAAGAAAGATTTTTTATTAAACATTGTATTAATGGATTTGAGTGAAGTAATGAATGGGTTATTCTGTGTATTCTTACAGAAGGAAGGCCCCCAAAACAAAGAAACATTGGCAGAAAGCAGTCTTAATAGCGCAGAGCTTCCCGTGGAGCTTACTGATGGCTCTCAGCACTTGCTGCTCTCTGGGGTACAACATTTGGGGAATAAGAAACAGATCCCAGGAAAATATTGATTGCTATACTGAGCAATCATAGGTTTACAATAGAAAGTGGCCGCAGGGAATTTGGGCAAACTTACTTTTGGTGGTGTCTGCATCTTTTGGGTTCAGTTGTGCCCAAAGACTCAGCGGACAAACACTGCAATGAGGGCTGAAACCCAACCGCTGGTGACTTGGAGGCTTTGCAGATGCCTTCTGAAGGATGCAATGCCAGCTCTACAGGAGCCCAGCTTCAGCAGGACTTCACCACCCTCCAGGGTATGTGTTTTCTGTTTTGGAGAGCGAAGACCTGTACAACTCAATATCCTGCCTGCTCAGAAGGCTTCAGACAAGAGATAAAACGGGAAGTGAGGAATAGGAACGAACAGCTTCATGATAAACTGAAAAACTGCTGATAAACTAAATGACTGAGAAGCCAGGCTGGCAGAGTGCCACTGCAAGAATTCGCTGTGATGAGCAGGGACGTTTTCCTTCCCATACTGGGCCTGTCAGCCTTAATCAGATCTCCGTTAGCCGAGTCACTGTATGTCCAGGTGAGATTACAAAGACAGCAATCATTATCATCCAGGAAACAAACTGCTCAATGTCAGTGGCAGGAGGGGAAGGGTTGGTCAGAATAGGTGTTTAAAAAGTGCTCCAGAAGTGGTGTACTGATAGACAACGTGTGAAATTTAAATGCCGTGTTTATTAATTGGAAAGAGCAGGGAGTAGGCCAAGAAGGATTTTTGATAATCCTAAAATGTCCCAGCTGTACAGGGAGACCTTTGCCAGGGTAACTCGGGCCCTTTCTTGTGTCCGTATGTAAAATGAGGATTGAGCAGTAGCCACAAGCCATTTCAATAATTGAAGGCAGAATTTAATTTTCTCAGATCAGGGCCTTAATCAAGCAGCATTTAATTTATATGCTTTTTGTCATCTAAGGAATGCATGGCATCTCTGCAAGTGTCAAAGGCCTTTAAGTGACCAGGCGCAGGTTCCATCTTATAGCAGGGGAGATTTTATAAAGGACTCAGCACTGTAGAGACCCCCTTGACAACCTCCCAGGTTCTTGTAATACGAAATCAGCTTCACATTGCCACAAGGTATGAAAGAGGAATTTGCCAGCCATCTTTATGTAATGAAATGCAATTCCTGTGGTTATAAAATTGGAGGGATGTAGCAGTTTCTTGGCTATTAGCTGCAAGAGGGACTTTCAGCATTTCAGTTCTCTCCAATTTTGGCTACGTTTCCTCTAAAAAACATTTACGTATGGAAGTGCTGAATTTCATATGAGAAGCAAAATGACCCTGAATTTAGTAGCCTACATTATAAACTACTCAAAAGTAACAGGCTGAAATGAAAAATTGCAAAGCGTAATTGTGACAAGATAATTAATCCTTGTTAACCCATGACCTGATCATATATGATGCTGCTCTGACGAGCTTACTGATATGCTATAAATAATGCCAGCATATTTTATTTTCTTTGTAGGCATAAATATTGACAAACTCATACTCATTAAGCTTCTGTGAGCTGGGAATTATCCCCATTTCTCAAATGGGGAACAGGCAGAGGAATCAAGACTGGTTTTCCAGAAGCATTCATCAGTTTGGGGAGTCTTGAGATGATGAATAGTTTCAGGCCTTCTTTCTGCACAGAAGTAAAGCTACATTGATCACATCCATACTGCACCAGCATCCATAGGTGCACCAGTTTCCTGAGCAGAGTTACAGCACAAAGAAACTTTTTGCCACTGTAACTAGACTGACTGTATGTTTTGGGCAGCAATTCATCGTTTTATGCTCAGTGACAGAACTAGCCCAGCAACATGTACTGCAGATTAAAGATATAGGTACATACAATAATTACTCTGAGACAAGCTGGGGTATGGATTTACAGTGCCTTAGTCCCTCCACAGGCTCTGTTTCCACAGTCCTCTTCACCCACCATAACCCTGGGGCATCTTATCCCACTTCAGGCTACATTGTGCTAGCTGCAATTTGTTGAGGCCACGTTAGTTGCAAAGAGGTTTAGGTTGGATATTGGGAAAATTCCTTCCCTGAGAGGGTGGCCCAGCGCTGGAACAGGCTGCCCAGGGACGTGGTGGAGTCACCACCCCTGGGGGTGTTTAAAGGACACGTAGATGTGGCGCTCATGGACGTGGGTTAGTGGTGGCCTTGGCAGCGCTGGGTTAACGGTTGGACTTGATGATCTTAAAGGTCTTTCCCAACCTAAACCATTCTGTGATTCCATGACAGTCCTTATTCTATTACTGATATTTTCTGACAATTAGAAAGAAAAGAGTATATTGTGGCATGAAGAATCTCTCAAGACTAAGTAATTTGGCTTTGGTTGTGATGTAGAATTCAAGTGGAACCATCTCAGCTGTCTGTGGCCCTGTGCTCTATAATCTCAGCTCCCTGTGACTGGGGACACAAGGGAAACATCCCCAGAAGTGCACCAGCATTTTCTTCAAAATCCAGTTTAACATCTTACCCCTGCAGCAGATTTAGAAGGGGCTGATGAGATTCTAAGTTTAATGCTCTCCTAAATACTGGTGAGACATGTACTTTTGCAAAAGAAAGTATCCTACTCCTACAGCAGTATATAGTGTTAAACTTCTGTAGAGCTTCTCACCTCAGGTTCTGGAGGTGGTGCACAAACTTACACTAAGTAAATGTTCTATATGTGTTGCTTTACTTCCTCCACTTCTCAGACAAAACTGTGCTGGGAAAGTAGAAGGACTAGAAGCTGATGTACTACACTGCAAGCAAGAAGCAAGGCTGTAAGACCGGGCTCCATGTGGACCTGGTGGGACCATCCTTTTCAGGCAGCATGTGAAGGGATTTAGGACTCTGGTCCTTGGTCTCTCCTAAGAAGCTGGAGGCTGTGATAAGTATGGGTCAAGATTTTTGTGAGGTAGATTAACTCCCTGTGAGGAATAAGGTGAGATCATGAAATGTATTTAATTTTATCATAAGTTGCGCTCATGTTTGTGTCCCAGAGGTGAAAAGGTTTTATCTCACTAACTGCAGTGTTTATCTCACTGAGGGTTAATGGGAGCTCTATGGATTTTTTATTTCTCTTTTCTTGTAGCAAATGTCAGAACAGTCCAGGTTTAGAAACGTATTAGCTGACAGCAGAAACAAAGTGCTAACTCAAATCAGCTGTAACAGGTCCTTACTCTGAGTCTTTAAGGTCTCTAACTACACCATTAGCCCACGGAGCCATTGACTCAGAGGCCAGACCTTGCCCCACATAAAGTCGGTGCCGTCACGTTGAGGGGGTACGAGCGAAACCCACAACGCACATCACTGACACCCCATTTTCACCACTCCACTCAAAACGGAAAAGACTGTCCTGGGCTGGCAGCTCGCTCTGGTCTAAACACTAGAAGGTGCTCACCCAAGGGAGGAGGAATTCTGCCGGCATTACTGCGCTGCCTGCGGAGAGATGCCGGGGGGCTGGCACGCCGCGAGCAGGCTGGAGGGGCACGAAGGGGGTCAGATGGGTGCAGGAGCACCTCTTCAGGGGGTTCTCTCATTTGCTTCATCACACACATAAAACGGAGCCCACCGTCCCCAGCTGTGCGGGGGCCAGGTTCAGCACAGCGGACAAACAGGGAATACCTATTGTAGGGCATCTTCCTTTCTCCCCTGGAATGCCGTGGCGGATTAAAAGGCCCCCGGCCACGCTCCATGGCCATGTGGCAGATGTGGATTCAGGGTTTTATGGCTTTGCTTCTGGAGTGGCAGGCAGGTTTGGGAGGGTCTGTACATTTGCCTGATGTTATTTTTCAGATTCTTTTTCAAGTGGAAGGGGATGTTCAACCCCAGGCACCCGGTGCTGCTCCCTGGGGCTGTGTGCACACCACACGGCAGAATTGGGCCTTGGTATTTTTATAAAAGGGAAAACAGCAAACAAACAAAATCAACAGATGGAAATCCTCAGATGGAGGGGGACATACTGGTTATTTAAAGAGCTGCTAAGGTCTAATGGAAAATTTCAAGAAGCCTTCCATTTAGAACTAGCAGAGGTTTATTTAGCCCATATTTTCTGTTTGTTTTCAATCATTTTTCATAGCAAAGAACATTTGCTACCAGTGCTCATTCCTAGCACCTTCAATTGTGTATTCCTCAGCATTACTCTGGTTGCTACGGAGACAACTGAGATGCCACAAACAACAGAAAGCTGTTCTAGTGCCGAAGCAGTGCACCAACAAGAGAAATATCCCTCGGAAACACGAAATCTTCCAGCCCTTGTAAACAAGACATGGAAAACGGGTGAGAGCTATAGGACATATAATGTGCTGGACCCTGAATCTATACAAAGTATTTCCCCAGAGCTGCTTCCCTTTTGCCAGCTGCTTTTCAAGCTGCACAAAAGCCATGAACTGTATTACTCTAGACTTGATGCCAAAGAACATTTTCTACCTGGATTTGAATAATGTGAATATATTAATTAAAGTTGATAATGGCTGATAATGATTTCCATCAGCAGTAGAACGTTGCTATATTTATCATTATCTATGAGATTCTCATACCCAACCGTAATTTATATAGAGAAGACTTGAAGTAATGTGACTTGCCATCTTAACAACTTGTCTGGTAACACCTTTAAAGTCACAGAACATTGTTTTCTCAGATGAGTCCATTTCTCAGTATGTGAAGGAAAGCAAAGAGAGGAGATCAAGACCTCCAGGTTTCGCTTTGAGCAGCTTACCCTTGAAAAGAGGCTGATTTTGAGACTGGCCACAACACTGGCAAAAATTTGAGAACAATTTAGCATTGGTATTTATTATGGACACTGCTTTGCAGAACTCTGACGTAGTTCATGGTCAGAAGTAGGGCTTAAAGTAAAGGGAGATGGGGAGAGGGAGAACTGAAACTCCGTGCCTTGGTCCTTTCTAAAATCCAGCAGGAGACACCTCTGAGGCTGGGGAACTGCACCCCAGCGTCTCTGGCCTGAGCAGCACTGGCCCCAATGGTTTAGGGCTGGCAGTCCTCACAGCTTCCCCTTGGACCTCAGGGTAGGAGCATCTCTCCTGAGGCTGTGCTCAGGGGTCCTTCAGAATGGGAGCTTTGGCAGCAAGAAGTAGGAAACATCTTGAAAAAGCCAGAGAGGAGGCAGCAGGAAGGAGGCTGGATGATGCCTTCTGGGACCCAGCTCTCGGTTTGGGAGGGTGGGGAAGGACTGGCCCTGCCCTCACGGGGGAGAGGAGGGGATGACTGGATCCCAGCTAGGCAGGCAGCCAAATCCTTGTGGTGGATCACAAAGGTCTATAACCCAGTGGGCCAGAACTCATGGGACTGCCTTAGTACTGTCTCGATCTGGATGTAGGAAGCATTTCTCCCGCTGCTGCTGTGCCGGGGCTGAGTGGGGCTCCTGGTGGGAGAGCCGCTTCGAGTCGAGAAGAAAAATTAAGAGTCAGACACTGAACATCAACCAGTGACTGTGCTTCCACGGCAGTATAATCTAAAACCAGCTAAATTATATCTGACTTCAAAAGTTGTTTTTTTTTTTGATACCGGGTCACTGGATATAGACATGCAACTGAAAATTCTAGGGAAAAAAAAAATCAAAATAAGCATTTCCTACAAAGTAGGTCTTAGTGATACAAAATTTATAAAATATGAACTCATAAAATATGCAAAACAGATTCACTTTTAGCAAGTATGGACAAAACTCAAAACCATCAGTTACTGACAAACAGAAGTAAAAACAGTTTGCAAAATAAAATAGGAAAAAAACCATCTGGGAACCTCAAAATCTCTCAAAGCTGATGACATAACTGCTCTTGGTTTCAGCAGACACAGACTCAAAGTGAGAACAACAGGAATCTTCTTAAATATTTGTTGTTAAGGTAAATCTAAAATGATTGTCTAGCACAATGTTAATTACATTGTACAGCAATCAAAACAGAGACGCTGTGTCTAATGAATCCCTACTCTCACCTTTGGAACAGAACTGGAGTGTCTTGTTCACCTCCTTATTAGCCCATAAATATTCTAATTAGGAAGCAACTCCAGATGAATAGGATTAGCAATAAGGACATTTTAGACTAGGTACACAAGAGATACTCAAAACTCTCATGTCTTATCTAAGGCTCTCCTGACATTTATAATCATGTAGAAACGCTAAATTTACATAGCTCTGCCTAATTAGACATGGTTGCAATTATGTTTGTGGGCTTCCTTTTTTTCCTGCCCAAGTGTAACTTACACTGTCAAAACAGGAAGCAGGAACTGAATAGAAGCTCAGCAAGAAATAAAAGTATTTTCTGCTATTTATTTTGTGCTGGTTTTAATTTGAAATTCATATTTCAAGCCATTTTTTTTAGATCCCAGGCAAGAACTGGCTGTTATGGATCCAAGTCCAGATCACTGCTGCTGTAGATGTAAAAATGTGCTTTTTTTAGCTCAGCAGCATCTCAAGAGCAGGCACTAAAACAGACCAAACCCTGCAAAAGGTGACACGTGGTTTGCCTGTAGTAGGTGGGTTGCTCCTGCTCTTGATGAGAGCATGAAACAAAGAAACTAGCTTCCTCTGAGGACTGGAAGCTCCCTGAAATTCTCACCCTGCCGATGCATTTTGCTGTCTGCCCTGTCATTTCAGTCCCTCCCCCCAGCCTGAAAGAGCCTAAGCCTGACATTTCTGAGGTAATTCTGTGTTTGCCTTCCTTGGCCTTCAGGAAGATGGTGAGGAGCAGGTAATCCATCAAGCTATATTTTCTGTGCAGCAAATGCTGGCATTATTGGGCAGGGGTTTGATAAATGGTGTGTATGTTATAACTGAATTTCAATATATTGTCTTTGATGTCTATAATCACAGATAGAGTTCTTTCACCTTAGCTCAAACATAAATCAAAGTAAGTGATACGCACTCAATTCAACACGCTCACAAATTTCTGTTTCAGAAGTAAACCATAATCATGAAAACTCATCTGTGTCGGCAGCTTTCACCTGCACGGAGCTCAGGCTGCAGCCAAGGTAGGTGGAGATAGCCATACATATGTATAAACTCTCGGGACTGAGGTATTAGGAAATGCCCAAGGCAAACAGCCATAAATCCATTTAATTGACTGCTGAAGGTCTAATTCTCTCCACTCCTAAACACTTTGTTTATTAGAAAACCAGCATCTATTTGACTCCCATGTCAAGTTTCAAGCTCCATGCAAATGATGCCAGCAGAGTTACAGAGCCCTCGGAAGCCAGGCTTCCTGGTGGCAAAGGTCAGTGGCTCTTGGCACAGCAGGACTGAAGAAAACCTTCTTAATAAAGGTTCATGAGGAATGAGGGAACAACCGAAGAACGGTATTGGAAAACTTCTGTTTACAGCTTCACTGCTTGCAACGTGGGAGAGGTGGAGAAACAGCAGTTCTGCTCGTGCGGGTTTGTAAAAGCCAAAACGAATCAATCAAGAAACCAAGTATCTTCCTTCTCGCAAACTGAAGAAAAACAGATCGTGCAGCAAAGAGGCTCACCTGAGCACTCAGACTGTTCCGTGCACAGCCCAGACCAGTAACGTCCACCAAGTCTAGGGTCAACCCAAAACCAGCTGAAACCCAAAGCCTGCTGAAGCCCAGCTGCAGCCTTCCAAAGAATTTTTCACTTGGGCTCCAGTGAGTTATGATGAGCTGGCATGTTTCTGAGTATCTGCATGAAATAAGTGCAATAGCCTGCTCCCAAAAGGACCTAACCGGCATGTTTTCTTTGGCTAGGACATCAGCTGCATGCCCGCCTTGTTATCAAGCTTCCTGATCAGGAGTTGTATCAGACAAGATAGCTGGATCTGAAAGCTTACGATGACAGCCCAAGGAGTTGAAACAAAATCAATAACCATACAACCACCACTCCCATCCTCTGCTCTGCTATATTTAAGATGAATCAATATGCATAAACGACTAGCGCCAGGCACATCTGCACTAGTCTAGCACATAATCAACTTTGTCTTGTCTCAACTTAATATAATTTTCCACCATATTAGCAGTCTTTATGATATCCTGTCTTTTCAAATAGACGTAATTCAGAATCACTACATAGTTCAATTGAATTATTTGAGTTGCACACAGACCCACACGCACTCACACACACACAAATCCGCTCTTCGGTGACAGCCTCTCCTCACTCCACTGCGGCTGGGATTATAGCCACGTTTAAAGTGTTTGCAAGGAGGTGACATGCGAGGCCATAGCCAGCTTTTACCAATACCTCTGGCAGAAAAATTTATGTGTGTGTGTATACGTACACTCAACAGACTGGGAAAAGAAATGAACAAACTTATCAAGTACCATGCTGAAGCATCCATTAAAAATTGCACACACTTTTAATGACTTGGGTGAGGGTTGCTGTTGCATAAATTTATTTAACGTTAATGTCCCTAGTTTGCTGTAAATTTCACACTGTGAAATTACCAGGGCAATTCTAATGGAGCTGAAGCCTCCAGCTGCACTCTATGATAAAGGAGGAAATAATTATGAATTCCTCTGGGAAGCCAAAGAAAGTCAAAGATCTCCTTCGAAACTGCTCCCAGATGAGCTACTCATCAGCAAGCTCAGGAGGTGCAGAGCCACTCTCCAGCGCCAGGGGAAGCAGAACGAGCAGGACGCTCGTGCTGACGACGACTCCGCCATCAACTGACATTTAATTTGAAAGGATTGAAAGCTGGTGTCTGCAACAGCTTCTGCCAAGAAATGTATGAACAGTCAAGACAGAGCATGGAAGTGGTTTTTATGTTCCAAGTTAGGATGATACTGTGTAATTTTACATCTAATCACCTAGTGCGAGACATAACCACCAAACACACAGCTCCAAGAGCTCGTGCCTGAAGCTCTGACAGATGCCCGCATCATGAGAGGATGCTGAACTACATGGGTTCTTCCAGGATGGCATTTTCTATATCCCTTTGAACCCAGAGCTTATAGCTTTTGCCGCAGTTCACATCAAGAGTGGGAAAAGGATAAAAAATAGTAACTGCAGAGACTCCTTTGAGCCAACGTCCTTCCTCTTCCATCCCTGCAGACACCTCTTCCTCCTCTTTCTGTTTTATCCCCACCCTTGTCCTCCGTTGTATCTCCCCATTCCTGGAGAGGCAAGGATGCAGGGCAGATATTTCCACTGCCTTCTCCCATCCCATCCCATCCTCTGCATCACTGTGGGCTGGCCTGGCCAGGGCGCAGCTGGAGAGCCCGGCCCCTGCCTTCCCCCACCCCATGCTCCTTGCCTGGCAGCCAGCACCCTCCCTTCCATCAGGTTTGAATTCAGACCCAGTCATGAGCGACCCCATAAACTGGTCAGACCATGCCGCTGAAATGATAAAACAACTCATTCCTGGTAAGAAAAGCAGAGAAAGGTAAGGAAAAACCATCACCTAATGGAACAGACAGGCAGTATTTCTGCAGTTGCTCCCCGTGCGTCACTCACAATAACACGTTGCAGTGTTCTTCAGGCTTGTTTCCCCAAGAACAAATATAACTCTTATTTATAATGCAACAAAGGATAAAACAGGTTTCCTGATTCTGATAAGTGACTCTGTGATTATTTCTTCAATAAAACCCATCATGTCTTTCAGATTACTCTTTCACGTTTTATTCTGGTTTGGAACAGAGAAGGCAGAGATGAGTGTCTCGGCGCCTTGAGTCACTTCGTTTATTTTCTCATTTATAAAACTCAGGGACCTGCTAGAGAACATTTCAGTGGTACTTCAGGACCTTTGAACACCGGATTGAACTTTGTGGACTGGACTTGCAGCAGCATATAGCCAATGCACGGCTACAGAGAACGTCACCGTTTATCAGGTAATTGCATCCTGCGAGATGATAACGCACGGGCAGCGGGCTCGTGGTGTTATCACCGCTGATCACGACATAGCGCTCTCCTCGAATAGCAATTGTCCGCCTTTCCGAATAAGCAGCAAACTAATATGCTGCTGGGAAGCCTGTCAGCAAAACGCTTGTTTTGTGCAAAAATCAGCATGCTCCAGATGTTGGCTCGCTGTACTGAAAGGGGTGAAAAATGTTAAATGAAATGTAACCGCCCGCTTGGACTTTCTACTTACATTCAAATTTCTCTAACAAAAAAATGTACCATATTATTTACTGTGCCTTCTTTTAAGGTAGCTGTCACCATATGATTTAGAAACACCAAACATACTAAGAATGGGATTTTCTGTGTCAAAATGTCCCATTGAAATTCAGACACCTCCTTCTCACAGTCTGTGCAATCCTGCGAAGTAAACAGGGCCTGGACCTCACTGGAAAAAATCCCCAAACAAATTCTGTGTTTATGTAATGATGTATGCATTTAGGGCCACTCCGAACAGATACAGCTGGTTAGACTTGAAAATAACTACATGTGAAAATGCAAACAATAATTTATGTAACTTTAAATGAGTTTTTGCAAGATGTTTTGATGCGTTTTCCCTGAATGCTCCCCTGCACATCTGGTTATTAAGTATGTAATTTAGCCTACCTTATTTCCTATGGATGTTGTAAGAAAAGCACCGTGCCTGTACTCCTCTCTAAACCTGCCCTGGTACAGCATCTGGGGTCAGCACAATAATGCAAAATCCATTTCTCAAATCTGTCAGTCAGCCTTTGAAGATGCTAATACTGCAGGCAATGGTCACTCTGAATTACATTAATAGGCTCTTATTGCAAACAGTGGAATTAGTTTTCAGAAGAACATCCCTAAATACCCATTTTGATATGGTAGGATGACAGTAGTGGCAGAGACCATATAGAGAGCTGAAGGACCCCGAGGATGAAAACTGGTGGAGAATATTATGACAAAGTGGTTTTCCATCAGAAGACTCTAAGAGTGAAACTGCTCCCAAGAAAAGGCATTCGAAACCTCTTCCTCACTTGGAATTTATTTTTATGTTACAAAATAGTCACTTTAAAAATGATTTTAATGGCTTGAGATAACTTTGACAAAAACTGATCTTTTAAAATGTCAAACATCATTTTAGAAGACCAATGTCAATGTGACGTTTTTGCAGATATTAAAATAAAAACTGTTGATTCTCTTCAGTTATTTTTCTGACCCGTGATTACAGTTTAAAAACCTCATTTTTTTGTCCTAATCTGGGGGTGGGAAACTCTTACGGGGCATTTTCTGACTAATCAGGGTCATCTACATGACTACTGATGCTTCAGTTCCTGCTCCCATGGAGACAGCTGAGAGATTCTTCAGCTCTCCAGTTTGGGTGTTCACAGAAATGTTACCACAGCCAAAGGAGCTGCAGGCGGGCCACCAACCCAAAGATCCATCAGACATCCTGCAAGTTTCCCCGGTCTCCAAGCTATTTCACTGGCACTAGTGAAGTCTGGTCATGGCAAGTCAGTTTAGGTATGTCTATATGCGCCATGGTCAGGGCAGCGATTGCTTTGCAAACAGCTGATACGTTGGATACGTTCAGTGCCTCTCCAGCACACGCTGATGCACGCTGCCTCCGCTCCTCGTCTTGTAGGGCAGATTTTCTGATAGCGAGGAGCACTGGTAACCCTTCCAGATTTTCTCTTTCTGCTCCAGTATGCATTCATTCCAACCACATCTAGCTGCTGATTAACAAATGAATACTATTCATTAACTGCTCTGTCAAACACTGTGTCTGCTGGTATCAAACATTAAGGGGGAAAAACGCACGTAATTTACAAACCCGGTAACACATTTCCCATCACACTCCTCTGCATTGCCATGGCCACAGAGAGATGGAATCAGCCAAGATGAATGCATTTTCAGGGCTGAAGTTTAATGGCTAAAATAATTGCAGAAACATACACATCGCCAAAACAAAGCACTTCCAGAATGAATAACGCGTGGAGTATCCTCTCATCTGCTACTTCAGTTCACCTCCGTACAAACTCCCCTGTGAGCAAAACATGTCCAGTACATTGTAGGGTATTTCAGACACTGAAGATCCCTGCGGCTGGGCCAGCTCCACTCTGCTGCAAGCAAACCACAGGGTCTGCACAGAGTTATAGAGAGAAGGATGCTGCTCTTCTTATCTCTCTGAAATTCACCTTTAGAAGGTGAAAACAATGCTTCCTAAGCAGGCATTTTGTCTGGCATATGCTTGCTTGGGTGGTACCAAACCCTCCATTTAGAAAAGCAGGTATCTACCAGAAAAGCTTTCCCAATTCTACAAGAGTCACTCGCTGTTGACTTACAAGCCCTGCTTCCTATCTTCAGGCAACAGAAATGAGCCTGGCCAGTTTACCCCTGTTTGAGAATCTGCCCAAACCTTTAACCTTCAAACCAAGAGTCTTCCTCGTGAATTGAGATGAATTCCACGTTGGTATGAATGTGAAACTGCACTCTATTTATTTTTCAGAGAGCTGTATAAATTAAGACTGGAAAGGCCAACTTATGGAATGCCTGTGTAATATGAGTCACCACATTTTTATCCAATTAGTTCCCCTTCTAAATTTTAGCCATAAGATTTGAGGTCACTCAGTATGTGACCTGTTTACTTTAACTGAAAACTACATTTATTTTTCTAGAAATGCATTTGGAACAGAAAGCATTTTAAGTGCAAAAAATGAATAGCTTGAATAAAACGTCATTGTAATGACACATACTCTACTTAATGAGGATTTCTCACACTAAATCCCCACAATTTTTTAAAAATTGGAATAACAGAACACTGAAAGGAAAATATTTAGCCTAAAAATTAGAAGCAAAAATGGTGAGGTTACTATGACAAAAGAACAAACTGGCTCACTGCTCTGCTACTACAAGCTCCTAGAGGCTTTAATGTGCAATTCTGGGAAAAACAACACACAGCACGTTCCTGCCTGCACACGGCACCTGGCTGGCCTTATCCAAGAGACCCTCTCCTAACCTGTAGTGAATGGAGAATATCCCAAACTTCGGTACCTGATGTTGTGATTTTTTATAGCCAGTCTAGTGATGCTTGGAAGCGTCTAACAAGAACAGCTCTCCCCTTCAAAGAGCCACCTTCTGGCACCTTTTTGGATACTAATTAGTACAGAACTCAAGGCATTAGACAGTATTTGTGGCACAGAATAGCAAACTCCCACATTTTTGTCCCTGTGCACACATTTCTGCCTTTTTGGAAGTACCACATCCCCAGCAACTACATACTCCATGATCCTGGCACGACTCCAAAGCTCAGATGAGATGTACTATAAAGACACGACATATCACTGTTTTAATTATATTTTACAAAGCACGTAATAGTCTCCGCATTGTTTACACTGATAACTTTCCATTTTAAGAATACTTTTAGAATACAAGACTCTATATCTGGGCTTCTGACAGTTACATTCCTTTGCATTTAAGTTGCCTTTTTCTTATGCTCTGCTAAGAAAAGTCACTGCTGCAGACTGAAACATCCTGTAAACTCATTCATGCTCTGGCAAATGTGCCGATGATAATATTTTAGTAAGAAACGTAGCCAAATATGCTTACAGGAATGACTTGTGTTATTAAAAAAATGGTACTAGATCTAGGAAGAAAGACTTAACAAAGCCTCTCTTTAAATGCTAATAAAAGACAATGGTCTGTGGATAAGTTAATTAGTGGAGCCAGCTTGTGTTTAATTATTTCACTTGACCTGGTGCAGATTTAGACAATAATCCCTTTAGAGAGGGGAAGGGGCTGTTGGAAAGTATGTGATGTACCAGAAGAAAAACTTTAAATCTGCTGGAGCTGAGCAGGTAGTCTTCTATCTAAAATTGGAATGATACACTCTTCTCCACTGTAAGACAAGCTCAAATGGAAAAAGAAATGCAGGTCTGAACCAGAGAGATTATGCTAAGGACCTGGTGAGCTTTCCACTCCGATACTTAACTTTTTCTTCCTCCTCCTGATTCAGCTGGGATTTTACTACTGAATAATGTATAAACCAACCCACTGTAGTCAGAGGTGGGATTCATGAGCAACTTGAAACAAGTGCAACCAGACTGTACCAGAACTCTCTGAACATACTAAATGCGTGTGAAGAAAGAAAAGGCTCTATAGACTATTAGTATATGTGGAATTTTTTTATAGAAGATGCTCTGAAGATTTCCACATTTGAAAAAAGAGAACCGATCAGGTTGGGTATCAGTCCTATTCTTGCTCAGACTCTATAATCGGATCCAATTAAACTCAAACGTTTGTTTTATCTGAGTAGGTCAACCCCAAATCATGCAGCTTTTCAATTTGGTAACATCTCTTCAATAGCTTGCTCAAATATGAATAAGAAGTCATTACAGTTTAATATGCAAATCAGTACCATCTCCTCCAGAGGCTATAGCACCTAAATGCTAACAATACTTAAAAGAAAGCCAGGTGTATAAAAGACAATCTAAGCCAAATGGAAAAAAGAATTAAAAAAACAAATTGGGAGCTACTCTGGGAGGCAGCAGATAGCCTCTGTGCACGGTTTGAGTCAGAGGAAACTCTTTGTTTCAGCCAAAGGGTAGGACTCACTCTTGGTGGAATCAGCTCCATGGGAGATGTAAACCAGCTGTAGGTTTACTTTTACACAGTGGTTCTTTCTGGTTAGAGCATCCTTCTGTGCACATCTTCAGAAAGCCACACAATGCTCAGAGACTTGAGCTGAAAAGCTTCACAGAACAATTAGACCGATAAAAGCTGCACTGTTGCTCTGTTTGGTCCTCTTTATTAAAAACATAATTTGATGGGGAATGAAATGCCCTAGGACAGGAGCAGGGCCAAGCAAAAGCAAGCCGTGTGTGGCAGCTCACCTTAGCAGATATTTATTCCAGAGAAGTGCTCTGGTGCCAGGGGGGTTCCCAGCAGCTCCTTCAACAGCTGCATTTCACTGGAGCACGGGGACTGTCAGCCTCATCGGGACAGATGAAGTCTCCTCAGCAACTGGTCTCCAAACGTGAAGCCAGCTTCTCAAGAGGATCGACATGGCCACAAGATCATGGGTCGTTCTTCATCCCTCACAAACACCTCTGATGCTCTCCTCCTTCAAAGGGCAAGAGGAGTGCCGAAGAAGACACAGCGTGTCCCAGTCATGAACAAGGCACTTGAGCAATGCCAACAGCCAGGCCAAGCATTACTGAAGACAAGTTCAAAATTAGCATTAAAAAGGTTGGTAGGACTGCTGCTGCTGGCAACAGGTTGCCCATGATTTTCTGAATCCCAACGAGTTTGTGTTGCATACACTGAAATAATGGGAAGAGCATGATAAGGTTTCATGGAAACTATCAGGCTGGGCAGCTTGCTTAACCAAACAGGCTCTGCTCTGCTGTGTTTTTCCAGGGCATGCAAAGTGCTCCTTTGCCAAAACCAGAGGTATCAAGGATTAAATGTCACACATCTATCGGTCAAGGATTAGAAACACAGGTGGCCATAAAGTGTGCTCTGCCTGTCTGGGCAGTATGATTAAATACGTGTTTGTTGCACCGTCTTACTTCCTCCATTAGTGTTTATCTTTGCTTGTCAATGTTATTAACTTCCTAAATCCCCCAGTGATGACAGGGCCATTAGTGTCTAAGCACAGGGAGGATAATGAGTGAATATGTGTGGATGAATCCTCATCTAGGCCGAGTTTACACAAACTCACACACAAATGTTGCCAACAGATCATCACAATTTGTATAACTAGTTGGTCTCCAGCCCACTGCATTTGCATCCTCATCATCTTGGTTGTGAATTTTCTTGGGAAGTAAACACCACGGCTGTTCTCCTATCTACTCATTGGACTCCCACAGGTCCCAAGCTATTTACCAGCCTCTTTTTGTGGAAAGCTCTTTTATTCTTTAAAAGTTTCTCTTATCTCCAAACACTCTTCTTTTTTTTTAGTGAAGCACACACTCATGCTATTGTCTTCCAAGGCCCATGGCTCAGAGCCCTTCCTCTATCAGTTTTACTAGTCCACCTAGTTAGCAGGTTTTTATCAAGGAAAAATAATAAAAACAACCTTTGCACACACACGAGCTCCAAAAAGTGATTGACAGCACCATATTTAGAGAGTTGCTGCAACCATGCGGAAGACCGAAAGGTACAGATGATTCTGGTAACACTCACCAGAAAGACACACAGCCACTGCTACTGCAGAAACACAGACGGGGAGACATACTCTTTCTGTACGTCTCTGTACTGTACTGTACTCTGTACTGTAACAAGGATTCAGAAAAGTGACAATTCCCTTAAGTAAAAAAAAAAAGGTGCTATTTCTATGATGAGGCTTCATTCACATCTTTCCCATCCTGCAACAAGGGCGACTGAGGAATACATTAAGCAGTGCTGGACCAACAGCGCTCAGAGCAGATTCGAGCCCTACCCATCTGCTAACTTCTGCTATCTCAAATTACTACAAGTGGTCCTCCACTGGGTGCATGGCGCATTTCCAAAGGTGCTAAATGGGGTTAATAAAATGAACTTTCTTCACTGATGAGTGGTAGTGCTCCTCACCATAATTTGCTGAAAAAGGTCATTCTTGTCTGTAATGAGAAAATGAAATGCACGCTGGAATGATGGAGCAAGCTCAAATCAGTCCTATGTACAATGTAGAAACATAAACCAGAATCAAGCATAAATCTACTGGCTAAATTCAGCTTATGGCTAATCAGCTCTTCCTTTGACAGGATATGCTGCTGTGGAAATGGGATAATTTTATAACTGAATAATTTAACCAGTTTTATCTTTAAGTAATGGTTTCAGGCATATTAATATATAAAGCTTCAGTATTTACATTTTTGTTACATGGACCTGAAAAATTACAAGGTATCAAGAATAACACAGTATTCAGTGATAAATGACATTTATAGAGTGGCTTTTATTCCCCAGAGTGACTTTGTGCACCACAAATCCCTGGGATGGCATGTGGCAGCGGGGCAGACAGCGAGGGCAGAGCCCGCTGCGTGACAGCGCTGGGGCAAAATGCTTCCCAACAGCACAGGGAAACTGTCGGACACATTAAGGCCAAGACTAGAAGGGACAAGTAAAACACACAGCCTGACCTGCTGTGCAGAGGATCCGATAGTATTTTACCTGCTTATCCCTGTTAAGACTCTGGTAGTTTATGTCTGGCTTAAAGACATGTTTCAAAAAGACTTCCAATCATTATTTGAGTGCTGTGAGAAGTGGAAAAGCCACTTAGCCTTGGAATTCTGTTACAGTCCTTCATCTCAGTCACTGGAAAACATTTTGGGAGCCTGTGAGTCTGGAAGCTAAATACAGGGGCTTGTGGTCCAAACTCATAGAAATGGATGTGCCTCACTGGCAAAATACTTACTAATCTCTCACTCTCCTCCTGTGAGTTCAGCTGCAGATGCATTTTTGTGCATGTCTAATGCAGTGATATGGGAACTTTGTCTTTAAAAGCAAGATACTTGTGGCTCAGCAGAATCTAACCACCTTGTTTTAGTTCTCCAGAAAAAATAATGGAAAGAACATGAAAACCAGAATCCCTCTCACTTTAAAGGACTCCTGTAATAGATACAAATAGCAAACACGGTGCGTGCTAGATTGTGCCTGTCAGAAGGTGACATCCTCTTACAAATTTTGCATTAGTCCTTACTGCTCCTCCGAGATGGTTAATTTGAGTGAGGAAAATGGGAAACACAAACTCTTAGGATGCAGTCAAGCCATTTAGATGTCACTTTCTCTCATTCTTTGTATTTTGTCAGTACACATACACGACTGATAATCTGCACGGATTCACTCATGTATCACTCGTATTGTGTCACGATCCTTCAGCCTTACGCTGCAGCAGATGTTTCTCCAGCCCTGCTCAGAGGAGGAGGCACAGCTCTGCAGAACATCGCATTGATAGGCAGTAAGGGGAAATAATTAATACAGGCGGCGATAATTTAGAACAGAATACATTTCTTTTGTTATACTCCAGGGGCAGAAAAAGATTTGAAACTCCTGAACTCTCCTGTCAGAGGAAAGTTTCCTGGTACAGACAGCAAGGCTCAGCCTGCGTTACCTGGTGCCTGCACCTAGAGTATCAGCTGGCTGGAAGAGACAAACCCAGACAAACCCAGATTAAAACCCCTGCATTTGGGTAATCTCAAACTAGTGGATTGCCATCTATGCAACTGTTTCAGGAGGGTGAATTATATCAGTCTCAACAACTAAACTAATTCCTATCACCAGTGCAGTGTGTTGTTTGCTCCCAGCCAACGTTTGAAATGAAGTAACAAGGAGGTTTTGACAAGCTACTGCAATGACCTGGGGATAAATGTACCCAAAATAGTTACTACAGATGGTAAAACCCAATCTCCTCTCAGTTTTTCAAGGAGCAGAGTACCTTTTTCTTTCCCCTTAACATAACATTTCAAATTTCTGCTCTACCAGAAATGTCTAGTTGCACCAAAACCAGAGTGTTGGAAAAGAAATCAACCATCTCTGTTAATAGGAAGAACTTTTCTTCTTCCCCACAAAAATCCTGCCATTTCATTCATAAATAAAATAAGCCACTAACTCAGTTGTTGGCAGGCTCTCTCTTTTATCTTTCACTCACTTGAGAAAGACCAGCAACATCACATTTTTGGAAAGCCAAGTGCAGTAATCATAAAATCGGATTTCATGTATTTTTAAAAGCATTTGCAGCAGCAGAGATCCAATCGCTTTTAAAAGAAATATAAACATATAGAAATTCAGAAGAAGAAACTCAGAGCTCCTGACTTTCTTCATTTCTTCAACATGAGATGAATGTGCCAGGAAGGGACTCATTTCTAAAGGAGATCTCAAAAAGTTAGCAGCATTACACTACAAGCACTGGAGAACCGAAATACTTATTATCTCGAATAAGCCTGGATGATATCAGAGATGTCTCGACATTTATTGGCCTGCCAGCAGAGCGTGGGATCAACCAGCTCCTTTTCTCTCATTTCTTTTTTTTTTTTTTTTCCCCCCTCTTGCTCGCTGCAAGTCCGTGTTCATAAAATATTTAGGGGAAGCTCTTCAGAGGATGATATTGCCTATACTATAGCCCCAGTGCAGGTTTACTGTGCTACTGAGTGCTACTGAGACAGATACTCTGCCACCAGAGAAATCAAAAGAGCTGATGGAGTTGAATTACTGCACCAGGAGCTCCCCACCAGACTGACAGTCTGGGCTCGATCCCCATCTGGGATGCCAGCACGAGCAGTAGCAGGCAAAATGAGATAACACGCAGAACAGATCTGGTCCGTTTTGTATGGTTATAAGGAGAAGTGTTACTTTTCAGAATGGAAAACAGAAATTTGAATGTTCTGCCTGTTTTCGAGCCCCAGCTGGGGACAGCTGACCCTTTTTTACCTCTTGTTATTTTCTTCCCAGTGGAAAAAAAAAAAAAAAAAAGAGCAATGGAATCTGGAATTCAGATGTACTGCTAAATTAAGCTATCATTTGGGTAGCATCTCCTAGTAGTACCACCCAGGTCTGCAGCAGCCTGCCATAAATTAAATCAGCTAGCATGGTCCCCTCCTATCCCCTGAACTTTGTTACCACCTGTTCATCTCGTGTGTTCACAGCCTTCCCTAGCAATCCACACGTTTTGTGCTCCTACCACTATCTGATCTTTCCCTCCTAGTTTCATTAAATCAGCTACAGACTTCCTATGTTTCCCTGACGTTTCGCTGTATTACAGCAAGTATCTGCTTTTAACCTTTTCATCTAAGCCTGGCTGGTGGAATGTACCTTTGAACCTCTGACGCACTCCAAATCCCTATCACTTTCCCTGTTAGTTCAAGGGACAGACAGTCCTTTGTTCCACCTTTGGCATTTCTCACCCTTCGGCATCCAGGAGCTTAAATCAGGCTGTTGCTAAACTGTCCTCCTTTAATAATTTTTATGAAGTGCAGTCCAATTATCTTTATCTTCCTTAGGGATCCATTCAATTAAGTGCAGTCATAATGAGTGAATGGACACAGAGCATTGTAACCATATTTACATCCAGATTAATGGGAACCAGGTAAGATAACTTTAAAGCCATCAATATTTTAATACCTTGGATTTTCATTTTGCTATCTTCAGTGTCAGACACATTTAGAGAGACCAGCACAATTTGAGAGGCTGAGTTTTTAATTTCCTCCTGGGTTTGTGGAAATGAGGGTTTAGAAACAGCAGCAAACTACATGAATTTGTCTTAAAATAGGTTTCTTGCAGGTTAACCAAAACACTTCTCATGACAAAAAACAAGCTGGAACGCTCCGTCCGGTTTCTTGGACATTACATGAATTGAAGGTAATGTAAGAAATCAGTGAAGAACCAATATTTAAGTGGAGATGCTGCAAGCATCAGAAAGTCTCATTTAATGAGCATGCAACAGGAATGCTGAGCTAGAAACACCAGTTCTGAAGTGACTTTTTTCCCCCCTGAAAGACAAATGCTGGATCTGGGACACGGACCTGTCTCTCAGATATGGAGTAACTCGGACAGTTATTTTTGTACCTGCTTTGAGGCACCTTTGCATTGCAGGAGCAAGGTAGAAGGGTCCAACAGAGACTGAACGGTTGGTTCTGTTTAGACACAGCCTAACATAATAGTGTCATAGGCACTGATAAATGTGTCAATAAGCATTTGGAGAAATAACCAGTATCCAGGGAATTTATCTTGGTTGTAGTAGTTTCAGCTGAATAGGTCAGATTTGTTAACATTTTAATTTACACAAATCTGCATTCCAAATCCTGCTCTTCGGCTCCTTTTCCTAACAACAAGAAAATGTCAGCAGCAAAACCAAATTTACTCCTCTAATAGCTTTCTCAAGATTTCTGGAAAAACAAACAAAAACAAAAAAGCAATCTGTAGTACAGTTATGGGAGTGTTTAAACACATTTATCAGTTTAGACCTAATACAACTCTATGTTAATAAACCAGAAACTTTTGCCAACCCAGATGCAATCCTGAAACACAGCAGAGACCGCTGGGAATAACCATGTCCCGTAGCTTCAGGGCAGCCCCAGGATTATGCCCAGAGCTGGCTGTTCCTCGATCCAAGTGTCCCTTGCCCAACCTGGTAGTCGACTTGGGACACTCAACACCATATTTCAACACACCAGCTTGCCTGGATTTCCCAGACCCAGCGCAACAGGGGAGCTAACATGAAGCACGTGGTTCCCCTGCGAGTTTTTAAAATACTTCAGATGCAATGAGATAAACATGAAAAAAGACGACCATTCTGCCTTATCCTTTCCCCCTAATTATCACCTGCCTCTTTTTTCAGCTGATTTGCTGAGATTAAAACCTCTCTCCCAACAAGCTATCCCAATCTATGTCTCTGAAATTAATATAAACCAACGACCTTTCTGTACCCATAAAGCCCTACATTAAAATGCTGGCCCCCACTGATGTCAAGGGGGCAATAACAGTTCTGTCATTTCCACAAAATCAGCATTTTCCTGCCAGAATTCAGATCTTTCCTCCCAGTACTCTGCTACCATCCCCCTGAGGGCTGCAGCAATCTCTACAGCACTTGGTTCTCCTCTTCGACTGCAAGCATGCTGCGGGCTTCAGCATCGCCTAGGATAATCTACCTGCTTAAGATTCAGCTAACTTTCTGGTTCTCTAAATAAAAAGAGCAGGGAAAGGTCAAATCTGCCCTAGGTTGTGCTTGCCAAGTCTGCCACGTCAGGTGGGAAGGAATGGGCTCCGGTGCTCCTCCTGCTCCCCCAGCTCTGCTTCTTGCCTTCACATCTGGAAAGCTCTCTGCTCACCCGACCTTCTCCTTGGAAAGCTGTTTCACACAGTGTCTACCCCTGGGTCGGCTCACCCTGAAACTGTGCCGTGGGCAAGCCCCAAATCTGTGCTGTTCCCAGCCAGCAGCCCCATCCCTGTGCTGGTCCCACCGGCTACCCCGGGGCACTCCGCTTGCTTCTGAGCTGCTGCTGGTGCTTTTATCTGCTCCCAGCAGCGGCTCCGCAGCTGCAGTCAGGATTCCTCCCGAATCCGCCATGCGGCTCTGAAGCAAAAAAGTGGTCCTGGACTTGCGAATGAAATGGGCACCGACCCCGGCAGAGCCATGCCTGTCGGCCAGTGCTTGGCAGAGCACTCTGCAGCGGGACCAAAAACGTGCCGCTGGGGCTGATGTGCAGGGGAAAAACATCTCTGAGGTGCTGGAGGTTTTCACCGCTGGGTTTGGTGTCCCAGGCAGGAAACCCATGCACCAGCCGCACGTGCAGCCTCCTGCTCTCTTCATCCCTGCCCTTGGTCACGGGGGAGGGAAGGAGAGAAAGGAGAACAAAACCAGTTCTGGTGCCTTCTCTTGGAAACGCAGCACGCCGGGCTCTCTCAAAATGGATTTCACTGGACTTGTTATCTCTGGGGACTGCTTGAATGTAAACATCTGAGGCCAAGACTACATAGGTCCTTACTTTTCTATTTGCCACATGGCCATACTATCTGTGGCTGGATGCTCAATGAACAAATGACCCTTTCCATCCTTTAGTTGATCAAGATCTCCTAATTGCATTGGACAGGTGATGCTTCACGAACCGCACAGTCCATAGGGAAAACCACCAGAACTTCAGCTCTGGAGTTCTCTCCCTTCACACCCATTGACACCGATGCCCTCCTTCCCCAGTCACTCCGACCCACCGCTGATGCTACATTGATTTTTGTTTAATGTGTGAGGTATAGACGCTTTGTCCTTGAGTTGTACTCACAACTAGAGAAGGCAGAGCTCTGAGAAATGTTATATAGCTTACACTGCCAGAGTACGTTCTTTTCAGTAAAAACAAAATTTCTTCTGCATTTGGAAAAGCTATACATTGTACAGTGCCAGGAAGAAGAGGCATTAAAGGCAGAGCCTCACACAAAACCAACATCACTGGAAGACATTTTCCCAGTTTGGAAATGACACAAGGATGCCATCACGAAACAGGCAAAGTGTGTTGAGTATAGACTGTGTAACTGCTTCCAAAGAAAACATGCAACGAACCAAGCAAGAGAAGTCTAGAAAGGGCTATATATGTCTGGCACTTCGTTCTTCCCCTGACAGAAGGGGGACAAATGCCAATTTATTCATCTCCTGCTCCTTCTGGAGTATTTTCTACATCTTGTAGTTATACAAATTTACACAAGCAAAATACCAGCTTCATGAGTTTGAAGATTCTCCCGGGGTTTCATTGACTGATACGGATTAAGACAAAAATGCCACATCAAAGCCATGATGCCCCACAGCTGCTGCAGAAGCAAAGACCGGGATCTCCATGTCGCAACTCAAACTTTCAGAGGCTTGGTATTCAAGACAGGGTTTGGGCTTTGCAAGTCAGCAACCCTCAACAACGCGGAACCTGGTACGATGGCTTTTAAACTCACCTCTCTGTCAAGTCCAGCAGCCACAGTGACAATGTCTCCCGTCTCGCTGTTAATAGTAAACATATTCTGCGATGGGCTCTGGGGGGTCTGAGTCACGATTCGGTATCTCACCATCCCGTTCGCTGTAGTACTGTCATCTGCATCATTTGCTGTCACTGTCATCACGTAGGTACCTTGGAACAAGAGAAGATGAAATATCAGGACTATCTCATTGCAGAGCAGATTGCAGTCCCATTGACTCGGGGTCATGCATTTTACTCTGAAATGCTACGGAGTAGACATCCCATTTCAATACAGCCAGCTAGGCACGGCGAGGATTATGAAAACAGCAACACTGCTGAGACTAGATGATCTGTAAGGATACTGATTACACATAACTGGTATATGGTGAGAATCCATATGAGGGTATCTATGATTAACTTCTAATTCTTGCAGTGATTGTAAGTTTTAGGGCAGCACTTTTTGTCCTGCGATTGCATAGATTCTCACAGGACATTTTTTTCAATCCAGTCACTGCATTCACATGCATTCACAAGTAGAGTTTAATAGTGGAAAGCCCAGCAGACTTCTCAGCAGCTTCAGAAGGATCCCATCAACATGCCCATGCCCAGTGCAGGGAGCAACTGCCTGCTGTCTCCAGCTCTTGGAGAAAAGTTCACCTTTCTGGCCCCTTCTGGAGAGAATAAAACCCCATAATGCTGCAGAGCAAATGGAACAGCTGCTACCCAGCGGGACAGAAAATCAATGATTTGGTATGTGTGGCCAGTGATGTATTGAATCGTTGGTTTGTTTCTTGCTAATCATCAGTGTCTTCATTTGCCTTGCAAAAAACAATCCCTACTTTCTAGATAGTTGGGAGTGCACTGATGCAGTGACAGGCTCATTATCACTGGAGTTTGGCAGCAGGGTGTTTTGCTAAAGTGGGAAATTATCATTACGAGGGTAAAAGATGTTACTTGATTGGATGGACTCCTGCAGCTGCATGGTCCTGTGACCCCCCAGAGCTCGTAGGGCCCAGCTTTATACTTGTTATATTGGTAGGAGAGAATGACTAAAAAGGGCAGACACATACTGGTTACAAAAAGCAATCTGCAACGTTGGATGAATCTAATGATATGAGACCTGGAAGGAAGAGTGGGAGGCAAAGAGAGACAGTGAAACCAGACACAACCTCATTTAGTGACCCCCAAACCCAACAGCAACAATGGAGAGATGGAAGGTACTGCTTGAACACTGCTCGTTTGGAAACTCCAAACAGACGAACCAATTTATGAGCCTGCTGTGCTGGAGGAGATGCAAAGTGGTCCCAACAAGAACCTAAGCTGATTCAAGATGGAGCCATGTGTTATTTTACAAAAACAGCTGAGTGTGCTCTGCCCACTTGGTTAGATGTGAGCCACTGGCAAACCTGAGGACAGGCAGCTACACCGTTTTATCGTGGCTCATCTGATAAGCCCAGATCCCCAGCTTGGTCACAGAGCTACCAAGCCTCCAGTTCAGAGAAAGCAGAGTGCTGGAGAGCTTGCATCGGTTTGCAAAAGAGTTTAAAAACATACCCCATGGGGGGAAAAGCTACCAATGGCTGCAACACGCCCAAATTCTGTACCCTAGCCAAGTGGCTTTAAGCCTCTCGGCACGTATGCAATCCCCCCAGTATCTTCCCCAACTTTGGGAAAACATTTCTCAGTATTAGCAAGAAGTGGCCTGATAAGTTTGTATTTTTGTACTGTGGAAAGTGCTTTGCTGATTTCCTTCCATCTGGCTCAATCAGGCTCTTTTTGTTCTCTGTGGTGATGCATATTCCTGTGAGTTTTCTTAGTTCAATAAGAATTATAGATTAAAAAATAAACGAATGTGTAAAGCAAATTCTAATGATGAATACATTCCTATCTCTCTGCAATAATCCTGATTCACACTTGTGAAATGAAAACAAACTATTCAACAACTTTAACACTTTTCTGATCAATAAACTTCAGGAGAGGGAAGGAACACTGAATTGAAACAAGGCTGTGCAAGCAATGAATCTTCTTTCTCTTCAAGCATTCTTTTTTTGCTCTTTTGCAAAACTAGTTACATGAGACAACTGATACAAATGAAGAAGCCAACCCTTAGATAAGTACAGGGGAAATGTACAGGAGAAATTTAAATGGGAAATATGCTGAATGAGATGTTTGATTTGGAATTTATGTTATCTTAATACATTCTATACTGAAAATGTCTCTGAACAGAATGTCAAAACCTGGGGCTAATGAAAACAGAAGTGGAAGAGGAAAACAGAATCTATTTTAGGACACGTACAGTCTTAGGACATATTCCAAAAAACAGGTGGTATTTTGTGATGCACTTCTAGTGCAAGAAATAGCTCAGAAAGGAAAGTTATTCAGGCTACTAGGTTCAGAGAAGGGCACCAAACAGTTATGGTCTTCCTCACTGGGATCTCTCAGATGGCACTGTAGTTTCCCAAATAAATGAGGATGTGTGTGAGATGGTGGGTTCCCAACCTGGCAGGGGAACCCAACAGGCTGCAGCTGTGGTGGGTGCGGGGGGAGCTGACAGCAGCTATACTGTGGATGGAGCGCATAGCAGGTCTCCTTCACTCTCCCTGACCTTTCTGCTTCTTTCCTGCAGGGCAGCGTTGGACTGAGCACATCTGCTCTAGAAAAAAGGACTATTTCAACAGCATTTGACCTACATCCCCATAAAGGGAGATGGGACTGGACAAATGTCTCTACAGTCACGAACTGAGAATCAGGGAGCTGTATTTCAAGAGGCAATCTGCTCCCTATCTCGTATCTTTAATTTTGATTATGAAACCCAACCACAGAGAAAATAAAGAGAGAAACTTGGCATTAATTACTAACTTGTAACTTAATAAAACGTCCTCTGCAAAGGGCCCTGTGTGGCTGCAGCACTCTGCAGCGCGTGATGGAATTGCAGCAGCCTCTTCCTTCCCTGGCTCTCCCTGGGGCCACTTGTCTGACCACAATCTGCTGTAAACTGGCTGCGAATTACTTCTTCCTTTCTGCACTCTGGATGGCGGCTGATCCGTCCATTCCTGTTCCTGTGCACACACATTTTCCACCTGGCAAAGTTGACCCAAGAGTAAGAGCGCGACGGCACCTCCTGTCACCCGTGCTGAGGGTACCACTCCTGAGGATGGCTCCTCGGGGTTCAGCTGGTGTAACTTACATCACCATCTAGGTTCCACTCAGTTTGCTGTACATTTAGACTATCTTTAAGCAAGACATATCCTCTAGATATCTGTGTGCTGCAGTGAATGACACAAACATATATCTGTGCACAAGAGTATTCAATAGAGCGATGTGGATACATACTGCTACAGTGTCTAACATCTTCTGGGTGCTATATAAAGTCTTCCACTATACTAAGATGGTTGGTGATGATTTACCTGCTATAAAAGTAAATAATGTCACGTTTCTGTCCTATGCATGGGGATATATCCTCACATACTTTATACTGAAATAAAGGAAACAGATCCCCATATCCAGCCCCTCTGACTACACAAATTAGGCAAATATACAGTGGCAGACTGCACAATTCTCACATACTTGAGGACTGAGGCTAGTGCAGCTAGGGTTTAAGGGGAAAAGTAAAGCCTGCCCAATCTAGCCTGCAGGATGTGTGTATGCTTTTAGTGGAAATCCATCTTTAAATCCCTATATCGTCCCCAAACAGAGCCTGGAAGCAGTTATTACAGACCAGAAATACTGGGCAAACTCCTTCCAGTCACACTCAAGACCCCAAGGCTGCACTCTGCCAGTTTTGGGTCAGACCCTGCCAGTGGTGATGGAACTACACCAAAGGTGTATAAATGGGGCAAGAGGGACGTTATGCTTTCAGGGTATGAGAGAAGCAGTAGCTTTATTTTTCTGCTCTGAAGGGCTTGCTCTCAAGCACACCGACAACATTAAGTGAATGCATGATGTGCCAAAACTTGGGAATTTGGCCCAGACTGTGCAGTGTATCACATAATGAATACCCAGTCCAGACGATGTTTGATATCTGTATTAAACTACACACCTGGCTACTAGCTCAGGTAGATAACCTGTTGAAAGAAAACTACTTCTCATCAAATAAGGCACATGGCATGTTAAATAAAACACCTAACCTAGTACATCATGTCAATATTAAATCAAATTTGTTGCATGTTGAACAGCTCTTCTGAGAAGCAGATTGAATTATCATGCACAGCTAGTGATGACAAGATTACTCCGCATTAGCTTCCATTAACTAATGTGCCAAGTTCATATATCACCTGAGTTAAAATTAATGTATGGCATGATGAAGGAGATCTATCAATAAAAGGCAGGACCCCAAGAATCTGCTGCTTCACAGTGCATTCCCTTTGATTTCCCAGAGACTGCATCTCCCAGATGTTATTTTGTCAAATGAGATATTTTTGTTTCGATCTAACAATGGACAAGACACATGAGAGAGATACTTGAAAGGACCCCTTATGGAAAATATTCCCATTAGATTAATTAAGCTTTCTACAGGATAGGCAAAATAACATCTTACAGACTTTGGGGGGATGGAAGCAAAGGGAGATGATTTTTACCTGTATATTCAGTTTTGTTTATGAATTTTAAAATTAATTGCATCTGCTTGTAAAAGGCTGCAAAAAGATTCTGTTAGGGTCACTGTATTTCATTCGATCTGTCCATGTTAAGTAAAAAAAGAAGCAAAACAAGAAAGATAGTTGCCCTGTGTATGTATAAGCAGATAAGCACACAGTCGTAAACGAATGTCCCCCCCCAATGACTCTGGAATCTGAGAATCAGCTCAATTCTTCCTAGCTCAGATGGTCCCAAAGCATGCCAAGGACGGCTAATTCACATCACGTTGCCTGCAATCTCTCTCTCCCATCTATGCAACTTCATTTCTCTGTAAAGACCAAGCTTTCACAGTTTTAAGGCATACAAACAGTATCTTAGAGCAGTTGTGCTCCCAAAGTCTTTGCTACAATTGCTTTATAATTACCATTTTTCTAAGCTGGTTTGATAGCCATTAGTTAGATTTAATGCATGTTAAAAGAAAGAGCTAATGGGCACTTCTCAGGAATCCAAATAATAAAAAAAAAAGATAAAAAAACCTTTCACTTTGCCCTTTATACCGTATATCACTATAAAAATACACAATCCTCTCTGTCTACTCATGTGATATAAACAGAAAAAGCTAAAACTTCACCTGGTTTTTACTGATAACGCTGATTCTCTATTCAGCTTTACCTTACAGTTTATGTTTTTTAATGGCTGGTAAATGGTTGCAGAATCATTAAAGGTTGGTTAACCTTCTCAGTCTAATTTTGACCTACAAGATACTTAATTTAATCATTCCCCCATAGAAAAGGATTGAATCATTATGTGCAGACATGTGGTGATGGCCATATTACATTAGATCTTCATTAACCCAAGTTAATAATGGCTTTGTACTAATGGAAACCTCCCCTTACTCCTAATTTTTTTTCATCCCAAATTGGAAAGCTCACTTAGTGAATACTCTGCATCTGATGCTGGACAGAAAGAAGACGGTAATTGTTGATGGGAAGATTAAATACTGAAAAGCAGTGTAAAATTTACAACATTTCCCCAAAATAAAATTTTCCATTCAGAAGAGTTTCCTGATACTAGTTCTCTTCCCCCCAGAGGATGGAAATCTCATGCCCCTACCCCAAACAGGAATACATCATGCTTTAAGTGATTTCATTCATTGTGACGAAGTCTCGGGAACAGAAGGACAGCATGCTAGAAAAGCAAAGATGTCAAAACCAAGTTACAATGAGAAGTAGACTGGGATCCTGAACAAGTAAGTCCTCAGAGTACACCTATACACCTGACTACCTGTACGCAGCTTTCCTATGTAAAATAAGATCTTTCTTACTGATCAACATGCTGAAGTGTGCTTGTGCTACCTGTCTTTTTAATTGATCAATAAAGCTAACAAGATTCTTCCATTCCCAACACGGGGAGGCGAGGTGAGGGGCAGGAGGGGGCTGTGTCCAGGTACACAGGTTGCAATGCCACCAGGCTGTCCCAAGTTAGTTTTACTTGCCCTACCTGGGGTACCAGCAGCAGCCTAAATGGCACGGCACAGAGCTCCTTATGGGTTAACTTACCTTGCCAGTAAGTATGAATTTGAGAACAGTATTTGGAGAACTGCTGCAGTGTTAAAGACCAAAACATTTCAGCGAATAAACCTGTATCTTCAAGTTAAAAAATAAAAGCATATTCACTAAGTGATTTGAAGAACTTTCACATACTCATTGTTAAGGGTTTCAAATGAAAAATGGGGAGCCGACTCACCAAAGGTGCTGAGGGGAGTTATATAGGTAAGCAGGAACGTGTGCAAGACATCAAGATGACAGAAGTGCCTGAAACTCTACTGCAGATGTAATAAATTGCAAATATACTTAAACCAAACTACGTCCCATGTGCTCTAGATAGAAAACCAAACAGAAACAGCATTTTCCTTCTGAATGATATTCCTTCAGTCATAACTGATAGCTACTGTCATTCTCTTTTGCCATTATTTTTGTAATCATTGGCAAATTTTGACCTTTCAAGCAGCTAACCTAATTCCTAAAGGATGCTGCTTCCTAATTAGCGGAGACATCAGATTCTCAGCCTCAAACAAGGCAAGAGCCAACCTAATGAGAATAAAAGAGGGCAAGCAGGTCTGGAGAGATGACTGAGCAAGTCGAAGATGCTGCTGTCATGCGGAACTGAAGTAATACCTTCTTATTGTTAAAATGAAATAAATACCTCTGGAGAGAAAACAAACGGATGCACTGAATGCAGCATACACTTGGGCACGGCCAGAGCTGAAGATAACTCCTGTACAGCAGTCTGCAGCCTACTGAGACCCCGCATACCGCTGAGAAATAACAGAAGCAGAACTTCAAGATGGGCAAAAGCACATTCAGCCTCTGAGCAGATAGTTTTGACTGCAGAAATCGATGAGCCTCGGCTGGGCTGAGTCCCTGCAGATGGATCCTCTTGATTCCCAGAGGCTAATTCAAAAACTGGAGAAAGCGTGACTTAGGACAAGATCTCCTGAACACCATCACTGAACTGTGCCTAAAACTATGGCTAGGTTTTGTGCTTAACTGAAGGCACATGCAACTACTGAAATCATGCAGACTTGGCTGCACAAAAACTGAGACTTAGTACATCATCCGCAAGGCTTGCATCCGATCCTTAAATTTTGACAATATAATATAATGTAAAACAATAAAGCAATCTAACATAATACAATACAAATACTGTAATATATATAATGTTATGTTATTTGTAAGTGCTGGTTAGAAGGAGGCAGAGCATGGGCTATTGCAGTGTTGTAACTCCCTTCTAGAGTGGTCTCAGAACACGATTTCCCCCTTGTTTTTTCCTTTATATCAACTCAGTCATTTTTTCTGGAGGGAGAAACCATCAGTCTGGGGATTTGCATTTTTTTCTCACCTACAGTCCTATAATTCGCTTCCTTGCTCTTGGGACTGGATGCTTCTGAAAAGGAAATTAAGAGCACAGATTTCATAACCACTCACCTCGAAACAAAATGGAAAGCACTACCACATGTGTCTGCAGAAAAACAATTTCTTGTCTGAAAATTGTGCTCGGCTGAGCAAAAGAACTTAAAAAAGGATATTGTGTATCCCAAGTCTGAATGTAATGTGTGAGAGAACAGAGTCGGGTTGGACAAAGCCGTTTTTAATAGCATATTAAGTGCAAGAATAAGAGTAGCACCTACCCAAGCTGAAGAAGGCACTGTATCGATGCATACGTGTAGGCTTGTGACAAACCCAGAAGTAATGCACCCAACCTGTGAAGAGCTCTGGGACAACTGGAAGAATCCGTTGAGACTTACTCTGACTCTCGAAGATTTTACCTTTACACAATCTCTCTGAAACACACGGCACTTGCATTATTTCCAGTTCCCAGTGCTCTGACGGGAGCGTGCCCCCGGCGCGCAGCCTGGCTGCCCCCTGCCACGGCACCACCAGCAGCCGAGCCAGCCCAGGTCCATGAACCCATTCAGGTGTCCTGTTGAATTAGGACCTTCCTAAATGAAGAGTACTCAAATTAATTTACCTCCAAGCTGGTAAACGCATATTGAATGTTTTAATTTTGAGCAGCACGATGGCGTTTTTGCAATGGGTTGTAATGGAAGAAAGGTGGTTTCACTCAGCATCGTATTAGTTTTTAAAAATGAAGGGTCTTCTCCAGATCTCAGGTGCTGCTGCTTTTGTTTCCTCCCCCGCCACCCAGCAACACCCGCTCTGCTCCTTCACGGCAAGAACAACCTGCAGGACATCTGGCATCTCTTTACGAATTGTACTGTCAGGCTGGAGAAGAGGAACCAGGCAGAATTGCAGAATCCAAATTCTCCACATGAATATATATACAAATGCAACGATATGCCTTAAAAGATTAATTTCACGAGCCTTAAATTGCAGTTTAATTTGAAAACTAATTCAGCCTCATAATTGGCTTTCTGTTCAAATCACTGAGGCTAAAGATTTAAATTCTTAATATTCAGATGACTTTCAAGTTTCTGGCCCCATCTGTGCATTAGTCCATGGTGTTAATCTCTGAGGGAATCTCCGCTGGCATAGAAATAAAATAAACAAAACTGGGACACTGGTAGAATAATCGGCTTTTAAAATCCTTGGGTTTTTGTATACTGCTTATTTTTGTGAGATTTCTTTAACGCAATTTGCCACATATAGATTTGGCTTCCAGCTATTTCATTTTTCATGTGGCACACTATCAACAATTATTGTATCACAGTTCCATGAAATCAGGAGGAGATGGGGAAATTTTAAATGACAACATTTCTAATGTAAGAAATACCAATATTCCTTAATTTTGGAGGACTGTCCACGCTTAGCACTCTTGCACACCACTCCCAGGAGTAAGCTATCCTATGCAACACCATGAGAAAGAAGGAGCTGGATGAAACTCAAGTTTAAAAGGAGCCACTTGGACTCTTGCTATTGACTTGTAAGGGACCAAGATGTATCCAGAGAGTTACTGAAGTGGAAAGGATGAATAGGAACGGAAAAGGCCAGTCTGACAGGAACAAATTGTTTCGGAGAGATGTGTTAATTTCTGACAATCTTTCTGTTAAAACAAAATAGATACAACCCACAGCAAAGCACTCGAGTCACTGCGGAGCATTTCACATTGACCTTTTCAGAACTGAACGCTTCAGTTAAGTAAGACATCCACATCCTACCGTAAGGTGCATTTTGTGGTGGATATATCAAAACTAAGCTTCTGCAGTGACCAAAATAATCTTTCTCCATCACATTTTTCTTTCGTGATTAAATTCCCTTTTTTCTTTTACATTTAAGCATTTTCATTCTATCTTATCGAGCAACCTTTTTTAGGAACTGCAGAATTCCTTTTGAAAGGCACTCCCCAAGGACACCCCCGGAGTGCTGCAAGCCCAGCGGTATGAGTGCAGGGGCTGGGATCATGGCAGCAGGAACTGGTGGGATACAGAGTGGAAAACCCACCCCAAAGCCCAGCTCCTTCGTGCCGTAAGGCAGCGGAGCTTGCGTGGTGCGGCTCGGAGACGTGGGCTTTGAAAAGGCAGCAGCATCCTCGCAGGGCAGGTGGCGCCGGGCAGCGATGCTGTGCAACCCATCCCGCTTTATCAGCGCTTGAAAGGCAACTTCTGCAGCTCCGGGAGAACTTTGCTGATTAAGGCTGCCAGAGGGACCAGGGGAATTTCAGCTCGAGCTTGCAGCTGCATTTTTAAAACTTGGCTGTGTTCTTCATATGGAGGCAAAGTTCAAAGAGGCAGAACATTACTCAATACGAGTAAAACACGGTCTTTTAAGATACCCTTTCAAACGGTGGCATGTTAAATCAAAACAACTCATGGAAGGGGAGAGTAAGGAAGAAAGATGGTCCTACAGAAAAGAAAATCCTGCACCACTATTCCTGTTCTGCATTTTTGGAAGGGCCTGCATTTAGACATTTAAATTGTCCAGCTGCATGGCCTTAGGCTAGATAAGCTGGTAATGCATAAAAATGTTTTCCAGAGAGTATCAGAAAAGGAAGAAGAAATGCAATTCAGTTTAAGAGCATCACACATTTGAGGATGTATAGGGGCCAGGCTGCCACGTGTTCACCCTACAAAGAACTTTACTCCACCAAGAATGAGCTCCTGATTTCAAGAACACTACGCTACAGTATAAGACACCATTTCAATTAAGTTCTTCTAATCTTAACCAGCAACAACAACCTATTATAATTAATAATACTTGATGATTTCTTTTCTATTCCTGTCAAGGGTTGCTTCAAGGTGACTTGCACAGCGCAGTGAGCACGTTCCTTGGAAACCCAGGCAGTCTGAGCACTCTGAGTCCGGGAAGCCCCCTCACTTAAACCCCATCAGGCTGTCTGATGAGTCTCTTCACATCACTGACAGTTCTTCCAGCTCTTGGACAATGCCCTGGGAAGGTTATTTGTGTTTTAGGCTAAAGCAAACTTGCTTCTCCTGTGGGAGGCTAAGTGCCCGGCAGTATCACACCGTGCTGCAGGTTGGAGCACACACCTTTCCTGCATTCCCATTTTCTTGGTTCACTCCAGCTCCTTTTGGCTTATTCACTGTCAGGTCAGTAGGTCACATCTTACTTGGCCACCCCCATCCCCTGCCATGGCCAGGCACAATTGGCAGCTGTCCCAAAGGGTCAGCGATGAGGCACGGCGCTCTCTTGCAGCTCACCGCATCCTGGCTGCCAAGAGGGGCCCATGCTGCAATCCGTGGTGCAGCACCCACCGGAGGCACAGCCCTGCTGGCAGTGCCCGTGCACTGGATGCCTTCGCTGTGCCCCATAGCCCCGGGTGTGCTGTGACAGCCCTTTCCTGTTCGCTTGGAATGGGATCTGCTCTATTGATCCTGCTAAAGCCTTCCAGGGGCTTTCCCTGCAGCTCAAGGTCACTGCGCCCTGCTCAGTCTGTGCTCAACAGCATATTTTGATGGTCTTGCTCTGCAAAATTTCCATGGGTAGAGCCTGAGCTCCATATGTCCCTTTTTTCTTCTTTTTTTTTAAATCTGGGCAGAATTCCTACTGACTTCAAACAGCCATTGGCTGCTCACACTAGCTGCCCTCAGAGTCAGCACTTATTTGGGACACACTAATACTCCAGCTACTTTTCTCATAAGAGGTATGCAAAATTATTAAGAACATCGCAGATACTGTGGTAATTGAGTAATACTGCATTTTTAATCCCAGCCATTATAAATGGGCATATGGAAGATGTGAGAAATAACAATTGCACAGGATATCCAGGGAAGCATTTTGAGTCCTCAGGCATAGTTCAATAGCAACGAACAGTGGAAAATGAATGCTGAACTCCTGTAACATATAATAAGATTTTTTAGTTTGCTGGAAGCAAATCTGTACTTTATACATGGATATATATGGATATATGCATATATATATTTATAAATGCATATACATATATAACAGACTGTTGAATCAACACTGAACACATTTTGCTGTTACCTGTAAGAATATGAATGTCTTTTATTTGTCGATCACTGCCACAAATAACCATGAATTCTGGCCACTTATTTTTTCTCTTGCTGGTGTCGTACCTCCTTAGTTATTATAATATTCTGAAGCATCTTGAACTATAAAAAGTTTCCAAATTTCAGCAAGATCCATGCTTAGCTAAATACATTGCCTAGACTTGTCTCTACACAAAACAGGGATACGTAACTTTGAGGCAAAGGAGGAGCGCACAGACACCCAC
>JAVJGI010000002.1:12507596-12527224 GCA_035590275.1 Ibycter americanus | reverse complement strand
CAGTAACTCCATGACCCCTCTATTACTTTCTCAAAGACACAACATCATGTTTATTGCCAAGTACATGGAATGAGGGCCTCAGATACCCAAATTCCAAGGAGGTACTACAAGCAAAGAACTGAAATTCAATACTAATATAAAGCTTTAAAAGAACACCGATTAAATAGGAAAGCGGGAAAAAACCCCAAATACATCAAAGACAAATGTAATTGCTTTTGAATAAAACCAGATTGCTTTCTACCTACCTGCCTTAAAGGCAAGCACGCCATCCTGGGATACAGAACACCAAAAATCACTGGTAGAAGCAGAGGCACAAGTATTTTGTAGGCAAAGTTGTCCTATTCTGATTTAATAGCTCAAAGGCTTATCTGGATTTCAGACAAGAAGAGGATGCAATTTACTGCTTCTTTCACACAAATGAGCAGAGCTAGTTAAAACATTTGGGAACACTTTGAATATTGATCTGTCCTACAATAAGACCTAAGAAATTTGATTTGCTATGGAAACATTGTATCAGTCTTCAAACCTTGATATGCCCCAAGGTGGCCTTCAAATGAAAGCAGGAAAATCCTCTGAGAAGGTGTCATTAGATCCATCAGCTCAGGGACTTCTCATATCCCCTCTGCTGAGCAGGACCGCGATCAGCACTCTGAAGCCAGTACATCACCACCACAGCATATCGGGAAGGGAGCTGTACCTATTCTTTCCTCAAAAATAATGTCACGTTCTGTTCCCACTACATGTCACCACAGCAGCCCATTCCTCACAGTGCTGAAAGACAATCAATCACGACTGCGAATCACCTTGTTAAAAAATAGTGGCCACTGGAGACTTTCCTATGACACCTCAGGCAACGGAGAAGCCATGATAAATGTTTGCTGACACAAAACAAAGTCATGCGGTATTTAACCCCTCAGCTGGCAAACAACGGAGGATAAAATTGTCTTGGAAAAATCTCCCTCCAATTGCAGACTTCCAGTTGTACTGGTGACAGTCTTCACAGTTTAATTTATGTTCAAAGAATGAATAAACTCATGTCAGTTATGCTCAGCAATAAGGTAAAACAATCCTGCTACAATACTGGAAACTGCAGGGTTACACTTAAATAACAAATCAACAATATAGTTGAAAAGAAAACATAAAGACCCTTACAACTGTGTTTTTCCAAGCACATAAAACTTGTTCATGTAAAAATCATCACTTGTATTCCACGTACAGCTTACACCCTCACTAATTTTTCACCCATAAATTTTCTGAAATTCTTTTTCAGATTTTTCCCCATTTCACCCTCTGTAAGAAAAGTCCATGGGGATGGAAAATAAGCCAGCAATATCAGTGGTAGTATCCCCACTTCAATAGGTTTGCATCAGGCCCCAAATAAGAGCGTATTTTTTTTCACAGCTTGGGACACAGACCTATCTGGAGGCTGACTGGATGCCAGATACTGAGTTTGCAAATGACTGGATTAAATATCAAGAAAGGCAGATACTCAGCATTTCAGGCAGAGGGTCAGTGAAAGGCCACTGCCGGGTTGGCTTGCAGTGCTCTGTATTTGGAATAACAGTCCTCTACACCTGCAATGAGCGTACCAGAATGGCAAAACAGAGCATTACTCCACAAAACTGCTGCTTTTGCACATTCCACATCCAAGAAGGGACCACCAGGATGCAGGTCCCCTCTAATCCAAGCCTGCATTTTCTCTGCATCCAGAGAAAGAGATCCCAGCTACCTTGTTCTCACCTCCACCAGTCTCCAGCAAAGAGCCAGCAACAGCAAACCTCTCCTACGTTTCCTCTATTTCAAGAGGCAAAGCCATCATGCCAGATTGATGTTTCAAAGTCTATGAAACTTTAAGACTTTTTTTGAACTGTACCTGGTTTAGAGCCTTCATCAACAGATCCGTTATAGACTTGGTTTATAAACTCCGGTCTGTTGTCATTCATATCAATCACATAGATGTAAAGGTCAATAGGATTCTCCACCTTGTTTCCATTCATATCCACCGCATGAGCCCGGAGCTGGGAATAAGCACAATGAAAGCATAATATCAGCAATTGGATTTGTTGCAGAATGAGAGACCGTGTTTTGTAAGAATTGACTTCACCTTATAAATACTGTCTCAAATTGAACTGAGAGGGTATCTAATTCCAGCAAAAAGCAGTGACATGGTTTCCATCTAGACTCCGCACACAGTTTTTCAAGCCTTAACATAATATTGAAACAATATTCTAAAATAGCAATTGTCAGTGGAAACACTTTAACTCTGCTGTAGTGATGCTATGTCCTTCACTGCTAACAGACCACCGTATTTTAATTTTTAAGACGTGGTGAACCTTGTCTGACAATCTGAAAAGCAAATTTTCGCTTAGTTCCAAACAAAGTGAGGAAATGAGTTTGACTTGAGAGGTTTCTTATGGGAACCTGCAGCCTTTCATAGCTACTGTAACAGGGATTATTAACTGAACAGATTTCAGAACAACACTAGCATTGTTTATTCTTTATTTAATCATGGTCTCGAGGAACAGCAACAGCTACCGACCCCATTGCTCTATGCACCAGAAGACATAAAAAACGTCCCTTTCCTTCAAACAATGGGAGCCCCTGTGGCACTAAGAATGAAATATTTTTCTCAGGCTTGACTAAAATATCCAGTGATGAAGCATTACAATAACCAGAACCACAGTGTTAAGTCCTCAGTTAAATGGGAACTGTGGTTTTATCTTATTAGCAATAACCATCAGTAATAATGCTCGAAAACAAGAGCATCTGTTTTCTGAACAAAAGGGACAGATACAGCATGTCAAAATGAGTAATTAATAAAACAAAGCAATCAACAATAGTCTGGAACAATCAGTAATCAGGTGAAAAAAATGGATAGCTTTCTCATTAAAGGGAACAGATGGCTACTCTGAATGGTGTGTGCGCTGAATGGAGCTGCCGATGTCGGCTTCAGAAAAAAACTCAGACAAGCAAGGAAAGGGCTGCACGGCCCCCGACTACGGCTGGGCAGTGGAGAGGCATCACCTGGGTGTGAGTGCTGCAGATTTCATTTGTCATCCCTCTTCACTGCAGCACCTGCGAGCATTGCTGAACCTCCACGCTGCCACCCGGACTGGGGACGGCGCTCAGGACAGCTGTGTGACACCCCGCAAGGCTGGCGGGTTGATGAATGAAGGCTTCAGAGAACATCAGCTTGGTGCAAGGGCTGGCTGGAAGAGCGGGGCTGAGGGGAAGGGGACACACCAGCTCGTGCCTTCAGAGGGATCGAGGCCTCTGCTCCCTCCCAGCAGCTTCCCGGGCCATCGGGCTGCTGCCGGGAGCCGGAGCTCCTGTGCCAAGGAGGTCTCTAGCTCCTCTGATGCATGACAAATAAATGTGCTAATTGCATTAGCACTGGTTTCTGTCTATCGCTCTCGCTGTGCCTATGATTGATGCAACTTTCTCCTTCATGTATGGTGTTCAGAAGTCCAGAGCTTAACAAAAGAAACTGCATGCTATTAGGATGGGCTGGATTAACATTTAATCAAGCAAAGAGAACAAACAGGCACGTGAAATGAACAGGGAGAATTTTTTTTCCCCCAAGGAAGTTAAGCAGCACTTTTTCTTTAAAGACTGAAGGAGTCTGGCTTCGTTTTCAATACAGGATGTACCATTTGTATTTCGTGACTTGTAATGCTCTTAATATCTCCATTTCTTGCCTGCATACAAACTGGTTTGACTCCCACCTGTTGAGCTACCCTTCATCACGTCAGATGTAGCAATTCAATAACTTCACCAGTCAGAGGTCAGACTGCCTTTGAAAAAAAGTAATTCGGAGCTAAAATTAAAGTTATTATCTTCAAACTGAGGCAGCACTGGGCTCTCTCTTGCTGCATTTCCAGCAGCGGAAACGGTTCCATTCAGAGATAAAGCAGAGAGCAAAGCTGCTATCTTCCCCCTCAGATCTGACTCTCCCCCTGCAAATTTTTAATTACATTTGATAACTTTTGTTTGAAATCTCCAGAAGTAAGGGATTTCTCAGCAATGCACGTCTATCTGCTGTTGCACTCACTAAGCACACGCACCCACAAACGCGTTAATTGCCGGCACTCAAGGAAAAGAAGATTCAATAAGCAAGACTGCAGGAATCTCATCCATCCTGTGGTGACAGGCATAAATGTCACCTCTGTCCTGAGCCCAGCACCGGCACCTGGGCTGGGTAATGGGAGGGAAGACAGTGCCCGGGCACATGGGCACTGGTGCCCTGGCTAATGGCTTTTGGGCAGCCGGGAGGATGGCACCCTCTCCCCAAGCCCAACACTGCAGACTCTGCACCTGCATGTCCTGGATTGTGCTGGTGCCTGGGTGTCCACAGCTGCTCTGCTTCTGTCCTCTAACACAGTTGTTACTGCTGCCCTTTCTGCACAACCCTCTTCTCGCTCCTGCTCCTTTTTCACCTGACTTCAATGAACTTTTCTTCCTTTTTCCTCTTGTGCTTGCTTGCTTGCATGAATTTTCTCTATTCATATTCTTTTAACAATTCTCATGTGCCAACGCCTCCGTATCCCTCCACAACATGTTGCTCCCCTGTGGTCAGTGCCAGCTGCAGCAGAGGGAGAAGAGAGGCTTGAGCCAGAGGCTTGAATCTCAGCTCAGCTCAATGGGAGCTGTTCCTCATTGGAGACCATTCCCAGCAGAGACAGCAAAGGAAGAAGGGGCACCAGTGGGGCAATCTGTCCACTGGGAGACTAGTTGTATCTTCAAGGCAGATCAGAAACTACATTTCTCTTCCTTGATTCATCTTCTCCCTTCTTTCTCCTGCCCTACTCTTTGTATTAATGAGGTATCCTCAAGCCCGACAACACGCTTTGTTCTGGAGTTGTTCTTCGGATGCTGAGACAGGGCTTACTTGTGCCAGGCGCAGTTTGCGTCTAATGTGGTGCTCCGCGGCTCAGGCTGTGACCAAGCGAGTGTTTTGGTGGTAGAGCGATGGACAGGATGAACAACAGATGCACGTGAGGGCTTTGTGGCACTGGGCAAGGCATAAAAGGTGATGGCTGTGCTCTGTCAACACACACATCATTTAGAGTTGGAAAAACCACCAATAAAAAGGCTGATGAGCACAACCTGGGCCATGGGACACATGCCCGACACAGGTCATGCACAAGTACTCACATGGAAGCTGGTGGCTAGCTGGAGCCACAGTTAAGAAACATTTATAAAGTTGGTTTCAAATATTTACATTGTCCGTAAGAGAGAGAACATGACAGGAATAGAGAAAGAATAAATCAAATCAAATGAAATACCTTGCAAAGGATTCTGAAGATTAATACAGGTAGCCCGGCTAATCTCTACCTGGTGTATCACTCTGCTGTACACCAGCCAAGGAGCTGGCTTGGTATTTTTTAACAAATATTGTTTAAAAGTATGACAATTATTGCTATCATATTCAGCAGCAGCTACCACAGGTCTCTGAGGTTTTTCTACTGACAGTTTCCAGTGTAAATGTAGCTGTTGGCATACAAATGATTCAGTATCATGATTATTGATTACACTGGAGGCTGGTGGTATCGGAGGGTAGTTAGTCAAAGTCAACATAGTGAATTGTGTTAAATATGAATATTACTTATGCACTAATACTACTAATACAAATATACATTATCAATCAGTGACAGAGCCTTTAAGCAATAAGCATACAATGTCATGCCTAATTTGTGTGCTCTTAATTGTGATTAAAGGTTCAAATTAAGAGTATTGTGACACAAATGGCTGGCATTCCTCACTAGAACTGGCTTAAAAATACTGGGATTAGCCCTTGTATCCTTCAATTTCTAGTAAACTTTTTTGCCTCCTTGCATTTCAAACAACTTCTTCTCAGACTCTAACCTACCTGTTCTGCTCCAGCCATTTCTAAGACAGTATTTCATCAGTCTGAAGCTAAAGGCTTACACGTGTGCCTGGGACTGGATTAGGACTTGCTTCAAAGTTTCCCCATAATGCACATTACTTGAGTATCATAAGCGATGACTACTTACTGGCATGTTTATGTTGATGTCTTTTGAAAACAGAGCTTGAAAAACATCTTGGAAAACTAACCTGCCAATTTACTATCCCTTGCACTTGCCAGGCCTAACTGCAGCTTGATATGAAACGGGTGTCTGGATCAGAAAAGACATTCAGAGTCACTAATTCTGTCAGCAGTACAAACGGGACTTTGGGAACGCAGTTAAATAAGGCCAAGAGAACTCATGCATATTAAATATTACTACCTGCTGAAACTTACTTGGCATGCAATAAACATTAAGGGCTGACTACAAGGGGAGATGCAACAACACACACCTGCCACAGTGAGATGGCAGCAGGATGGGGGGAATGAGCTCGTGCCTGCTCTGGGAGTGTGGCCCAAGGCTGCGTCCTCAGACACGGGCACTAAAGATGCTTGGAGTGGCTCCCACAGCATCACTCAGTGCAACACGTGCAGTTCTGCACCACAACATCGTGTCAGTTAAGTGGCTGCAAAGCCCTTGTCATTTTTTTCTGCTCATATTTGCAGCTGACTCTGCGTCTGGGATGTCCCTGGAGAGTTTGTACTCTGGTTTGTAGCGCAGACGAGAAAACAGATGAGGCCAAAATACAGCTGAACTTGCCATCGCTACCACTGCCAGTTGTGCTGGGAGGTTAATGCAGGCATGCTAGTGCACTGCACCTGGGCAGCCACTGTGAATCCCAGAGGCATATACATCTCTGCATACATCAAGCTCGGAATGATTGTCCCTAAAAGTTCAAGCATGATCTTGAAAACAGGGGAAGTTCTGCTACAAAACTCCTGATCTAATTAGAAAAAAATCTGTTTCACCTTAGGGAAAAAGGCAGGTTTCATCAGACAAATGGCTTGCTAAATGTGGGGAGAGTTAAAACAGTAGTATTTTAAAAATGGTAGTCCTGAAGCAATACAGATAATTATGCATAAGAAAATATGTGTTGAAAATGTGGGAGTTAATGAAACAGAACTCGTCATATGTAGCCTCACAAACACTTGCAAATTCTTCCTTTTTTATAATTAGTTTTTAGATTACCTGGGAATGAAAACAGCAACGACAACACTTGACAGTGACAGAGATGCTGAAAAGACTTCATTTTGTTTAGGACTGCAGTAAAACTGAAGCTGTATAAAGGCACTCATCTTCAGCCAGTGCAGCAAGCCCATACCGGACAAGAAGCCCATGTCCTACTGGGTAAAAGGGAACAGGGACAGTGCCTTGCAGCTCCACTGCCATCCTTTACCCCAGCTGAAGAGTTAAGCTACTAATCCAAACTAAAGAAAACTCTACAGCAGAATGTCAAACCAATTTAAAGATGGTCAAGCTCTACAGTTCGGATCTGAGCCTGCACCTCAGTCACTGCTCTTCCAGTACTTGGTTTAAGCCTGGCTCCAAGCCTGCCTTTCCTTTCAGTTAGAGACTCAGCTATATGAAGTGGCATAAATTCCCTGACTTCTCCAAAACTCTCAACAGCCAAGTCTTTGGACTGTACCTTCTTTCTGGAAGCTGGCTTAATTTTTTCCAGTGTTTAGAATTGTCCCTTCCTACTGTAAGTTTCTGCACTGGTGTTTGGGTCATTGCTTTCTGCGTGGTGTATTTATAAATGCTTTGTAAAGGGTTATTAAATGAACAGTTGATGGTTCAATATATCATCAATCCATTGCTACTGAGGCTGAAAGATCTAAAGGTTGTTTACAGCCACGACTTAAAATGTTCTCCATTCCCTTCTACTGTTCTGCTAACAAAGATTTTCTGTCAGTCACTATTCCTGTCTATAGGGTCTCATAACATACTTCTCAGTTATTCACTCCCTATAAACTACATCTTCCTGTAACCTTCAGAGGGTGAATATACTTATTTACAGATGGATGTCAGCAGTTCAAGGTTTCCTTGAGGAACAATGAAGGCTGGAAATCCTGCAGTGCGTACGAGGCAGACTTATCCAGTCACCTCTGCCAAGGCAGGAATTCAGTTTACTGAATTCACTGTAAGCGGTAGGTTAAGTTCCTTATTAGGAGGCACATGATCTGTTATTATGGAGGACAAAATATTTTTTACCTTATGTTTTTGACTGAGAGTGATAGTAGACATCACAGTGGCTCCATCAAAAGTGTTAACTTGTGTATTGACTGCACTGTTATAATAACCCGGCACTGCTGAAACAATATCAGCAATGCTGAGATGACACACACCGTATCTCATATATTCTTTTTTCAGAACAATCTCTCTTCAAATTTTCCTAGGCACAGCAAACAAAATAATTGTTCTTGTTCACAGAGGATAAAATAATTTTCCTTCGGATCTTCTTTTACCCAGGGGAAATATCTTTTTCCACCCAACTAAAGAGGTAATCTATTTTCTTTATCCTTCCACCCCAGTCCAGAAGCTGTGTCAACATGGTTAACTGGATACCTGATAAAGCTGACAGAATGTGCATCTCCGATGGCGCAGTTAGGAATATGGTGTCAGTGGAAGTGACCCATACCGTTTCACTGACATTAGAGCATCCCTGGGAAGGGCTATTACGATGCCAATAGATGTGGCTAACGCTGATACAAAGCAATCCATGAAACAACCTTTCACAACCACTCCAGGAGAGAGCTAAAGCGTAGACGCAGAAAGTGTTTGAAATTTTGCAGGGCTATCATGCAAGGTGCAACACATTTTTTTAGCAATTTGTGGGACTGTATCTGCTCTGCAATTACGCTGTGCAATATAGGGGCTAGGATTTATATCCAAACATAACGGCCAATTACACTCTAAGTGTGCTGCAGGTAGAGCATTTTATGAACTAGGATAGCATGAGGCACCACTTTAGAGCGTAATTAATCTTAATTAATTTCCTCATATTTAATATTAGCCTATCTGCATATTAAAAAAACTATCTGACACACCCCCATCATACTGCCTGAACATCTCCTAGTGATTTAAAATGAAAAATGACTATACCAATTATTGCATGTTTAGCTGCAGTAATGATACTTAGATTAGTAATTTCCCAAGCCATGCTAATGTAGTGATTGGCTTCTCATGGTTTTTGGGGGTTCAGCCCACCCATCAATTTGCATGGGTTTAATAAGCAGCGTGAAGTTACACCAGTTTAAGCAAATGACTCTGACTTTGTCTCCTAAAAGGACAGCAGTTCAGGGTTGCTTTGCACTGGTTTGGCTGACCTAGCGAGGGCAGGTTACACTGAAGGAAAGCAGAAGCAGAGCCAGCATCTCCATACACCCCCCCATTGCTCTGGCAGAGCGAGACAGCCTCGCCCCGTCGGCTCAGCCCGCGAGCCCGGCGCAGCCAGCTCCGCAGCTCTCTGCTGACACAGGGACACAGTCCCAAACCACCAACCGGGCTCTGATTTTAAACAAAAGCCCCGGTCTTCTCAAAGCTGCGTGTTCCTTCCTGACCCCAGCAATTCTGGTACAGTTTTGCTTTGAGCTTGTGAACCTAGATAAAACTCAAGATATTTTATGCTTACATGGTAGGATGCTCTTTCTTCTCTGTCCATAGGGCGTGTCACATACATCCTGCCAGACACAGGGTCAATGCTGAAGACTTCCATTGGCGGCTGGTCAGCTCCCACTCCAGTGATACTGTATCTGATATGGATCTCTTTGTCCTTATCGGAACGAATCTGAGTGAAATAACAAAGACAGCAATCGATAAGTTTTGGACAAAAGCCATATGGATGTTTAAACTACTTTAAAGATCTGAGCCTGAAAGCTGCATAAATGTAATACCGCTGTCAATTTTGACAAGGGAGCTGTATGCCAAAGATTGGTGAAAAGCCAGGAAAAGTGTATTCCACATATTTTCAGCTATTTTTCTCCTCTTTTATTCATGACGATTCTCTAGGAATCATTGAAATTCTGACTTTTTGCCTTAGATGTGGGAGAACCTCTATGCAAAAAAAAATGCTGTTTTCATGTTATCGAAACCCTAGGCTCCTTAAAGCATCCAAATTGTTCAGCCATAGCCGGAGTCTCCCAGCCATTAATCACTTCTGAAAACGCTGCCTGCAAGCTCCCACATCGTGTTCTCAGTCCCTGTGACTGTGCACACAAATACTCCCATGAAATTCGAAGAACAGGGCTGTGTGCTCCCTCTTTCTCCAACCCAGGTGCCTTGACAAGGCAAGGCTGGGAATGTGCAGTGGGATGTCACCATTTCATGAGACTATTTGTTGAGGAAAAGCTGTTTGGCACGTTGCTTCTGAAACCCCCTCCCTCCCGTACCTTGAGAACATCACCACAAACCAAACACTGCATGATGAGTTACATGAACCTTGGATACAGAGCCAAGACAATAAAAAAGGGAGGTTAATATGTTGTCCTAGCAACCTTGACTATCTCTTTAAACCCAAATTTAATTTTCTGATCAAATGCTGGAAGAAGTTCTTGCAACAGCATGACTATTCCTGAAAGAATGTGCAAGGTGCAAATAAATTACCACCCCCCGCACCATCACAAACTGTCTTGGCAGTATAAAAGTGACGTGCATAAATTTTTCCCTAACAGGTCTATGAATACAACAAAGTAGTGGGAAGATAATAGAAATCTTGTAGCTGAGTGCATGTTAGCGTCTCTGCTACGGCAGCTGCCTGCTCGGGGGAGCCTGAGTCGGCTCAGTGGGTTGCAGGAGGCCCCGGTGCCCTCCCAGACAGTCCCAGTTTGGGGAGCGAAGGTCGTTTCCCAAGGGAAGAGGGAGGCTTTGCTTGTCAGGCAAAGGAACTGGGACAGGGCTGTGGGTTGCTCTCGCACTCCTCCTGTATGTGACCTACTGCTATTTCTTCTTCTCCTGACGCGGGAGGCTGACAAGATGCTGAACGTGTTGGTGCAGAATAACATCAGATCCCCTGGCTCTGAGAATCTCCTTTGATGCTTTTGTCCCGATCATTACCAAGTTTGTCCACTGTTTTCTTTGTACTGCCTCCACCAAACAGCCTGCTTCTGCTAACGGCTAATAATGTCAGTTATTACTAGACACTGCCAGGATTGATTCGTGCTGCACCTACACTTCTGGAGCTGAAGGTCAGGGAATACAGACAGTTTCATCTGTCTTTTCTCTACAGGATTGACTGCTTGTTAGGCTATTAGTACCAAGGAAAATTGATTGGACTTACACTAGTATAATCACTTAAAAGAGGGGACATTGTGAAAGTGCCCTCACGCTGCACACAACAGTTTATAGAGGTTTTTGTGGCCCAGTGGGTATTTGTAATAGAGACCCAAGCAGACAGGCATGAATCCAATTTTTGTTAGCAAATCTGTGGGTGAAAGAGAGTATGCTGAAATCAAGCTTTGCTTGCACAACTGTGGTTTTAATGACGGCAACTGACTCACCAGTTCAATAACTGAAGTCTACACTCCCCATTTTCAGAAAGTCAGCTTTCACCCTGCCAGGCGGAAAGGGCTGAAAATTGAATTTATGTGAATGTCTGTGCAAATGTATAGCTCAAGTCTGGGAGCTCAAGCTCTAACCCACTGCGTACACATTTGTAGCTAGGCTTAAGGTAAGTGAGAACGTAGGAAGCCCCCGCTGGACCTTCAGCTTTGAGCCAGTGTGGGGTTCCCATCTTAGAAACTGAAGAGAGTAACACGGGATGCACAGTTGTGTGTCTGTCTCTATCAGTGTGGGTCTGCACAACTCCAAAGGACCTGTAACATGTCAGGATGAAACCAGCCCTGCATCCTTTACAAAGTTCTTCCTTAAAAAAGGTGGAAGAAAATAAACAACCCACCAAACCCAAAGTATCTGTTCTTTTCTTGCCTTTCGGCTCACTGAAACACGGGAGCTGGGAGGGTCTCCCCAGCCCCAGCCCGGCTCAACTATGGCTGTAACTTTAGCACGAGCACCAAACAGCAAACTAGCCTCATTGCGAGGAACTAAAATGGAAGCAATTTTACCCTGAATCATGGAAGGGGAGAGTCTGTTAGTTCTTCGTGGACATTTTTCTGCTCTATTTCCTGTTGCATATAGTACCCAGATGCCATTGTGATAGAAGCATTAGAAATGCATAGAGAGAGACAGAAACAGGGAAAAGGAGGCTGGATTTAAATATTCAGTGCTAAAGGCACTATATTTTATTTTCAGGAAATGCAGATAAACAGAAGCTCTCTAAGAAAGCTATGTACAGTTTAATAAAGTGTATGCTATAGGATGTCCTTGCAGCACTTTCATTAGCATTAATAGGGTCTAAGCTGTCTGTATGTAAATCATTGCAGATCTAGGAGATGAAATATATCATAAGACCCACACGACTTACCCAATTATACTAAGAAAAATCCATAAGCTAATTATACTGCATTGAGCAAAACAAAGGGGGAAATACGTTGCAAATATTCAGCAATGACTCATTATTTGTTGTTAATTGCCATCATCTTACAATAGCTTGCCTGTTACCTGTACTTAATTCCATTTCCAGTAAGAATACAAGGATGTGAAGTGTTCAGAAAAAAAAAATCACCTAAGAAGTAGCACTTGTCACAGAAAGTTGCAAAGACTATTAACAATGAAGCATACTATGTATTACTACCAGGGAGATATTCATCGCACATAGGCACATGCTTTTTATATTGGAACATGTAATTTTAGCACTATTAATGAGATTTAAAAAAAAAAAAAAAATTTCAGTAATCCTGTAACATTTTGACCAAAGGTTTCATTTGCATAATTCCCAGGGTGCAATTTAGTAAATCTTGTTGAGAAGTTAAGAACATTATCTGAATACAATATAAGGTTTACTTCTTTTGTTGAAACCATTCCTGGAGCAGTTTACTATAATAATAACAAGAATAAAAAACCTCCTCTATTCCCAAGGAGCTCACTAGATCAGGAGAAAAAAATTACTGGTTGGGCAAATTTACTGGCTCAAGAGAGAGTTGCTTTTTCCTTCATTTATGCCTGGGAAGTGAGAAGATGGTAACATAGCCATATGATAATCTTCTGACTGGAGAACATACACATGAATTTTTTTTCATTGATCTTTCCTTTTATAATGCAGTGAAGAGGTATGCAGGGTTCTGGGTTACAGAACAGATGGCAGAAGGATAGTTTTCCTCAGCTACATCTGTACATTTTTTACTCTGAGAACCCTTGGAGCTTTGAGCCTCTCCAGCGCCAGGCACAGTACAACACTGTGTATGATGACATGAGCAGGATGAATGATGATGGCTGATGACTGTCGAAAGAGGAATTTGCTTGTAAAGCAGCTTTTATGTTCTAGAAAAGCCCTCTGGGATGGAGCTTAGAGAGGACTGTTACACTGGTGAGGGAAAATGTCCCAGATCGAAAGGCAATTTACAGTGGAAGATGTGACCCCCGATCCTATCCTATCTCATGAACACAGGTGAAATTTTCCATGCAGGAACGCTGGGATGCTGAGTATCCTCACCTACATTGACTGATACAAATGGGCCATCTGGGAACTGTGGGACCAGCCACCAAAGCCACAGAGGGAACCTGCAGCAGAGCTGGGCACCAAACGTGCACTGCCAGACCTCTGCTTGGCTGTGGCAAGCAAGGACACAGTGGCCCTGCAGGCCAGCAGCGAAGCTGGGGGATGCAGAGGGGTTTTAGCTCAAAGCATTGATGCACCATCCAAAATGGAGCACAAGGGCTTCAGTCAACATTTGCAACTCAGAACCAGAACGCCAAGAATCTGACTCAGCCCTCGTTTCTATGGACTAATCCCAGGAACAGGAAAAAATCAGTGTGATTTCACAGTTGGGTATTTTACAGTGCAGGTTCTGATATAATAACTAAAATGTGTGAAAATGAACATTGCAACTCTCGAGATAATACAGGGCTAAGCCCTTCAGAGCTGGCTTTCTCCTTTATAGCAATGTCACATTTAGAGGGGCTTGAAAAGCAGCCTCTGCTTGTGACACAGGACAGCATCCTGCTTTTACAGATAAAATCTTAGGGTTCGTGCATCTCCATCAGGATTTACTGGGTAGCTAAACTGTTTCTGCAAGTTTTACTGGTAAGCAATATTTCAGTTGATGAGCTCCTCTGAGGTACCAGATTTTATCACTCTGTTTTCCTCCTGTTGATCCATATCCTTCTTGTGCTCTTAGCACTTCCACTTCTCGCTGTGGGGTTTTGAATTTACAAGCCCTCTCATCCTAGCAGATGACAAGAACCACCACAGATCCCTGGTAACTCTCCTCGGCAGGAGCAGAGGCAATGCAGACTACGGAAAGCTGTACGGTTAGCAGATTGGAGAACACCAGCGAGTCCATAAATTATACAGTTTTTGGAGCATGACACTGCCAGAAAAAAGTGGCCCAATGGAGATTGTTTAGGTATGGGTAAAGTAAATGCCTGGAAGCCTAGGAACCCGGGTGTGTAAGGAAAGGCTGAACAAAAAAGGACACCTGAGCCTACAGAAGAGAAGACGGAGCTGTAACAACAGTACGTACCTAACAAACTATACTTAAGAGGATTCACTGAGCCGTACATGGTCTGGGTTCTGCCCACCACAGTGTGATGGTATATGTAAGTACCTGCGAATGTACCTAGAGAAAGCAAAGTAGGCCATTTATACTCTGTTGCATTTTCTATCCAAAGAGCAAACTAGAAAATCAGTTTCCTTTGAAGTTCTCCAACTTGGTCTATAATGTATGGAGTTAAGAATGCCCTTCAAAAATTACTTAGTTTCCCAAATCTCCCATGGAATACTATGTAACATTTGCACTAACATGACCTGGGGAGACTTAGACTTGATTTTTTTGTTTTATATAACCCATTATAATTATTAATGAACACATAAAGTAATGTAAATGATAAGCAGTAAGTGTCTTTTATTATTAAGCTCTTAGCTATTTTGCCCATTAAGAAAACCAAATTAAAATAATTGAAGACTATAATCTGTCATGCATTCAAAATGCTCCATAGAAATTCAGACAGGCAAACATATTCAAATTCTTTAAAAGAGCGCACTTAAGAGTCAGTCTAAGCATTCCAGGATTGGCTCATTAATTTTAGTGGAAATATTTTAATTCAGCTACTCTTACTGCTTATTGAAATCCTTGCTAAGGACTTACTTATTTATTTTTAACTGAATCTGCAATATGTTTAAGACTCATTTGTATAAAAGTTCTTAACTCTTATTTCACGGTTGTTTTAGAAGCCAGTAGAGACACATCTCTAGCTCTGTATTTCCAAACAAATTACTGCATGCTGCTTAAAGAATCACATATGGTTTCAATAAACAGATGTAAAAGTCAAATGGACAGTGAAAAATTAACACAGATTTGGAGACCCAGCTAGGTTAAGGTGATATTTGTTAACTTCTGTCCCCTTTTATCACACTTGCCAATGATGCCGAGCTACTTTGCAGAAAGAAAGAAAAACAGAAGATCCTCTAAAATGCTTCAGATGTCTTCAGAGAAAAACATCTCTTTTGCGCCTTGCAGACAGGATGCTTTGACATGGCGAGGGCAGCTATCATGTTTGAACAAAAGGAGTATTTCCATCAACTACAACACTGGGCTTAACAGCAGCCTGCAAGTCTTTAGCCACTACTGGAACACAATGACTATCACCCGAGCTAAGTTTTCCATGGCGGTGGTACTTGCACACAAGGTTTAGGAAAAGATCTCTATTGGACAAGAAAGAAAGGATGGAAACGTACACTTGTAATTGTGGATTTCTTTCTTCCCTCAGCTGGGACTGGTTTCATCTCATACATAACTTTCTAAAAACTTTGTATCTGGTGTAAGATAGCCAGATAGATAGAATACCAGCAAGTCTTCCCGGACTGAAATCCATCCTGTCTTGAACACTTAAGTGCACATCAAATTTCCTGGAAGAAGTGGTCTTCTTTTCCACATATTGTAGAGAGCGAACAAAGGACTATACTTAGACTAGATACCTAGTTTTTACACGTTTGAGATTCACTGCAATGAATGTCATTCTTTCCACCGTTACAAACAGCATTTAGCTCCTATCACCACCACTATGTAAGAGCTTAAGTTTATTCCTCTTCTTTAAAATACAACTCCAAAACCAAATAATAAAAACGTTTCCTTTATCCCAATGGTGGGATGCCTCTCCTGCCACGTTAAGTCTTCCTCTGCTCCACTGGAAATCTGTGCTAAGTGATTTATAATGTATTTATTTTGATGATGAAACAGAGTTAAACTAGTATGTCACAGAGATGAAAGCTGTCAATGAAGTTATTGATGTCACTGATGATGCAGCCTGCATTAGAGAAAGAAAGGAAACTACAAAATGTTTGAAGCCAAACGAGAACAGCCTCTCACGCGTGCCCAGCTCACGCTCTGCCGCCTGCGGAGGAACCCGTTCCCCATCCAGCTCGCCTGCCTCTTCCCAGGAGCAGTTTGCTTTCTCTGCACTGACCCTGCAAGCACTTGGCTAAGGCGCTTCACCAAATGTTCAGCTGCTGAAAGCTTCCAGCGTTTCACAGGTCCTTTGGCTTTCACGCGGCTCCCTCTGTCCAAGGGCTGTTCTCCAACACAGAGAGGCCCTTCAGGCCAACTGCGTCCACGTGGATACATTTCTTCAGAGCTTTCCCTATGCCCATCGGTAGGTTTGATAGTCTTCTCTCCCTCTCTCCCTTCCAGTTTTTTTTGGAACTGTTTACCAGGGTTTTTCTCCTTTACCTGGACGAAAATGTAACATTGAGCAGACGGAGAACAGGAGAATATAAATCAGGCTCAATATGGAGACATTAATGCAGTGGGAAGAAGAAATTCTGCCTGCGATTCTGGCCAATAACCGTGTCTGACCCCATACATAAGTATGGGATGAAAATGAACCTGTCAGACTCATGGTCCAATTCAAAACTACCATTACTCTGCTTGGCATAAAAGCAAACTAACAATTGCCTAGGAAACCGAATTTCATACATGAACAGATGAGATGCTACAAGCACAGAATACCTGGTGTGCAGCAGTGCAACCAGGCTCAGGTTCTGCAGCGTTTTAACTTTGCTTTCCTACCTGCTGAAACAGCAAAAATTTTATGTTTTAGCACGAGTTGTCTGGAACCAAGAAGACTGAGGTCTGCAGGATTCGTGGGGCCAGTCTGCTCTCTGCGTAACTCTCTAACCGGGCTGGTTTCTGAGCCATGACTTGGGACCAACAGCAGTGAAGACGATGGCAGCCTGGCCAGGTCTCTGTCTTTACCAGTGAAAACTCGGTAAATTGCAATTTGTTGCGTGGTCTTCATGATTAAATAATTAAGCAATTTTCATTACTCGCTATTATGAAGGTCAAGAAGCTAATGTGTCTGTATCAACTAACTGACCAATGCTAATGGATCTTCCACATCTAATGGTAATTGATATGGCAGAGTAATTTCTAAAGCAACATGTGCCTTTCTTCAGGCCTTTTGCAGTCGGTTCAGTCTTTCAGTACTCCACTGTGGAAATGCTTTAGACTGTAGCACGGTGAGTGAGAGGGAGGAGAGCGGCTCTGATGGGAAGAGAAGATTGTTATAGATCAGCAGAATACCACCACGTGACCAATGTCTTATCACTGCCAGACCGTTGATAGCAGAAGCAACAGAACTCCTTTTTACTACTCTTTCTCTTATCTCTCATACAAGAGAGCAGATTCTTCAGTGTAGTGACTGAAGGCATCCCAGTGGAGTTGCATGTGCTGCTACCGGGTGTGTTTTGGCCCTGAAGAACAGAGGCTGGTTCATACTGTGCAAGATGCAAGAAGCTGATATTAACTAACCGGGATTTGAAGCAGATGCACAAGCCCTCCTCTGCTGTAGAAGAAGCTCCATGACGAAAGGTCAAAGAAAATACCCCCGAGAGTTCAAAACACGCTGTTCTTATTCCTCTGCTGGAGGAGCTGTGACAGGCAAGAGAAGATCATCCTTTAGACTCTTATTTATGAAGGGCTACACACTGTTACCCTTATGCAGGGTACCATCCTGCAGCACCTTCTTGCAGCTGACCCTACTGCTGTCTGCTATGGCTATGCCCAAATGAAGACTTAGTCAAGAAAAACAAATCATAGTAGTGGGACTTTGTCCTCATTTCTTTTTGAAGCGTGTCTGTCCTGAAGCCTCACGTCACATGTGCCACAAAGCCAGCCTGGCAAAGAAAATCCAGCACCTCTCCGGGTAAAACTGAGCAGGAAACGCAAGTGCTCAGTGCGGAAAATAAACAAGGGTAGCAAATACTGACCTGCACAGGAGTAACCTGATCACCGTAACTAATGATTGAAGCCCTCAGCGAGTATAAATCCGTGTAGGCTCACTGGCTTCAAACACAGGCATGCTAATTTATTTCAGCTGAAAATCTGGTCCACAGCATTTAAAAATTAACCTGCACAGCAGAAGAACAAGTAAAGAACTATCTTTGTACAATGACACGCAGCAATTTAACACAAACAGCATTCCTCTTGGTAGGACAGTGAGCTAGGACACAGGGAGAAAGTATTTGGTGAGGAATAAGCTCATTTGTGTCCCAGACTCAAGGGATATAATTGGTCTTAGTAGGACCTCTGCTTTTGTAACGAACTCTGGCTTTCCCAATCATATACAGCCACACACTGCATTCACATTTTGCACGACACCGACAGGCATTACTGGTCATGGAGAAGTGGTGCTGTGGCATGATTGCGAATGCTAGTCCTAGCATAAAATTCAGCTTTTGGACCTGTCTGCAAATAGTGAACAATAGGAAACAACAATAAAACCCTCTAGTGTGTGTACTTTGGAGAACAAAATCTGCAGAGGCTCATGTTTGAGACACTACTTTGAGATGCTTGCAGAGCAGGATTTAAAGCTCTGCAGTTCTCCAAGTCTCTCTAATAAGTTTAATTATAGAAAAAGCAAACCCATTCGTTTATTCTGTAGGGTAGATTGCACGGCATAGTGTATCCAGAAGTTATTTCAATGGTCAGTAAAGGGAAATGCTAACTGTGAGGAGGTGGAAAATGAAATTCTCCCTGTGCAGCACAGGAGCAATGCTAACGGACATCAGTGCAGGTCTAGACTTGGTCATCTTTGTGGGTCCCTTCCAGTTTGAGATATTCTGTGATTTATTGTCCACTGAACAAAGCCAGGGTGAGATTACTTTGGTCCTAGGACTCACCCTCATACGTTATTCAAACAAAACACTGGTTCCTCTATAACTTTTCCCTGATGGCCAAATTCTGCCCATAGATGGATACAGATGCTTCCTTCTGCAACAGGTAACAGCAGCTAAGCAGGACACCTGACAGCTGCATTCCTTCTTCAAGCAACCACTGAGCAAGACACCGTGAGAACTCTGCAGTCAGGAACATCCAGCAAGGTAACAGCAAACAGGCACAAGTCAGGCACACGCACCCCAGCCCACACGGCACGATCCAGCACCATGCCCACACGTATACATCTGGTGTACACGTGTACAGCTACACACGCCGTGCACCAGCTACCCGTGCACCAGCGCTGAAGACCAGCTACAGCACACGCTGCCCTGTGCGCGCCAGCTGCACTCCCCACCACCTGCAAGTGCCGAGCCTCCCGTGCTCCTCTCCCAGCCAGCTCCCCCCTGCCCCAGCCATCCTGTCTCATCTTCCTGCAGCTCAGTGGCTTTGCTAAGGGTCCCCCCGGCAGCTGCACTTGGACCCCACTTTTCAA
>JAVJGI010000002.1:12489869-12507496 GCA_035590275.1 Ibycter americanus | reverse complement strand
TGAGCAAGACACCGTGAGAACTCTGCAGTCAGGAACATCCAGCAAGGTAACAGCAAACAGGCACAAGTCAGGCACACACACCCCAGCCCACACGGCACGATCCAGCACCATGCCCACACGTATACATCTGGTGTACGTGTGTACAGCTACACACGCCGTGCACCAGCTACCCGTGCACCAACGCTGAAGACCAGCTACAGCACACGCTGCCCTGTGCGCGCCAGCTGCACTCCCCACCACCCGCAAGTGCCGAGCCTCCCGCGCTCCTCTCCCAGCCAGCTCCCCCCTGCCCCAGCCGTCCTGTCTCATCTTCCTGCAGCTCAGTGGCTTTGCTAAGGGTCCCCCCGGCAGCTGCACTTGGACCCCACTTTTCAAAGGTAGCTTTCCCTCTGGCGTGGGTGTCCTCAGACTCAACACCCATCATTTCTGCAAATCTGCTTTGTGCCTCAGGGACAGGAGATTGCCTTCTAGGAAATTTCAAACCTGGCTGAACTCTGCTCGTTTGGAATGACTTCACAGGGCTGATTTTTTGGCAAGCTTTTGTCTTTCATTAACTACACTTCTGCACGGGTTAGATCTGAGACCTCTGCTTACTTTGACTTGAATTCACGTTAGACTTACTCATATGACTTACTGACGTGCTTTCTGTCCACACGCTTCTAACAGAAGAGGCAGACAGGCCTGCTTGAGGACATGGCACATTATTTTTAAATGGGGAATTAAATGATCTGGGATGTTTTAGAGCCTTTTTACATCTCACTTTCATTTGTGGCACATTCCGGTTTGGAATTTAACCCCTCAAAGCCAGTAAGACTTCTCAAAAGTCCTAAGCACAGACACAACCACCAGCCTCCCACCCTCCAACACCCCCAGTAACGACAACCGCGTTCACACAGGTAGTTCTGTTTGCAGAAGGCGTAAAGCACAGGTGCCTGAACAAGCTGAGCAGCGACCCTCCTGGACGGGTGCCTGCAGCTGTGCTCATGCAGGTACCCCCAAACACCGCGCTGGCAGTCGGGGGGGCTGTGCTTGCATCACTGGCACATGTGACGCTGGGGCACCGCAGGTGAGATGCACTGCAGGGCAGCCCAGAGCTCAACTAACGTGCCAAAGACCAATTACTTTCTAGGATCTTCATGATGAGAAGAGTTCCTATTACCAACAGTTTACAGGGGGGACACGTGAATTTGCTGATACCATTTGCCTTTCCTAGCATTTCCACAAATAGGCGTGAGGTGCAACCCACTTACTCAGCTCTCCTGTGCAAACCTGCAGCTTGATGGGCTTGGCTAACAAGGATGGTGGGAGCCCTGCCTGATCTGGGATGCTAATGCTCAACTGCCTTTTTAATTGCAGATACTCTGACAGACATACTGAATTTCTTGTTTAATTTTTTTGCAGTATTATTAATTGATAATTTAATTTCCGATCTGGCGAATTACATGCAATTCCTTCACCATCAGTTAAATGACAAGTTTAGAGCAGAACAGTTTAGGTAAGCAGATTGTCAGTGCTTATGGCTGTAAGACATAATTATGTACAGCCAACTGTGTAACGCGCTTGAAAAAATTATAAGCCTAGGCACAGAAATTAAAATTATTTCAAGATGAAGTTGTACAAATACAGCTGCAAAAAGCTGCAAAATCCTATTAATTTATTCCAACTGTAGTGGGTAGTGCAGCAGGGTTCCAGCCCCCGCCGCCCTGCCAAAGAAAGTTTAACTATAACACACAACGAGTAAGAGGCTGGATGTTTAAATCTAAACATGGTTCCAGAAAACTATTTCAGCTATTATTTATGTACTCATAAACTTCTGGGCATCAGCTGGTAACTTGGCATGATGACTCCTCAGCGTGTCAGGGCAAACATTAAACGCTAAATTACCATATGTCAGCTTTGGGTAGTTAATAATTCTACCACATCTTGGACTACTTGAAGGCTTTTCTGAAACTGCTGTCAAATCAAATCTTTCCTTCGATCAATAAAGCAGCACAATGAAATACACTATTTGTAGTGTCTAAAAGAATAGATTAGCAAAATACTGTAAATGCAACTGGCAGGGACTAACTCAATTTCTTAACTGGAGATGCCCAATACTCATAGCAATACTTTCAACTAGGCGACCCACACGAGGCAATGGCACGTATCTTTATGTCCCCTATCTACTTCTCTTCTGGTTTGCCACCAAAGCCCCCCTACAAGCCCAGAGCTGCATGTTACCTGCAGATCTAACAGGCAGCAGTTAATTACGGGAACAATGTTTGTTCTGCACCGCTGAGTCTATCAATCGCAGCCGGAGGAGTAAAATAGAGAAAGGCTGCAAGCATAGAGAACGCGTCCGACCTTCTGCTTGTTTTCCAAGCTGTGTAATAGAGATATCTCTGGCAATACTGAAAATAAGGACCAGCAGCAGACTCTGAGAACAGCCAAATAAGGTAGGAAATGCAGAAATCCGCATGCTGGGCTTTATTTAAACGGGTACTACCCACCCCAAATCGCACTTCTGCTGCCACTTTCACTCTCAGTCAAGTACAGCTGCAACTAACACACACTACTACAGTAAGTAAAACAGATTGGAAGGAAATGTCATTTCCTCTGTGCACTTGACAGCATCAATGACACATTTCAAGGTATTCAGCACTGGCAAATCAGGGCCAGATCATCAGCGCAATTGTATTCCTGCCAAAGCACCTGAAACACAAGTCAAATTATTTCTAGGGCTTGCTGCACATCTTACTATGAGTATGCAGAAAATCTGGCCCTGGCTTCCCATAGCACAGCCACAGGTCATCTGTAGCCTCTACATGAGCTTTGGAAGATACTTTAACTTAACACAAACTGAAAGCAAAGGTGTTGCATTGCAGATGACTTCTCTGCGCATCACCCAGTCTGGTCCTCGCTCCTGCAAGCAGCCCTCCAGGAATAAAGCTGGGAAACCCTGCTCTAGTTTCTTCTTTTGAAGCACAAATGAAATCTGAGCTCTTACAACATTTCTGTGTTTTCTCGTGCTCTTTGGTCTGTTCTCTACATCCACTATCGTGCCACATTTTATAGTTCAATTGTAAGCCAGAAATATGCCCTCTAGGTTTTACAGATCCACTCCCTCCAGTACACACATCATCTTAAAGCCTTGTTGGAGACTGGTGACAGCAGGGGTGGCTCTGAAATGCAGTGGTCCCCCCAACAACCTTTAAAACCATCAGCAGTGAGTAAAGGAAAATCAGGCCTTATAGAAAATTTTTTTTAGCATTCTGTTTTTTTATAATTCAGGTCACTCCATCCGATCCTCCACTGTTGATAGATTTAGTCGTAGCTGTTCTCAGGCTGCAGGGCCCTGAGAAAGTGATGTGAAAGTTGCTGGTGGCAGGAAATTGCCTTCATAATACTTTCAATTTTAAAAAGTTGATAATGACATAGGGAATAGGTCCTGTGGGAACAGGGAGGGTTGAAAATAATCCACCAGTGAAAGAATTGTGAACTGCTGACTTTCAGCTTTTAATTGGGATGGAATTACAGATCATCCTCTTCTATCAATCCCACACATACTCAAAAGGTGATACTAAAAAGGAACAGATTATTATTATTATTTCATACAGTATCTTTTTTTATCAGAGGAAATTAAAAGAAAACAGTCTGCCACATAGCAAAATCACATGGCTGCTTTATAAGCCATGCCTTGCTCTCCAAGCTAGTGTAAATCAGCATGGCTTCTTTTAGTTCAGTGGCTTTACACCGATTTCCACTGGCTGACAAGCTGACCCAGTATTTTTGTGGTGATTAGAGTGGGATATCGCTTCATGTTTATTTCTAGGAAAGCTCAAAGTTGGCTCCTGTGCCTTTGAGAAGCTGGATGTATGCAGGGGAATGACATTTCTTCAAACTCTAAATCTTCAGGGCACTTTTCCCCCCCCTCTTTTTAATAAGAAGCAGGAGGAAGATTTCCTGACCCTCTGAACTATCCCTGGTTTTGAATAGACTACATGGTATGCCTGTAAACAGAAGAAGAAAGCGGTTGTGTGAAACTTCTTAAACTGCAGAGGATGACGGACGGCAAATGGGATGCAAGCCAAGGAACATGACAATTAGCACAGAGAAAGTTTTCAGGGTTTATTCCATCAGTCAGCACTTAAGGAGGCTTTGAAGGGGAAAAAGCATCCTTTCATATATTAATCCACTACTTCTGCACTTTCCCCCTATTCCATGGATTTAGTGCTTAGCTGCTAAATATCTATATGCAGAGCTTTATTAAGAGGAGTTGGTTTGCTTTTTGAAAGATTCCACATCCATTAGTTTATAAGAGAGAAAAAAATGCAAAATCATTTCGCCTGTGCAATATCCAGAGTTTATATGACAATTTACTCTTCCTCAGCTTTTAGTACTTAAAGATGGGGATGCAAGAAAAGCTAGCATTTCTTGCAATGTTATTTCTGGTCATCACCTCACTAAAGTGTCGGGTTGTGGTACCAATGATAAAGGAACTCGGGGAAAGCAAAGGGACACCCCACCCCCCCCCCCCATTTCACCCCCTTCCTGTTCTCTCTTGGCAGACTTCACATCTGAAGAGGCACCTTACTGTTCCAAGATAAAGTATTTTCTTCTTGCTTTAAAAAGAAAAAGTTCTGTCAAGCAAGAAGTTGGGCAACAGCAGGGGACAATGCCATACCAGTATTAATTAGCAAATTCCAAATGAATCATAGTTTGTGCTTAGCGGGGTATGCTTGAAAACCATGTGAACTCTTAAAATGCTGTGTTGAGCATAATAGTTGCAGCTTATTTTTACATATTTTTTCAGTAAGACTAACAAAGGAAGAGTTGCTTTGGAAGGGCAGCTTATTCAGTCCCTCCATGGCCCTGTTCCCAGGCATTTGTGCTCTTGCCCATCTCTTTATTTGGAGGATGACAACCTCCTTAGCTCATCCCTTTTAGTTTGAGGCCACTACTGGGGGACAGCACTTTTCCTCTAATTAAGAGGTGGCATGTGGGGTTGTCCACACTGCACCCTGAATCACCTAGCAGGGTGTGCGCTGTGACACACCACACTTGTCATTTCTGTGGCTCTTTGATCCCAAGTCCCCAGGACTCCCAAATCTGCCTTCCCCGCAGAGGAGCGGTGCTCCTGCCGCCTGCTGCCAGGCTGCCTCTCTCTGCCAGGGCTCCCATCGCTCTGCAGGTTGGTGCTTTCATGCACCCAACTCCCTGCCTCAGCATGGGAGGCAGAAGCGGGTAGTGGCTACATACGGCAGCAACTGCAGCGACAGACTCTGATCTTAATTTCAGTATTATTTAGGTTGTGATTGAGCTGGGGCACCTGCCTGTGCAAGGCTTATCAATTCTCTTTGATTTGGAAGACTCTGTGCATCTGTGTCAGACTGTGAACTTCAATTTCAGTGCAGAGCTCCATTGCTGTTTTTCCTCTCTTTCACTTGTATATTGAGTTTAAAAGACACAGGAGTTAAGGAAAGAAACTGGTGCACCGGTACAGCGTAAGCAGTGATGGGAGGCTGTGAGCATTCATTCAGGTAGCATGCAAGGAGAAAAAGATGCCCTTGGTGATCTAAGAAATGGCTGCACTTCAGCTCCGAACTTCAGGGTGATGGTGAATAAACAGCAGATCAGACTGACAGCATCTTTCGCTACCTGATCCGAGTTCCCTCAAAGGCTTGGGAAGCCGGTATAGAAAGGTTTCACTGGCTACACTTGAGCAGGCGGCAGAAAAACCACACAGATATCCAGGAGGTGGGCAGAGCGAGCCTCAGCTGACTGGAATAAGATGCTGGTGACTCAGCTTCGGAGGGGAGGATGGATGAAACCCCCCTGGGGTCCCTTCTGCCATAGGAAACCAACGCCACTCCCTGGGGAGGATCTCTTTCAAGGTGGGTAGAGTCAAGGAAAGACACTGCAATTTTTAAATGATATGGTCTAAACACAAAGAATGTTCCAGAGCATTAAGAAAACTCATACAATGAAACATTATGATTTTTTTTCTAGGCCTGTGTATTTCTTGAACGAGCAAAAGGAGGAGCAGTCTCAGGAAGCGTTACTAACCTTGCCTGCCTGTTGGCTGGGAGGAAGAAGAAGGAAAAAAGGAGAAACAAAAAGAAAATAGAATCCCCTCCCCATTCTGCACCAGGATAACCCTGCTGTTTGCAGAAAGCTGGCTGTGGAAGGATTCAGCCATTCAAAGCCTCATCGCACAGCGTGGGTTTAATGTAACTCAAACCTGTCCACCATGATTTAGCAAGAACAGCGATGATTGTGAGACTCACATGTCTCCTTATGCTTTCTCTTACCCTGGCAAACAGAACTGACTGTGCACAGAAAAGCTGGGGGCTATTGCAACCTAAAGAACAATTGCAATGTCCACTGGGATCCAGAATATTCAGAGCTATTTTAATCAAATGACTATCGATTAGGGACAAACTAGAGTCTACTGAAGTTAATGGACAGATTTCCATCCACTTCAAAGGGCTCTGGAACAGCCTGTAACACAGAAAACAAGCAAGTCTCAGAATGAGAAAATGCATTTTAGTCTAACCCTAATTGCATGAGATAACTGTTTCAGCTGAAACATTTTGAAACTACTCACTACTCTGCCCGAGACAAACATCAAACATCTCAAATGTCGGAATCCAGCAAAGCTACCAGCGGCTAAGGAAAGAGTCCAACAAGTGTGGCCAGCTACGGCTATCAGAGACCTACAAACAGATATATTAGCTCTACTGACAGCTATGGAAGACCTTTATTAACTTAAGTAAGAAAAAAATTTTGCAATTTTTTCCATGTATAGATATATACACTAATTTAGTTTTACTTTCCACTCAAATTTATTTTCTTTAAGAAAGAGGAGATTTTTTTCTTATTTTTTCCTGGAAAACTGTTAGTGTTTAATTCCACACTACAAATGTATCATTTGTCCTTTTGTCTTCACAGGACCTAATCATATTCTCCGAGGGATGAATACAGAATCATGACACAAGTGATTTGTTTAAACCAGCTTCTCTTACTGCCTAGAACGTTTCATAGTCTTTAAAGCTATATATTTATGTGACAGCCAGACATCCATTAAAACCCACAAATCTTAAGGCCTACGAGGTATAAAAGGGATTTCTTCTTTTAGATTTTATAAGGGGAAAATCAGGCCTGAATACTGGGGGGGTCATGCCTTTACCGACCTTCACAATATTGGGTTCTTCCCAGAGCTGGTGTAATTTCAGTGTTGAGTCTGTGGAAAAAATAAGGCTTTTTTCCTATTAAAGAAGTTAAAGAGAGCGAGCACTTTAAATAGCTTGTAGGGACCAGCAGCACCATATTGTTGTCAACTCCAGCATTATACTTTCCCAGTTTTCATTCATTCAAGAGGTTTAGCAGGTAAACAGATAAATGCCACTTGAAGTCACTTGTGCTGTGCTCGACTGGCAGTGGAGGCTGTACTGGCTTTCTTGATCACATAATAGTTGAGAAAATTTGAAGCAGTAATTAAAGGAAGAAAGATCTTGGGTTTAAATGCTCCATCTTGTCTAGTTCCTTCTTCTGTCAACATTCAGTGGGATGTTTTGCTCAAACTGTAGCAGAATAAGTACCAGAATCTGCCCACATAGATATATATATACACACACACACTTTATTTTTTTTTTTTTATGGACGGATGAAGATCCCTGCACCACCATTACCAATAGGAGAAGAGAAGAATGCAAACATTCAACAAACATCTAGCTACCAGAGCCCCGATCGCCAGGTCTTTTGGTAGAAAATGAGACAGAACATTGTCCACCAAAGGCACCAGGTTTTCCAGACCAACCCTTCCTAACATAAAAACCCTTTGAGAAGTACAAACGCAAAGCACAGCAGTAGTTGCTGGGAGCTCTTTCTCCAGCTATGCTGCCGCTTTAAACCACAACACTCAACCAGGGAAGATGCCGTCTATCATGCTTCTTCACACTGCTCCCAGCCAAGTGTCACCTTGGCAGTCACCTCAGAGCGTGCAACTGGAGCACTGGCCAAAGAGCGTGTACCTCCACCACATAACCATGCCTGGGATCAAAAGATACGGCCTAAGCATCTCTTAATGTCCTATTATCTGTGGATCACTGACAGTGTTGATCATAAGAGTCTGACACGACTCCGAAGAAGCTGGTCTATTGTATCAATAGGTACCTAGGGAGCCTTTAATCCGCAGATGCATGTGTAATGACAGCATACCAAACTCACAATATTTCTTTTTTCCTTAAAAGTTGGTACTGTTAAAGCAGTAAAAAGCAGCAAAAAGTAATGCTCATTGTAAAAATAAAAGCCCCGTCATTTTTCACATGACAAGAGCACAAAAAAAGTCTGAAACCCAAGGTTTTCCCCCTTTCAGTTGTAATATAAAAATGATCCAAAATGTTTACGCCAGGAGACAATTTGGAATGACTTGTTTTCCTGCTGAGCTATAATCTTGGTCAGCGGGAACGCTACTGATGTGACTCAAACTGTATTGCTGCTGTAGTGTGAAGGAAAGAAGGGGTGAACTGCCATAATTCTTAAATTAGCAGAAATGTTTTTTGTGTATATGATGTGTGAAAGTATGAAAATAGGCATGGGGGGGGAAATTGTTTGTTTCCCTTGGAAACTGGTAGATGGATTTGATTAAGAAAAGTCTACTTCTATGTTAGGTTCTCATGAGGCTCCTGCATGCTGCAGAAACAGGCGTGGTGTGAAAGCACACATACAAACACACTGTTTTAGCAACAGAATTGAAATGATCCATAGAATATACAATTATCACTTAGAAAGTCATAGGCTCTTGATTTTTTCAGTGAGGATTCTTTCAAAAGACTTATTTGTGCAGCGAGGTCTGTGAGATGCCACATACCCAGAGCACAGAGGCATTCAAATTTGTTTTCCTGCAAAACACTGTTAAAAAATGATTTGCTTAATAAAGAATTATGTTTAGAAGAAAAGAGTTAGAAGCTGCTTTGGAAACATTTGATTGCTCATTCTTTAAGCAGTATCTTTTTGCAGATACAAGATAGTTTTCAAAAAAGGGGATTAGTACACAAACATACAGGATCTCTGATGAGAAGAACATCGACTGGTTCAATCCTATTCCCATTTAATTCTGACATAGAAACACATCCACAAGAAGTTCTGCAAGAGAATAAACAGCCATTGTGCTAGCAATTAAATCCTTACTCGTAAAAGGGTCTTAATGTTTCCACTGACAGTCATGACAGAAGAGTACCACTATCTCCTGAGAATTTTAATAAAAAAATTCTTGAACGTAGAACTGCACTTGTGTGACTTGGCACACTTCAGTCCCTAGGTCGTCAGGGGAAAATAGGCTGGGTTACAAACCCCCTACGATAAACATACACTTGACAGTATGTTCCAAAACATTATTTAAAGAGAGACTTCTGTTCAAGTTATTAATGCCTTTAATATGGATTCTCATCTCCTCTTTTTATTACTTTGTGTGTCTTTCTCATTATTTAAAGAGTTGTGAAAAGAGCTGGTCAGCACTTCAGAGGTCCCACTGCTCATCAGTGACTGATGCTGGCCATAAAGTTAAAGCCAACCCCCCCCAAGTCCAGAATCCCTTTTTCTTCTCTCAGGGGAGGGATGGCAAACACATCCATCCCTCCCTGTCCTGCTGCTCCCAGCTTCCTACCAGAGAGCAACTCTGAGCCAGCACTGAGCTCGCTGGCTTCTTTCAGCTAACAATACAGGAGCACGAGCTCTTTACAAGTATTAAGCACTATATTACCTGGACCAAATCTACTGTCCTGTCAGCTCCTGCGGAGTGCTAGAGAAGCCCACGAGAACATCTGGTATCCTCAGAAGATGACTCTGTGGATGCTTGAGCAGCGTGTGCCCCCTCCCCTCGTACTGCGCTGTCCTTTCCTCGGGGCAACAGCTGGCTTTGACAGCCTGTGTGTTTGATGGTGTGGATATCACACACATGGGAAAAGGGTCACGGTTTCCAAATCATCTGCTAGAGTAATGGGAGGAGACAGCTCCCCAGCAGCAAGAGCCAGAACATCTCTGCGCTCTGACATCACGTCAGGACACCGGGACAGTCAAAAGAAAACCAGAGATCTCCTGTGTCCTGAAACATCTGGTCATCTACATCAGACCAGCGGTGGTGTCAGATGGTGCCAAAGGCATCTGGGCTTCTCTCCTGTTTGCTTCATCTTCCCCACCTTCATTCTGAAGTAATTCAAAATACGAATCAGATGGCAAATTTTTAGTGATCCTGAAATCCAGGACCACTAAACACAGGCAAACAGGACAGATACAGTCCAAAGGTAAAATACTTCAGTCCTATCTTCTAATATAGTAGTGCAGTCAGTCCCAGGCTCTCTCGGTAATAGTTTCTTATCCTGACATGCCAAATGTTTATGTAACATTTTTGACATTAACAGCACAGCAAGGAAATAAAGAGCCAGGCAGTTCACATTCATGAGTAAACCATGTACACAAGGACAGCAAGAGACCTAATCCATTTGCAGTCTGAAATCAGATCTCTGGGGATGCTTTAGGTTATTGCCCTACAGGATGCCTACAGTTTTTATCCAACTTAATGGTTTTCCTAATACCAAAATGCTATTAATGAATAATATGGCTGGATGAAAAAACTTTTATAAAGTCACTTGCAACTGGATTAAGTGTATCAAGATGTTTTCTTTGATATTGTCTTGTCAGTTCATAACAAGTGACTCTTCCATGCTTTCATGTCAGGTAATTCCCAAGAAATTCATGGCTACGATCTAAAATAAATGTGTGACTTTCAAATCAGTGAGAGCTGAATGATAGGAATTTTAAATTGCTGGGATAAAACTGCTAGCTACTTCATAGCACTCATGCTGCTTCCAGATTTAATACCTGCCTTTTCAAACACTATCAATTCACTTAACATGTCAGTGGGGAATAACATTACTTTATTTTCCTTTATAAGGATCATGAACCATTTTCTTTTACAGAAATGTACCAATTACCCACATGCCAATTGTCCCAGACACACTCTGATCTTACAGCGTGGACATTCAATTCAGATGCACACAAAGCTTTCTGATGCTACAAAAGAACCACTATGGGCTAAATTCAGGACTGATGTAAGCAGGCAAATTTCTGCTGACATCAATGGAATTGCACTCCCCAACGCAGGTTCTGAGTTTTGCCCTCTGCCCTAAGAATCCGACAAATGCCGATGGAAGTCAGAGAGAAACCTTTCATGTGAAAAATACCTAATTTAAGGAATTAGCAGAGTAAAGCCATAAAAAAAAAAAGATGCTAGAAAGAAGAGACTACTTTGTTCCATTTGCACTGGGATAGGCAAGTTGTGTCTTACTCCGCCAGCTGGGACATTTGAGGATGGGGAATTACCGCTGGGGCAAGGCAAGCAGTGTTTGTACTGTGGTTTGTACTGCTCCCTGCCCTCGTGGGATTGCTCGGCATGGGGCTTGCAGTGGGAAAAAGGGAGCCAGCCTTCAGGAAAGGCCGTGTTCAAGGAAACATTGAGGGGTCAGGGACACGCGGTGGCACAGCTTGGCCACTCAGCATGTAACACTAGATGCAGTGTCTACAGGGCACAGCGAGTTAGCGCCAGAACTGGAAGCCGTGTATCTAAGCCTGCCCTCGCTAATTGGTCCTGCTGAGAATTTGGGTACATTAGCCAGGGCAGAGTGCCACACTAATGAAGCTGTACTGCTGCTGGGACTGGGGCTGGTAGCTCTGTAGGGCACTGCCCTGTGCTAGGCAGGCTTTCCAGACTGCTCACAGCCACCTTGGCCACCTCTGCCTGCTGCTGCCCCATGCTGTGTCAACATACCCTGTGACTGTGCCACCGGGAGCCCTGCCTCCCGCAAGCGCTGATGGTAGAACAAGCCCTGACCGGTTAAAGGAGCTTCGTTACTCTGAAGTTGCATTTGCTGACTACATCCCACAGCTACCAGCTCGCTTCACCTTTTGCAGGCTCCCGTGGAGGAGAAGGGGCACTGCTCTTTGATCCTGGGAGAGCTGGCAATGCTGGGAACTCTGCAGCAGCTCCCCGCCAATTTATTTCTGGTAATGAATTGTCCCACCGTTTCAGCATTGTTTACAGTGATTTATTTAGAGTGTATCTGCATATACATTATACATGCAGCTCTCACCAATGCTTGGTAGACCTTATTCTGCATTGATTGGGATGTGCTGGGAGATATGCCAGAGATAGTTAGCAGAAAGTATCACACTGTACATGGAAGTATTTACCTTGAACTTACCAATGCCTTTCACCAAGGAACACTCACCTGTCCTGCTCTTTTGAGAACTAGTAATAAAGCTCCAGTTTAGGACTGTACCCGTTACACCACTGATGCTAACACAGGTTACAGACACAAACACCATTCTCAATGGACTGATGAGCTAATTGTGAGAGCCTAAGCACTGGGTTGTAACAGTGCAAAGAAATAAACAGCATTTTTTAGATGTCAAATGTTTTTGAGATCTAGGTGACACGTTAAGAACTGACCTGTAGAAGCCAGCATTTCAAAACCAAAAGTGCTTTGCTCCTGAGGACCAAGTATTGCATGATATACCTCAAGGGTAAGAAATGATGGGATCCTCAGACTGGAGCCATCACAGAGCTACTGTCAAAGCTTTGAGCTCGCACGGTGCTTTTTACCTCAGAGTAAGGTGTCCTGCATCTGGCAGCCCATTTTTATGATATTCGCAAGAACAAATGCTACTCTTCTGCAAAATTTGCTTTGATGAACTGAAAGGTTAAAAACAACTGGGCAGACTTCCTTAGGAGACAGGGCTAAAAATCATTCCTCTGATTTCCAAACGTTCAGATGCCTCACGCTACCCAACCTGACCGAGCTGATGGTAAGCTTGTGAGCATCTCTCCAACCCTCACACCGCACCCCTCCCCCCCCCCCAACCACATAGGAACAGCTCTGACCAAGTTGATCTGACCCCCGTTTGTAAGGCTGTTATAACATTAAGATGAGTTCATGGAGCAAAGCCATAACGTGAGTCCACGAGTCCAATACTGAACCAGACTATACACTTGTGTGATACTGTGGGAGGGAAAAATTAGGAAGAAGAGATGGGAAAGCAAGCAGCCACAGGTGCACGATGAAGGAGAAAGATCTCACTGTATCTGCAGACTGCAGTGCAAAACCTCTATGAGCCAGTAGGAAAGATATCAATGAGCAACAGACAAATCTAATCGGAGGTATTACAAGCAGATAATGCAAATAATGAAAGACAGAACAATGTGCAGTAAGAGAATAACAATGCTAAAAATGGCATTTTGTATCTCGGACCACAATTTAACAGTTTAATTTGCACTGACCTTCAAGAAGCAGTCACAAATTTGATTTTAAATAAGCAGGCTGCAGTATTAGTGCTCATCCACAGAGCAGAATCCTGCTTGTCTCCTCTTAGTGGTGGCTGAAGATGAGGGATTGAGGGGACACCCTCCTCTGGAATTTTTCAGCCGCTCCTGGCAGACCCAGGAGCAAGAGATGAACCCCACAGCGCTGCAGGAGCTAGAGCTGTGTTACAGATGACTTGTACTCCTACAACCCAATTGTTTCATGGCATATTCCTCTTTTTAACGGGTTGCTCTAGTATTGATCCAAGTCAGTGAAAGCTGTATTTCTCTCCCCCCCCCCAAAAAAAGGGTTTGAATGTTACATAGAACAACATTTCATAAACCTGATTCTCTTGATTTTTCACACTTACTCCCAATGATGCAACAGGAGAGAGCTTGAGGCTTCCTCCATATTCCTCCCTTTTACTGCTATACATTAAAAACATTTCAAAAAGTTATCCTTAGTTGGCAGTAGCATATTGGGCAGCCCAATTTCTCCGTGCAAAATCAGCTGGCAACCTCTCAGCGTGGCTTCCTTGGCTGAGTGCCCTCCCCGCAGGCTGGCAGCCCCCACGGCCGGCAGCCAACCTCCCAGGGCTTCTGCTTGGACAGAGCCCCTCTTTGTTTTATTGGTCTTCATTTCATTTTCATTTTAATGTGACGGTAAAAATTTTATCTGATAATCTAAACAAGGTAATAATTTTGCGCTATAAAAGTGCCTGTCTTCTGTTGTTACTGCCACCAACATATATTGGAGAGTAATATTTGCAACATTATACAAAATTGTTATTCTATTAAAATGATAAAATGGCAGTGGTTTTATTACATGAGTGATTTTCCAGGCACTGAGATGCCCTTTACTGCAGACAAGAATAATAAACACATTATTCACCAACACATTAGGGAACAATCCTGTGATTTTGGAAAACAGTTGTAACAAACAAGTAAGTTATTACAGTGACATGCTCAGGAAACATAGCCCCAAATCTTATCTGCTGTAACTAAATACTGCTAATAGCCAGGGACTCTGCCTGCTTTGCATTTCAGCAGTTTGCTCCCAAGAAGTTGGCAAATCATAAGACAGACACTGAGAATTGTTCATGCACTTTTTGCAATCCCATCTAATCCAGGCCTTGGGATTTTAACCCTTTATTCCTACTGAAGTCTTAAGGATTTACCATCTGCCGCTGCAAAATCCATGAGGATGAAGAAGGGGAGAGGATTAAATTAATTTAACAAATTCTAATCCTAAAACAGTGTTGGCGATGTTAGGGCTCTTTGAATTCTAATGAGGATTTAAAGTAATGCTGACTACTTCCCCATTAAAAAGGAGGAAAAAAATGTCACATTATCACATCCGCAGCCTCTGCCCAGCCTGTGCAGCACTTGCAGAGCGTTTTATCTGACCGCGTCTATTACAGGGAACCTTCAGTTATCTGAGGCACCTTCCCAGCCACGTCTGTAACCAGAAGCACAAATCCATCTGCACAGGTCAGAGCTATGTCAGATTGTTGCACGAAAACATTATCAAGGTTATATATATTATTGTACATCCTCTACATTTTTTACCAGATAATCCGAAATCAGGTAATACAACTTGATATATCTGACTGGCAAAGAGACCTCAGATTTTATTCCCTCCTCTTCACTAATGCAAACAGACTTGCATCCATTGCCACCCAGATTCAGCTGACAGTCTGTGTCTGCAGGTAATGAATAGGAAGGTCGAAACAACATACACACACCGGCTGGAGATGTCTCAGGTCCCCAGTGACTCTAGTTTAATACCAGAACACAGCGAGCACAACATGGGAAGGCAAAGCAAAACAGGGAGAGCTTCAGCAGAAACAACACAGCATTCCCTTCCTAACATGTTTTGTTCTTGTCACAAAAATCAAGCACAGGATGAAAATCAGACCATCACTTGCACTTCAAATGATGCCTATCTACATGCAGTGCAGTGATGTACAACACGCCCTCTCTGCACCAAGCAACGTTACGATAGAACAACAGTTCAGAGACCCACATGCCATTAAAAGCACCTGACTTCTTGGGGGAAAGCGCAGATTTAAGCCATGCTGGGAAGGGAATTCCACCGGGGGACCTGGGCCCTTTGCACTGGGAAGCAACTTTAAACGTTCTGACATTGGTGCAAATTTGGAAAGGAAGCATATGGAAACCAGACGACATTTTTCACAAACTGCCAAGCAGATTTTGCGTGGTTTTAGAGAACGTGTACTCCAGGGAGTGTCCACAGCAGCTTGATGCTCTTGATGGCTAACATTTGTTTTGCATCTTTATGCAGAAGAAAAGAGACATGATCACTCATCTGTCTCGTGTTTCCATACAGGTGCACACTTCCCAGCCATGCTAGAAGGACAGATGTTGCTAGCAAATGTCTTTTAAAGGAAGGAAAATAACGGGAGGGAGGGGGAGACACTACTCAAGCGGATCGGCGGTTTGGACTGCTCTCTCTCCCGGAGAGCCCCTACGGGTAATGCAGATGCGCTGGCTGCAGCAATCGCTCCTTGGAGCACGGGGTCTTTATGGAAACTCTACACTACACTGCAAATGAAATCAGTTTTCTTATTAGTCTCCATAGTGGTATAACAAACTACGGAACTCAAAATATCTAGAGACCAGTGGCTACATTTTGATTTTCAAGCTTTTGAAACCTCTGTGCGCAAACAAACTCTTCAAAACAAATGCAAATTTGGCAGTTTATGCAACAGTGAAAGCCACTTGGGGGGATTAAAGGCTGATGTACTATCAGCTGAGAAAATGAGTAACCCTGAAACATAGAACTAGAGCTCCAACATTTGTATACTGATCCTCCATAAACTAGTGCTGCAAGTAGATTCTGAAGGACACCAATTCCTTAGTTTTCAAGCCTTTTTTTTTTTTTTTTTTTTTTTCCTTAGGTAGGAGGCAACCAAAGATATCTGAGTGTTTACATGTCATGAATCCCATTTTCACAAGCAGATCCCGAGTTTTAGAAGAAAGCCCTGTAGCATACAAGCCCCAGATTATATTATTAATATGTACCGATACCAAATCTACCGAAACCAACAGGAGCCTTTGAGGGCCTGTCAAAAATGAAGCCTGTAGTATTTTATTTACATTTTGATGCTTGCTTTAGAGGAATGACTTACTGCACAACATGATGCATTTGCGGATACTCCTTCATCTCTACACCCCGAAAGAGGCAATGGACAATGAAGTGTCTGAATTTTGACCAAAGAGAGTATTTGTTCTTTTCTAAGGATGGTTCCCCTGCTCATCAGGATGAGAACACGTAGCTGTCAGTGAGCTTAAAACCATCATTTCAGAAACTACCCAAAAACTTAAGCAACAGAAACCTGAATCCCATTCAAATTAGCCCGTCTCCTTTGAGACACACTGCTAGCCTAGCAAGAATAAAAAACAACTTTCCCTTCTGTACATTGTGCTTCAGAATACTGTTATCTTTAAGACATTTTGTTCACTTCTTGCAAAGGCCTTATCAGGGAGACACAGTATGTTATAAAGACTAAGTAACCATATACCCAAAATGTGTGCGTGTGTGTGTGGGTGCATATCCACTGGCAGAACTAAAATAAATTTAAAAATACTTCCACATAGCCAAACAAAGCTGGAAGACGGGCTGGTAATTATATGTGCATTCCAAGTAGACTACACACAGTGGGGGGTTTAAAGCATTCATTTAAATTATACCAATCGGCGCAGAAAGCAGGAAAAGAAACACTGAGGACATCAAATATGACACGTCTCTATAACGATACACACAAGTACTAAATCATGGCAAAACACTGCCTTAGAAAATAGGGACTAAAATGTCATCCTAAAATGAGTTCCATCTACAGCTTTGCTGCCTCTGTAAATGCATATGATCACCTTAATGATGTATTTTGAGAAGACACGATAAATCACAGAGTTAAGAGACCCCATGGAATGTGAATACATGTGGAGATTTTCTTCTGGAGGAAAAAATGTATTACTGCAAATGGAGTACCGCATATTGCACAATTTTTTTAATTTTTTTTTAATTGTGTGGTTAAACATGGAGGTTCAACAGCTTCTGGGGTGTGATAAGAAACTGGGTTTGTTAACCCCCATGCAACCAGCACATGGGATACAGTCATCCTGGAGTGCCTGACCTACATGCCAGGGAAGCCAGCACGACGATGTTAGGAAATCTCCAGTCATAGTGCCTTGGGACATGGGAATTAGAAAAAGAATTAGGATAATCTTTCCAGGCAGAAGATTTAAAGTCTGCTACAGTTATTCGCGA
>JAVJGI010000002.1:12474646-12489769 GCA_035590275.1 Ibycter americanus | reverse complement strand
GGGAAGGTTTTTTAGTGCAGCTAATAAAAACATAGATTCTGAAGCACAAGCTACAGCAAATACCAAACAGTATATGTCCATGCACTACCAAATAACAGACAAAGCTGCCAATATATACTACTTGTCAGAATTACTACTTTGAGTATATGTTATTTATACCTTGAACTATGTGTTGGTAACCATTTGAAGTAGGATTTGCTTTTGTTCCCTAATCTCCAAAAGAGATTTCAAAGTAATCAAATTCTACCGATGCAAACGCTTGAGCATGCAGTGTATTTTGCTTGAGTATTTACAAATGTTTTTCTTATTCATGAACCACCTTGTAAGCAGGAACTTGTTTGAACAAGTATTCCTGGAAAATGAAAAATAAGATACAAATATGATTGTTCATTAATCCCTTTTCATATGCAATATTCAAAGAGTTCTTCTTTCAAAGGTGTTTTGAGAATGAATTAATTCATTTGTATAGTGCTGCAAAGGTGTAAACTGCTATCTAAGTGTTAGGTATTATTACACTACCAGGGTCTAAGCGTGCTTGCAGCCTCTCTTGGAAACATTCATGCTTGTACATCTCTAGCAAAAGGAGCTACAGAAAACATAGCTGAAAATCTGCATAGCATATTTTTTCACCCAAATATCACTTTTAATGTATAATCAATCTTTATGGTCTGTTGCTGCAGGGAAGTTGTAATAGAATCAAGTTTTCATACAATTGCAAGTTGTATGAATCTTTCAAAAACAAGATTAGAGCATTCTTCATTCCAAATCAGTATCGATTATCCCTTAAGTTACATATAAATTACTTTTAGTCTTAGACATCTCATGTCATAGGAATATACTTAATAATGGGAAACATCCCTTCTACCACACTAACAATGCCATCCTACTTGCTGGGCTCATTTAACGAGAAAGATTATTCCCTTCCTTTTCTCATATATTATTTTAAACATCTTTTAGCCAACCTGTGTATCCTATTTTACTCGTTACAGCTGATCTGTGCAGAACTTTCTGAGAATGAAGTATTTTTTGACTCACAACTTGCTGGTCCTGACCAAAAGGCCATTTCGTTTAATGCTGGTATTTCCCCACTTAAGGACTGAGCCCATTCTGAAGACACATTACTCAAACTCTCTCAGCAAGAAGCAGAATTCAAATCATTTATACCAAGGAAAGAGTCATGAATCATGTGGGAAACAAGTCAGAGGAGGCTGCCCAGTGCTGTATGGGTGTTTGGCCGGCTGATTTCTACTAACGGCCCTGGAAATTCACACATGGGTTGAAAACATGAAGGTAAGTGAAATCTCTGTTCTGTTTCATATTTCTCCTGTTTTCTCTCTACTTCCAAAATATGCTTTACAAAAATAAATACATAAACCGCACAGTGAAATTTATGTTCTCTATAGATTGGAGATAAGACATAGGGCAAAGAGTATGAAAAGTAACAAGTCACTTGGATGAGAATCAGGAAATCAGCAGTTTCCTCCTTGGTTGGCTACTCAGCCAGAATGGTGCAGTTCGCTGCGTATAATCTGGTATTCTGCCACTGTACCTTTATATGTGGCCAACACAACAGTCTGTTTGATCATCAGTTATTAGAGCGTATTTTTGCAAAAGCAAATACAAAGTTCCCTTTACAATAAAATATTTTGCATTATCTTTCATGGTTTTAAACCGCAAAATGCTCCTTACATTTTATCTCAGGATTTAATGCTTTTTAAGTTTACATTTGAGTTGTGATGATTAACTTTAAGAAACAAAGTAAACTGCATGTGCTTTTTTAGTCCCTAAGGACAGTTATTGCTCAGAATATAACTGCAAAGTTATTTTTACATTGTAGGAAACTGAGTATAATGTATATTACAGCTCATTTTCCAACACTGGATTGCATCATAAATATACTTTAAGCTGCCAGTGTTAAAATTATAGTGGAAAATTAAAACAAGCATAACCCACATTATTTTAAGATGAATTTTATAGCCAAGTAAGAACCAAAATGAAATAAAAACACACTATTTGGATCCAAGAAAATTTGGTAGAAATAATACACAAAACTGTTACAGATAAAACCTACTTAGCAAAAAAAGTAGATGAAAACATTTGCCATCTGTTGAGAACGTGGAACTGGCTTCCCTATTACAAGCAGTAATCTTAAAGCCAGGGATTAATATCTGTACTAGCATCACCTCCTGTAAGTCCACGCAGAATGGTTCAGAGCTCTGTCCGTCTGCAGCAATCCTCAACCCCCTGGAGCCTGGCACGCCGGCTCTGCGCCGCAACAAGCCATTCTCTGGGAATTTGGCCTGGCCACAGATGTCTTTTCATGTTCTCACACGGGCTGGGGAGCAGAGCCTGCTATTCAGGAGGTGGAGATTCAAATGTCAACAAGTCTCTTCAGCTCACCCGGGATTGAGAAAAGACAGAAATTGGCTGGAAGTGGCTGGGTTTGGGAGTTTGTTCTCGTTTGCTTGTTTGGTTGGTTGGCTTTTTCCCTTAAAAGATATGAACGTTAATTCACGTCAAGCCCAAATTAGTTGTGGCTGAAATTCCTATCAGACAACGTGGTGAACTATTGAAGGCTGAGGGTTATTTCTTTTAAAACACTGATGCATACTTGATCAACATTATATTCTTCTTTTCACATATATACAGACATACTTTAAAAATTTATAAAAATCCTTATACTAATTACTGCCTATACTTAGAGATCCTGCTCACGTTTAACAGTGCATGAGCACATCACACAACATAGCACTGCTTTGTGCCATTTTTGACCACAGGAGAGAACAGACCACTGTCATACTGACGTATACACAATTAAAATATATTGGTCTTGTCTTATATGCTGATGTTGCTACCAAAGATCAGAAAGGTAATGAGGACTTTGAGTTTCTAAACACTGAGTTTCAGAACATTGAGGACTACCTGTTTCCAGGAGCCTGATTTTACATTGATAAGCCTGATTGCTGCAGCAGCAAAACAGAAAAGCCACAGCTAGTTTGAGACTTTTGGCAGAAAGATGGGTTCTGTCTTGACATAAAACTAAATTTTTGTTACTTGGTAACACATTGTGAGGGTATTTTTTGCATTTTTCATCTACGTGTCCTCAACAGTCCAAAATACATTTTACTTTTCTCTATTCACTACCTCCAAAATGTCTTTGAAAAACCACCAGAATTTGCAATGTCAGGTATAAATGCAATCAGATACTGGGATTTTACAACAGTGTGAAGTATTACAAAAGATCATCATCAATACAAAATATTTGAAGAAAGTGCACAGGGTCTTTCATCGATCAGTGAAAGTGTTTATCAGGGAAGAATCAAACTTCTAATACTCCCTAAGCATGTGTTAGAGACCACTGCCAAAGACAAGGTTTTGGGCTTGCTGAATTCTTAAGCTGACTCAAGGCAGCAGTTACTCTCTTTTGAAAAGTTCATAATGAATAAGATTCTCACCTTTTTAAATCAGAAATTTTAATTCACTACACAGTCTTGCCATGACAATTTTATTTTTTTTTTACAGTATATTCGTTCAAAAAAAAAAATCTGCATGGATTTTTATTCCCATTTTACAACTGTGCATTTGTTTATTTTCCTTCTTCAGAAAGAAGACCAGTGCCTTTTATTCAACATGGTTAACAATGATTAACATCAGAAGTTTGTCATGTGTATGTCATAAAATCAATGGCTAATTTATAAAACGATCCTATTTGTGGTTACATGAGGCATATATTTTCTTTCCTTAGTCAAATGCTATGTCATTCTAACAGTTAAAATTAATGCCATATCACTCATAATTAAACTTGTCATATTTAAAGTTAGCTCATGAAAGCTGAGACCGACTTGGTATTCCTCAAGACTCATTTGTACATAATGCTCTTGAATATACCTCCAAGTCTGTATCTTGCTTGCTGTTAAACTGATACAGTCTGACCTGTTCTTGCTTCAGAAAACCAGCTCTATTTGTAAACTGAACATAAATCTTAACCACTTAATCACGCCACCTGTTGGAGCATCTCAACTTCAAATTTGTATTTATTCAGTATTACAAATATCAGCTTGCTTGTTGAACATGACAGCCAAAATATTTTTATTTTTATGGTACTGAGCTATAGGGTCTTTAAAATATTTTGTAAGTTGATATATACTTGAGTGAATGCTCCAGACATCTTCCAACTTAAAGGCTCTCACAATCCAGGTCATTTTGAAGGAAGACACTGTATTGTTAAGCTTTCTCTCATTATTTTGTATTTAACTCAAAGACCCTAAGTTGAAAATACATAAGAAAAAGGAGACTAAAAAACCAACTTTATAATAAAAGAGAGTAAAATAACAACTTTATATTAAAAAAAAACCCAAACCAACCCATGGTAATACAGAGTATTTCATTAGTATTTCACTGGTTAGGATAAAAAGGGTGGAGGGGAGGATGTACCCAACTTGAACGAAGAAAACATTTCAAGGAATGGAAGATGGGTAATGTAACCTTTCTCATACCAACTGCCATTACTTGATTTACAGAAAACACGCATATCTGATTAAACCACAAAAATCATGAGTATTTCTGATGCATAATAGTAATTTCTTCCCTCCATCCTTATCCACTGCCTATAATATACTGGGTATGATCTTCAGATGCTGTAAATCAGGGTGGGTCCATCCAAGTCACTACACACCAATTTCTAGGGTTTTTTTAGCATTTTCTGGCCATTTTGCTCTGCTCCCCTTACCATTCCTTGTAAATGCAAGTAAGCCAGTTTTATGAACAGCAGAGTTCAATAAGGGCACGGTATATTACACACAATCAAGAAGGGGTCAGCGCCCTTCCCATCACACCAACAGTTCAGACAAACCCCAGGCCAGTACTGAACCCAGGAAAGCACACAAGTATTCTTGCGGTCTCACTACCTTTAAAAAGTCCATCGCCACAAGTAGGCACCCACTGGCATGCTCAAAAGGGTATGAAGGACCACAGGCCACTGGGTAACCTTTTTTTTTCATAAAGGACAACATCAAGACTCCATTTAAGCAGGTCCTCAGCTAACAGTCATTATGACCACAGAGGCAGCAAACGCAGAAGTGGCATGGACTATACTGCCAGTTTCCTCCCATAGATGCAAATGACCCAAGCAGACGCATTAAAATAAGCAGCAAGACATTAATAATTAATTCAGAATTCACCGTAACAATACTAATTACGGTGTGTCATGTGGTATTATTGAGAACATAATATGTGCTTCTACAGGAAATTAATTGTAATTCACCAATTAATGTGCTGTTCTGAAATGTGTTTTTACCACTACCACCAGAATTTAAAAGCCTGATTCAAATCTTCACCTCAGTGACATGTTTTCTGAAAGCAGAAAGAATTCAGACAGATTTGACGGCAATTTTATCTACACAAGATACAGGGCTGAGTTTCTCAGCTAAGTAGCCTACAGGGAGAGGGACCAGAGTTTTGTTGGGTATTTCAGAGACCGTATGCAATTCTTCTGTAAGGCTTATCTCTCATCTCCTAGCTAGACCGAAGGATCTAAGAAATCCCTCTCATTCAAATCAAACATCAATCCAACTCCTATTGTTCCTTTCCTTATCGGAGATGCAATCCCCTTGATAAAGAAGGATGCACGGTGCTTCTTTAAGCACTTATCAATACTACGCCCGCAGCAGACAGCAGGCTTGTTCAAGGCTATCCATCTTGCAGCAGCGCAGACCGACAGAGGCTAGAAATCCTGCATTTATGAAAAACAAAATATTACTGCAAGGCCATGGGTGGTTTTTAGTTACACTTTCAGCCCACAAAGTCAAACTCGGAGGCTTATCTGAGCAGGGAGCCTCATATCCCTGCCACACGAACGTGTAAGAAGAGCGAATATCCTGTAGCAGGGCAGGAGATCTGATCAGATTGCAGGTGAGGAAGAAAAACCTCTCGGGAAACATGAGCAAAACACTTCCACGCTCATTTACAACACTCAATACTGTTGATATTCACCGGGGTGTTCTGAGATCCCGACTCTCTGATGTCCCCTCTGGACAGCACCTTCAGCCCACCACGGGGCCGAGCAGCCCCCGGCTCCCACGCGGGCAAGGCGGGCAGGAGTCCTGTTTTCCAGACAGTTGCACAGGAATGATACTGCTTTAAAATGTGTGGACTCACAAGTTCATTATTCAATCATTCACGGGAACATTAATACAAAATCACTTATGCCCAGAGACCTATGCAGACACCAGGCCAAAGAAAAAACCCTCTGAGAAGGGCAGCGGTGATGTCCCCGGCGGGGCCGTCTCCCTCTGGCAGAGAGGTGAAGAATTCAAGGGCACAAATGAAGTGCCCGGCACACGGAGAGAGACTGCCCTGTGCCATCGTACAGCAGAAGCACCCTAACTTACACGTATCATCCTTCTAGAAAATGTTTGATTGGATACCTTAATAAATTTGTGGCTTTATTAAGCCCACCCCTTCCTTCTAAAATCCCAGCCCTAATTCTCTTTTCAACTGCTCATATGTCTGGATCAAAGAAAAGATGGATTTTAGTGTATTTTAAAAAATGCTGAGCTTGGAAACTGTTCCTAAAAATTACTAATTGTGTCTAGCTAAAAAGCTGAATCACACTTTTATCTAAAGTGGGGAAACAACTCTCTTTCCCGCCCCTAGAAATAGCAGGGCTGAGGAAACATTCCCATCTCCAAACGGACAGATTTGTCAAAATAAAATCACAGCGTTTTACCTGAGATGGCCAGCCTGCCGCAGCCCGCCCAGCTCCCCGCCGCCTCCCCGCAGCAGCGCTCAGGAAGGGGCCCGGCCGGCCCGCCACCGCCCGCCAAACCGCTCCGGCCGGGCCGAGGCCCTCGCACCGCCTGCCCCTCGCCGCACGGGCACAGGGAACAGCCTGCCAGGGGATGCCCGCACCTCCGCACGCACCCCGAGGAGAGGCGAAAACAGACTTATTTCTTCAGCAATGCTGAGGAGAAAACACCCCGATCCACATCCTTCCATAAAGGATGTGGGTGCAAGGAAGCTTTTACAACAGGACCGCCACGGGGTTGTTCCTTCCTCAGAAATGGATGAACGGAGCTGTATGAGACGTGCTAACCTGGCCCTGCTGTCTAAGACCGTGGCAACGAGCCGTATTTCAGGCTTTCCACGTTGGTCCCTTCGCAGGCCTGTTGTGGTTTAACGTGTCAGGCAGCTCCACACCGCCCAGCCGCTCGCTCGCCCCCCATGTGCGATGGGGGAGAGAGGCCAAAAAAAGGTAACACTCGTGGGTTGAGAGAAAGACAGTTTAATAGGACAGAAAGGAAGGGAAAATAATAACAACAACAACAGAGTATACAAAACAAGTGCAGCACAATGCAATGGCTCACCGCCCACGGACCGATGCCCGGCCAGCCCTGAGCAGCAGCCACCACCCTCAGCCACCACCCCCCAGTTCATACACTGAGCACGACGCCACACAGCATGGAATGTCCCTTTGGCCACTGGGGCCGGCTGTCCCAGCCGTGTCCCCTCCAGGCTCCTTGTGCCCCCCCAGCCTCCTCGTGGGTCAGGTGAGGAGCAGAGAAAGGCCTTGGCTCTGTGTAAGCGCTGCTCAACAACTAAAACATCAGCGTGTTACCAACAGCCCTCTCACCCTAAATCCAAAACACAGCACTACACCAGCTACTAGGAAGAAAATTAACTCTGTCTCAGCCACAACCAGGGCAAGGCCACAGTTTCCTTCCTGTAAAGCCAATTTAAAAGCCCCTTCTGCCTGCAGAGCGCTGTGCCATGAATGAAGGAGCCCCCTGCCCCGAGGCAGCAGCGCGGACATTCAGCCCCACGCAGCAGCAGTGGTACCAGGTCCCCACGGCCAGGGCGGCTCCAATCGCTCCGTCTCCGTCTTGGGGAAAATGATATGGAGATGACAAAGCTAGCTGCTTCCTAAAATAGCCTGTAGGAACAATATACTGCCCTCCAGCCAGCCAAACTCAATGTTCATTTTTATTACCCCATTTTCTCAACACCCTCTGCTAACAGAAAAGTTGCCTCACCACCTTTTTTTGGAGAATTTTCCTTTTTAGCTCCATCTTTCAGACAGGCACACTTATCATATTCAAGGCTAGCCCTGCAAGCAGGATGTAAATCACTTTACCAGCTCAGCTGCCATGTATTTAATAACTTATTCACAGTTGCAGGAGGGAAAAAAGGTTAGATTATATGGGGGGGTAGACAAAGAGGGAATACAATTTCCGAGAGTTACACAGGACTTTCCATAAATACTTTGATTAAGTATCATGGTGGAGGGAAGATCTTTCATCACATTGCAGGGGCTAAACCTGGAGCCTGAATTAAAATTATGTTGGTGGTGGTTGATCCCCCTTGTGCATGGAGGATGGGAAATAGCTGTTTGTAAGCAAGAGCGAAAGAAGGGAAAGTCAGTTTGCTAGGAAAAAAAAAAAGGTGGGAAAAAACCAGGTTTTGTTTGTCAGACAGAGCTGTACAATTGTCTGCGAATGCCAGGGAGGGCAAAACTCTCCGAAGATATGTCAAGCCCCTGATCCAGCTGTCAATTGTTCTGGTAGGCAGAAAATGAAGGATGACATGTGAAATGAATTTGTGCAGTGCCTGCGCGGTGGAAGCCCTTCTCATCCTCCCCGGCCAGGCGCTCTGCAGCCAGGGGCCGGGAGAAGAAGGGAAGCGCTATGCAGATTTTGCTATTAGCATGATTGACCTAATATTGGATGACTCTGTACCCAAGTGCTTATGTGAAATAATAAGCCTGGCTACTGAGCAATTATTAAATACAAGGAATTGTTAAATCCTTGCATTGTATGTATTCTAAAGGAAATTAATCATTTTGAACTCTGGAGAATACAGTTTTATAAAAAGAGAAGAAATAGCAAATACACAATAGGGTATTTAAATGCTAATACAGTCAAACAGTTTAAAGCATAGCATACATTTTAATATTGGTTTACTGAATACTAATTATGCTCTACTAAATAGCAGTAAGTAGCATTTATTATGATTTGTTGAAAGTATTGATCCAGATGGTGACAAGTACTATTTCCCTTTCTGCATATATCCTTAAAAATACCTATTAACAGATTACCAAGTCTTCTGAAAACATGTTTTTCTTTGAATATTCTGTTGAAACTATCAGTGGCAACTTGATGTGTTGTAGGCCAGTATTATTTCAGCTCAACGGTGTGAGGCAAAGAGAGATTGTTATCCATGATCTAAAACTCATTCTCCTTTACTACTGAAGGCTGACAACTTTGCGTGTGTTTTGCATCTGGTCACATACTGGACTATATGGGGTGGAGAAGAGTCTTAAATAGCCATTCCCTGTGTGTTTTGTCAGCAGAACTAACACTGTAAAAACAACTGGATCATCCTGCATCTGGAAGTATTTGAAGTGGTGAGCTCCACAACAGGCTGACTGCACTGCTCAGTGGTCTGCGGCACTGAAGATCCCCATGTGTGGTAAGGCAGACAGGCAGGCACTCAGCACTCAACGCAGTACACCCAAATTCCCTGTATAATGACCACAGAGAAGCAAGCGCTTCCACAGCCTAAACAAACACCTTGTACCCATGCCCATTCTGAGAAGTACCAGTCTGTCAGGAATCCATTGATTTTAATTAAAAGAAACTGCTAAACGATGGCAGACAAACAAAATTCAACCACACTGCTGCTAAATCAAAGAAAGCTGGCTGGGATAGAAAGTAGCACAGAATTTGTCCCCTGGCCTGTATTATATGGCCCTTCTAAATACATCTGGCAACAACTGTCACACGCACAAAACAATTAATTCTTAGTAAATATTTTTAACAATAATCTTCAATTTGATTCACATACAATACCTGCTGCATTAAATGCAAATTAAATATGCACTTAGGAAATTCAATTTAAAGCTTTTTTGTTTTCTTTTATCTGTTACATCAAAGATACCAAAAAAGTAGTGGTTTTATTTTCTTCATGTGCCTGAGAAATATAACGTGAACAGAACTGACTTAACGGGAACATGAATGCAAAAGTAGATTCAACTCTATTAACTTTTACAATTTTGCTGCAGAAATTGTTTCTCTTGATATTTTAATTTCAACTTTGCTGATCGCAGAAAGAAGCAAGGTCAGAACCTCAGCTGATGTTCTTCAGACTGTACAGGATCACTTAGCATAATTCGAGCAGTTGTAAGAAATTAGTACTGTATGCTACGATAAATGGGTTTGTGTTTGTGTCTCTAATGTAACAGGATTAGGGTAAAAGAAAGTACCATTTCTGTAGTTCAGCTGAAATAAACATTACAAAAGGCCAATTTACACTTCCAAGGTTACTTGTAATGACACAATGTTTAAGAAATTATTTCAGTCTAGCATTATTCTGCCATATAGCTGTAAGTAGGCCATTCACTAAAATATCTTAGCTGTTTTTCTTAGCAACAACAAATCGCAAATGTTTTACCATTTATTTTTATCACTAAAATTAAGAGAATAGTACTGTGTTTACACTGTCATAAGGGTAATGTATCATGGCTGTGACAGTAACAAAAGATCCTGACACTGATGAAATTAGCAGCGTCTTCACCTGTTAACTTACTGCTAGAAACTTTACAGTCAGAAACATCTGCTTTTGTATCAGTCAACTTGATACCAAAAAATCAACCCAGATTATAAATAGTTCTCTAACAATTTGCTGATTCTGATGAGCAGATGAAAATTTGCCCCTCTTCCCCCGCCGCCCCCCTTGACAGGCTTTCAGTTTGAAACCACAACTTTTTAAACCGCAAAGGTATTTGGGTATATACAATTAACAAGTTACTTTGTGCAAGCGAAATGGTAAAATCCCCTTCCTACACTCCCACTTACACTTTCTTTTTGGAATAGAAGTTACTCATGGCAGGTGATGTAGAGAGACAAAATGGCTTTGAAGAGATTTGCAAAAAGCTTTTAAACTACGTATCCTGTTTGTTTGATTATGACTATATGCGACTGGAAGTTGGTGTGGTAACACTGAAGCCATTCAATTCCAGTACTACTGGAATACCGCCAAAGCAATTAAGGTTGCTGACTTGGCCATGAAGCTGAGAATACATAAAATAATTTTACACCCCATCATACTGTGGTAATGGGTACTTGCGCCCATAGATGAGGGAGAAATAACCATACAGCACGGATTAAATCAACTGACAGAATATTCACCAAGAGCAAACAGCTTTCAAATGAGAGGTAAAGCCCCTGCCACCAGTCTGCCCACAAAGCTGGGAAGGAGTTTGGGTCCTGTTGGAGTCGTCAGTAATGGCACATTATGGAAAAGAGACTCTCCTTCCATGGGCCTCCAGCACAGGGCAGGTACCCGCCTGCCCTGCTCTGCCCCAGGTGCAGAGGCAGTGATGGCTGCAGCTGGACCCCAGGAGTGAGACCAGCCCTGGTCTCTGAACAGGAGATGTCACAGACAGCCCTGGCTGGAGTCCACTGCACATCGCTTGCACCATAAAATCGAGGGTACAGCCACACTTTTAAAAAAACAATCAGACAATAATAAATTAAACATGGAAAAAGATGCCAGATCCATGACACAGACTCTCCTAGAAGCTGCAACGAAAGACAAGCTCTTCTCTGACAGATGCTAAACTTCCACTTACAGTCCAGTACTTAGATGTGGTGCTGAGACATGCGGCTGGGCAGATGCAGCATCTTTAAGTCAGAAAGCTTGCTTTCTGGTCCAGAGCAGGATGGGTGGATGTTGGCTCGTTTGCCTTGTTTTCCTTTAATGTATTCAAATGAAAAGTCCCCAGAGGGAGCAGGCATTATGCTACAATGCTGAGGCATAGCCTTACAAATCTGGTGATGCTGATGTAGAAACATACACTCAGCTTACAAATCTCCCAGCCCAGCTCCATCTTTCTGAGATTCCGTTTTGAACCTGGTATTCTCCTCCCAGCACTAATTCCCAGCAAGGCTGTGTAAGATTCACCACCCGGAAGACAGAGCAGCAGCTAGTAGGGATATGGAAGGTACACCTCCAAAAGCAATGCTCTTAATCTTTGGACTGAGCACAGTAACAGAAACAAGCAGGTACTGTAGCAACCTTTGGGAAGGGCTACATGAACACAACCAAACACGCACAACTATTTTACAGTTCAATATTGCTTTGGGCTACGTGACCAGCAGTCCGTACTGATGAGAGGATAGCACAGCACACCTGCAAACACATGAAGGGATGTATTTTCAAAATGAAGGGTATAGAGTTTATCGCAGCTCCAGGACAGCAGCACAGCTCTGCACCAGCTAGCAACCTTTACATGCTGCTTAATATAATTATCAATATATGGGGGGGGGGGTGGAAGGCAAGTAAATGAGGAGTTGCCATAGCAACCGCTATCTCCTAGGAATACGAAAGATATGGGACCACCCTCACTGAGGGAATGTTTTATTTATTGTTTCATATTTTGAACGTTCAGCAAAGTTATGCTGCTGGACACTGCTGTGCATGTTGGCGACCTTCACTTGGTAGCACTTGCATTTTGTTGGTTAGTTTTGCCTCAAGAGAGGACCCTAATTTCCAGTGCTGAGAAGCAAGGCTAAAGGCAAACTCTCTGATCAGCATGGTAACAGCTGCTCGTAATTCAAATGCCTGCTGATGGTCAGCACTTCCCCTGCTAAATTATAACATGCCCCCAGTTTATAAACCATCTAACTAACAATTAAAAGTAGAAAGACAGATAAATTAATTTCAATCTTTGCAATGATAAGCATGTAAGAACCACGGGGTTTTCTATTTGTGGATTTTTAAAAACATGCACTGCTTTTGCCCTAAATCACTATTTCACTGACAGCTGAACTTTCATGTATTCAAAACATTTGAAGAATATGCCCAAAACCCCATTGGTATTAATGGGACAAAGGCACACCTCAAAAAATTCAGCTGTACAGGAATGGCACCAAGTACACAATTAAAGTTAAGCATAAGCTTAAGCTTTGGGGAATTACAGCTTTACACTGTCAAATTTAAGCACACGAGCATATAACGTTACTGCTGTACAGAACTGAAAGATTTAGATTTGAAGCAAGGGAGACAATATCACCATTTCAAGATCCTGATCAGTTCCCAGGACACAGAAAGGCACACCACAAAGAAATAAATACATTGCTTACATACCAGCTTCATTATTATCATAAAATACTGGAGGTCATCTTCAGAGAACACGACATTTTACAGATACTCTTATTTTCATGAATGGACACCTCAAGAGAAAAGAAGCGAAGTTGAGGGTAAAATGCAAGATTTAACACAAGTAGGAGTAGCAGAAGTAGTAATAATAAAATAAAATTTAAAAAAACAACCTAAATTCCATGTAGCTGCCTCTAGAAACCTAGATTGTGTTCATGAACTCCGAAAATAATTTCTCACCTTTACTGAGGCTAAGCTTTGTCACTGACATCAGCAGACTAGTCCCTTTCTTCTCCATTTTGACTGTATTTTATCTCCTGTTCAGCTTATGCATTTCTCTTTTTATTCCTGCTGTAGAGTTCTTTAGAGATGCACTGCTAATTCAGCCAGCAGAGACATCAGGATATCCATTCCCCCACCTATCATTTCCTTGAATAACAATCTAAATAATAATTCTAATCTACAGAGCAACGTTCCATTAGCACAGTGCAAATACACTTGCATATAGTATCAAATATAAACTTCTTAAAAAATATTAAAAAAATCAATATTACCAGCTGGAAGTAGAAACAGGATGATAATGCTGAAACACAAAATAAAACAATAATTTAAAAAAAAAAAAGCCAAACAGAAAAAACAACAGCCTCCACACTCTTGTGTATTTCTTTATCTGAAGCAGACTGGATTTAAATCAATCTAAGTCTATGCTGAGCTTTCAAAAAAAGCAAAAATTCAAGCTCACTCTGTCTTTTGAAAGTAGAGAAACAGAATTCAAATCATCCTTCTAAAAAATTCTCATTTAAAAAGTGTCATGTATTGAGCAGAGGTATGTGAACAGCTGACAGTGGCAGTGTAATATTCACTTGCCTGGATTATGCCATATGAAAGAAAGAAATTCACCCTTAATTTTCTACCTTGAAAAATGCAGATTTTTTCCTGCCCCGCAAGATGCCTACTCAATAATGTAATAGAATGAGACAGAAGTTATACGTGTGTGGAGGGGCGCTAACAACACAGCCAAGACGGCAATGGTTTTGCCATGTTGTCCTTCAAGAAAGAGGGAGAGACAAGAAGCAGAAGTGTGAGGTAAGAGGGTGGGAGCGAGAAAGAGGTTTTCTGTGAGGAGGATGCATTACAGGACAGTCATACAACACGCTCTTCCCTCTAGGCAAAAGACAGCCAGTGAGTAGCAATAACAGCTTTTACTGCGACAGCAGCTGTAGCAGTAGGAGCTGCAGCCTTAAAAAAAGACACATTCCTGTTTTCTCTTTTCCTACTATTTCCTTTCCTAACTTTCTAGCTTGCTTTGCTGCCAAGGCTAAAATAACATTGCTCTGTGCATCACATCATTTTAGAGAGAACTGTTAACTCCTGCACTCTCCCGCCAGACGGGAGATGTGCGCCTGAGCATGGCGATAGCACAACTCCCTGAAAACATCTGGGCAAAAGGTAAACTTGCCCCTTAAACACGGCTGAATTCCTATCTCAGTATTCAGTGCAGAGCGGAACAGCTCCAAAGAGAGGTGCTCAGCGCACTGAGATGTGCCCAAATATAACACACCTGGACACCACTGCCTCTTCAGTGAGTATTTGATTATTTTATCCAAGCAGAACAGTGGCAGAAGGAGAAGCTGTGAGCACCTTTTCCAGCTCCCAAACCTTCAGTGATGTTGAAATCAGGATGATCTCCTAGGATGTGAGACAGTTGAGCTCAAGTCTTACAGGAGGAGAAGGGAACGTGAGTTGGCAACTTTCACATTTTGAACACTGTGCTCAAAAGCCAGGACAAAGAGATCATTCCAGAACAACATCCTTCCACAGCATTGCCCCTTGAGTTCAGCATGTCAGTGCTTCTCCCACAAGTGTCTGAACTATGCTGTATCAGGTCAGGTGGAAGGTTCTGTCTGACAAAACTTCTTTTGCCTCCCCCCTCTTTTTTTCTTTTTTTTTTTTTTTTTTTGGGGGGGG
>JAVJGI010000002.1:12439287-12474546 GCA_035590275.1 Ibycter americanus | reverse complement strand
TTTTTTGTTTATTTGTTTTTTTTTTTTTGGGGGGGGGGGTAGGTGGGAAATGGTGGCGACGTTTGTTGGTTTTGCCTTTTTTTCTTCTTTTTTTTTCCATTTCAAATTATGAGAGAGAGAGATGGGGGGGGCGGGGAATAAATCTTTAAAAGCACGTCAATCCCAACACAGATCTATTTCTGCTTTGTTTGCCAACTTGGAAAATCAATTGTTCATGCAGCCAAATTTGTAGGCAGAAAGAGATAGTCAGCTGAATTTCCTGATGGGACACCACAAATGCTGCATCGGCCCGTTAACCTGCTAGCAAAAACTGCTGCATCATTTACTGAACCCCACTAGAGGCTCCATCACAGGTGACTTCTAGCCATGTCCAAGTCCGACTTCCCTACAGCTGGGCATGAGAAACTCTGCCCTGACGGACTCACGCCTCTGAAGCGCTGCCATATGACACAAGCAGCCACAAAATCGCTCAGGAGGGGAACGAAGGCACATCCACTTCACCCTACCTTTATTTCAGCACGGGGCAGAGCTCGAAGTGATTGCAAGGCAAGACAACAACAGCAGCAGCAAGACTTTTCAGTGCTTACACAGCCGTGAGGTCTTTTTGATGTCAAGCACACACAGTGACTGATGATGGCAAAAGCGGGTGTGGGGAGAAGTTGTCAGGATTTGATCATTTAAGTGAAAGACACTTCAAGGGAGAAGAAAATGTTCAAATTATAAAAAGGCCTATTTCACTCATACACTTTAAAATTGCAATAATCCATTTGATGCCAAAGAGAAGAAAGAAGAAAAAAAAAAGAATCAAAGAACAATAAGAAAGATGCTCTGGCTTATAACTTTACTGTCTTCTCTAGAAATTCTGTAGCCCTTTTTCTTCCTGTTCTATCATGAATCTTCCACAGCTGTAAAAGCCCTCAAGCTACACAGGTTTCAGTCTGGTAAGACTGTCTGTGGCTTTTTACAGCTGAAGATCCATGATGAAGGACTGAAATATCCTCAAGTTTGCACACTTGAACAACACTAGAGATAAGAACAAACTTTAAAATCCTGGATAATCCTCACTTTACTAATAAGCAATTTTATCTAAATCCTCCTTTAAAAAATCGTGCTTCCCTGAGTGATGCTAGGGGAAGTAAGTTACCACGTCCAATTTCCAGCTCTATTCAGCAAGTATTAACCTCAGCCCCTGCCAAGTCACAGGGGCTCTTTGGTCCTCCTCATCTCAGCTGCCAGGAGTTTCATCCTCATCCTTTCTTCTGACAATTTGAGGTTTAGCTCTCTCCAGGCTCCTTCCTGCATAGTGCCAGGTATCCCACTTCCACTGGCTCCCCTAATGCTTGCTCCCGTCTCACGGTGCCGGTCTGCAGTACTACAGAACACTTACTCCCGCAACACCCTCGGGAGGTAAAGAAGTGCAATTACACTTTTATGGCTCTGAAGCTGCAGCGAAGGAAGGTGAAGTGATGGACTTGCAAAGGCACTTGTATTTTAGGGCCCCGACTAAAAAGCACTGACTAAACAATTTCCAGCTTTGGGTATCCAGAGCAGAACCTGCAATATTCAGTGAAACCCCAAGTCTCCCTTGTAACTCACTCAAAGAGAAAGGCAGGCTTCCTTCTCACACAGTTTTCGGTCTAATGCACTTGCTCCAGGATGGAACTGATCAGAATTCTTAGAGGAAGAAAAATTTCATCCAAAATATGACAATTAATTAATCAGCATGTTCCAAATCTTTTGCTGAATGCAGAACACTTTCCAAAGGACCCTCCAGCAATTATCTCCCCACAACAGGATGGATGGACGGACACGGACACACACACACATACGAAAGACACTTCTTTTCTTTACCTACACCCAAAGAGGTCTTCTGAGAGGCCTGCTCCACGATGAGATCCCCAGGAAACTACAGTGACTTGCATGCATTCACACAAAACCTGTAACAGCCCATAATCAAACCCTGAGTCAAAGTGATGTGTTTCTTCTAACAGGAGGAGCTAGGGCTGGTCTTGAAGATTAAGCTCATGTCCACGGTATTAACTCAAATAACATAATGCACAAGTTATTAGTCAAGAAATGAGCACAAGAAGCAGGTAACTAGGTATGTCTTACTGTTCCAAATTTGTACAGGTGGTCACAATGACAGTGCAGTGCAGCCACACTTACACATCTAACTTACTAAATCTTAAAAGCACCTCGTGGAACTACCTTTAGGAAAGCGAGGGAAAAAATGGGCATCACACAGGTTGTCCTTGAAAGGAAAGCAAACAGGGGCCCTTTCTAAGGTGAGTCAGAAGAGCTATGACATTACTATACTGACCCTACTTACGCTGTAGAGGTATGTATTGACCTGCAGTAGCCTTCGTTGCGTAGCTGCAGCTGTAGCGCAGTTGTTCAGATGTTAGTTGGAACACGATCATAGCTTGAAAACACGTTCGTTGTGGAAACTCTGCCTGGCTTCAGTTTTAATTTTGTGCCCGGTTTAGAAGATTAACTGTGAACCACAGTATTGTATTCCAGCTGGCTCTGCTCTGGAGAAGCCAATCCAACAGCAATGTAGGACTTCTGATCAAACCAGGATTTTCTAGCAGTGTGCTGTACTTCCCCATGGCTCGCAGAGCAACGTCCCTAATTAGTACAACCACGTCAAAGGAAGTGCACATGGAGGTCGAGCCATGGCATGTATGAACGTGGCTGGTAGGTGTACTGTGTGGAGAACGGCACTGCAGCAAGCATTACGTATGCAAACCTTTGCCTGGCTATCCTTGCCACCCGGTTTGGGCAACACAAAAGCAGTAAGCTGTAATTGTAATACACAGGATGAAAGACAATAATTTGTACTGAAAACAAATTGAGTACAGTTAAACAATCTCATGCTGCAATATTCAATTTAAAAAAATGAAAGGAAGTGAGTGAATAATTCCTTTCCTCCTTAGGGAAGAAGGGAAACCAGATCTTTGGAAACGGGGAGTATAAACGGCAAGACAAAATCTATTCCCGAACAAATTTACCTATAGAGCAAATACATTAAAAGTTTTTTTTCCATTAAAACATGTTTGTTTCTGAGCTTATGAACCAAACAGAGCAAACTGCACATACATTTGAAATTCTGCATTAAAAATGTGTATAAACATTTCCTATAATCAAGATGACTGTGAAATGTTTGTGCCAAGTATTTCAATAGCTCTTCTTCATTTGAAGATGGTTCATATCCATCACATGGTATTGGTTCCAGGCCCAGTGTTTCAGCCTGAAGTACTCAAACATCATGAGTCAGCTCCCCTCAAAATCATTTCAGTGACTTAAAATGAGACACAATATATACATAAATCTTGGGTTCTTTTTAAACTGCCTTTTACCTCACATGTATCTATGTCACTCACTTTCAGGCCACTTTTTTCTAACACTATGCAGTTAAGAAATTTACTACAAAAATTAATACACTAAATGTAAAAAAGGCCATTTTCTCACATTCATGTTGTTTCAGGAACTGGAGGGTTAAAACACCATTTATCGCAAGGGAATCCTGAAGGTCAGCTTGCTGCTCCCTGACCATGAAGGTGAGCTGAAGCCTTCCTGAATCCCACGAGTACACTCAGCTTATTTGACTGCAGGAGGGTGAAACACAGCAGACAGTAGAGTAGTGTCACTCCAGGATGACACTGGCAATGCATGGGACACTCTTCACCTTAAGTTATTGAGCTGTCAAGTAAATGATGCCCCCGGCGGGGGGAAACAGATCCCTGGCATGTGGTATGTCAGGGTGCAAACATACCTGGGAAAGCTCCTGTTTCTGCTTAATCTGGGTTATGCCTTTGCGCTGATTTATCTTTTTAAGATTTTAAGTTGTTAGTTTTGTTTATGGCATTTTCTCAGCAGCCATCACCACCCCATCTTGTGTCCAGCCTTGCCAGGCTGTGGTAACTCCAGATTGCTAGAGACAGCCTCTCTGCCTAAACATATCAAACAGCAAAATTGTGAAATTTCAGCCTAAACAAAGGCTTCACACGCTGGAAAAATAAAACCTCAACAACCCACACCCAAAAGAACCCACAAAACCCCACCAGCCCTCCAAACAAAATGAAAAAGAAAGTGCCAAGCGCTCATCATGCATATGAAGTAAGTACATGCAGAGTTCTGCAGGGATTTTATTTATTTTTAAAGTCAAATGCTCCCTGTCTCCATGATGGGCAGAACCTGTGCCTCTATCCTTCCAAATATCAGCATAAACAACATGAAAAGCTACCCAGGTTTTGTTTTGTTTTGTTTTTTTTTTTAATTAATCTAAGCCTTAAGACAGCCTCCTGTCAGTTTGGTTAGTTAAAAGCCAGAGAAGCTCAGGATCAAAATATTCCAGCAAAGTAACCATTCCACAGCCTGTTGGATGGCAATGTTTGAAAAACACAAAGGGAGGGGGAAAAAACAAAAGAAAGAAAGTAAAAAATCCTGCCCTTACACTCTCCAGTGATCATAGAGAAGTGCTGCATAGAACTGTCACAATAAGTTAATATGACAGTATAAAAGCCAATACCCACCCTGGGATTATACAATAAATAGACTCCATTAAACTACTCTGTAAACTCTCCTGTGAGAAATTTCTCTTTGATCCAAAACTTAATAGGAATTATTTAATCATAATGAGATGGTAATAAAACAGCATCACCTGAATAAGCTATTTTATTACCTGTTTTATAATTAGCTCTTCCTCATTATAATTCTTTCAGATATTTCAAGCTCATAATGTAAAGGGCACATATAGAAGTATCTGGAGCAGATATACATTTGTATTTGTGCTAAGGAATACACAGCATCCCGTATATTTTGATTTTATAAAGTTCATGACTGCCCTCAAGGGAACTCCCACAAGCAATCTTGTCATAAGGACGATGGAGAAAGGATGGTGTCCTCCCCACGCAGGCCACGTAGCAGAGAGCAGGAAGGGTGAGCTATTCTTCTTACCTACGTTTTGGCTTTTACTGGAAGGGGCGGGCTCCATCTCCTCTCCCTTGCTCCTCTAGTCCTTCCTTCCTTCCTCTCCCATCAGCGGGCACTAGGGACTCAGTTCAAACCTAACACGGTCTGGGTTTGGGGTTTTTTGCTGGCTTACTTCTCAATACCACAGCTACACAAGCACTTGTGCTGGTACCAAAAAAGTGACAGCAAAATCCAAGAAAGGCAAAACCTGTCCTGTCTGGTGTTTACAACTCAGCCCATGGTTTAACCCACCTCTGATGATCATGTTCATGCAAAATTTTTTTTCAAAGAGTACGAGAATCTGGCTGCAACTTCTGTAAGAAATAGCACCACCTTTGCCTTCTCCAACCTTGTGCCATATGTCAAGTTCCTCCACCATAGCAGCGTTATGCAAGACCTTAAAAACTACAAATACATGACACGGGCTTGGAAAAACAGGATGGCTTCTCACCAAAGCACACTGTTGAGCATGACTGGACAACCATTACTGAAGCCTTCCAAAAACTACCTGGCGCACACCATGTAAAATACTCATGTGAATTATTTATTTTCACTTGCCAAAGTTACAGGCAACTGAAAAAAAGTCTTACAATGGAAAGTGTCGAGAATCCTTAACTGAAAATAAGGGCATAGTATGTACGTACATACACTGAGCTATTTAAAAAATAATGTGACATAATTAGATTCTACATTTCTGGAAAGGGTTTTTGATCACACAGATGTATAACCAGAAGCCCTTACAGAACATCCTACAATTTTTAATGTTCATGCACCCTGTACAGCTGCTCATCTCTTAAACAAGGCTGTAAAAAGCAGTGTTTCACACTTATTTTCCTCTAGTCTAAAACTTTATTTAAAGATATGAAATCTTGCCACTACTGTGAATTTTCTCTCTCCAGCCACAGATCCCTCCTAATTATTTTCACACAGATGCCACAAAAGTTAAAAGCATTAGAATAATTTTGTAACACCTTGGTATTGCTAATAATTTCCTTTAGTGTAATATTTAGGTTTTTTTCTTAGGGCTCTCTTTGAGACCTCAAAAAAGTATTAACGGATAACTTGACAAGCCTTTAAATGCTGTTGAGCTCGTAACAAAAAATTCATGCCAGAAATTGGAGCCCTGGCTGTATACGTGCAAAGTGTTAGGCAAGTTTCACTCTAGTAAGAACGTAATTGGATTAAAACACATCATTTGATAATTTTGCAGTTAGTCACTGAAATAAGCATGTAAGTAATTTCAATTTTGCAGGAAACTAGTCATCTTAGCACAGTTGCACGATTGGGTAGAGAATTATTTTTAGGAAACTTTGAAAGACTGCACTATTTAAAACCATGTCAAAGATGCAACCGAAAAAAAAAAAAGTTCTACAAAATTCTGTCAATATCTCAATTTGTGAATTACCCAGCTCTTGATATTCAACTCTACTAGAGTGATTATGGGCTAGGGCCAATAAGGGGCATGTGTGATAAATATCTCTCTTTTTATGCCTACATAAAATGCTCTTATAACATGAATAAAAAAGAAGTAGATAAACAATCTGTGATGACAAATTAGCATTCAAAATTTCTAGGCTATCTAACCTCCTCTGCACGTACTCTGAACAAACACTAATAAAGTGTTCAGCACTACAATGTAGCTGTTTTGGTAGCTAAATAGTAATGGAGCAGATGCTTAATATCAGCCTTTAAGCCTCAAAAAAGTACAAATACAATTAATTGGCAGCCCAATTTTGGAGCCTGGGTTGTTAGAAAAAGAAGTGTCTTTGAAATTCTGACTGTAGGCAGAATTTTTTTGGGGGGGGGCAGAGCAGTGTGTTATTTTGAACATAATTAAAACCTCCTTTTTAGTGCAAGTATCACCTTCACTGGTCTTCCCCCCACCCCCATTCATGGGTATTGAATTCTACTTATTTATATTCTTGTTGTTACACAGAGAAAGTCAAAGTCTGAGCAACCCCTGATAGTCTTTTTTAAATGGACAAGTGCACTATTCAGCTCTTAACAATGTAAGCAATTTGAGGTTATCAGTCTGTTTGCATGTGTTTTCACTGTGCTCAGCACAATGAAACCCTGATCTTAATTACTGGCTATCATCACAAAAGTACCACTATTACTACTACCAGCACTGAGTCAGAAGCATTGTTTTATACATGACTACTAGAAGGTGAACCTTCCCCGATCAATCTGAGTGAAGTAATGCTTAAAATAAAATAGCCTTTTAAAATAAAATCAGTTTTCATAGTCTAAAGTGCTGCTGGAAATAGGACAATATAAGCTATTCATTCCCAACACTGTTTCTGCGAGTACAATCTGTGGTTTATAATTAACAGATATACAGTACTTTTCCCCTGCTACTCCTTTTTTAAGCTCTCCTACATTTATGACTGTGCTAATTCCCAGTGGAAGTGCCTACACCGCAATGCTGCTGAAACTCCCCTTGTAGCAGAGTCCTGCTAATACAAGGCATTGATCCAGCAGCAATTACTAGCAAGGTAGTAGAAAAGTTACACTAATTCCCTGTCTTTATTTTTTTCCCTATGCTGCAGGGTATCTGTTTCTCAGGCTGCAAGGCGTGTGCAGCACCTGCTGCTAAGGCGGAGGTGCTTGCCATAACTGAGGGCAAGGCTTGCTGCCCAGGCATGGCGGTGGGGCAGGGAGGGCGCTGCGGCGAGCAGGAGGATCCAGGACTCTGCTCCCAGCTCTGCCTGATCCTCCTCCCTGTGACCCAGACTTGGGGAAGAGGCCACGTCTGCATCTAATCCAAGGCAGGGGGACATTTCAGACAGGTCAGTGGCCTTTGCTAAGTCCATTACTGATGGACTTGGATCCTTGCCCTTTTCTTCCCCTCATGAAGCCCACTGAAGAGGTGATGCCACCTAAGCACCCAGCAGGTGAAGGAGGGATGAAGGAGGATTACAGCATCCACACCCCTTTAGGAGTCTGCACATTATGGAAACAGAATCGAGCTGACCCTGCTGAAGAGGATTCTCTCCCAGGCCACACCACTTGGCATTTGTCCCATGAAAGAAATCAACAGATTTTAGGGAGATCTGTTTCATATCACTGCTCAGTCACACCTCTCAAGGGAGGAGAGGAAAAGAAAATTAACAAAAAACACCACAGCAAAGGTTGAATTACGCTGCCTCACACATCACTCTGAACTCTTATCAATTTCTTCCATTTCTTCTGTAAAATGAAGAGCAAAGTACACACCTTAATTTTGCTGACGCTACCCCTGCTCAGTAAATAAGCATTCTGTATCAATATTTACTTCCCTCTGCACAAAGCAATAAACCATTGTTGGAATTCAAATCTTCCTCACTCCTCACTCCCTTTCACAAGTCTCGGCTACCCTGAAAAAAATCAATCAGCTGTAGCAGTCACTCCTGAATGGTTCATAATAGCTCAGCTCAGGCACTGGGCAAAATTGAAGATTATCATCCAAAAAGCTAGTTCCCTATGAATGCAGCCCAGTACTACAAATTCTTCTCGAATTTATCACCAGCTATTTTGAACAAGCATCAGTTCCTGTTCAGTGTATCTAGAAAGGCTCAGGGAAACACCCAGACACAACAGGCTCAGCCAAAGGCACCTCCATGAAAACCGCTTGGAGCCCGCACAGCCACAGTCCATGGGGAACGGCCAGAGCATCCTTCCAGCTGGGGGCTCAAAACACGATCCAAGCGAAGTCCGTGTTTTGAGAGAGACTCAACACACAGCAGATTAGGGGTTGCCTGTTTTGTTACCTAGAGAGAAAGGGAGCACTGAGGCAGATTACAGGAGCAGCAGTCATCCACACAGTCAATTAAAGCAGCTACTACACACAGTGGCAAGGAAAACGGTGGAAGACACAGAAAACACCTGGTTTTCAGGTATACCAGCGTTTGGGGGGTTTTGTTTGGTTGATTTTTACCCTCAAATACAATCTCCAAGTGAAGTTGTGCCCCTGACAGAGTGAAGAGGGAGAGCAATTCAATTAATAAAAATAGATTACCTTTTACCAAGTTAAATAAAATCTAATAAAAATGAAATACCAATGCACATGGCAGATTTATGCTAACCACTTCATTGCAAGTTAGAGACACCTGGGTATGATATTAAAAAAGATGAAATTAAACTTTAGTGACTGCAACAGCAGGTGATAGGGCAGCTCTTTCCCTTACAACATCTTTCGACTGTGAAGTATATACTCCATTATGCCTGAATCAACTTTTAAACCAGCCCTTCTTGAGAAAACTAAGTATTTCCTGCATTTCTCCATGCCCTTGCACATATCTGTGGGGAAGGGGAAGAGGGCTGACACTAAAACCAGTTTCCAAATACATGAACTATTTTTCAGGAGTACTTCTGACCAGATTCCAGAGCTACAGTTTCTAAATGACGGAAGGACTTTGTTTTTGCAAAGTACCATGCTGCTGCAGCTGAAGTTGCGCTGTAATAATATGTATATAACGAAAACACAAAGCCATGCAAGGAGCCTTTTGTTTAGACACTATGAACAGTTTGACATCTTTCATCATAGCCAGCACAATGCCAGAATTCTTTTATTGGAAAAAGTCACAAAGATGTAGAAAACAGTAAGATCCCATATTATGTAAATGCTAACTGGGGACAAACAGCTTAATGTCTAACAACAACAGCAGGCGCTGTAAATTTAGCTGCTTGGGTTGAAGGGTGTTTTGCTTATTATTTCTATGAAGTCATTATTACTTCAACCTTATTTACACACACATAACATACAGAGCTGAATGCATCGTATTCTTGTTAGTGCTATGCAGAAAACACTTTCCCCCCATTCCTTGGAAATGAGATTTTTCACTCTCTACCACAACACGAGTACAGTCTTCAAGAATAAGAATGAGACAATGAACCAAAGGCTGCAGGTCTGGGCCTCCAGAAAACCTGTGGAGTGCAGACAACCAACTCCTGAGCAGGGAAGCTGCTGGATTTTTAGCATCCTCTACTCTTAGAGTCACCATCAAATAAATGTACTGTGATACCAGCTCCTACAGTGTGTGCCTGCACAGGCGCCCACTGACTTCCCAGAGTGTTTACTACAAGAGTGGGGCCTTAGCATCAATGAAAGAACCACTTCCCACCCCCGCCTTGATTTTGAGAAACATCTAAAATTCAATTAGTTATGCTTTCTCTCTTCTTCTACAGCCTATGCAGTTGATTTCACACTGTGACAAATGCAGCTTGGCTTTGAATTTCAGCAGTAAAAGCTGACTGCCCAAATGCAAGCAGAAAGTAAAAAAGCAAAGTGATGCCATCATGGCCAAGGTGAATTAATTTAAATTTTGAATGAACACTTGCAAACAGTTTCTTAGGACTATTCACCTTGGCTTTCCTTCCTCCAGAAAGAAGCACCATTTGAAATGATCAGAAAATCCTCGATTTCATGTTTCTAGTTATGTATACAACATATGCTATTTCATATCATCACATCATGGAGAGTGTTGGAGACTGTCTATTTACCCTTAAGCACAGCAGTAGGACTGTTGAATTCCAAGGTAAGATGTCCAGGATGACAAGCTGAGGACGAACAGTCCTTTGGCACATCGGCTACTTTAACACGCAAATGTTCAAATAACTTCATGGAAAATACAGGGAAAATCTTCACCATTACTAAATTTGAGTACAGAACCACATGAAAAAATGTGATATTTTTTTTTGTAACAAGACAACTATACATATAAAACAGACAATAAGCAAGCAGAAAACAAGGTCTGTATGCAAGTACCACATAAAATTCTGGCAACAGCTGCATTCTCCAAGCCCTCACCTCACATCACGCTCCCATGATACAAACTCCACCTTCTCTGGACAGGAGAATTTTTTCCACCTGTAATTCTTACATGTTCTTCAGATCCCCAACATCTGCCTCCATGTTGGGATACAAAGCATGTGCGCTTCCATTCCAGCACACTGCATACTTCCTCAGTGCAAGCACAATCTTTAAACTTTGAAACAGCACAAATCCACCCATAACTGCTTATGAGGAAAAACAGAAAGAAAAGAAAAAAAAAGCCCAGTACTACTTGCCTTCCTATCCAAGGGGGAGGAAAGTCAAACGCAACTACAGTCCATTTATTTGTAGTTGCAAATAATGGTGAGTTTTTTGTATTTTTTATTGGTAACAGAAATATGAAAATCAGTGACGTGTAGCAGCCAGACAGTCTTACTTGGCTCTGAAGCAGCTGAATCGTCGTAGATGCATCCATGAAATTTCAGTGCCAATGATATCTCTACTTAAAGCATACAGCTCCATTATATCTGCATGAAAAATACCTAAAGCTCAAGAAAACACTACCAACAATTGGCATTTGCAGACAAATGGGCTAGAAAGGCAGAAATTATGGCAATCGCTATTCATTGATACATGGTATGTTTGTTTAGGTTTCGGGGTTTCTGGCTGACAGAAAAACAGCAACTTGAGTTAACTGATCAGGACTTCAATTTCAAAAACACCTTGAAGCTGAGAAAGAACTAGGATATACAGGTATTACTTAGTGCATATTGAGATAATGATGTTCTACTGTTATGAATCATCATGTAGTTACCACTGCTTCCAATGCTTGGCTTTGTTATTGCAATGTAGAGTGTGATGGCAAGACTTTGCCTTAAGATTTATCTGCAAAACCGCAGTGACTTCAGTAGAAGTCTTTTATCCGGAAGAATTTTTTTGTGAAATGATGTGTGTGGGTAGAGTGGAGGCAGTAAGAGAAGCAAACAGAGGGAAAGACTGGTAGCATAAAAAAGAAATGATTGCCATCTCACCGCACCGTTCTTTTACCCCATCACTGCACGTCAAACCTGCTGCACAGCATCCGCGTATGACCACTGCTGCAACCCATGGAGTGAATCAGAGGCCAGAATCTTGCTTCTGACTGTAAGGAATCATTAACTCCTATATAAGCAAAAGGACTGATAAAGTAAGGGCTGAAATATATTTATGCCACCTCTTTACTCAGTGACATAATAAATGGTTTAGTGTAATTAATAAGAAACTATGCAAAGGGGTACAGTCCCATCCTGAGTGCACAGAGAACAAGATCTGTATCAGTGGAGATGTGCCTCTGCGCCAGAACTGCCCAGGCACCCGCTGCTGCCTCTGCCTGCCCCTGCAAATACACTGATGTGGCCCACGAAGGCAGGTGGGCCTTCCAAATCCCTTTGGGATTTTCCATGCAGGATTCAGCACCTGCTGCATTTAAAACCTCTGCCATGGTTTTCATATAGACCAAACCATCAGTAACTTTGAAGTGAAAATCTCCTGCGCAATACAAACCCTCTGAACCGCCTCTTGCCCGGGACGTGCGCTGGTGGCCAGTGCACACCCGCTGCTCTCCTGCCACGCTCACGTGCAACAGAAGCAATCAAAGCGCTACGAGGAGGAAAATGCATACGGTGCATTTTTGAGAATCACCACTGGACAGATTTTTGTCCTATAGTATTCTCCCCCTTCATGATAACCTTGCACTTGTCGTCGGCGCAGCACTGTCAGGACACCAGCCAGCCCAGGCTCAGAGCAGCTGCGGGGGTAGGCAGCCTTCCTGCCCACCAGGGTTAAGTAGGGGCAAAGAGAAGTCATGTAGTTTGGGGCCAAGCCGCAAGCAAAGCCAAGAACACAGGTCCCAGCGCTGCCTTAACCTTTCGAAATTGTCCTGCTGTCCCTGTAAGCAACTACAAACAAGCTCTTTTAGGCCATACTTACAAGCTTCGCGATATATTTCTCCATTTACCCTTTTATCTGAGACTTAGTATTAAAAAGGCTCTTTTGAAAATTACTTTTGTCTATTTAATTAATCTTCTACCCATATAAAAATCTTAAAATGATTATGAACACATTCAATTTTACTTGCATTGATTTATCTCCATCTGATGGCCTATTTTATCTTTTATAAGGCTCACAATAGCAGAACTGGGTCATAATGTAAGTAATACAGTAGTAATGTACATTTTAGTGAACCCTGTTATTAAACCTCTCATTCCTCTCTGCTCAGTTCAGAATGAAGCCCATTACAGCAATTGGACTTGTACTGCTTGGATAAAGCTCGGTCAATTGAACTGACTCAACCTAATTTTTACAGTCTTAATCCTGACATTCAATGCACCGAGGGAGCCAGTCCCACCACAGAAGCCCTCCTACCATACAGCTGCATGAAGGTAAGACACTGCCATGGTGGCCACAGCAGCGTGATGGGAGATTTTAGAAGAGACACAGAAAGAATGAGAGGGAAAAAAGGTCACCTGCAGTCACACTGGGGAATGGTCAGAATTCACTTACTCTGAAACCATTTTGGAGCAGAACCTGCAGTGATGCAGGAACACTACAGCTGACTTCATTTTCAGCTGAAAGTCCAAGGAACTGATTCAACTACGTAAGACTCTTCACCACCAGCAAGAAGTGCCCTTGCAAAGCTCCGCAGCATGAAAACAGCGTGGGATCATCCGACCTTGCACTGGAGATGAAGCCCAGCAAAGTCAGTGCCTGTGAAGGGCGTTATTTGGTTTGCTGCTAAGTTTCCGAGTCCCAGAAGTCAAGTGCTGCAGTCTGAAATCAAGATAAAACGAGCTGTATCTACTTTGCTGCAGGCTGCTTATCAGCAGTGTGGAGACATCCCAGAGACTCATTATATACAATATACATGAGAGATGTGGAAATAGTTCCTTCCAATTTATTGTAGTATCAACGTCCTTAGGTGATAGATTCTGTCTTTGTGAATACTGTTAAGAACAATGGCACATGACTCTTCTGAAGACTTCTTTTTTTTCCAGGTGAGAGCCACCTCAATTAACCCAGTGAGTACAGGGGAGATGAAGTATATAGGCTGCTATTCAGAAGTTGCTTGAATTTCATTTCAAATGGAAATTCATCACCATGGGTGAATTCACCCACTTTAGAGGGCTAATAAGAAAGCATTCACAGCACTTTGGCATTCTTGCACAGTAAGACCTTTAAGTGAAGTTGAAGGTTTGCATCCAACTTGATGCTTCACTGGGAGACCGCCATTCTCCAGCATCTTCAATGTGTATTTTTGGTACTTTTAAAATATTTATGAATGCAGTTCATCAGTTTATAAGAATTTAAAGGGCAGTATTTTAAAGTTAACTCTAGAATTAATATACTTTTTCAGTTTACATGAATTAAATGTTCAGTTCCTGCTGCACCAGTGCATTTGGTATTTAATTTCATGCAATGACAGTAATGGATAATCATGGCATTGAAAATAGGATTCCTTTCTTCTTCAGACCTTCTAGTTACAGCTCACTTTATGAGAAGGAAATACACTATTTTTACAGTAACCACCAGCCTGTCTCATCTCACTTTACAGACCAGAAACCCAGGGAAGTCTTGTTAAACACACATACTGAGAAATACACTTTTTCCAGCACATGGCCACTACAGACTCCAGCACTACCCTGGCTGGACAAGGCAGCACATACAAAAGAACAGTGCAGCGTTTTGTACTTCTGAGCTTCCCCTCCTCTCCTGGCAACATCACCAGACCAGGTTTTCATCCATTCTTCTCCGTCCTCAAAACTTCTTGCTCTCAATCCTACAGTTGCACCTCCAGACCACCCCCAACACCCCTAACAGGGTGCAGGGACCCCTGAATCCCAGAACGATGTCCTTCTGCCACTACTTCTCTGGTCTATTGTACCACAGACAGAAAGGGAAAAATACTTATCCCTACTTGATTAAAATTAATGTTACCTCTGAACACCACACAGAGGTATTATTACCTAACCTAGTCTTCAAGGGAAGAGAAAATCCCATCAGCTTTATTTCATCAATCTTTGCAAAAGTCTGTAATTCTTATTAATACCTTCTGCCTGTGGTACTTCTGGAAACTGTTAAAACTGGAACAGGTCCCCAAGTAGCACAGAATAGCCACAGTCACAGAAGATATTCTGAGAACATGGAAATACTGCATGTCCTCATTTTCTCTCTGATTTATGAAACAGCTTCAAGCGCCCATCTCTAGAACTCAATGAACAGGGGGGAAAAAAAATCCCATTCACTACGCAGAAAGATGTGTCTCAAGACCTAAAACACCAGAGGAACTCAGTGAGAGGGTCTTTTGTTATTTTTATTACTTAAAATATAATTTTTATATATACACTACTGTATATACACATTACTATATACATGTGTATATTAGTATACAATATGCACATATTTGTGCGTGTGTGTGTATATAGTAGGTAGGCAAAAAGAATTCCAGCCCAGAAGTTCAGCAATTCACTTCATCTGTATCAGCCCATTTAGAGGATAAAAATCTGTGGCAAACCAAAGATAACCATTCTCACCACAGCAATTGCCAATTAACAAAATTACCTTTTTATAATGGCTTGCTGCCTCATTTACCTTTCACATTCTTAGTAGCGTTGAATTGTCAGGCAGAAGAAAAATGAATGATACAGGTGTTCCTTAAAAACTAGTAATAATGCATCACACAGAATGTAGAAGTTCATGAAATAATGATGCCACAGGGGTTCACGGTAGAGTAAGTATCACGTATGATCAATTCTAATCTACTACAGGTGTGACTGTCTCACTTATTTAATAAAAGCAAGATAGGATTGAGAAAGCAAGTGTGTTTTCCATTAGGATGGGAAATAGAAACTAGCATTTTATGCTGGGCTGTGTTTTGAGGTAGAGACACAACTCTTCATCAGCTGGAACCCTCATGAAACCCAACCAATATTGTCATTCTGACAGCAAACATCATAGCCTTTTTCACAGACATAAGAAAGAAAAGGCAATGATTATGTTTAATTTTCATACAAACTAATGTGTACTGAAGTTCTGCTGTCATCGCTAACTCACGTCACGTTATCAGAGTGCTTTTTTGTGCAATATAAATCATTAAAATAAATGCTCTTACAATACAGAGCTTTACTTCATGTCTCATGCATCCGGTACCTTTCAGACGTGTTACCACTTGACTAGTATTAAATCTTCCTTTTGTAAAATCCTGTTTCTCAGCTGTTTTCAACCAAAGCACTAGCTGGCTGGCCAGGATATGTCTTTCCAACTGCCTGCCCCAGGTTGAAAGGTCCAGCTGAAACAGGTCAGCTGGTTTCAAGATCAGGGTGAATAAAACATTTGCATGCATTAAAACAATCTGGCAATCTTTATTTGAAAAGAGGTGGTATCTGCATAGTTTTGAGTAATGACTAGGAATTTAACAGAGGGGGCTTTAAACATGAGATATGCCCCTTCTTCTAGTCCTGTAAAAACTGGAATCTCAGCTCCCACACAATCAGCAAAAAGCTCATCTGTATTTAACTGTTCAGTATTTCATACATAACAAGTCAGGGCTCCAGGGGAAGGCTCAGGTGACTGACATGAAAGATGGAACGGGGTCAGGGCATGGCAAGAAGTCAGGCAAAGAAAGGCTAAAGGGGTGGCAGAGGTGGCGAGGACAAGACTGTGATGAGGGGCAGAGGCTGGAGAAGGGAAAGGATGTTCACAGGTATGGGGGGGAGAGGCAGAAAGGATGAAATGGGCTGGGAGTTGGTGGTTAAAGATTGCAGAGTCCAGTCAAATGCTCTCCTGGACATACCTAATGAAGAAGCCCCTGCCAGTGGAGGCCTTCCTTACCTTCATCAGGGCCTGCCTGAACGGAGGAACGCAATCTTTCCACCGCTGTCTGTGATTTCATTATTTTAAGTGCAGGGGCTAAATATTCACAAGCTGCAAATGGACTCAGTGGGAGCTGCAATTTGGTTGTGTAAAGTGCTGTACATTGCTAAGTAGGCTGAAAAAACCAGGTCCAAGTCATCTCAGATTGGACACCTGAAATTAATGGGTAGTTTTGACCTTAATGTCTTGTTGGTCAATTCAATCCTACGACGTGGGGGAAAAACTGGAACTCCCTTACCTCACATGGAGTTTTAATTCAAGAAAAGAAACTCCCAAGTACTTATGAACCAGTCAAATACTAAAATGATGAGCACTACAGAGGAGCCCAAAAGGAAATTAATTCTGTCTTCAGAACACAGCTTGAATTATGAGCAGAAATAAGGCATAGGGGACACATTGATTAATGAAAGGAAAACAAAATATTGAATAGCCTCTCATTAACTGAGCATCCTTCTTTCTGTGCACTGAATGAGGCCAGGGTCCTGTGCAAAAATAGCATGAGACCACATAAAGGCTTTATTGTAATGCAGATGGACGCAAGATACAAATAAAGGTTGCACAATCTTCATTTGAGGATTTCTTAAGGTTTGTGTGCTCTGTTTAAGCAGCCTTTCTAATATCCTTTAATGCAGGTATTTTTGTGTGTAACAATTTATTGAGAAACGTATTCTGTGAATGCTGAAAGGGCTGACTCCTTCCACCAGATAAACCAATTGTCTAACCTCATGAATACTGGTGTGACTGAAAAGTGTATTTGACACTTGATTTATAAAGATACAATGCTTTAAATATCCAAGCACACTCCTAGTGCTGTATCAGCTAATTTAAATAATTCTACCTATGTAAAAGCTCCCCTGAACTGACACAAGCATAAGGGCAATATTTTTACACTATATGGAAAACAACAGCATCTATTCAATTAGGGAGAGATGCATGTTTAAAGCACATTTTGCAAAATGTGACAGCGTAGTGTTATATGTGCCATTAAAGATACTCAGCATCAATGACTTTTGAACTTGGTAATTTTCCTCTTAGTATGGTCATAGTATTATACTTTAAAAATGGAAATACATTTCAAAGAAATAGCCCAGAGGTTATGGAATATATCACTAAGCTAATCACAGTAAAGTAATATCATAGGCAATATTAAAACCCCAGTGATAACTGCCCCAGGTACTTAAAGTAACAGCAGCATTTTCTGTACTGCAATCAGAGCAAGACAGCCAGTAGCGTATCTGAAACAGAAACGAGACTATGCATTTTTCCCTGATTTAAGGGCTTTAGACTGAAATATACTGACCGCTTCATCTGACTCGGTATAATGCTTGAATATACATGTACCCTTTACCTTCCAACTGCTTTCACTTTCTTAACAGTGTTTCCCATAGCATGTGCGTTACAAGAGCAAAACCAGGACAATGGGTATCAGGCAGGAGAAAGACCAAGGCAAGGTGGTGCCTGCAAATCTTTGAGGATGGAAGCACTGTGTTTACTCACACTACAGGCATCTGTCCACCACAACCCCCACACCAACATGCACTGGGCCCACCTAGACGTAATTTTTCTTTCTGAAAAAAATGAATTTCATTGCACTTGTCTCTTCTGAGGTTCAGCCTGGACTGAAGAGCATTTAGTTACAGCTGATTTATGCTACACTGGAACAAGAAATGTAGTTACAAGACCTTGTATCACACCAGCCTGCTGCCTGCCCTCACAGTCCACGTACAATGCTTGAACGGGGCATGTCAGGACCTACAAAAATGGGCCACTTGAGTCTCATTCTGAGAAGACTCAGTTCTGTTTCTAAGGGCCATAATGCATTGTATGTGGATCAGTCCAGAGAGAAACTCGTAGCGTTCACACAACAGGCGTATCGACGCAGTTGTGTCGCACTGAGCCAAGCCCTGGCAGCGCCTCAAATCATGGGCACGTTACCAGCAGAAGGGCCTGAAACAAAAACAAGTGGAGGCAAGGCACACAAAATTTGTAGCGTTCCCAAATGTCCAAGGAAGGAGCAATCACTGCTTTGAACAGTTCTGCAAGTACACTCAGCAAACCACAGAAATCCTGACGTGCTCCTCAACCATTTACAAAATCACAGCACTAGTGAGCAGCACGGGACATGTGTCCCACATAAACTGCCATAAAAGTTTTCAATGAGCATCTGTGCCTGGAGAGCACGTTGTGCTCCTCTCAACTAATACACAGGAACAAAAAAGTTAGTGAACTTCCCAGCACCAATGTACCAGCCAGTTTGCTACAAGCAGCGATGTCCATCTTTCTAGAGGCAAAGGGTCTTTCCAGGCTCACCCTTCCCAACAGCATCGCTTACCAGGCACATCTGCCCCAACACCACCCAACACTTCCTGAAAGCAGCAGCTGAAAACAGAAAAGGAGATTGGGTGGAATTTCTTTGTTATGGTCAAAAGTGTAAGCCACTTTCATTTGGCTTCTGCTAGGAACTGAAAATAAAGCAGATCTACTTATAAACCAACTGTAAAGTGCTAATGTAATGCTGTATTATCTGAAAGATGGTTATTATAATCAAGGCAGCTCTGCTTTACTCTGCAATCTCCTAATGAGAGACGCTGGCAAATGCTATTCCAGATTTTGTGGGAGAAAAATACCCTTTCATTATTTTTTACTTCTTTATGTATAAACTAGATTACACAGAAACCTGACACAAACACCGGCTTTATTGGCTCTGCTTCATAAAAGTTGAACAGGCACCTCTAGCAAAGGGGAGATGTTAAAAATGTTTTAATCTGATGTCATTATCTGTATTTTTCTTGAGATTGAAAACTGTCTTGACTTACTGCTTCAAAAGCGATACGCAAAAATGTTCTGTCTTTAAGCAGTCAGAAGCATTTGTCTCCTTAAACAAGACATTATAATCACTCCTTTTGTAGCCTACTAAAATAAGATTCCAGAAAAATTCCTCTCTAAACAAGGAGAAACAACATGGTGGCTTGATCACAGCATACTGCCAGAACAATCACACTTATAATCTTAGCACTGACAGCATATTTAGCAATCTCAGTTACAATTACTTTGGTGTCATTTTACAATATCCTCAGGATGATGATTCTGGGGACGTTAGAGGGAAATCAGGAACTGTTTCCAGAGACACGGCCACAACTCGGCAGCGCAGACTAAGGAACAAGAAAAGTCAACAGAAGTAACTGTAAAGGAACAACATTCTTGAACAAAATCTACATTTTAAAAATGCTTATTTGTGAGCATTTTTTCTCAGTGTCTACCTGGAAGATAGAAGGAGGCGGCGGAAGCTGGAGGGTTTTCTGCAGAATTTATGAGATGAAGGCACGAGGCTACATTAGAAGCAGTAAGACCAACTGATTTTCCTAGTGTTTAGTTCTTATCTTTATGACGTATATATTTGCCACTAGTAAAAACTGCAGTGCCCGAGGTTCCCATGTCTAATTTCCGCCCTTTCAAACAAAAGCTCTTTCCAATCTGGTAACCTGATGGAAAGTCTGGAGCATGATTTGTTAAATCAGATCAACGCAATAGCTCTTACTTCAGTAATAGTCATTTCCGAGATCAATGAAAGCAGATACACGTTTCAAAATAATTTAGAAAGTGAAAATAGCCTGGCATCATATTTTTCTTAAGCAAAACATTAAAATATAAGCAATGAAATCTGAGGGATGTAATCAAAAAGAAACACCTTCTTTTACATTAGAAATGCTCTGAACTGCTGTCTGTGTTGTTTCATCATTTTTTCCATTAAATCAGACACTTCTAAATCAAGCCCTTGGGGAGTAAGAGACAAAAGTGATGAGAATGCAATGTGTGAATATAAAAGTGGAGCATGTGTTTTATAACTAACTCTGTTCAGAGATCAAGGGAAATGTCACTGTTTATAGCCATCAGTAAAGAATCAATGTAATTATATTTGTAGTATCAATTCAGGTCATTATTCTAATACACACACCGTAAAGCCACAATTACAATTTACATCTGCATCGAACAGTGCATTTACCTCTGAAACGTACGTAAAAAACAAAACAAACCCCTCTGTTCCTTTTCTCCCCTACACACCCTCATTATTTCAATCTTGAAGCAAGATGCAGTTGAGCCCCTCAAATTAAGTCAGAAAATAACACAGTGCAGCTGGATTTGCTCGGAAACCTTGGAGATGTGGGTTCAGGAGTGAAACCAGAGCACCAGGTCTTTAAGCCTTTGAGACCTGGATGCAGTAAAAACATTCACTTAAGGGCAAAGAGAAGAATTCCCAGATTTGGTGCAACTCCCACTTCAAAAAATGTAAGATCACTGCACCAGGATACTTCTTGCCCCTGCTAACCCAGGCCCTGCCAGCTCACTGCCTTCTGGGAGGGCTGGATTTCAGGGGAAGAGAGATGTGCTCTTTTGGTGCACTGTTCAAAAACTGATCTCTGCCGCTACCAACACCAAAATAAAATGCTTTTCCAAACCAAACTGCGTACAAGAAAAACAGTCTGACAGCCTTTAATCCTCCCTCCACAGCTCAAAAAACCTGTGAAGGTTAAAATTATAGATATTTACACTATAATATTTTTGTGGCATCGTCAAGGATCCATTAAGATGAACAAGCACCAGATTGTTTCAGCCTGTCTGCACACTCACACGCAATTTAACAGTTAATGTGACTTTGTAGTCAACAACAACAAAAAAATATTTAAAAACTCCACATGCTGCAGCAATGGACTGCCTGCTGGGAGGGCATTCTTGGTTTTACTCCATTCAGTCTTCACCTATAGTCCGCCTCAAACTCGAATCTAAAGTAAAAATCTATTTTGCACACGAGTCTACCTCCTCCTTCAAGCACCCACCAATTCACCACGCACAAAAATTATAGGGAGGTAAAAACATTCTTACAAACTTAGAAAGCACTGCAAATCTGTGACAGATTTTACCAAAATTGAAGGGCATAGGAGCTTTACTTGTTCAATAGGCATCCAACTTCTCAGGATTCAGAGAACTTTCCTGCACTTCCAGAATGGAGACACTTACCTAGAAAAACAACAACAACAAAAAAAAGAACACATTAGGCAGAGCTAAAAATTCTGGGAAAGTTTTGCTTTTTAAATGATGAGATTGCATTGGACAAATTTTCATTATAGATTAAAATCACATATCATAAACACTTTATTATAGTAAGGTTTCATTGATAAACAGATCTGAAGTATTAATACACCATTAATGCATATTTTTCAGAATGGCTAACCAATTTTAAGAAGTTCAACAAAACTGGAAATTGCTGATGCTTATCACAACTTTCAGCGGAGATTTGTTAATACTCCCAATTTAAGTTTAATCAACCCCTTGTTCACCAGCCAGTAAAGAGAGCGCCAAGTCCAGACTGCTACAAATCCATATACACTAGGCAAGCTGATACCAAAGTAAACTTAAATATTAAGGTTCAAATTCCAGGTGCAACGCAATTCAGTCATTTTAAAACACCAGCTCCACCTCTGGAAGGCTCGTCCCAGCAATAAAGATCAGCACACTCAGGAACAGCACCTGGAGCAGAGGCCGAGCATAATGAGGTAGAGCATAAAACAAAATCCACTGGAAAGAAGAACAGGGAAGAATCTCATAGGCAGAAAAATGTATAAAACAGTTTTAGTTATCTGCCAAATCTGTTTATTTTTGCTATTGCCTGGAAAGAGCTTCCCTGTAACATCAGTTAGCATGGATGTTTCACGTGCCCAAAGTATCTTGTGATTAGAGCTGGGAGAAATCTGGGAGAGGAGCTCAGCATTTGTGGCTTCCATTCATTAATCCTCCTATTCCAGACAGAATTTTAGCACAGACTTAAGTCCCAGTGACTCAACTGGACTTAAGTAGATACGTAAAGTTGAACATCAGCTTAAGGGCCACCTGGAAGGGATATCTAATGGCTTACATCACTCTCATGCATTTCTCCTCCAAACGAGCTACTATTTCTAAGTTTAAAAACAAAAAAAAAAGGGGGGGAGGGGGGGGAGTGAAGAGAGAGAGAAAGTCTGCAATACTATTTATATCCTTCTAAGCCTTCGGGACAAATGCTTTACAGACCTTCTAGTCTTACAGAGTGCAATTTATAAAGATTAAAGATTAACATTTATAGAAAAATGCCTTTCCCTAATACTGTAGGGATGCCATAAAAAGTAATACTTTTCATTATAATACCACTTTATGGTACATGAGAGCTTTAGTACCCCACAGGTCTTTTCCTTCTCAGTATCTGGAGGGGAAAGAACACAGATTGCAAAAAGTAGATGCTTCTTTCCTTCTTTCTTTCTTTCTTTTTCCAGCTCAGCAAATATATATCATTACTTCAGTCCCTTCAAGGTGAGCTTTGTTGTGCAGAGAGATAAGGCCCAAAGCAGAGGCAAGGTTTGAACAAAATTAGTCATTGTATATGCATTTTTATCCGTTTTGACAATGTAGAATTTTAATGAAGGAATGCTACAAGGATTCTGCTCTGAAACAAGCAGTTTAATTCTCTCTGTAATTCAGAAAGCAAGTTTAAGTAATGACTTTATAATTTTTAATTATCATGGAAGAATCCTTTTTACGTTCTCTTTTCCTTTATTACTCCAGTATATCCTATCAGAAATTTAATTTTCATTTTCAACTATGGCAATAATATTTTTCATTATTTCACAAATAAAAAACATTAGAATGAACAAATTAGAGAGGGGAACATGCATGAAATGGCATCGGTCTAGAGAATATTTGTTTCAGTTTCGCATCCAAGCAACTTGTAAAATTTTGCAGCGGCTGTAACAAGCGTCTTTCAGCCTTTATTCTCTTACCACAACCGCTCTCTACTTGGCATGGGTGCCAGCAGCCTGTACGGCCACCCCTAGACCCAGCTACACAGTCACTGGTTTTCATGCTGCACTACAAGGGATTCACGACCACTGTACCCACTCTGGCCCTCAGTGAAAACGAAAAATAAAAAAAGAGAATTGAGAGCATGCTGGGAATGGCTGGCGGGGCTTAGGAAGAGCACAGAGCGACAGGATGGGTTTACAGCCGGGTCAGTGGGATAAACATTTGCAAAAGCCTGTTCTCATTTTGCCTACAAGAGTTGTTGCATGCCCAATACAATCTACCCTGCTGCTGAAGGCAGTTGGTGTTGGGCAGATGCGATTTCAAAAACTGACTCAGATTTTCCCTGTTCTACATCTACCCTCTTGATAAATCCTGTGAACTCTTGACAATTAGTTTGTACCCATTTGGATGAAACTCCAGCAGACAATATACAGCAAACACCTCTTCATCTCTGCCCATGTAGAACTTAGAGTTCAGTACAATCAGAACAACAACAACAAAATCTCAGAACTAATTATCTGCAATATGTATTCTTATTTTTATATAATTTTGGCACTTGCCATCAAAATACCACCCTCATAAAAAATAGATTTGCCTCCTATACAGATGATCTATTACCACCACAGCTCATGTTATTTCCTCAGAAGAAAATGAAAAGCTCCATTTGAAACTCACTTAGCAGCTGGTTATTCTGCATTTCATACAGCAAGCAACACCCATAAAGGTGAAAATGAATAATGATACATTTGTGAAGAAGTCACAAAAATTCAAATGCAAGACTTATCCAGAGCTTGATACACCAATCCTCTTAGACAGTTTATAAAATAATGCTCTGCGCACAGTGGAAAAAAAAATAAATTAATTCCACCCACTGTACAAAACCAAAGGAAATTCACCTTATAAAAGAAAAACAAATTAAACAAACTAGGAGGCCTAGCAGGCTTGTAATTCATTAGGAGCAGCCCTTAGGTCCCTCGGGAACAGCTGCACGCACTCCGCAGAGCTAGGAAATGTGTAGCTAGAGGAAAGCGAGACTGGAATCAGCTGAAAATTTGCAAATCCAAAGAATGGTTCTCTTCTTGTTTAATTCATTTTAACACTCGGTTGGCTTTGGTAGATGTCTCCTCCCTTGTCCTGCACCCAGGAACTTGCCTTCCTCGTTGCACCCAGCCCCTCCCTGCTGCACAAAGGGTTTTATCCCCAGGGCTGCCGCCTGCCCAGCCCACCCCTGCCACCGCACTGCGGCAACTGCCTCCCGCTCATCCAGCCTCGTCCACCACCACACCGCCCCGTGCAGGGAAAGCCACAGCCAGCCTTTGTAGTCTCATAATCACGATACGAGCATCCCTGAGCATCCTTGTAGAGTGAGGTCACACCTCAGTGCCATTTTGCTGGTGCCAAGGTGAGACATAGTCCTCAGGATCCTGCCCAGGCTGACCACAGCAAGCTACGGAGGACAGCACAAGGACCCTCTGCGCCACCAGCACTAGGTGCCCAACCAGCCCTGACTAGCTATTGCACTATTTGACACCAAGTACAATTTTTCCAGACCACTTTCCTGGCATTTCTGTGGTGCCTCATGGTCCTACCAGATCCCAGAGAATCAGCTCCCACACCTGTGACTCCCTAACACAGAAAGCCAAAACACACCATTCTGCACTACAATGAAAGAAAAAACCAGGCAGAGCGGACTTGGTCTCTTCTTCTCTCTGAACGGACTTCAAATCATCCACTGAAGGACAGTCAACATGGTCATCACAGATTTAGCTCCCTGCTAAAGTAACTGAGGCTGTCAGAAGTCAGACAAGATAGGAAAGTAATGGTGAACAGGCAACAGTGTCAAAAGCAAGAGTGAGCTGTTGTGTTTTGCAGAAAAATTCTGTTCTTGATAAATATTTTGCCCCATTTTTACAGTTTTATAACAAAGACTTAGGTGCCACATTCAAGCTTTTTCTTCTTCAACAGAGCTTGACCACAGACTCAGAAGCGAAAAACCAAACACATCCTTGTCCAGCAGAGAAGCTGCTATGCGTGAAGTTTTCTTGAGACAAACCCCATCAGGAAAAGAAGTTGCGTGGAACACAGCGGACTTGGTCTGAGAACGCCAGCAATAAACATCTGAGCTGAGTTTACAGTCCAGCAGCAATACAAATGGTGCTGAGCACCTCTCTGAAATACGCCTGGTCTCACTCAAGCTCATCAGACTGAAAACTTGCATAAGGATTTGTGTGCAGCATCCAAGATTACCCACGAGATGACAGGAGCGCTCACAGTTTGGGGTGGATTGCTAAAGCAGTCAGGCGAAGTTTAACAGGCAGGGACGGGAAAGCTTTTGGAGTCTGGACATACAGAGATCAGCTGCATTTGAAAGGCACAATCCTCCAGCACAGGCTCATATTATTCCTTTATGTACATACAATATGGAAAATACTAGTTGCATTTTAAATTTGTAACACATCCCATATTCACAGCATTTCGTCTTTTTGCTGGAAAGGAGCTTCTAGGCAATGTTGCTGCTCGTACACCTTGAAACACACAATCCTTTTTTTAACAACTGCAATGAATTGGATGATGCATGTTAAGAAAGTCAGACTACTTCTAGCTGCTGGGATAAAATGGGTCAGGAGAGCAGAATACAAGAAAACTACCTCCCACCGACTGGAGTAACATCTAAAATCACTGCTTGTACCCCATATTTTTCAAGCTGTCCTTCCATTACAGCACGCAGCTCAGACAAGAAGTACATAACAGCATGACACAGCTATAAAGGTGTTCTGGCATCCGAAATAGGTGATAAAAGCACTGGGGGAAAGCAAAGCTTTCAGGCACCTCATTCTCAGCCAAAAGGGAATCATCCTCTGAAATTAAATGAGTGATGGGGACAGATGTGGTCTGGGTCAAGAAGGACGATCCACATTAACTGGTCCCACGTCTGAAATGTTGCGGTGCACAATTCAAATGATGAGGACGTACAGAGATGTGTGGATTATACTGAAAATATGTTCCTGCCAGGAAACAAAGTACAAACTAACCCATTCTCTGAACCTGCAGTGACCTGAGGAAAAACAAATACGTCTTAAATCAATCTTGTTCTAAGTCCTTAAATTCCTGTTTTGTAATGGTAAGCTTAGCAACCATTAAGAAAAAAGTACTTGGGATTTCTGTCTGTCCTGAAACATCTTGAGTCACCAAAGGACAACCTGTACCAAGAGCGAGTAAAGACTAAACAAAGGGGGCCCATTCGAGCCAGCAATGCACTTCAGTCTTCTGAGAAAGATAATAAATGAGCTGAGGAGCATTTCACTACTATGTAAGAACTGACGTTTTCCACGTAATGCCCGATTCATTTGTCCCTGAATCGGATCAAGACTCCTGGTCAGAAATGGGTCAGGTTGACCAGAATTAGCAGTTAGGAAGAGAAACAGGATAGGAGGGATGAGTGGAAAAACTGCAGCATCATTGGGTATCAGTGCCATGCACTGTGTACTCCTCCAGAGAATAATAAACTACTTAACAGTTACAAGACCACAATTTTCTACCTAACCTACAAAAAAAATATTTCCTTTTTGCCTAAAGAATTAATAATTTTTCAACATCCCATTAAAAAAAAAAAAAAAGGCAAAAAGGGAAAAAAAATGACTTGTCAGTCACAAACCCCACAGCAGTCTTTACCACTACATCTTGGAAGACATCCTCCCAACGAGCACACACACGTAACAGATCCCTTTGTAATACCACACTGACATTCTGCAATAGCTACTGTGATGGATCCCCCAGAGATAAATGCTACAAAAACGAGCCAAATTATAATGAGACTCCGTATAGCAGGGCAACATAACATACAATTACTGTAACCTTGCCCTGAGGCATTTCACAGGGAGATGAAAAAAAAATAGCCTGCATTTAAGTATTTAACAGTTTTTCTGAAGAGGAGAAAAAGAGGAGGCTGATTTTCCTGCTCCTTCCAGAGCCAGCAGCATTGGGCTGTACTAATCAGGTGGAGGGACGCTGGATGATGGAACCCCTTCATGAAGGACAGGGTTGTTGGGCAGCCATTAGACACCACACACACTGGTTTCCCTCTCGTATAAGTGGAAAGAAGTACAGTGCAGCATTGCAGCAGCTCATTAGTAAATGAGAGAGGCAGATAAAGAGTGGAGAGAAAGCAACTGCTCCCTTAGGCCAGCCAGCAACCACACTCCATTTTGGAGTAACTTTGCGCGGTGTGCAGAAATTGGTTCCCTAAAGACCGTTGCGAGGACCTCAAATTATCCCTGACACCATCCCAGTGGTGTCTGCCCCTTAATCACAGCCATGCTTTGCAAGACGTCCAGGAATGCCCTGCGCCTGAGGCATGACAAAAAAGATGGAGTCAGCTATTTATGTCAGCTGGCAGAGGCTCAGCAGCCCGTTTCCTAATGCCAAGGGAAACCACAGCCACCCAGGTGGCTGGAAAGACCAGGCAGAGCTTCCAGAACCGGGTCTGCTAAGAATTAGTCTCCGCTATGACAGAAAATCTTGTAGGACATAAGTATTGACACAGATTAATCTCTTAATAAAAACCTAGTTCAGCTGTTTCTCCTGAAAGATCTGTGAATTCCAGCTCCTACCCAAATGCTCAGTCATTAAGCTCAACCAGCTAATTCTCCATTGGTACTTCCTTTGGTCTTGTTCAATAATATCCCCAACATCACCTTAACAGTTGAGCAACCAACCACGAGAATGGTATTACTAACCGAGAGAACAGTATTACTCTTAGGTACTGCTTAAGCAAAACACAGTGTTTATCCTTTTTTCTTTTAATTGGTAAAAAGGAACTTATCTCTATGGATAAAGATCATCCTGTCTAGACAACCATCATCAAGTCTCTGCTATACACCACGTTGCTTCATTACACACACAGATGCATAAAAGCCTGGTTTTGAGAATATTAGACAGATAGAATACTAAAATACTTTGTTCACATCTATCGGAGATTAATGCCAAGCGAGGCTCTGGAGCACATGGGCAAAGTCATGCAGCTCTGCGTTTAAAGCAGTAAGTGCCTGGGCTCACTGGGACTACCACAACTTCACCTTGTTCTACTTATGCCCCACTGGGACCTTTTGAACCTTGGTTCCTGGAGCACACACACTTCCAATATGAAGTATATACACAGGAATGTATTCAGGGTTCCTCCCAGTCCAACCAGTACCGTATAGAAACATGACATCAAGAAGAGGAAGGCAAGCAATTAAATGCTTGCGTTGACAATCAAGCCACAGGGCACACAACAGGGCTGGAGCAGGCAGCAAGCCAGCTTGTGTGTCCTTCTCCAAAACCCCAAAAAACACAGATTAGGTTTAGCATGTGAAACTTCAAGCCATCATTAGCTGTCAAATTAAAAATGCTTGGGAAGGCTATGCCAATTCATCTGGAAACCACACCACTATTCAGAGAAGTCAGGATTGTATTTGGTGACTGTGGCTCAAACTCACCTGCAGGCATTTGTGATTGTTATTGATGTTGCGATTCAAAAGCAGACCCAAGAAGCACACACTGGTGCATGCATGCCAAACCAAACAGCAAGAGGGGGGGGAAGAAAAACACAAAAATCACTAAACAAAACATTCCCCCAAAACTCTGATCCCTGGAATTAAACTGATTCCCCCCTATTCTTCAGGGAAGAGGGGGAGAACCAAATTTTAAAACTCTGTTGCCGAGGCATGCATCCCCTGAGCCCACAGGTGTTCACTTCACTGCTAAAGAGTAAAACTCTTGCCAAAGTTATCACATAAAAAATGAATCTTGCCAGTTTATTCTCTATAATTGAGCTGCTCTTTGGGAGACAGCTATAACTGCAAAGAACCAGACTGTGAAAAAACATTTACAAACACAGTTAGTATTAGCATAGGTATACGCTGTTATTTCTTAAAACAGGACTTTTTACTACAGAGAAGCTCAAAAACAAGAACAAACCACCAAAAAACCCCCTTTTTCCTCCTTAAAGCTCTGAAGATGAAAAATCCAAACCTCTGTGATACCTCATAATGCAGCACCATCCTCCCCAACAGCTATTTTATGTAGAAACAGGCTTTGATGCAAGAGGAATACAACGGCAATATTAACCAGAAAAATTAGATACTATTTCATCTCGTTGTCTCAAATGGTGCCATTAGTAGCACTTAAAATAATGATAATTCAAGATTATTTTAATTATGTTTCATGCTATTTCAGGGTACGCTGATGAAGGCCAGGGATAAAGGAGAAGTTCACTGTGGCTGGTACTGCCAGTGCCACCCACCACCCCACACCTGGGATGCAGACCTGATCTTCTCCCACTCTGCTATTAATTCCCCATTGACACCTCTAACTCAAGGGCTGTCAACTCCTAGCATCTTGGCCAAATTCCAACTCGATAATTAGAATGTGTCTAAAGTGCTTATTTATTTCTGGGGTTTTAATTGCATAAACGTATACATTTTCTTTTTTGGATAGTCATGAATGTTGCTGAGCTCTTTTCAATGCTTTTAGACAGTTTACTCCGCAGTTGATTCATGCTGCTGTAGGTCAAACCAATTCTATCACGTTCTAGTTCTATGCTGGCTAACCATCCACAGATTTCTATCAACAGAAACAGTACAACCAAAAAGAAAAAGAATTTCATCCTCCTTCAAAATTAGATGATAAAGCACTTAAAAATCAAATTTTTCCCTCTCAATGTTTATTAATAATTTTGAAACTGCTCTATCCTCAAACCTAGCAGCAAATTAATTCTTAGTGTACCACTTGCAAATTTCCTGCGAAATCCCATTATAACATAGCCTTCAGTTTAATAAAGCAGACTGTCATGTATCGAATATTTTTTTCTATTTTGCTATCATGCTCTAGAACGATGTTTATTTTATCTCCAACCATCAGCTAAAGTGCTATTATTAATCATTTATATTTCCATATGGACACAAAACCTGTAAAGGACACGCAGAAGGGTATTCACACCTTTTTACGGGGTGTGAAGTTTTGAAGTGTAGACAGGAACCCAAGCTTCCACTTAACTGCTGCCGTCTCCAAACAACGTGTCAGAGTCCTCTGGAAACTATACAGACTATCTAAAGAACTTAGGTTCCCCACAGACTCCTGAATTAGATGCCTGTTTTGAGATGGTGTCAGTATCTCATGTTTTCTATTGGATTAACTGGAAAATGTATCTAAAGCTGCTAGATCTCTTAGGGGCGAAAAAAATCTCATTCTCTACTATTACATTCTACAGGTTCACAATTTTTTTATGTAATCAGACAACTAAAACACTAGTTTCTGCATAAATATTTTCATAACTTTGACAATTACTTTAAAATAGGAAATAAAATGCTCAACTTGACTGCAGGCTTATTTTCCTATTCATAACACACTAAATATCTTAGGAAATCAAAAATTGATCCTTTGCGCAGTCACAGTTTTGTACTCACAATTAAACAGCAGATTTTGATATACAGTAGGCACATCAGACAGGCAATTAATTGCCTTTATAGCACAGAGTACTCCGTTATAAATGTCTGTACCAAGAAAACTGAAGATACCGTTTTCTATTGAGCATTACTAAACCCATTAGAAATACAACAGAGCAGAGCATTTTCACTGTCCCTCTCTACCCCCAAATATCCTGCTGAGAATATATTTAGCTTGCAATGGATAAAACCCATAAATGTTGAATCATCATCACATTCTGGATGATCTTCTTTTAACCTAATCAGCCTAAACTAGGAACAGTGCTGCTGAAAAGTGTTTGTTAATGTAGTAGAGGCATCATCATGTGCATCAGGTCCAGCAGATAAAAGGGCTCTGAGGCACATCATTCTACAGGAAATGAAGCGTCAGTGATGAACATCGGTTTCTCATTTTAAATATTAAAACAGGCCATGGGGCTTTGCCCTTTCTGACTGGGACTGAAGCGACAATTTGAAAGGTTAATTAAATGACTGATACGTAACGGGGACACGGTGCAGCATCTGTAGAGCAAGGTCTGTCCATGGAAAGACATGGCTTTAGGTCTGCAGGCAGCAGAGACGAGGACCAGCAGCTACACCAACGTAAGGACATTCAGGAAAGTTGAGGCAAATCAACTAATGGTGTGCAGTCAACGTGCAGAAGTTGCAGTACATTAAACCCCAGCATGAATGTTCCCACAAGAGAGCAGTCACCCTCCTGGGTTTCCGCTTCAAAGCCATTTTTCTCCTGAATGTCAACATCCACACACCATTTAATGTGCTCTAACTTGCGCTTCACACCCACCACAGCAAACTTTCTGGAACTTCCTAAAGCAAACAAGGCTGGTGGTTTTACAGCATATGTCTCACAACTGCTGTTTTTGTTTACTCCACATCTAAGCTTCTCCTTATGGAAGATTATTTGTTTGTAAAGGTATTGCCGGGTGTACAGCAGATGTGATGAAAAGCAATTTGGCAGCACTAGTTCTGTCCTGAGAGCTCTCTGCTGCCCAGGCTTCACAAGCACTACTTTCAGAAATTAAATAAAATACAGCAGAACTTTTGTGTTTTACCTGACTTGAATACAAGAGCGGTGGACAGCAGCGTATCTAAAGTCACGAACTCTGACCAGATATGACTTCTTCACATCTGCACGTCTGTCCCCATGAAATTCAGAAGGAACCTTACCACTGACTTCGAAGGGACCCAGCATGTCACCTGTGAAGCACCTGACTCTGAACATCCCCCTTCAGCAGCACGAGGAAAGGCGCGTGCTCCACAAGTCACTCGTTTCCATTACAACTTGGGGAAGTGGAAGTGAATTAAAAAACAAGGCACTTCTGATATCCAGAACTTAATTTTTGTATAGAATTTATGTGCATGCATACATAAAACTCTTCCCTCATTGCATCTCCGTATATGTTACTGATGTATACACACCCACATGAACTTTTGTTGGATTTCTCCCTCACACATTTTTGTATCACTTACTACAACAACTATTGGTTGTGTAAGATTCAAGCTAGCACCTCCAAGAAGCTTTTTTTTTTCTCCCCCATTTTCTTTAATTTTTTCAGCTTTTTTTTTTTTTTTTTAAGCAAGCCAGTCAAGAAACTGAAATCCACATGGAGAAGACTAAGATTTTTCATCCTAGTCATTCAGCAGGGAAAAAGAAATCCATACATTTATTGCCAGCTTGGATTCCTACTACAACATCCTGAAGTGCTCAATAATTCCGTAAAAGCTTTGCAGGTGAGAAATGTCTTCTGCCGTATAGCTACTAAGACTTCCCTCTCTTGTAACACAGGCCATAGGAGTTCTTTGAAGCAGTAAAAACAAAATGCTCAAGGCATTAAAAAATAATATTTTGAAAAAGAAAAAATAAATAAATTAAATGTTGGAAACAATCATAATTATGCTTTAAAGAGAGGTTTTGATTGCTTAACCTAAGTCACCTAGGGCATAATGATTACCAAATTCATAACTCTTCCCCATCAGAGAGTAAATGGAAAAGTCTTAATAATCTAAAAAATATTGCAGTATCTTTCTCTGTTTGGAGTGAATCAATGATATTTATAGCCCTGGAGGTATTGAATTTCTTTTGTATCAAAGAACACCAATAATAATGTACAATTCCATTATGGAAGTGCATCTCAGGAAAGTGAGCACAGTCTAAGATTACAGAAAAGGAGAAAGTCAAAACTCAGTACCTGTGATCCCCAGAAAACATGTCAATCTTCTCCCACCAGATGGAACGATCAAATAGTCTCAGGTGTTTGTAGCTCACAGGATAAAAATGGGATGAAAAATGGAGACTAGTAACTGTGAAGACGTTTTATGCAGTTTGACAGGAAAACTTTACAGCCTAGCTCCACCAACAAAATATTCTGAGCAAATCAGAGTTGCTCAAAAAAAAAAAAAAAAAAAAAAAAAGAAATTACCAGAAAAACCCACAGTTTGCATTGATTTTGAACACCAAAGTAATTCAGAGGTACAAGCATTCCCTAGAAGCAGAATGAGAAGGTATGATTGGCAAAGAAAGAGGAAAGTGTCTGGCCTAATAACTCCACAGACCTTCAGCAAAGCAATTTTTTGCCTGCAAGAAGAGTAGTTTATTCGCTGGTTGCTCCCTGGCTTTATCCTCCCACCTATGAAGAGTGTCCTCAGGCATCATCCAGCAGTTACAGAGGGGACCTATGGGACTCATTAAAGTAATTAGAACTGCTTGAACGTCAGCAGCAGATGATGCCATGGAGGACACTCCCTACCCTACTGTTAATATGGGATGTTAATTTTGTGAAATCTTTTCTTTTGTGTTCTGCTTTCTACAGTAACTATATAAAGCAGAGCCCAAGAGAAAAGACCCACAAAGCTCTCAGCAAGCAGGATATCAAAACGGGCTTGTTTACCATGGATTGGCATCCAAGTGTTTGTCACTTCAAACCACTTAGCATCTTCTTCACAGGACTTTTAAATACTTAGTAAGGCAGCCAACTGACTGAAATAATGGGAATTTAAACAGGTGTGAAGTTAGACTTCGCTTGCTCCTTTTGAAAAATCAGCATCTAACTTGATTCCTGTTTTCAAGGATGAAAATACCACCTCAGCTGAAGGCTATCCCAGGCACAATGAAATTCCAGACGGTGCTACAATCAAGCTCAGCACCCAAGGCTGACACTTGCCCAGGAGTCAGAGCTCCCCTCCATCCCGGGGCACCACACACCACAGTCTGCATGGCTGCCACAGAGCTTGGGGACAGCCAAGGCAAGGGTTATCTCGACAGCTTTAATAAAGATGAAATTTCCTATTTAGATGAACAACAGACACTTGGGCAAGCCAAGCTAATTGGCTTATATTACCTGCTGCTTATATTACCAATATATTACAAATAATAATTAAAAAAAAATGTGCCCAGTGCTCTCTAGATAGCCAAGGAAACAGTGTTCTTGCCCCACATTTTCTGGGTCAAAGTGTAAAGCAAGTGTATGAAAGGGAAACAAACATAATAGATCCATGAGCTATAAGTAGCATTGCTGACCTTCTGCAATAATAACTGATTATTGCGAAATTGTAAGAAGTCATTACACGGTAAAGGAAAAAAGATCCTGGGTATCAGAAAGGACTAACACTTAAATCTATATGCAATATGAATTAATTTTGTTTCTCTTTATACTTTGCTATTCTTAGACAGATAATGGCTTCATGAGACCTGACATTGTCCATATGTATCAAAATACGAATGTGCTCTTACGTTTCAAAGCATTAAATGAGATTTACTCCACAGTAACTTCATTCTGACTTACCAAAGTAGGATTTTCCATGCCCGGCACTTCTGCCACAATAGCAAATCTTCTCCAAGAAATGCAGAGCTTAGTGAAAAAGTTACTATTGCTAGTGTCTTGATACTTAATATTGACAGCCCAGGCCATCACATGTAACTAGCCTATGACTAGAACTGTCTGGAGGAAATAATGGATTAAAGAAGTAGAACCCGCAAAGGACAGCTGAAAAGATGTAAGTGCATCCTCAGCGCTCCTGAGGACTCTCGGCATCCCCAGCTGCACCAGCGCGGTCCCTGCGGTCGAGGCTGCCCCTGCCCAGGGACCGGGCAGGATGCGACGGGCACTGCGCTGCTCTGGCTGGGGCAGAGTCACCTTCCTTCGTAGCAGCTACTCCGGGGCCATGTTTGGGATTTGTGCTGGAAGCGTGCTGATAACGGGGGGATGTTTCCGTTGTCCCGGAGCAGGGCTGGCACAGAGCCGAAGCCTTTCTCTGCTTCTCAGCCATCCCACCTGCGAGGGGGCTGGGGGGGCACAAGGAGCTGGGAGGGGACAC
>JAVJGI010000002.1:12421186-12439090 GCA_035590275.1 Ibycter americanus | reverse complement strand
GTCCTTATCCCAGCCCACCGGTTTTCTCACTTCTACCCTTCTGGCAGTCTCCCCCATCCCTGGGGGGAGCGAGCGAGCGGGTGGCTGAGGGGGGCTGAGCTGCCGCCAGGGCAAAACCACCACAGGCACAAACTGGAACACTGCAAATTCCATTTAAATATAAGAAGAAACTACACAATCTCCACAGGTGACTTCCAGCCTCAACCACTCCACAGTGCTGTGACCTCCAATACGTTTGCTGTTCACATATATGAGCATTACTAGCACAATATTTAATAATTATATCCTTAGCTATGTATAGATTTTGAATCCAATTTAAGAGAATAATAAAACATCCTGGATTTTAATAGGTCATCACCATGACAGTCTGGTCAATACAATCCCTGAGTCATTACTCATACCGCATTCTTCCGTTCTCACAAAATAAATCATGCCTAAATAACATGGAAGTGTTTTATAACTTTTTAACTGCTGTATTAAAACCAAAGTTATTTCACAACATTTCTGCGAAAGAAAGAATGTATTTTGCCTATTACAAAAATAGGGGAAACTCAGAGACAGCTTATAATGTGATTTTCCCAAGGCTATATATAGCTAGGATTAACTGACATCACATTAACAAAAAAACACTAAAATGGCAACAATAGGAAATCCTCTACACAGCACACATTCATGAAGCACCTTACTAGCTTTGGCCACTCTTCCAACCATTTACTCATAGCTGAAGGGAAAATTCAGATTCCTATTTTTGAATGTATGTACAGTCCAGACCCTTTGTCTGCATTTTGTGTCAGGTGCTGTTCAGTACCTGTTTACTACTTGTTTCACTGCTCCGTAAAGTTCTGCAATATTAAATTATATGCAAATAGCTACAAAATTATGCAGTTGGAAGTAGAAACAAGCTGTGTCCATCACTTTAGATATGTGCAGCCATGAAGAGATGTTGTTCCATGCAAGCAGCATTTCTGTCCCGATTTCCTCCTTTTTGCAGCAGTCAGGGATTGAGCAGAACCTACTGCAAGATATTCGCAATGACAGCTGAACATCTTGATCCTGTACTGCTTATGATCAAAGCCGCCTTTTCTCCAAATCCCAGCTCTGACAGTTGCATTTTTTGCCCATTACAACATGACCTAGCAATGTTTGACTTTATCCAACTATTTTCTTACTAATATTATTTTAGAGAGCTTATATAATAATGAATGGACTATTCAATATATGCTCAATATGGCTCATGCAGCCTCCGAGAGTGAGGTTACCACAACCATTTGATAAATTCCATGAGATTCTATAGCATTCCCTTGAACGGTCACCAAAGAACAGGTTGCAAGGGAATGAGGTCTTCCTGAGGAGCATATTATAAAGGCAGCTTTTATGATATACATTAATGGAGGTCAGAGGCAAGGCTACTGATCTCATTTATGAAGAGAAAACACTAGATCATAATAATGGCATGAGAATGGTGAAAATAATAGCGTCATTCCCCTGGTTCAGGCAAGATCTGTACATTTTGCCCAGTTAAGTCCTTTTCACTATAAAAGTACTGCCTAAAGGTGCCTTTAAGTGTAGATTTGCGGACAGCATAGAACTAGGCACGTGTATCACATCAATTGCAGCAGGTGACTTTTTGCCTAAAAGTTACTAGGAATAGATACCCCATTCGGAGCAGAAAATCAATTCAATGCTCATGGCATTTCTAGATTGAGAAGACATGGCTCTTCAGGTTAGAGCAAACGAACAACTCCAAAAGCAGAACAAAGCCTAAATAACAGTAAGTTTTAATTCCTGGCTTACGTTGGGAAATTTTATACGGTACTTACATGCACAGTGACAGTTCAAGTTTCTTTTTGAGCTTGTAGATACAATCATTGACCCATGCCTTTGAGGTTGTGCTAACCACCGTTAAGTGCATCTTGTTACTCATATAATTCTTTTCTAAATTACTTTAAGATAAAAGAAGCAAAGAAATAGCCACATAGAATCAAACGTGATTGCTTCCTATTAAATGGCTGTCAGTTCCACCAGATCTGCACCAACCTTGGATCAAAGGCAGTCACACTTGGACACTTCTCCTTTAATAGCAGCATTCATGCCTGGGCAGTGCTGGAAATCTTTAACTTTGTTCCGATGCTATCTCAGTACTTGAATGAGTACCACACATTGTACTTAGTGTCTCTGGCTTCATACCTTCGTTCACTTTTAAATGAATACTTCTGTTGGCAGAGAAGTACCAGTATCTTCATGAAGAACAGCTACTCCCTTACAACACCTGGTAAGCCCAAATGTGTTGCCATTTAAGTTTGGGAAGAAAGAATGCAGATATACACCATATTTATCAAGCCTCTTGTAAAAATTCACCACTCTCAAGGAACTGCCCACAGGGCTATTCCCAGTGTTACCCTAGCTCAGAAATCCCACTTGAAATCAGCTAGAATTGCCATTAGAAGAATCAGGTCTTAAATTCAGAGCAAGTCAAATAGCTATTGCAGCAGCTTAAAATTGCGTTATACTGTAAGGATCAAGCATTATGGTGGAAGTAAACGGGTCAAAACCATTGCCTTAACCTAAAGCAGTGCAGCTAGCAATGAACAGCTGAAAACTCTTGTCAAAGAAAAAGGAGAATTATTTCCTCTTTTAGAAGGGTCCTCAAACCAGCGGAGGTACCTGCCAGTGCTCTGATCTCAGTTGTATCAGGTAAGTGGATAGCAGAGCATCCCAGTGTGTTCCATACCTATACATTATGAACTTTTATCTGAAGGTATTAATAACATTTGGAGCCTAGTTTGCTGGGTTTTCCCATTTAAACAAGACATAAAAAAGCCTGTCCCCTGAATAGTCTTCTTGGGCATTCATTTCCACGCTCTGCAAGAGAACACCCACTGTGCTCCCCCAGCAAACACCCCTGCCAATGTTCAGTGTATATGATCAAAGTTTCTCTTGGCTTTCAATGGGGATTTGGAAGCACAACCTTTAGATGTAAAGGACTGTTAAAGAAAAAAAAAAAAAAAACCACTGAAACCAAACCCCTCATGTTTTGAAGCCCTACAGTAACTCAAAAGACTTGCCTAATACATGCACCAAATTCTACATCTCCAGGCTTTAGCTCATTAAATAGGGAAAAATGTAAAAATGCATGACCTGGATGAAAGAATCATTCTTTTCTGCTGTGTTCTCAAGTTTTTGAAATTGGGGACTTTGTTCTTAGCAAAACTACTTTGGTCACAACTCTGTCTCCACTGGATGAAAATCTACATCATGAAACTACCCGACCTAGTTTGGTTCCACTGTCCAGTTCTTCTCTAGAGAGATTCCTGATTAAACTCCAACTTTTTCCATACTTTTGATGGCTGAGGCACTCAAATTAGCTATCAGATCCTTAGCAAAGTTGGTATGAACATCTTGCAGCTCCTGTGCTAACTCAGACTAGTAGATGTATCAAGGACAATGGTTTCTAGCATTACACAAACCAATTAACCTTTGCCACTGTTATGCGCTATGGAGAACTAAAGATAATAAAACATTTTAAAAGCCTTGTTTATTTCATACTAAGAGCGGTTTCTCAGAGGTAGTTAGGAACTGATAGGCACTGAATCATTCTGGGTTGCTCTATACGGATTAAATTTGAGTCCCTCAGCTCTGAAAAACTGTACCCAAACCCTGGCACTTGTTTCTCCTAGGTTAGCTAATTCTTCTGCAGATAAAGCTGGCAAAGAAGCACACAGGGCACATGAAGCTTTAAAAAAGTCCATCTATGTCTTACAGAATTGTTCATTTCTACACTGAGCATATGTATATATTTATATGTCACCAAAACATTATGCATTTTGGGGTTAACACAGTGTGTGTTATCTTTAGCCTTTCAGAAACTGGAAAGGCAGACAAGATGAGTAGAGAAGATGCATGTTTAACACATATGACTGCCAATTCCTGAGTTTGCATTCAAAGGCAAAGATGCCCAGGCACGACAGTGTTCACAGGATTCCCTACATAGGAAAGATACACCAGGCAATGCCATATAAAATATCCTACTACCGTTGGTATGAGAGCACTGTATTAATAAAAAATATGCAACCTACTTAATATCCAAAACATCAACTTTAAAGTTTTCTCTTTCTGAAAACATATCCTTAGAAAATATTGCAATAAATCAAGGCTGCTCAAGCATGTTCAAACACTAGGCTAACAACCCCTGAAGATCAGAAGGTACACACTTGGTCTAACCGTGCGCACACCTCCTACAGAAGTCATGTATGCAAGCAGAAGGCAGACTGGAGCCTGATGAACCAAGCAGGTATTTCAGCCAAGAGTTCATTAAAACAATCTAAAGTGTATATGCTCACAAATTTCACCAGTAATGTCAGCACACAACCTAGAACAGATTTGCCAGAAAGAGATTACCTGATTTCCTCCCTTTAACAAGTAAATTGGTTAAATCACAGTGGTATTTTAGTGTCTTACTAAAGGTCTATTACCCATGTCACTGTTCTTCAACAAAAAAAGGTTTTCATCATGCTTCACCTCTGAGTGAAAAATCAGAAGTACTATATGTATGAATACAATATTGGATTGCAGAATGCTGATTTGAATTTTAAGATTTGATCCAGACTACCTCCTGCATGCATGGAGCTACACATTGCACTAAATACTATCAATTATATGGACACAGAATGTCTCATGGAGAAAAAACCAGTGCGCAAACGGCACTTTTGGGTATATATGCTTTTTCTAATCAGTGTTTTTATTTAAGTGTCAAAGGGATTATCTTGTTACAGCGATCTGTTCTAAGAAGGGAAGAAAAAAAAAAAAAAAAAAGGAGGGGGAAAAAAAGCTTCCAGCTGACCACCCAGGAGTATCTAATCTAATGGGAAAAGGTGAAACCTGTATGACATGCATTTTTTGGTCAGGTTGATGGGAAGCCTGAGGGTGTCAGAAAGACAGACCAAAATCCTTAAGAAATGTATAAAGTGGAAAAAGCAACATCTGCCCATGGAAAGATAGGAAAAGCAGGGTCTAATACAGACTGACACATCATAACTAGTGTTTATGTATATTGCCAAAACCATTGCCTTCTGAAATTTCTAAGTAAATTTCAGATTTCATCTCTTAATCACTTCAGCATTCTGCTCTTGTCCAAATGTCTTGTCAAAAGGCATTACCCTGACTTAAAATAAGTTCCAAGGAAAGCCAGAGAAACTTAAACAACGTCTATGAAACACGGCACTTCTCATCTTAATTTTAAAATAGCTTCCACATTCATGATACAAGCACTATGTTCTGTGCCCCCCAAATTTACACCACCTCTCAGGGCCAGAATAAGCAAGCATGCTGAATAATTCCTCTCTCATCACTTACTACTGAAGTGTAAAGTAAATCTGCCGCTGTTCAATAAAATTCCTCCTTGAAATCGCAAGTCTCTGTTACTCTTTCTGTCTCGGTGGCATTGAGTATTCCAGGTCACCGCACAGGTTAAGTGAACAACCTCACAAATGCAGAAATAACACAAACTGAGATTGTTCCAATTTCCCCACAGTAGCACTTTAAAAAAGAAAATAATCAGATCTACCATCTCCTTCCAGATCTGCACTTCTTGCCTTTTATTTATTTAAGATTTTGGTACTTCTGGCCTCCTTAATGTGACTGGCTCTTCCCGGAGCGTTCATTTCGTAGTCAACTGTTCTCATCCACAGCATCCCCACTCTCTCCAAGCATTCCTGTTGGAAAGTGCCTTCTCTCAGAGCCACTCTGATCTCATCAGTTTGTGGTTAAAGCTCTCTCCGAGAACGGATTTGCTGAGTTCTGACACTCAGTATGGTTTTGAGTTTGGGGTTTTTTTTCCACCCCACTTTTCCCCCGCTCTGTATTCCAAGCAGTTCATTAACCCCACATAACTGCCCATTAAGAGATTTTCTTCTTGAGAAGGAACATTCTCTCTACGAAACCCATTCAATTACAGAAAAATGCATAGCTTAAATATAACAACCTCCTCTCCCGCTAATTCATCTGTGGTGAATTTTGCATGCTCTATTTTATCCCTTGGTTACAACATAAAGGAATGCTGGAAAATTCTTCTTTTTCTTTTTTTCTTTAAATTGTTTAAAAGCTCCTGCAAGTTGGGTAAATCCTGACAGTTTCACTCCTTTGAGGATTATTCCCACAGAGATCAGAAAGCACAACTTTGGGAACTGCCACAGGTGTTTATTCTAAGAGCATCCGTGGGTCTCATGACTGTACTAGCTGAACGCTTACAAATACTTCACATTTTTCTCCTAGACACCTTCTTGTAGAAAGAAAAGTTATCTTCCATTTACAGGATGATTGTGAGACCAGGCTATTTGTCCAGGCTGACACAGGCCATATGTGGATGCAGGACCGAAACCTACCTCATCCCCTTGTAGGAGGCAAACGTGTTGGTAGCCTGTTCCCAAACCCCCAAGGAGACACAGTCCCATAGTCCCAAAGAGACTTGCCCTGTCAACCAGCAGATCTTCAAGGGACCGAGCAGGAGAGAGGCAGGGCGTGGGGGATGGGAGGGGTGTAAAAATAATTCACTTATCAAAAAGGGTGCAAAACCACTACTATTATGTTTTATACAACTGCACCTATTTGGCATAATTTGACCATGTGTAATGGCAGAAAGGTTTTCTAACAAAGCAAAGCTAGTTTGGTTCTAAGAAAATCTTCACAATACTAAAAAAGCCACCGACTTCTCAGGTTTGCTTTCCGTGTCTGATTCTCAGTTGGTATAAATTGATAATGTTGCTCTGATGTAGTTCTTTTTATGTCTGCTTCGCCCTCTGTAGAGTGTACTCGGCATAAGGCATGGCGATCGTGGGGTTTTCTACATGAAGAGTGAGCATCCGATCGATGACATAAGATAAGCAGAGTAATTAAAACTCGCATTTAGAGCTATGAACTCTGGAAAGAAATGTATGCAGATCAACAGTTATCAAAATACAGCCTCTAATGAAAAAAAGATGATACAATTTGAATGCATTTATTCATATGCAGCAGTGTTCATTACTGTACCCATTCACCGTATGAAGAAATACAAGGGATAGACAACAGAAACCATACAGCAGTTGAATAAACAGTATTAGACGCAATAACCTTCCTGCTAGGTAATACGTATTCCACCATTGCGCTGGCTGTTCGTTTCCATAATTTCCCAGCTTTCAGTATCCATCTACTGCAAAGAGTTTCTTGTGCAATGACTCTTCCTCACTGCTGCTCCATCTGCCAGCAGGTAAGGAAAATTCAAAGTTCGGTTTGGTCAGCATGACCTCAGTCGGAGACGAAGCAAATGAGCTAAACACACCTGCCCAGTGTGTTCCCTGTCAGACAGAGCCCTGAAGTAGCTCCTGAACTCAAGTTTCCTATGGAGCAATGCAACACACAAATCACCAGGTGGCTCTATTATGTAGCAGTCATTACCAAAGAAATCCCAGCCTTACATAAGCCCCAGCTTTCATGTAGTGTAATGTCGCATGATTATTTGAATAAAAATGCCCCGTTTCCCATGGAGACAGCTCCCTGTGGCTTACACCTTGTTGGGGACAAAAGAAACGATCTGGAGATGCTGTTAACCTCTAGAAAGATGTGAGACAGGCTCAGATGAAGACAGAAAAGCAAATGGTGGCAATGACTAATTGTCTAGTACGGAATTCATCATGGTTACCAGCACATAAACTCTGCCTTCAGGAAATTCATTTCAGGCTCCTTCCTCTTCAGAGCCTGCACTGGGATAACCGTGATGAGAACTGACCCTGTACGCAACCTGGAGGAGGGCATCCTGCACTGAAACAAGAAGGATTAGTCATAACATGTCTCCCAGTCATCGTACTGGCAACTGAAGCAATCTGTTTACTATTTTGGTAATCAGATTTTAGCTCAATCCATGTGCGTAGAGACAACAATTCTCACTGTATATTACAAATCTAACTACCCTAAGCCTGAAGTTTCTACAAAGTTATAGATGCAGATAAAAAAAGGTCCTATTCTTACATCCCAATTAAAAGGAACATATCTTCAAGTATGCCTCTCCCCTGCAGACCCGGTCACCAAAATCTGCAGCAAAAGCAATTGGATTTACAGCCCCAGACTACTTGGGGATGAGTAGGGAAGTTCAAATGCAAGCATCAAAAGACTTCAAAACTGGCACCCCTACTAACTTTTTATACTGTTGTTTTACCTGCTCGGGTTAATGTGATCACTGTCAGTGCATAAAGCTGAACATCTACATAAGCCCTCACTTGGTCAGGACTTCGTCAGCAACTGCAGAAGTAGCTGCCATAATTAATGTCAAGAAATTTTGAACAGACAGGTTTATGCACAGCTAACTACTTTTTTTCAGGCTGTAAAAGACCAACTTTATACATAAGAAAATATTACCCCTGGGTATTTTCAGATGTACTACATCCAAGTCACTTGGCACACATTAATAAGGTAAGCCAATTTTCCAACAATCAGTAGGCACACTGATATATCACAGAAGCTACTCTAACTATAAAGGAAACCTCCAAGGGCCAGAGATTAAATTCTCTTTGCCTTAGGTCAAAAGACCTACCTCAGTCCCTAGTGACCGCTTGTGTACATCACAAAGCCATTGCACGATTCAGCAAAATTGGCAGCCAGAGAAGTCATCTTCCACGCTAGAATACCAGAGGGATTACAATTCAGAAGTGAGATGCTTTAGCTCAGCTACATTAAGGAAGCTTCTTCCTCATTTGCATCTGCCTGTAGCCAGATTGTACGAACCTGATGCATTACATGGGCATCCAGGAATCGCACCAACACGTAACAAGCAAACACCAAAACAGGAATCTATCATCCACCTTCTTTTACGTCAAAGGGTCCTTATCAGAGCAAAACACGGGATGCATTCTAGTGGAAGGTTAGGTATCCAAGTGAGCTTCTGAAATCACCACCCAAGTCAGAATTGTGCTGTAGATGTATGATATAAATCGCTAATATTCTCTCACGTTAGTGACATTTTAATTGCATTGCATATTTTAATATACTCAATTTGGATTTTAGTTAACTATTTCTTGATTTCATTGTGGTATTTAGTTATTTATTATAAACTGACATGGTTAATTCTCAGTCTCATTTGCATATCTTCATTCCCTTGCTTAATATAGACTCAGAATTCGATGGACATTTGCAGATATACAGTCATTTCCATACACAGAAGACAGAACCTGAACATCCAATGCAGATGTCAGTGTACTAACACAAGAACTAGCATCACAGCAGTGAAACAAAAACAAAACAACTGTCAGAAGAAAATCACTATATTAAAATTTGCATCGGCACTGCCCAGACAATATCCAGCACTTGCAGGTTGATGGGTATTATACAATTCAGAACATGCATTATGAAAGAAGTCTTCATTTTTGTATGCAAGTGTTTCCACCAGAAAAATGCATCTGCATGTAAGAAGCGGATGTCAATTTTGATACACGTACTTTGTAAGAACATAAAATGAAAATGCACTGTGCTTGCTCTGCCCTGTAACACCTGTTAACGCTCCCATCTCAGCAGTTATGAAAATCAAGCCCAGAGAAATAACCAATGATTTCCAAACCTTCACTTGAATAGAAAATAGCATTTCCTTAATTTTACACTGTATTTCTTGGATTTTTCTTCTTGAAGAACATGAAAATAATAATGATTCTACCGATGAAGAGCCCCTGTAATAACTGACTTTTACAGTTCAGAAAGTACCTCAAGTTCACACAGCATTCAAACACCATCAGAAGCTGCTCACAGCCATATATGTTATCCCTCTAAGAGTACTATTCTTTAATTATTTTCATTTGTATGCAAAGATGTGAAAAGAAACCAGCATCTACTTGAAGAAGTCACAATGAGGATTAGCACAAATACCCACAGTGTATGAATCTACAGTATCCACTTGATCATTCCTTAACTGCTACTCCATCATTTCAGGCACTGCTTAAATTAAGTCACGCCCTTGACTGTCCATGCTGAATAAGGGCCAGAGTCCCCTGCAGGGATTTGATCAGGGGTGTCATAGGCCACCTATGCTGCACCTTTACTTCAGACACTTAGCTAAAAATGCGTAAATGTTGGCTATACACCAGAGATTTTTTCAGGTTCACTTTGCCTTCATGCCCACAAACCACCCAACGTTGATTTTTAAGAAAAGGAACCCTAAAATTTTATTATATTTTGCTCTCACTGTGGCATCCCAGGAGTACTACCTCAGTCCACATTATGTTGCCTGTTCATATGATTACCTTAAACATTGGTCATTCTACCCTGTATTTGTTTGCATTAGCTCAAAAGGATTACTCTCTCACGCGCACTGCTGCGTGGAGATCCCTGATGAGCACTGCTGTGGCCAACAAAGTTGAACTGAATTGACCATGCGAGCTGACTAGTACGTGTAGGCAAGGCTGGGTGCTTTAGCTAGATAAAGAAATGGGGTCAGCATCTCTATTTGTAATGATACAAGCACACCTCCTCTTGCACATAGCCCTAGCAGGGTCTTTACTGGCCGTCTCTTATGGTCAAGGTAGTATTCCTTAGGGATCTCACCTACAGGGGAACAAGGGGGAGCTTTCTGCATTTAACAACAACAAAAAAAAAAATAAAGGGGGGGGGAAGCCGATAAAATTAGGGTTTAATGAATACAATTCACACTGCCTAGTTTGGGAAAGCAAAGCTTAGGCCAAGCAATTTAAAAGCAAACAATATGGGACAGAACAGTTTTTACATGAAGAGCTGTTCCTGTTCTGCAACCTACTTAATGTAAAGGGGGAAAAGAAAGGCAGCATATAAAACGGTCCTTGCCAAAGCGCAGTTTGTCCTGTATAATGAGGCTAAAGTGGAAACTTGTACAATAGGATATGAAAATCTTTAATTATTTCCTCTTCTTCCAGTCCGATAGCATGTACCTGTAGCCATCAAACATGACCTTTGTTAAATCCATCCTTCCCTCTTCTCGGCACACATCTCCTGTGTTGAGGTTTCCCGAAGAGCGCGCTGCTCGGCAGCACACACCAGCACTGCCAACATTAAGGCCAGTCACTCGCACAGTATTGTAAGCCATGAACGCTACACTGTAATAAAGTAATCCATTAGCACGCGTAACTCCCACCCTCAACTTTTCCAGCCTTCTTAATAAGCCATTAGTGACAATAACTCCATGTGTCACACTCATAGCAAAAAGCAAACTACCAGGGATCAGAATATTTCTAATCAAACTCGGTGGCTTCTAGGAAAAGTCATCATCTCCTCTCTCCTGCACTTAACTTTACATAAACTAACAGGAGTCTGAAAGTTTGTTCCCTAATAATTTTATCATACGAAAGCTGTTTCAGATGCTCCAGTGTTCTTACACAAACTATTCCCATACAACAGCCTTTTCCTCCTATAACTTGTTTGTTGTTGTTGGGTTTATTATTTTTATTTTCGTTTTGTAGTTCATTCTCAGGACATGCGTATTCTCTTTGAATAACAACTTAAATTAAAATCTTCTGTTACCTGCAGCAATCACAGCACGTTCCATTAGAAAAAGCCTTTAACAATATCTGTGATTAAATCAATTTGGTTTGCCCTTTTTAAAATACTTCTGGAACTCTCAGAAAACACATTGTATACATTTATCTCCAAACCAACATAGCAAATACAAATGAAACCAAAATGACATTATATATTTCAGGAGACTAGACGTGAGAGGCATATGTAATTAACTGTACCTAGCTGGACAGTAAACGGAAAATAACTCCATCCTGCCATTGTGAGCAGAACTCTTGACTTTCTATTTTGTGTAATCTCTCATAAGAAATAAAAGAATATCCATGAAAAACAAACAACATTGCTGTTGTGCCAGAACTCCAGATTGCCTACTGAAACCTCTCCTAGGGAAATAATTAAAAAAGCATCTATTTAACCCACACAGGAAAGACAAAATATTTTGAATCGTGGTTAACTGTAGCAATCGGTTGGTTTTTAAGTCTTAAAAGTAGACTCTGTAGCTGCAGCTTAGAAGCCAGTGAGCCAGCCAAACGGACACTAAGCCAAAACAATCCTACTGGAAATTTTCTCAAAAGAATCCATTTTAATTTTAACTTACACCACAAAACACATTCACTTGCCCACAGACTCAGCCACGCCGGCATTGACAGAGGGCTGCAAAGCCACTGAATTGGCTGTGACAGCAGAAGCGCCTGCGTGCTGGAGAGCCGGGGAAGGGGAGCACGGCCGCCCCTGCGCGGGGGTCATTGCGCTGCTGCGGGATGGAGAAGGCAAACATGGTGCGGAAAAGTAAAAGCAGCAAAACAGCAGGCAAGCGGACAGGACTATTAAAAGGAGGAAAGTGAAAAAAATCTGTTTACTTCATGAACATGCTGTATTTCCTCCCATGCATCCACAAATTCTTATTTTTCTTCCAGAAAACCAGTTTATGAAACCATTCAAACATATGCTTAGAGTTAGTAAGACCCGGACTCAACCTTGATTCAGCTTTTTGATGAACACTGGTGACTTCAGAGGGGGAATAAAGCAGCAGTGTTTTTGTATGACAAAACTTAGTTGTATCTTTGCTTTTTTTCTACCATTTGATAATTATTTCTCAGTTACAAGCCCAATGCTGGAAGCGCAGTGCTTCCACACAGTTTTAACCAATGCAGTTCATATCCTTCAGGATTTCTTTACTGTTTCATATTTAATGCTGAGTGTGGTAACTAATGGCAGAGAATCAGGATCAGCAGGTAAAGAGGTGGAGATACTTGAGATTTCATGGCTGCTTAAGTTTACTACGTATAGTACATCAGTAATAGATTTCTCTTGGTGACAAAATGATTTACAAAGAAGGAATGACTAACGCATCACCAACAACTCTGAATATTGTTCCTCAACCTGACGGAGCGGGATCAGACAGAAAGGACTGTAGGCATCTCCGTAAGACAGCGAAAAAAAAAATTCAGTCACCTCAACTGCCAAGAGACATTACAGCAGATCTTTGCTATAAATCAAATGAATGTGAGTCTTCAGATATTTTTATTTTAATAACTTTGCCAGCAGTGTCTTCTTTTGAAATTAATATATCTGCTCTAGTGGTTTTCAGTTTTCCTTGTAAAACAATGACAGCTAATAGGAAAGCACTGTCATGTATTCTGACTAAAGGTAATGTATATGTGACAGCTGTGTGATCATCAGTAGGGAAGTATTTCCAAAAGACAAAAGGAATAATTAAAATGAGCCTGCAGTCCTAGCTTTGGATTTAAATGTTTAAATGTTTTAATTTGAAAGAACAATGGCTCCTTGAAGCTCCTTCACAACCAGTACTGACAACCTGTCATTTCTTAACCAGTGTTAAATAACGCTTGTGCAAGTCTGAGCACCAAACAGTAGATTACGCCTGATGATCCCTAAAACAGCACCGAGGCTTCCAAGAGAGCAGAGACAAACAGAGATTTGAACCTTCTGAAGTATTTATTCCAGTAATGAAGCATCTTTGGAAATGAAGCTAACGAGAGAAACACGGTTAGCCTGGATTGTGTCTAAGTCTCTTTCCACGTGACATTACTTTGTGCCGCCACACAGCAAAACCCTGAATATGCTGTGTCTTAATGTCCTGCCCATGGACACAGCGTATTCGCACGTACAAACAGCCCCTTTCACTGCTGAGGACCTCTGTTTTCCATCAGAAAGCTGATCCCAGAACACAGAGACTCTGAGGCAATGGGGAAGGCACGGGGACATACCTGTACTCACCACAAAGTCAGGTGCACGTCAGTGGCAAAAAATATGCAACTACAGCCAGACACGTTTTTCATCAAAATCCAAGGCTTCACTCAAGAAGCATCAAAAGCTTCTAAAAGTTTGTTTTTTCCACAAAAAGCTGACTTCTTCCTGTGGAAGATTCTGCCTGAAAACAATTTGATTTATCTAGGCTAACAAAATATTTTAATGAAAAGAACTTCCCTTTCCCCCAAATAGCTCCAAGACAAGGTGTAAAGGAAAAAGGGTCCCTTTTCTAGTGAACAGCTTCAAACGTGATGCAGCATTCCTCCACGGTCTCCTCTTCTCCCTCTGAAGAGCGGATCATTCTCCCACTGAAGCTTGTGGCTTCAGAGCCACACAGGCACGAATATGCTTCACATTAAGAGATTCCGCATTTTCTCTCTCTCTTTTGAGAGAGAAATAGAATGAACAGTAGTGGAAGGATAACTATTTGCACTAAAGCAGAAACTCCAAGACCCCATCACAAAATAAACATGTGTGCATGTCCGAAGTGTTTTCCACCTAACAACAAGCCAGAAGCCACGGGCACAGGATCAGGACCCACCTGCAGGCATACACTGACGGACCACACTGCCCCATGAGAAAAACTGAATAAACAACATGGAAGAGAGACTTTGACCACATTTCAGTAACATTAGTGTCACTGGAACCGTTGTGACTCCAAATGTTTCCGGATCCTGCTCCCCTTGTCCTCTGTGTACATCCTTTTATGATAATACAGAAGAAAACAGAACACCACAGGCTTCTCATATAGCAGATATTTATTAGAAAAAGGTTGAGCATTCAAAGAAAGACCGAACCTCCAGACAGCACGGCAATGCATCACCTGGCTGAAAATAAAACATTCTAACATTGCTCAACTGCCTTTAACCACACAGCTAAAAGGGATCTTTTTTTTTTTTTTTCATTTTAAATTATATGATGCCTAAGAGAAAACACTGCTGTAAACATTCTCTTTAACTAAACATTTTTTGATTTGACAGATTTACTGGTGACTAGAATTAATCCATCACAGCAAAGCAAGAAGGGGAAATACCAATCAAACCATTTTCCTGTGAATTGGGATTTTACCTTCATTTAGCTGTTTTAATTTTTCTAGCACCTGAATTATTTGTTTCTTCTCCCCTTCAGGGCACGCACATCATGTTTCAAAAACAAAATCAGACCTTGTACAGCCTGGGAGATGTACGGAAGGGGCAGAGACGGAGCTGTTAACCACGTGGAAGAGGAGATGCACTTAGAGGAAGAAGAGAAACAGCAAGAAGAGAAACACCTGCATGAGGCTCATTAACCCACATTCGCCTTTGGCGCACAGCGAGCGGCACCACCGGTACCAAGCACTGCCTGCCGAGTTCCCATCAGGGCAGCCCTCCTCCCTGACAAGGATTCCTGGTGGGGTCACTACCCACCTCAGAGATGATCCTTAAAACCAGCACCAAGGCTAAACCTGCTGATCGCCCGTGATGCTAACGGGCAGATTCCTGAGGAGCCCCAGGCGCCTCCACAGCCTGCTTGCTATTTTTCTCTTGTATTTTCCAAGTAGGAACAAGAGATCATTCCAAAACCAGGAACATCCCTCCCCTGTAGTTTGCTGCACCCTCAAGGTTTCTTTCTAAACATCTGGTCTGTCATGCTGCAAGACCTTGGAAGGGGCCTTAGGCTAACACACTGCCATCGTGTGAGCATCTGAGGGCTCAGCTGTGCTCATCAGCAACAAAAATATCATCAGCTCATGAGAGCTCAACAGCAAAACTCCCACTCACTTCAATGGGTTAAGATTTCACCCAGAATATTTTTGCAGCAACTGATTTTTATTTCTCTGGTTTTCCATATCTATCGATCAGTTCTCAGGCAAGTATTTGCCTTTGCTTACTGCAGAGGATAGCTCACTCCAATAAACGTTCTCAAGATGTTATTGAAATACAGATACCCAGATCTGCAATAAATTTTGCATAGGAGATGATGTACAGTAATCAGAAGACAGCATCAATGGAAAGCCAAGTTACTCTTACTCCAAGTGTGCCACTTTGCAACTTTTCAAGTGCTCAATAAAATATAAAAGTCTTCCAAAGGGTACTCTACACATATAATGTTTTCCTTTTACTGTAAAATGCATCTTATTGATTTATAATGTACTTTCAAGGAGAACAAAACCTAGCCCATAAAACTAAAATTTAGGAGAAAGCATGACTGTCTGTTGTAAAGGGAACTCCACACCATTAGTGAGGGGGATACATATTTTCATCATTTCTGATGGACAGACTGTGCTCTACCATTGCTTACCTCATATAAATAGGAAATAAAAGACAAAAAAAAATGCAACTATAGATGCAAAAAATAATCAGTACTTCTAATGCAACACATAATTTAAACAAAGTCTGTTATTTAAGAAATAGAAAGCTGCTGAAGTGCATTTAATAAAAGTGCTGGAGAATAGGATCTGAGCCTTAAAGATGCAAATGAGGAAACCAAGTTGTTTGTTCTTCAGTTAAAACTGAAATTCTTTAATAATTTACCAAGTTTTCATAGGACTGTAATCAAGACTTGAGCATGTTCAGAACAGTATTGCTCCTGTTTTTCTTCTCTTTAACTTCTATTCCAATAAATTTTTGTTTACAAAGTGTTTTATCAAGATAAAGTGCAAGGAGTTATTCACAGCTGAACATGGGGGAAATCTTTTCAATTCTCATTATTCCACCACAGCAATAGTTATGTTTGGTCAAAGTAACAAAAATCACCTCTACCTTGGGAAGATGAGATCTGTGTCGATGTTATTCAAGCCTACATGGTAACTGCATTTAGTTCTCATGATAACAGAAAAAAAATCTGCTACCCTGTTCAGGCAGCCAGTACACCAGAAATGGCTTTTGTAGTAAAACATCCTAGAGCAATGCCGAAGACAGTCCATAGATAAAACCGCTCTGTTATTTATTTGCTAAGGAAAGTTTACTTAAGCTTACAGCTGTGGTGTAAAGAACTAGCAAAATAATTACAAGTGAGAGACAGTCACGCTTTACGGCTCTAAGATATTAAACACATCATCCATAAAAGTCTCGCCCTGTTACTGCTGTGCATATAAATCTCACATTGAAGCCTTTGTGTAGGAAGTTTTTAGCTGGTACAGTTCAAGATGGGAAAGGTGTAACTCCTGATCTGCAGAGATCTTGGTAGGTACAGACCTCACTAGGAGTGCTTTTAATACATGATATTAATATACACTATATTACCAGTCCATTTATTCTTGATTTACTTACGATGTTATATACCCTAGCAGATGCACGAGAATTCTGGAAGAGCTGTTCAGGCTTCCCCTGCTCTCCCACAGAAGGCATACAGCCTCTGCTGGGCACGGCAATACACACGGACAGAAGACAAGTTAAAAGTCAATAGCACATCAACTCAGCAGCACTGCTTGATAGGTCAGATTAAGAATGCAAAGAACATTATCTTGTATTCACCGAAACAATAGTTTTGCTAAATAAATATCATTGGAAAGCATTGCCAAAATGGGAAGCCTTTGCATCTATGAGAGAAAAGGAAAGCTGGTTCATCTGCACCCTCTAACAGGAAAGAGAAATTAACTGAATGCCCCACTGGAAGCAGGATTCCTCTGCTAAGGCTCACAAGCTTTCCAGGAGGCCTGGTGATTTTTCCCCCTTCAAGCCCCCAAGTAAGATTCTCAGCTCACGTGTGCAGGATTGGTCTTCACTGCAAGTTGCATTTCTCTGAAGGAGCATCACTTTAGCAGGGACCAGAAAGATACAGAAGACAAGCAGAAGAAAACTTTCTGCAAGCCAGGGTGAGCCCAGAGCACACTACATGTAACATGGAAAGAAATACTTCAAAGATAAATGTTTAGAAGTAGATCAGGCCATATGGCCAGCAGATCTCCCCTCTCAAATCACCTCTGAGTTTGAGACACATTCGCAACTAACCTTGCAATAAAAAAAAAAACGGAGAGGAGTGGGAATGAATTCCTTGGTGCTTTCAGAGGGTTTTGTGATTCTTTTTTTTTTTTTTTTTTTTTTCATTTAAAGCTTCATAAATAATTTACTTTATTTTAAAGTTAACAACTTATGAAGGTTAGATTAATTGAGATCAGTATTTTTTTTTTTAAAATTGAATGTACTG
>JAVJGI010000002.1:12392825-12421086 GCA_035590275.1 Ibycter americanus | reverse complement strand
GGAAAAATTATAATTCTCCACTACTTAAAAATTCTGCCCAGCCTAAAATTTTCTTTGCGTATTTGTGATTCTTTTTTTTTTTTTTTTTTTTTTGCATTTAAAACATACATTTGTAGAGCTAAATTCCCCATAAACAGCATAAATTTCATAGTTGATAACATGTGTAATTAGACTTTGAAATTCACACCGCTATTAGTTGTCCTACACTAATTTTTGCCTCAACACAAGTTTTGCCTGAAAACAGCATTTAAGCTGCTTCCTTTTTCTCAAACTATCAAATCTGAAAGCCTATTAGAGAGGGTGAATTTTTCTTGAAGAATAAAACTAAACTGTGTTTATTTGAAAGATCAAACTGTAAGGACAAGACTGAAATAAATGTTTGCTTGCAACAAATGTCCTGCTATATAGATCAAGCTCAGGAAGTATATAAACAAAGAGCATGCACAAAAAAGCAAACATTGGTTCTGCAGATTCAGCTTAAGAAAATGAAAACTGTAAGAAGGAACCCACAGGATTAAATGAAAAGTAGGTGTAAGAGAGCTGAGAAGGCATCAGCTAAAACTGATGGTTTGACTAAGGTTCCCTTAGTCAAAATTCGGATCACGCAGCACTGCAAATGAGGGATACCCCCACTGCGAACTTCAGTTGTAAAACACAGTAACGCCAATATTGCTATATTTATCATGAAGCAATTTAAATGTGACCTAAAGACATGCCAAGAGACTTGATGCATCTTTGTCTTAGATGTTCTCCGAGGGCTGCATAAATCCACAGAAGCTGCATCACCTCCCGACACGAGCTGGAAATCTGTACCCTCTGTCCAAAAGACGTGGCGGTGCTGGTGTTCTGAGATGGCTGGTGCAAGAGATGCAGTGCTATTTATTTTTCAGCCAAGACTTGCCTTCGTGCCAGTCACAAGTTTTTCTACTTCTCTAGCACAGTTTGCTACCTCCTTCTCTGTTTCTTCTGCCTTTTGGCCAGCTCTTCCACGGATCCTGATATTCAATCAAAATTCTGTTCACAGAGTAAACTTTCCAGGGTCTTTTAGAGCCCACAGCATTGTGCTTTAAGGTAGAAGAGAAATAAATGTAGACCCTAACTTTCAGTTACATTTATTTTACATTCCAAGTTAATTTTCACTGCCAGTTCTTCCATATGTAAGTAGCTTGTTGATATAGAGATACTGCATTACAAATATTATGTATTTTAGAGTATATGGGTGGACAATATGTGCTGGTCCAAGAGTTGATTTCAACAGCAGGTACTAGACACAAAACAATGCAAGCAGTAAATTATTTACAGTGCATTCTTCCACATAGTGAAATGCTCAGCAGAAGAAGTACTCTATTTGCATACTCCAAAAAACCCTTTGTCCCCCTTGCTCTGCAAGGCTGGATCCCATGTTCTTAGCCTGGACCCCCGTTACCCCTCCATATGCTGTGTTCAATATCCATTTATTTTTTGAGTGCTAATACTGGCCCATAACTTCAAGTACTGCTATTCAGAGTCTGTGAGTCTTCCCTGATTAATTACTATGGAGAGATGATACCTCTGGGAATCAAATACATCGTGTGCTTAACTCCAGAATAGACAGTTCTTGTCAATAACGTATCCAAGCAGCTTAAAACTTCAATAGCCTGGTTTCTTATATACTGTAAGTGGTGCTGAATATTCAGTTTTATTTCTCTGTTTCCCTGCCAGTAGGAAATAAAGAACACACTTTTAGCTAAATGAGAACTGAAGTGCATTGGAAGAGTGCTATAAATTATAAGCAGGCCACCAAATAAAATTCAATTTTCAGGTAATGTGAAGGTGTAATGCGTCTGGAGAAGCTGTTTTGCATATCACACAAGACAGCAGGCAATAAGGAGCAGGGAATGACTAAAACCTGATCTGTCACATGCAACTCTTTGATTGTTCCCCCTACTTTACCTACTCTAATCGCACTGTTGCAGTGTTGATTCAGAACACGGCGGCCCGTGAAAAATGTCACCGTTCTGTCGATGTTGCGGATCCGCTGGCAATTTCAGCAAGCACTGGATGCACATAAAGGGTGATAAGGCACTACATCCTGCCATGCTCAGCAGGTTTTCCATTTCCTCCTGCAATTACACATCAAACTGTTTTAGCTTCACAAGCTTCGGCACTATAAATGGCCTCAAGGCAGAAGTCTGCTTCACACACTGATGAGTCTATCTTCAAAGCAGAGTGCAAACTCAGGTTTTGGGGAGAGATTTTTTTTTTTAAATACCCTTTTTCCAGAGCTTTTAAGAGTTTACTTAGAGATTATTCCTACCATTATCTCCATGTACTCCAATTAACAGGCAGTTTTATATCAACATTAACTGGAGCTGCTTCTAAGAGGAGATGAAAGCCGTGCATACACTAAGAGCAAGCCACTGTCTGCAGAAGAAGCCTGTTCAGAGCATTACATCTTTACATACTGGGCTTTCCTATTGCCCTTTTATTTTTTTTTTCTTCTACAAGGCTATCTGGAATTCCAGACTGATAATAGGCAGAAGAATCTGGTTTTCAGATGCTCAAAACCTTGCCTCACACTACAGCAATGTTGCCAAAACTATCTTTCTCCTGTTGCTCCATTTAAAGCAATTCATGCGTTCTGGTACAGATATTTCCAACAATTTAATTTCACAGCTATAACACCCCTTCCCCACCTCCCGCACCCTGTGCAAAGCCACTGCATCCTCACAGACAGGGGGCTGCAGACCTGGCTGCAGCTGCAAGGCAGCCACGGGTTTTTTCTTTCTCTTCTCACCAGTTTTGTCTCTTTAGCATACAGACCTGAGGAGATAAGTAGATAGTACCAACAAGACTACTCTGACACTGCCAGAAAGCTATCCTCTGATTTCATACTTGCTCCCAAAGTGTGCTAACACTTTGAGACTATAAATGCAGCTCCTGCCTTCCCAATAGGCTGAGATCTGTACAACCGGCAAAACGATGGTAGCATCTGAATTTCCAACATGCAAGCTGAAGGCTGGGATGAGGCCGAGTTGGAAACAAGGCAATATTAAAGTTACTGCTCTCAAACACTCTGGCACTACGACTGCTCAGATGCAGATAGCTAACTTTACATCAAAGCAATGACTCCCAGGCTGAGCCAAACACAACTGCAGTGGCGTCTGTGGACCCAAGGAGAGGACAAAACCCGCCTCGAAATGACAGCTTTCACCTACTCACACTTCTCATGCTGGCCATGAGAAACGAGATGAGATATGGCAGGAGCCATAATCCCCACCAACTCGTGACTGGCCATGACTAAAACCTCCACCCGTCTCTGAGCTTCATAGCCCTCAGGAGGACTCCACCAAAGTCAACACCACAATGGCCGCTACAGCATCTGCAGCTCCTGGGACACGTACACTCACTCGCACAGGTCCTCAATAGCAACAAAAAATGCACAAAACGCCTACAGGTGTTGCCAGCTGCAAGACACACTTGCAGTTTCTCCTGCAGCCCATCCCCAAGATGCCTTTCAGTGAGATGTTGGGTCTAAGAGAAGAAACCACCATTGCCATAGAACACACTGTTCTCCTTCTCTACCCATCCCCTCACAGACAGCCGCACAGCAGGGATCCAAGCAGCCGGAATGACACCCTTTGCCAAATGACAGCAGCAGCAATATGAGACACAAGCCTTCGGACTGGTCTGAAATAGATGGTTTGTGTGCCCTCCACCTCTGCGAGACAGCATGACAAAAGGACTGTCACAGAAAACGTGAAGCAGCAGCATTTTGCCACTGAAAATGAACAGGAACAAACAGTTCCTCGCATGCTATAACTGACAGCTTGTTCCTGTGCCTCTCCAATGACCCTATCCATGAAGAACATGGACCTTTTTTAATATGCCGCAGGGCATGTTAGTATTCATTCCCAACCTTTGAGAAGCTCAGCTGCCATTGTTTCCTAAAACGGGCTTTGGGTTCTTTTTTAAAAGAAAAATAAAATAAAAAATTCTGAACTAATGATTTTTAACATACACCTAATTTTCTGATTAAATAAATTATTGAAGCACGGGCATGTACGCCAGCCCTCCCAACCAGGACTGCACTGTATCCATTTTAAAACATGTTTTAATTTCCTGAGCAGCAAAGACCCTTCAAGGAGGGAATCAACAGCTTCAGGCAGCACATTCAAAGTAACAAAATGATTACTCAGATGATCCAACTTCTGACTTCAAGCCGTCCACATGTACACGCAGTGAGAGCACCGCATACATGCAGGGCTCCAAAACCATCGGCGCTGCCAGCCTCCCCGAGCCCACCACCAGGAAACAGGGAGGTGCCGGCCAGGAAGGCAGTAGAGGGTGTTCGATACTTTCATACAACTTAGCAAAGCTTTGAATGTTAGCATGCTGGTAAGTAAAACATGGGACCAGTGAAACAAGCCTGAATGGGAGAGAAACTGCTGGCCCAGCAGGAAATATAAGTAAACCTAGGGAAGATTTATCTGATTTATCTCTGTAATCTGCACCTCGGCAAGAGCTGCACCTGCCCTGAACGTTTATCATCATTGCTACCCGCATCTTTGATGCTACCTTTGCCATCCATGAAGAGATATTTCCCAACCCCTGTACTTGCTGCAAAGTCAGACATGTTTGGCATTGCTTGCTACTCTAACTTAACCACCTGCTGTTCATAGTAAAATAACGATTTCCTTCCTTCTTGCCATCTCCTCTCAGGTGGCATTGTTATAACACTTGCTGTAATTCTCAAGTGCCGCTCCAGACTGAAAATCTCATCAGGGTAAGAAAAACCTCTTCAAAATTCCAAAAATAAGCAACTATTAAAATATGGCTGGGTGGGTTCTTTTGGTGATTTTTGGTGGTGGTGGTTTGGGTTTTTTTTAATCTGGAGATGTTTGCTGATCCTTCCATTTAGAACCACAAAGAGAATGAGAAAAATGGGTGAAACTACGTGAGAAGGCAGGTGCAGACGGAGGACACCAATCTGAAATAAAGACCATGCTTCTACCAATAAAAAGAGGAAGTCTGACAAATTTCATATACAATAGCCATTTCTGCATAAAGTCCATTTGCAAAAAAGCAAATCAGGACTCACCACCTTGAATACTTCTTTAGAAAAGCCTTGTGAAACATTGTTTACTATGGACCCCTCTGATCAGTGCCAAAACCGAACCAGACCCGAGCGGAACCACACCAGCCTGAATTTGCCTTCTGGATGTGAGGTAGGTTCATCCTTGCAAAGAGGGTTTCAGCGACTGTTTACAACATATCCCTCCCAGGTGAGGCTGGGTGATTAAGGAGAAAGATTAAGCCCTGAAGGTCTCCTTATGAACAGGAATGTAAACAAGCTGTGGTCAGAATTTAAGTGGCCTCTACTAAATTTAGATTCCATCATCTGTGAATAACCCTTGCCCCACCACGGTTAATGATGTGGTTGAGAGAAGCACGTATCTCAACAGCTGCTGTAAGGTTTTTTTCACTTGTGCATGCTGGACAAGTTGATATCAATCAGCACAAAGAACAAGAGCATCCTTCCATCTTCAGTTTCTCAGAAAAGTTGTATTTCAAAGAGTCTTTAATGGACTATTAAATACTACTGAGGAAAACTTAACCATGATCACTTAACCAAGAAACGATGAGCATTTTCAAGCAAATCACTTACCACATCCGCATCAGTAAGTGATTTTAGTGAGTATCTTTGTTCACTTTATTCTAATGTGAGCTTTCTACAATCCATCTGCAGTATATCTTGCCTGAACAATTATGTCAAACATCCGGAAACAAAGCTGGCAGGAGGGCGGGAGGAGGAGGCGGCATGCCACACCAGCCAAACCAGCGCAGGGTGATGGGCACCACACCCACGTGAAACTGCAGAGGCTAACTACTAAAGGTTCTGTAAAAGAAGATTACGTTTCTCAAATATATTAGAATTATTTGAAATTCAAGTATGTTTACAGAGTAGTTCAGCTCCTTCAAAGCATAAATTGCCAGAGATGATGTTCAAGTCACTTCCACTACCCTGACACAGCTGATAAACGCACCATTGAATGATTTTATCACTATACAAACTCATCATAACCATCAGCACACCACTACCGGTAACGAAAAATACCTTATAAAATGCCCTGTGTGAAATTTAAAATTTGATATGCCTTCTCTCTGACAGCTATCATGTATTAAACTCCCCTTTTAAGTATGGTTAAAGCCAGGTGAGTACCCAGGTAGCCTTGGATACCTGCACTGGAAATCGCTAAGCAGATGGGGTTCAGAGAAGCTAAACGACAACAGTATTAACAGCATCTAAGTTCATAGAGTATATTTCCTCCAAGAACAATGCATTATCTTCAGATGCAACACCAGCCATTTATATGAATCCCGACAGGCAGTGAAGATCTGTGTGCACTGACAGCTGAAAACAAAAATTAATGCAGGTGGTTTTTCTGTTTGCACGTATGTTTTGCAGGAAAGACGCACAGCTCTTTATCCTGCCTAAGTGCGGTGAACAGTAACACTAAGAAATTACGAGTACACAGACATCTTTATTTTTTGCCTACTTGACAATCTATATTTTCTGTACACAGATTTATTTCTAAGTGATCCATATGCATACCATTCCCAAAGTTTGCATAAAGGTATACTTCAATAGCAAACAAAACAAAATAAAATCACTCAGGGTGTGGTAAAGGGCAAAAAAAGGAAAGGTTAGCATAACATATAATTCAGACAAAGAGCTCAAACTGAATCTAAACTGCAGGAAATAATGGAATTGGCTCCAAAAACAAACAGACCACTGACACGCAAAAACTGATGAGGTTTTTTTTTATTTAGGATTTTTATTTTTTCTAAATTATCGTTACTTGCTTATTTCCAAAAAACTCTGGATACTTTGTGATGCTTAGCAGAAATCATGCCAATGAAATGGGCAATATTTGGATGCCTGCAGATTTGGCAATACTGGATAGCTCCAGCTGCTCGGTTCATGCTTCTCCCCTTCAGGACTCAATCACCTCTGTGTGAAACAACTTCTTTGTATATAAAAACATCTAATCCACCTGATGGCTATAAATGATGAAACAAGGAATCAAAATTCAGATATTGCTGGATGAGCCAGGCAGCAGATCCAATTTGCATCATGCAAGCAAACAAAACTTCCGCAAACTGAAGCCCAGAGAAACGACGATGCCTTCTATGTGCACATTTCTTGCTGTTGAATCAAAAATGTTATCTTTTTATATTTTTGTGTATGTTTGATGCAATTACTGGAAAAGTTTTTAGCTTGTTACGCAGGTTGTCAAAATAGATTAATGCCTTCTGGCCTTGAAATCTATGAATGTTTGATACATTTCGCAGGAGCTGGTGGAATACTACCATTACTTTTAAAATGCCTAGGCATACACTTCTCTGGCAATCTGCAAGTTATTACTCACGTTTCATTTACTTAATGCACTACCTTCCCAACAATTTGAATAAAACTTTCTATGGGGGAGGCATGTCAGGGTATGCTCTTCAGTATTTCTTTGAAATAAAATTCTAATTGCAGTGTATTATCTGCATTGAACTGAACATTTTAAACTGGAATATTTAAAAAGCTAAACAGTCTTGCTGAGATGATTCCACCTGAAGTGTGACTGGAGCCTGATTCTGTCCATCTCAGCCTGGCTACGCCAAGAGAATTTGCTGTGACTGACTGGATGCACCCAGGAGTCAACCAGCCCTCTGCCCCCGCTCCCACAGCCGGGGCAAACAAACAGCTGCAGCACACACTGCTTCACACACATGCCTGTTCCTTCCACCCAGGTACAGCACGGACGCCAAGACAGGTAGGGATTGGCAGTTAAATAAAGCCTGATTTACAGGGGGGAAGAAAAAGAAAAAAAGAAAAAAAAGAAGAAGAAAAATACCCCACAAATATGTTTTGAAGATGGTCTGAAACGTATACATCTACCGAAGAAAAAGCTGATTTATAATGCAGGGTCCAGTCCCCTTCTCAGCTTGCAACATCACTGCGCTTGGAAATCCGCAAGGCAAAATACATTTCCAGTGCACTGAAAACATATGCAAAGTCACATTTTTAAACCATTTCCTCTCCTATTTCCTCTGTGTGCCAGCTTACTGCTGTACTTACAGTATTTCATGGGCTTATTAATATTGCAGCTGTACAACAAGAATTACTACAGCCAGCGCCCAAACTGAAGCTGCATGGAAGGGGGTCGGTCTGTCAAACCACCAATGACCAACAGCTCTAACAGCTGAATTAGAGACATCCTGAACACTTTCCTGCCGGCAGCAAGCCTCTGCCTCATTAACTATTGACTTTGTTCCAGAGTTGTCCAGTAAAAGCGCATTTTTAAACCTAATCTGCATCAACCGGAGCTATCGACAAGCAGAAGAATTTTCTGAATACAGCACTGGAAGTAACTGAAATACTTCCTCCATGATCAGAATTATACTTTTCTCTTCAAGCTAAACTGCTTTCTGTGATCAACAGCTCTTTTGCAGTACTAACCATGATTTTTTTTATAATATAGAAAACCAAAACATACTGCTTCTACATATCTTATTTTAATAGCAATATGCTATACAGATCAATCACTGAAAACATTTAAGTCCAAGTCTGAGGTTCATTTCAAGCATACCCAATGGCCAGCCAGAGGTTTGCGAGACATCTCCAGCTTACCCTTAAGATTTATGTTTGTAAATCCATTGTTTCTCTCCTTCCCACATTTGTCCAGTATTCACATCCCATAAAAAGCAGCAGTCAATAGCAGAAACAGAATGACACCACCGTAAAACACCTCCTAATACCTGCTCTGTCCCTACCAGAGTGAACCAGACTGCAGAATATTCCTCCTCACTTCAAAGACAGTAATTTTGTAGAGAGGCGATTTCTCATATGTTTTAACCAGTCTTTCTTCCACTTGGAGTTAACCAATTGCAGTAAACTGCTTAATTTTAACCTCTTTATTACGCCCATATTTCTCTTGGGATAGTTCCTGAACAGATTCTTCCCCTTCTATATTTTCAGTCCAGGGAGATCCTTGTAAGTTGAATGACTGTAGTCAAAAGACATCACAAAGTAGCTTAAGAAAAAAAATCTTCAATGGAAGGAAATGAGAAAGAAAATAAGAATTAAGAGAAGCAAAAGATGGAGAGGAGCTGGCTTTAAAATGGCATGAGAAAAAAAAAAACAGATCTGCCCTAGTTATGGGTCCAAACTGAGGCCAAAGACAAGGCTCTCCTTTAGGAGCATGGACGTTCCCACAACAGTGTTGGTTGTAATGTGAAGGCGCAGACAAAGCACAGTAAACCCAACACTCCCCATTACTGTTCTTCCCCCATAAAAGAACATCCTTCCTAAAAAAGATGATCCAGATTGTGGGATACACGTATTTTCAAGAGATCTTTTACTTTTCATCATAAAAGCAAGCTCCAGCAGCTCTCCCATGGAATTCACTGTGAAATAAAATTCACAACCTGGCAGCAGAGTCTGATGAGCAATATACAATCCCTCCTGAAAGGCCCAGGAGGATTCTATTGTTTTGAGGCTTAATTTTCAATTTGCATCTTTAAAAAGGTATGATTTCATCCAAATTCACTGGTCTGCTCATTTATATTTATCTGTAAGAGACCACATTTTAGTTCCTTTGAAAAGAAACACAGTAAAAAAATTTATGTTCAAAATTATTCTAGGAGCACTACTCATATTTCTTGTTTTATTGCAATCTGCTTGGACAGAGATGTGACTAATTTGTTTTAAAGGGCCTGATTCTGCAGGCACTCGATAGTCAGTAATCCCTTTGTGTTCTGTATGTAAAGCAGCAAAAAGAGGAGGTCAAGTGGCATAAATCGGCACAGTTTCACCGCGGTCAATGGCTTTAGGCTGATTTACACCAACAGAGGATAAAATCCAATATGTCAGAATGAAAAATACAGAGATATTTTGCCCCATGCTAAACAAGCCTCTCCTTAACAGTGACAAGCTGAAAACTAACTGCAACTGGAATCAATTAAAATTTATCGCAAAGCACTTAGTAGCTTGCTTCAAACCAAACAAAAAGTTGTGCCTTGCAGCTTAGAATATCTTGGGAATGTTCAAGCCAGCTCCCTTCAGAAAAGGCTCTTGACTATGTTTCTATAAAGAACAACTTAAGAACTGTAAATGCAACGTTAACTAGTGGTAAAACCTTCAGGATACACAATGATTTTGAAAGAGAGCAATTAAATGGCTAGTTATTTTGAACCCGTGTCCCCATTTAAACTATTTTCCTTGTAGTCCATCTGCCAGAGAGCCTTTAAGGCAGACAGGAAGATGCAATACCCATCACCAAAAGCTTCTATTACACTAACATTTCCAAAAGACCTGCAATGCTGACTATCATGAGTCTCATTAAGAAAATGCAAGTTGCTCCACTATCCTTAAATATATTAGTTCCATGGGCATTGTGTACAGAAATGAGATGGAGCTCTTGCAACAAATGCAACCACGAACAGCATCACGCTCCCCTCTCCTGCTGTTCTCCTCACAGAGCTGGAGATAGAGCCAGGGTCCTGCTAATGGAAGCCCGGTCCCGTCTTGGCCATTTGCTACTTTTTTATCACAGAAACTATTGGATTTAAACAAAACACGGAAGGGAGGATGGTGGGAGCCTTCACAGTTCTCTCAGCAGGAATGAGAAGTTTCTCTCTCATTCATGACTACCAGATGGCAAAATGAATTCCACGAGGAAGACGAATTTTAGGGTTGATATTTTTACTACGCACATTCAATACAGTAAATAAAGAACATGAAGAAATTTATGGAACTCAAAGGAGATTTTCTCGGTATGCAAAAATTCAGGAATGAATTTAATCACTGTACCTGAAGAAAGGGGAGACATTACTAAGGGAAATTTGTTATCCTACACAACGTTCATTTTATTCACCATATCATGAAGACTGGGCACTATCAGCTCTTTGCATCAAAGCTCAAAATACTCCAGCAGTGCTCTGGGATGAAATCCTTGCCTACTGGAAGCAATGGGAATGCGATAACTTCAGCCTAGGCAGGATTACAACACAGGGATTTGATGCACTTGATGAATGCGATTCCAGACTGATTTCTGTTTGGAAACCTTCCCACCTCACCTTTCTAATTTCCTTTACAACACTCTTCCCAACACCTTCACTGGCAATCCCTCTCCAAAGGCAAAGAAAAATCAAAAGATCAAAGCCTTAATTTGTGCAAATCATACTGCGCACAACTCAAAATTTACTGCTAACCTCAACACTCCAATAGCTGGTTACCCAACCTCACTTTGAAAGCAGAAAAACAGATCAACAAAATCACAGAAAATTCACTTCGTAGTTATGAGCATCACCAGTGACATCAAGAGCCCTGCAACATCTATTTTTTTTCTTCTAAATCCTGGAAATGAGAGGTTACTGGAAAAGTCTTCCTTTAAAACAAATATATAGCAACCTTTGCAACATGCAATACAGAAGCTGGAAAACATGAAATTACTGTGCATCTGAAGTCCTTGAAACCAAGGAACAAATAAAAAACTTTAACACACAACTCCCTCTGCCAATCTCACAAACATCTGGAGACTGACTCATGAGGTTTGGGTTTTGTTTTTTATTTTGAGGTTGGCACAACTCTGATGTCGTATGTTATGATTTGACCAAATTAATCCTTTAGGAGTAAAAGATACTGAAGAGAATAAAACAGATTAGATAAATACTATTTTTATATATTTCACTGACTTTTCCAGTCAATGTTATTTTTGTGAGACATTCCACACGGCGACCTTCAAGTAGATCACTAATGTAATAGCACTAAGTAAGTGAGAATTGAACTAACAGAGCTGAAGTGTTCAGCAAAACCTATCACCGAGGCTGCTCCATCTGCTTTTACTTATTTAGGAAACAGCAGGTTTCACATATTTGAGATGAAACGAATGAGAAAACATTACAGCAACATAACTTCCTTCAACTGAAAATATCCACTTAACAGATTTTAAAACAGATTTCTAATACATGTAGGAAGGGTTCCCTGATTTTTTTTTATTGGCTCAGTAAAGTACAAAGATGTTTCATTTCTCACAGGTTTACTTCTGTAACACTTATTTGTTTAACAGTTTTGCAGTGGAAACGGTGCTGCCAGCTCATGCTGCCTCTTCCTGCATAACGTGGCTAGAATCTGTCCTTTTTTTTTTTTTTTTTAATAATAAAAATAAAAATAAAAACTGTGGGCCTCAGTGGTGTGAAGTGTTTATACAGGTGCTTGATCTTACCCCTAAGCGATGCCAAGGAGCAGCTCCTCAGGCCCATGCTTCTCCCTGCCTCCTGCAGCCCCCTCACACCTCCTTGCACACATATCCACATGCCGCTTCCCACACCTCCAGCTACACGTGAGCCTTGCTCCTACCAAATTTTGGATTCTCCAACCTGGCGCTGCAGTTGCTGCAGCCCCCCTCCTGCCCCCAGCCCCCTCTGCACCCCCAGCCCTCTCCCATGTGCTCTGGGCTCCAGCACCTGGCTCCCCCAAATCGGCTGCACATCACCAGTCACAAAGCGGGCAGCTTTTCTGGGACAAGCATCCTTGACGATGGGTGCGGGGAAGCTCATTTCTGCCCTCCAAATCCCTGCACAAAACTCCCTTCTTTCAATCCGTTCTCCAAACACGACTGCTTCTATGCTGCTCCATTCAGTTTGTGCCAGGGTTGCTTCATCAGCCAAGCCATGCAGCCAACGTATTCGGGCTTCGAAGGCTTCTCACCAATAGGATGATTTGATGATAAAAGCCAAGATATCATCAATCCTTTGCTTCCCGAAGGAAACCATTCCTTTAGTACCAGATACACACACACCCCTATATCTCTCAATGCAGAGAGCTATACACTCCCGTGGGCTGAATCGGGTCTTTCCACTTCAACTCTGCATAAACCAAATACCCAAGCTCCCCACACAAAAAAAAAATCTCACGTATCTGCGATATATTGCACACTATGGACCTTCTGAAGCATTGCAATCTCTGGCTATATCTGTGCTTTTCTCTCTTAAATGTACTATACACACACAAGGCACTAAAGATACAATAAATTAAGAGCGAAACTACAAAACTGGAGGAAAAACATAAAGCAGCAAATTCTCCTTCAAGCCACCCCACACCTGACAGTACTACCATTTCCCTGTGCAATCATCATCAAGAATCATCATCTAGCTTTTTTGCAACCATCGTAATTGCAATTAAGTTTCAAAGAATTACCTCCAAGCCAGGTGCTATATACAGTTTTAATGTCACTGGTCATTTCTGAAATGCTAAGAAGCGTAAAATTTTTCTGATGTTTAATGTGACAGCAACACACCATTGTGACAGAGTGTGCTAACTGTGAAAATTAAATAAATTAGCTCAATCATCAAAAGATGGCATTGTTAAGGATGCTCCGCAAGTGCAGCATTATTGCCTACATGTGAGGAGAAAAGGAAACCTCACCTTTGAAAGTAAAATGGAGTTCTCTTATTCTTACTTCTACACAGCAAACTGAGCCAAATGAATGGAATCAGGCAAAAGAGTAAAACAGCAAATATTTTCTCATTTTCAGGCTGCCAATTTAAAACAGCTTGGTATTTGTCCCAATTCCATAAGCTTTATGGTCAATAACAAATGAAAGTAGTATATACCCCTATTATTTCCATTTACCATGGTTGCCAGTCATTTATATATTTCAAGAAAAAAATTAAAACAATGCATAAAGACCGTTATATTTTCTAAAGGTTACCTACTGTAATTTGCAGATTTTACTTAAAGAGCAAAATGAACAGATGAGACCACATAAGAATTATTTCAGTGAAGCACTGTACAACGGGGGGAAATAATCTGAAAAGTTTATCGATATACTGAAATATAAATATTCGTTTCCTGGTAAGGTAACTTGTTTAGCACATTAATAAAAGAGCTGATTAAATCACATTTGTCCATGTTAACATATTTGCAGCAAAAAGATGTTACAGGAAAACAAATCAGAGCTTGAAAAAACAAAAGGATAGAAGTCTGAACCTGTAGCTTTGCATTCAATTTTAAAACAATCTTTCCACTTAAAATACTGGGGCTCTGTCTATTTGAACCTAAAACTGCCAGCAGTGTAACCACAGCTCCTTAATGCTAGAGTTGACATGAGCTAGATTAATTAAAAAAAACAAGCAGAAATAATTTGCTTACTTAACGCATCAAAACCAATTGAGAAGTTGAATATTTAACCCGTAAGTAGATTGGTATTTCAAACTCATCCTAGATTATGAGGATTTATTTGTGAAAATAAATTATCACCTGAAGAGTTATGTGGTAGTTTTCATTTTACATTATACATCATAGAATAACAAGCATAAAACAGCGGTTTGTTTCAACAGGGTCCCGAACCCATATTTTGATCAGGTTGAAACAAACACCTCAGTATTTTGTGATGAGTGTGCCATCAAATTGTAACTACCATCCAACACCTGGATTTTACCACAGCAAAATTTACCATTGAATTTAACTGATCTTTTGACCATTTCTGCAAAGCTATCTGGTTGTAATATCAGTTCATAATACAAAAGCTGGCAGTGAAACCTAACAACTCTCCTACCTTGATAAAAGCCTCAGTTCCACCATGCTTCAGCGCATAAATTCTCTTTCAACCATTTCCCAAGGAAAAATGCTGCTACTATGTAAAACTGCACTGCACACCAAAAGTGATCGTCACGTCAGAGTGACCTTGAACCTGGCACAGCATACTCATGCTGACCAGCACGCCTGTCCATACGTGGTCACAATCTGAAAAAACAGTAAGTAGTTATCCAGAGTTTTCCCAAACGCAACGCTAATTATTGGCAGCACATCCACAGGCTACAGGACGTGCACAGTCACTGTCAACATCCAACTCTCCTCTTGATGCTGATGAGGACTCCTCTAGCACCAGCAGTCCCATGGAATTACAGACGGGAGCGTGAGGGAGAACAACAGCCTGAGCACACTGGTAGTAAGTCTGATGAGCCTCTAAATCCATCTGTGCTGAGGTTAAAGCTTCAGCAACAGCAGCAAGTATCTGGGAAATGCTTAATTTTCAACAAATTATGATCTACTTGCGCATCTCCCAGATTCTCTGTGAGCCATTTAAGGCCTGCAAGATGCACAGGAGATCAAAAATCAAATGGTTAAACATCAGGTTTTATCAGCCGGCCATGGAAGCGCTACATCTCTGTCCTGGTTTCGGCTGGGACAGAGTTAATTTTCTTCTTCATCCCTCCTGCACATATAAAAGCAACACAACATAATCCAATTTTGTTTTGTCATTTTTCTGCATAACTTAGTAAGTTAAGTTAAACATGTATTTATCTCCCTTTTGAAATATCTTGCTAAAGGCTAAAGCTTGTATTTATTTGTACAGACAGGAGATACATCTCCCCACAACGGAAGAACATGTTTGAGGTTCAAAAAAAGGCACTAGTAACAAGAAAGGGGCATCTGGTAGATAAATGGAATATTCTGTGTAACTCCTTTAATTGCTAAATAGATTTTAGTCAGAGAAGGAGGCATTTAATGTATATAATGGCAAAAGATGAATCGTACGTTATGTTTTCTGGCCTGCATGGTGGTAAAGTTCATGATTCTAAAGAAAATTTCAATCACTGTTTTGGCAAAGGGAAAGGGCTGTAAACCTAACTCCATGTGGCTTCTTCGACAGTACGGATCATCACGCTGAGTGAAGAGAACAAGTTCCTTCAGCAATTCTCACTACATGATAAACTACATTCTGGTCAAATTTACTTTAAAATCATCATCTTTCTAAACCATCACAAGGGTAGAAGGTCCAGCACAGTCTGTCTTTTGCCTAATGATTTTTTTTTTAAAAAAAAAGTAGCACAGGAAAACAGAAACTTCCAGCAGCCATAACACAATGAAATGCCCCTCTCTCCTATCCATTCTGTCCCATCTATCACAGCCACCCGTGACCACACGACCAACAAAAAGATACCAGCAGCACCTTTACTGCCCTACCAACAAAACTAAGAAACAAGAGCAGCAACTCGAAATGGCTTTTCTTCCTCAAAAATAGAGGGGACTATTTTTGTCCCAAAAATAGGGGACTTTTGCAACAGCTGTGTAAGACAGTGAGCCACAAAATTCACCTGAACCATGAAAAAACAAGTCACACTGGCTTTACCAGTGTCTGCTAAGAAGGGTGTACAGACTTGTATGCAAATCTCAATGGAGGCCCATGGTCACTGCACCACTGACTTGTACACTCAAATAAATACTACAGAACTGTCCAAAAACTAGAGAAGCTGGCACACCCAAGCACTGCAGGTCTCACCATCTCCAGTGCCAGAACTTCATCTCACACATCCTGCAATCAGGTGGGCAGCCCTCCCTCTGACATCCCGAGGGGGCTCAGTGCCCAGCTTCAGCTGCACCACTACAAACCCAACGCAGGGAATCTGGCTTCCAGAATCACACCGGCATTTACAAACGTCCTGGTCTCTGTCTCTCATCAACCTCAGGCATTTGTGAGTGAACAGCCACACAGTACATTTAGCTGCAATGCTAGAATCAAACTTACCATTTGTCTTAGAGACATCTCAGGAAGATTTGTACTTAAATATATTTAAAAACCCAAATATTTACAGTTCAGTGAAATCAAAATAAAGGTACATATGAAACATTACCGCAAATATACAGAAGAAAACCTTTGGTGGAAACATTCCATTATATTTCCAATATGTTTTTGGTTTTCAAGGACTTTATAGTTCTTACTTTACCACTGAAACATGGTTATAGAAGTTTATTGGCCTGAAAGCATCAATCATTAAGAAAAGGAATCCTTTTTAATTGAAGCAATAATATTAAAGAGACATACAATGCCACAGACCTGGCTATAAAGCTCCAGCATACGGTACAACTCCTGCATAAGGCAACTCATTCAGGCCTTACTCTGACGCAGTCGGGTTGTCCCAAGATATGTAACATTATTAGACAGATCAGTAATAGGTTACATTTCATAACAAAGCCCAGAGTAAACTAAGTAACAAATCTGAGACTACAAATTGAACTGGCTGTAGCAGCTGCTACTGATGCTGACACAAAACTTTATTCGATTTGGTAACAAAAAGGGAAAATATGGACAAAGAAAGGCCACTGTCAAACAGTCCAAAGGCAACTATTTTTGCAAGACAAGTGATAGTTTAATTTACTGGACATGGTGAGTTTTGCAGTGAAACAAACTGCAATCTAATTACTCGCTGCAAAACAAGAGCTTGATTTGATTTTAGGAGAGGTTCTCTCTAATTCCCTGTTATCGTTCTGTCACTGTAAACTTAGATTTTGCTACAGGGCCAGTGAGTTTAATTTTCAAATCAATCCTTGATTTACACACACGCACTGACTGGCGTGCATGCGTAATGTGTAAACTGTACGTCCCCAGGCATGACTCTTATACAAACAAATACAATCGGAAAAATATCCACCTACCCTGTTTCTACACACATGGATCTTGGGGTTTAAAAACAGTAATTACAGAAAGCCCTCAACCACCTGCATCAGGAAAAAGCAGTACTGAAAACTCCAGAACCCAGAAGATGTAAAGCACCTGGCACAGAAAATGCACACCAGTCAATAAGCAAATCTTGGATGCAAGCTAGGTTTCTAGAGTATCTACAAAGCCAGGTATCCACAGGTATAAGAAAGAAGAGTAATTTTGCATAACCCACAGAAAGCATAACAAGATTTCTGCTAAGAGCGATCCCTTACAAGTGATGTTAAATTGTTCAGAAATGATTCAGTTTATGACTCCTCTGAAATTTATTTGGAAGTCATCAGAGAGGCACATCAATTTTGCCACAAGATGCTCTTACTAGATTGCTCTGTAAGTGTAAAAGATCACACCCGACACTACCTACATTATTTAAAAACATTTTACACAGTTACCTCACACATTTTCAGTTTGAGAATCTGAAACACAATGCCATCTGAAGGCCTTAAAGATCTACGCTTGGGGGAAACTGTAAAGGCAGGAGCAAAGCCTTTGGAAGGTAGGTCAGGAGCGCCCAAGGGAGCACCCAGCTTGCTGCCATGCTCCTGCAGCCCAGCCAGCAGGTGAGTGGGGCATGGGCAGCACTGGACCCGGTGGACCACCTGCCCGACACCACTGATGGCATCTCACAATGAGCAAAGGGAGCTCTACGAAAGGGAACTGCAGCAGAGGACTCCCCTCACAACTCTCTTACTTAGACAGACCAACAGCACGGGACAACCATGCATTTTGAAACGGCAAGGAAAGGCCGTACACACATCACCGCCTGCAGGTCATCATCAACAGTTTCGAAACATAGGATTTATCTGACCACCTGCAAAGTTTTAAAATAATGTTGCCCATAAATTTGGAATCACTGACAACGGCAATCTCCATGCAAAAGAACTTCTGCCTCCACCTAACACCAAACGCATCAGCAGTGAATTCAGCATCTGCTGTGCTTAACAAGATACAAGTTACAGTCAGAAGAACATACCCAAACCATAACTGGGAGATGGAACTTCTCTCTGGGTTTGAAGTGCCTTGTTATTTTTCCCTCATCCCCAGTCAAGCTCTGCCAGTGGTAAGGCACAAAATCAAGAACAGCTGTAGGCACAGGAAGCCCGAAGCAAGCAGGGATACAATAGCAAAGCAATCAAACAGCCCATGAACTCACAAGCAAACAAGCAAGATGCAATAAAATGCTGTCGAGAAAAATCGCAATGGCACAACAAAAATCGCATTTAAGTTGACTTGAAAGAATGAGAGCACAGCTCAGAAATGTGAACAGTTCAGGTTTTGTGCTCGGTAACCAGTGCAAACTTGACATTTCTTCTTGGAAGCATTCTTCTCACCTATTCCCCCACATACAAGCCATCTTCTGTCCGAATATAAAAAGTTATGTCTGTATTAATCATGTACAGAAAAATCTACTGCTGTTGTTGAGGTCACAAATTATGATAGATGTGAATTAATGTGTCCCAACTTATTAAAAAAAACTGGTAAGTATTTTCCTATGGAGATTCAGTGGGCAACTGCTCTGTGGGAAATTACAGGCAAAATAAATAGTAGACATCACCTAACAAGGTTAGCAAGTGTTATGGAGATTTTTTTAATAACGTTGTTTTTATTACTGCCTTCAATAAAACGAAAGCAGCTAGTTTTGGAAAAAGCTCGATTTTTGAAAACAGTAAGCATTAATTCAAAGTTTATTCTTTGCCCCTATGCCTGGAAATGTGCCTCTAGCAAACAACTAGATCACAGTAAACAGAAAGACACAGTAAAACGATAGTTGGCGAAACGGATGACGCCGGTACACTTGACATTTCAGAAGGACGGTCTCTTGAAGTCACTCGCTTCCTTGTGCCTTTCTGAAAGGAACGTGAAATAGGGAGTTGCTGGTGAATGTGGAGACAGTCCGAGATTCTTTGAAAATGTCAAATTTAACAGCATGAGGAAATGTCTTTTGAATCAGAAGATGAGAACTCAAGGGAGTTAAATTAACAACATAGCACAACATTTTACCAAGTAATAGCACTATATTTTTTCTTTTATGGAGCACTGCTCGGGGCAATATTTAATATCTTGAGTTTAATGAACTTTTAAAACTACTCAATAAATACTCAAGGCCATGACAAGTACAATCATAAGATAAATTTAGCCCTACTCCAGCAGACTATATCACTTTTTGTTATTAAAAAATGTTAATTTTAATATACTAGGGGACTTCATTTCTATAAAATAAGGTGTCAGGGTTTCTAAATTCATATCACAATGGTTAGTTTTCATTAAAGATGTTAAGTACGTTGTCATTTTTAATAAAAATACATGGTGAGCCTTTCTTTCTAGGCTAATAATAGGACTTTGGATAAATAGTGCTATCTATAAAATGTTCCAGCTCTCAGCAAGGCTTCCTTTACTATGGTGGTTAAGATTTTGGGAAATTACTTAATGAATTGAATTCATATACCTAAAATATTTCTGATGGACCTCAAAGTGAAGACCTAGCTAATTACTGCATATTAACATATTATGCATATAAACTAACATAGCTAGAATAAACAAATAGATGCTACATCTATAGGAACACCAAAATGAAATAACATTCAAAAATACATAGAATTCACTTTTCAAATGTGATGAAAAATCTAATGACTGCACTGGATCAGCATTTCTGTGAGATCCTGGCACAAGTATACCATAACCACTAAATTGCTTCATGGCTTTGGATGGATTCAAGACTCTAGTAGATGGGCAAAATCATTGTCACAGTGAAGTCAGCAGGAATTTGCTACTGCCTTCAGTGGGACCAAATCCCTTTTCTGTCACCATTTATGCAAACAGAACCACTCTCACAGTAATACCACTTGCAAATAACACCTGCAAGTTGTCTTACTCCTGTTAGCATGCATACAGAAGAAATGCATTAAAATAATGCAAAAATTGCAATGTCAAGTAGTTAAAAGGTAGGAGGCACTAAAACTGAGGTTATGAATGTAGGCTGTCACAGAACCATAGACTGGTCAAGGTTGGAAGTGACCCCTGGAGTCCATCTAGCCCAACCCCCCGCTAAAGCAGGGTCACCTTGAACAGGCTGCACAGAGTCACGTCCAGGTGCATTTTGAATGTCTCCAGAGAAGGAGACGCCACCGCCTCTCTGGGCAGCCTGTGCCAGGGCTCTGTCACCCACAAGGTAAAGAAGTTCTTCCTCATATTCAGAAGAAACTTCTTGTGTTACCGTTTGTGCCCGCTGCCTCTTGTCCTGTTGCTGGGCACCACTGGAAAGAGCCTGGCCCTGTCCTCTTGACAGTTGCCCTTAAGGTATCTGTAGACGTTCGTAAGATCCCCTCTCAGTCTTCTCTTCTCCAGGCTCAACAGGCCCAGCTCTCCCAGCCTTTTCTCAGAAGGGAGATGCTCCAGCCCCCTCGTCACCTTCGTAGCCCCTCTGCTGGACCCTCTCCAGTAGTTCCCCATCTTTCTTGAAGTGGGGAGCCCAGAACTGGACAAAGCTTTCATTATCTCTAATTTCAAAGCATCTTTAGTTAGCACTATAAAGAGTATCTGCCTGCAATTGTTCAAGGGCAGCTCACAATTCTCTGTCTACACCATCTCCTGCTATCAAGATGGCGTATCAGAGAAAAAAATCAAAGCATCAAGAGGTTTTGGTCAGTGGCAGAAGAATGCCAAAGAAAGAGAGTTCAGCATACACAGGTCATCACACCGCCACACACCCCCACCCTGTTGGAGACAGCACATCCAAGGACACTGTCCATGTTGCCTTCATACATAAATACATTGCTCCTCAAATGCCTTCAGAATTGACTACAATTTTATATATATGCTCTCTGAGTTATCAGACATGAAGTAGTCTTCCCATGTATTTTTCATTACTTGCCTGAAAAATTGAGAAAATCAACTGCTGCAATTTTTTAAAAATTATATTTCTGAAAATCTGTGTATTGATTTAACCTCTTTCATGCCACATTTCTGTCAATTCCCAGAAGCATGCCTTAGTAAAACACCCCTATTAGCTTCAAAGAGCAGCTAGGATGTACCATGTGAGTTACACAAAGACTCCTCACACGAGAAGCATCTACCTCCATAGACACCAGATAATGTTCTGCTTCCTTTAGCTTTCCACGGATAAGAAACATTATATTTTATCTTTCCCTAAAATCAAACTTACTAGGCTCACCCCAAAACAAGAAAAAAAATATGTTTAAAGCCAGCATGCACCTTTCTCATATAAAATATCTTAATGAGATCTAACTACGTAAACACACTGCCTTGCATTCAAAAAGTTATGTATGGCGTCTCTCAAGCCGTAGAGATAATTTGGACTGAAAGCATCCTTGAAAAGCATTCAGGATTACAGAGAACTCACTTCACTGCTTCCTGAATTTTTTTCTCAGTCTGATGAAAAGGTTTAACCATCTTTATGGGACACAGGAGGTTGTCATTCTGGTCCACTACAGGGAGCGACAGAAGTGCCGTGCCTAATCAGTCACCACCAAAAACTGCTGTTATTCCCAGCAGTGCTCTGTCAACAAGGCAGTGGGGCCACATGCCCGCACCCGGGCTGCCTTCATCAGCTGCTGTTGTCAGATTTAATGTGTTCTGCAGGTACCAAAGCAAAGCACTTATACTTTCCATTTTCCCCTTAATAAACCTTCTCTGCACCTTCTCCCAATTTAAATGATGCTGGTTCTTGTCTGTTTGCATGAGCTGCTCCACCAGAAACACTCCCCTCGCAAACTGCTGAGACCGGCCAAGGCACGACTCACATCTCTACAGCTCTTCTGGGGTGTTTACCTTTCTGTTAGATAACACACAGCTGCAACTAGTTTTAAGATATAAAACCACATAGATTTAAAATAACACTTTAGTGGCATGAACCTAGCTGAATATTCAACCAACCTGCTGGATGACCTTTTAAATCAGGACAGCCCATTTCCTTAGCGTTCTCCCAGACTCATACCTGCTGTGGCAAAAGGAAGGAGATCCAACTCAACGTCACCAATGACAGCACTTCAGCAGGAGCGCTCCTCAAGGGATTTAAACCAGGTTTTGCCAACAGCTTTTTAAATGATGCTGATTAAAGCTGCATGTGAGGGTGAGGGGGTGGGAGGTGCCTTCACCTCCTATGTTGCCCAGTCTGCACTATGGGTGTCCCCAACCACAGCTCTTCCAGAAGCCCAGCAGCAGGTGGGCTCCTCAGCTTCCACCCACTCCAGGAGGGACCACAGAGATCCTCACGCCCATCAGCTCTGCCCCTTTACCACACCACTGGCAGGGGTGGATTCATGAGGAGACATTAAACCGGAGCCACCATGGCTACACAGGCTGGGCTTGTCCTCCTCCGGGAAAGGCAGGTACAGATCAGACCATTTAATGAATCAAGCACAATCACAGCGATGGCTTAGTCTTGCCTTTCTTCTGCACTCACGCTTTTCAATTATCACCGGTGTCAAGGAAATCAGGATCAGCCCCTGGGACATAACAGCTGGACAAAATCAGATAATTAAAATTACAGAAAAAACTTAGGTTTTCCTCTGGGTAAGGAGTAATGACCTCTCCAAGGCTGTGATTTCATACACTTTTGCAGTTAGCAACAAGTTCTTGGGGAGAGAAAAATTACAAAAAGTTGGGATTGTTTTAATCTATCTATCATTCCTGGGTCTCAGAATTTGTCACAAGACACACTCTTCTAATTAACCTCTCCCTGTTCTTCGTTATTTCCAATGGACAGTCAGTTCCAATGTTTATATAGGGTCTTTCAAGAACAGCAACACATTGTGCATTTAATAGCATTCCTTTTAATGAATTGTTCTCTTGTAAGAGTCTCTACAGAATGAGCTACTCCAGACCGTCACTCCATGCGTCGCCACCAGCCAAGCCTCATGTTCAGTGTTACTAGAGTCGAGTTCTGCCACCCTTGCCACTCAGAGCAGTAGGCAATATGAACAAATTAAATTTTTTTAAAAAAGGTTCTTAAATATAACTAGTTAATTCATATGTTATCTTCTGACGTCTGGAATTGCTTTCCCAGTTTTATGAAGACATTTTTAGGGCTGGAAAAGAGAAATCAGGTGGCTTCTCCAAAGCCAGAGGTCCAACTGTCTTTGACCCAGTCTGTTCCCTCTTCTCTGATCCCATCATTACTCAGTGGACAGAGCTACTGACAGGAAAGCTTACACACTAAATACACTTACTGTATCAGCCATACTGTACCAGACATTTCCCATATAGCTGAAAAGATGCACTTTCAAACTTGCCAATTATCTTTGCTGAACATAATGCTACCCAAAATAATTGTGTACATTCAGTGCAGTTTTCCTAAGGATTTTCTTCTCTTTAATTACATCAGAAGGCTGCTGATCGCAGCTGATGATACAGCTTCGTCAAAACGGAGCCAATGCCATCAAACGCAGAGCATAAAAGGCAAGATAACCTTTCTGCTGTATATGTAGCAACAGACCAAAGTCAAACAAATCAGATGGAAAACAGGACAAAAAAAGGAACCCATTACTATTGCAGCCATGCAACTAGGTAGAAAATTTACACAGGGAAATTTTGTGTGATTTCCCTTGAAACACAGGCCCGATCAAACGCACGCCACCTTCAGTGCTTTGCATCTCCGGAGCTGAGCGGAACAAACCCCTTTGTTTGTGGGCTGCGAGGCTGACGACTCAGCAGATTCATCACTGGGGGGAAAAAATTATACTCAGTGCTTGCATTCACATTGCTTCTACGCAATATGCTGAGCTAATTTAGATTTCATCAGTCAGGCCCAACCAACAGGCTGGCTTACAGAGGAGCTACCTTGAAGAGTTGTTGTGAATAACAACAAAAAAATAAAAATCTGCATCTTTACCAAGTAAAATCCATTTCTTCCAGTTTCAGACGGAGGTTTCCAGTCTCGTAGGAGTAATGGGACACAACCACTGACATTATAATTCAATAAATGGAAAAGAAATCATATCTGTCAGTCCATCTTTAGATCATAGGGCCTCCTTCTTGTTCCTCCTAGCTGACCTCTGCAACAAAGCTGTCAGCTTGGAAGGGCTTAGTATCTTGAGAAGATAACCCCTTTAAATTTCTCCCCTGGCTCACTGTCATTCTGTCAACTAGGAGAAAACCTGGCCCAAATTTGGGATCGCTGGGAATTCTTTCAGCTTGCTCAGTAGCATGCCAATGCTGTGTGCATCTGTCCAGGGTAAACTCCCAAAGAGCTTGAGCCCGTAAACTGTCAGGAGTCCAAGAACTCCACTAATGCCTCTTAGTAGCACAGTGCTTGTAAATTAGGAGAAATCTGTGGGCAGAGAAGGTTTAATTGTAGTTGGTCCTGTAAATGCATAAGCAATATCACACTGGAAAACACTGACTTCAGCCTACCTACACCTCTCTGTCCCCAACCTTACTGACATACTCGTAAGGACAGGAATTTCACTGTCCTTTCCCAACGGGAGGGACTCGTTCGTGGTCCTCCTCGAACAAAACAGGAGGCTCCGCCACAGAGATGGACCTGACTGCAACCTGACAGCGTTGAGTACCACCTACCCTCTTACATCCACGGGGAAGTCAGACCTAAACTAAGGAGCCTGTGAATCTCAAAGGTTTTCCTTGTATTCTTCAGGAACGTTTTCTGTTAATTTATGGCAGTTGTGACTCAAAACAAACTCAAGATTTTATCTTTTTTTTCCCTCTCTGTCCTGTAACTCCATTCAGCTACTGTATATGAAAGCAAGGTGCTTACATCTGGCTGGCAGACTCTGACTGAGAAACGAGGTGCTGAAATCAAGCTATTGAAAGGGTGTCTGTTTGCTCAAACACAAATTGAATCGACGACTGAGCACACAGGCAGGGGGACACGTGGCCAGTTTGAGACCCTCCTTCCTGCCCCCCATAAGATGTTGCATTTGATAGCATTGGTGCGTCAGACCCTTCCAGTCGCCTGTGCTCAAACTCAGGGGGGTCTGGGAGCCCCAAGTCCCACTTCTCACAGACCTGAAACCCTCTCACTCCTCCTTACTAAACACAACAGTGAGCAATGTAGCATTTCTCAGCATGGACAGTTGAAAAAATATCATATGAAACACTGACAACAAGGGCGGTGCTAACCATTGGAGATTACTGGTCTTCAGACAAAAGAAGTGTTTACTTCTTGCACAGCTACCGAGTATCACGTCACACATTCAATGCACACGCTTCAGTGTGGCTTGTTTTGCTTCCCAATGATGCAAAACAACTTTTGAAGAAAACCCTTCATTATATAATGCTTGTGTATTATACCAATGTAAGAATAAAACGATTAAGGAATTCATCTAACGCTAAAAGCTACCGCTACTAATTCTAAATATTGTGAGAGAAACCAAGATCTTGAGTAATTAACATTTGGGTGGTCAATTTAGCTACCATCCCAGCTGATGCTTTGCTTTTTGTTTCCTGATTTCGCTGTACTTCTTGAGAAGCAAGTCTTTGCCATCAAAATCATTCACAGTGTTAGGACCAGAATCAGTCTTGCATTATCTGAAGCCCATTTAACAAAATTTTCCACAATCATTTTTCAGTAAAATAAGAGCTTTTAATATTTTTTTCCCTTTCGCAGCTGAGCAATTTCCCATCACTTTTTACATGGTTGCGTTTCAAACATTGAGTGGGTGATAAAGAACCAGGAGTGAGAAAACTCCAGAGAAAAGACTGACAATCAATTCAAAAGACATTATTTATTAAACCATATGAAGTGAACATATATAATTTGCAAGTTCAGTCGTAGCAGCTGACATACGTACTTTTAACAGTCCTTATTTTTAACAGTAAAGTACAAAACCTGTATCAGCCACCCTAATATTGGTACTTGCCAATTAGTATGTTTTTAAAAATGCATCTAATGGACAAATCCAATCAGATTTATTGTAGGAGTGGACAAAGTTTAGTTTAAATTGATTGCTGCTGGTGCAATGGAGTATTATTGCCTGCCTTTGCTGTGAACAGAAAACAACATGAAGGAATTTGGACGGGAAGCTAGCAGGGGCTGCAGGGTGTGTATGGGTTTTTTGACCTTAAAATTCAAGAGTGTTTCTGACAACGTGCAGGGAATACCACACATTTTGTGGATCTAAGGACACCTGAGCCACACAATTACCAGCCTCTGACATTAGGCTTTGCATACAAAGACAGAGATGGCTAGATTATTACATCTCTATCAAGGAACATGGCATTACAAACTTAGGCAAAGGAGTGGGATGAAGCAGAGACAACAATGATTAATGTATGAACAGTGTCCACTCAACCATTGAGACAGTAATAAAGGTATTAATTTGGCTGCAAACATTAAAATATGTACAGTAAGATGGATTTTTAACAGTGCAGTGTGGCATAACCTTAATACAGTACATTAAAATCATTCATTACAATGAATAAATAGCTTAATGAGATTTGAAACATCTAGCACTCTCTGTGTAAGCGAGTGATGAAGTGAAGCCTGATACTGCCACCACTGAACATAAATTATGCAAAAGTAATACTTTTAATGTCATCTATTCACTGGCATTGTTGCTTTTCTTAAATATTAAAGTGTACATCTTTCTAGGACAGTATCAAAGTAGCCTCTGCAAGAGTCTACAACAAATTCACCTACCATAGCCTGATTTGCATAAAAGTAAACAAAATAAAAATATGCATATATAATGTGATTTCCTTCCACTGATCTAGTTTTGTGAGAAAGAGAAATACATCGTACTAGGGGTTTAGTGTCTCTTTTTGGTTATTATTTTGGTGGTGGTGGTGGTGGTGTATTACTCCCCAAAATTTGGCTGCCACATTGAACATGGTATTCTCTGTTAAACAGCAGGAGTATACGATATACCATGGTAAACTGCAAGGGTGTAAGATAAAGTGCTGGAGCACTTTTTCCCCCCTATTAATTTAAACAACTTATTAACAAATCAAGCCATTCTATTTAAATTACGCGCCTAACCATGTAATTAGTTAAGTAAAACCACTTAGAGCACATTTTTCTTCCCATTTTAAACTGTGATGTTGGAGCCGTTATATGCTAAAGCAGAAAGAAAAGCAATTACTCTAACGATGATTTTTTAAAAAGGTGGGTACACACGTTCTGTGCAGCATACACAAGGCTGTGGATTTTGTTTAATGATCACTTATTTCTTTGCTGTGTACAGACACAGCTCTGAATTTTGGATTAATTTCAATAAATATAAAAATCTTTATTCTAACTGTTCCAAAGCACTTGTTATTTACATTTGGAAGTGCAGGATTACTCATGCATGGCTGCCTGTCAATTAATCCAATATCACCCTGTGGATTTTCCCATTTGTAATTGGAAAATAGAGCTTTTCTGGTTCTCTGCAGAAACAGCAGCCATTTAACTACAGGTGGTACTTGCAGTGGTAATGCACACATTTATCCAATGTTTATATAAAAAATAAAAGCCCTCTTTCCTCCAGAGACAGTAAAAGCATTTTTTGGAAGTTATTTTCCTGTCTCTAGTATTAAACTCAACTTTTATAAATGACAGAACAGAAGTTACAATTGCAGCAATGAGTGAAGGCAATTAACAACCGTAACAGCCGGTGGTGGTTTCGCCCTGGCGGCACCTCAGCCCCCGGCAGCCACTCGCTCGCTCCCCCCAGGGATGGGGGAGACTGCCAGAAGGGTAGAAGTGAGAAAACCGGTGGGCTGGGATAAGGACAGCTGGGGAGGTAAAGCAAAAGCCGCGCACCAGC